>CP035525.1:0-1200000 GCA_008274985.1 Aspergillus sojae | reverse complement strand
AAGAAAATGCTATATGGCTTACTGTGTCAGTTAAAGTGCCATCATCACCTACACCATCAGTGCTCTTCTCGCCCTCATCCACACCGGCTCTGAAACCGCCTTCAATGCCGTTATCTCATTTAACGTCGCCGCTCTGATGTATACCTACTCTATATCAATAAGCTGTCTTATCTGGCGCGAGGCTTTCCGCCCTAAGACACTACCACCAGCTCAATGGAGGCTTGGACGTCCGGGATTATCGTTCTCTGTGCTGAATAGTTTATCTCCGTTGGTGGTGTACATGCTTCCTTGGAACATACTTCCCAGTATGTCATTCCGAAGGATTAGGCCAGAGAACCCCCTATTGAAGCTTTTTACTCTGATCTTTTTGACACATAGCAAACACTGCAGGAAGTAAACAATTCTGTATTATTTTGTATACGCTAGGTACCTGTTTGAGTTGTATGGCCTGCGTTGTCCTCTCTTACTTTCTCTGCCAATGTATGGACAGTCAAGTAGGAGTAGAGAAGATTTGACTATGTATCCTCTCAGTAAGGGGCTCCTACCGACCCCTTATCGAAGAGTTGATACGTAGTTAGTTGCCGCTCCGGGTCTTATACTTGTGTGTTGTGTTACTGAGCATTATGGCCTTATAGATCGACTGCAGTGATTGCCATCCTGTTTTCGTTCCCGGTAGTGATGCTTTTTGCCCTTATCTACAGGGCACTACATTATCCTCAGCAGTCACCAATGTCATGGCAATATTCTTTCATCCCTTGCCTCGAATTGCTACTGATACGGACGCCGTCGAGTGAAAGAGGAACCCATAGATGCCGATTTAGTTTGATGCGTTCATTGACATTTACTTGGCTAGTGTATCATGATCTAATCTGAATCCTGTAGGTGTTTTCCAAGGGGAGTCATGTAATAGGTACCAGAGTCGCCTATATCAATGGTATCATTCTCTTACCCGATTGTCAATCAACTTGGTTCTTTCTATAATCTGTGCCTTTATTGGTTGCTTCCAATAGTTCTTCTCAGGCACTATTGCACACATAATCTTATCTCATTCCACGGTTAGTGACCGGTTCCTAAACCTTGGTACTATTAATCTTCAAAGTTGGAAATCGATCTGGCACACCCAGAGATTTGAATGCGGGGTTCATAAGTAAGAGAAAAGAACATTGGGCAGAGAGCCAAGCAGAGGAATGCGCTAACAGACAAGCTTAAGAAGACCAACTAATCAGCCAACACTCATTTACGTCTCCCCAAACAAACATCCAACTTCTACACCATGTCTTCCTCTTTGAGTGCGGGTTCCTTCCAAACCCTCACTTTTCACCCTAACAACACGGTGATTATACAGGACAAAATCTACGGGGAGCACACCATCTCCGAGCCGGTTCTAGCCGAGCTGCTTCGGTGTCCAGCTCTACTCCGACTCGCGGGCATCGGTCTTCACGGCCACACCGATCTTCTGGGTATAACCAATACAGTGACTCGACTGGAGCACTCCATAGGCGCGTCGCTATTAGTGCGCAAAGTTGGCGGTAGCATCGGAGAGCAAGTTGCAGGTCTTCTGCACGACATCAGCCACACGGTACTCAGTCATGACGTCGATGGGGCCTTGTCGAAGCCAGGGGAAAGCTATCATGAGGTCCAAAAGTCACGGTATATCATGACCACTGAGTTGCCACAGATACTTACCAAGCATGGCTTCGTTGATCTAAAGCCGTTTGATGAAGAGCTCTATCCTCTGGTGGAGAGACCCGCTCCTCATCTCTGCGCTGATCGTCTCGATTACTCTCTACGAGACGCAGTCGCGTTCGGTAAACTTGCGATAGAGGATGCGCGCCGCGTGTATGACTCATTGACAGCATTCCCGGACGCGTCTTCACCACATCGCCTACTGGTTCTTCAAGACATTGACCTGGCCTTGGCTTATGCTAGGGCCTATGGCGAATGCGATAGGGATGTGTGGTGCAATCCGGCTCATGCTACCATGTCCAGGAAGATAGGTCAGTTGATTGGGGATCTGGTGCAACGAGGATTATTGAAGGAAGAGGTCCTATGGAGTCTATCGGATCGCGGATTTTGGGAGCTCCTGAAAAGTAAAGTTGACTCTAAAGGATTGGAGACGATTGAGCACATCGAAGCAGGACCGCATGCAGAAGATTATCATCGTCTACCACGTGGTACCAAGATTCGCACAATCGATCCTGATCTGCTCCTCCCGGGTATCGAGCAACCCTCCCCACTGTCTTCTGTGAAACCAGAATGGGCTAAGGAGCGACAAGAGTTCATTCAGGCTCGCCAGGCTCTGTTTGTAGACTAACATCTTCTACTGTCTACATCAACGGCTGCGTGAGCTGGGAACAAGATAGCATTCAGCCACAATTCGAGGACAATGTATCACTTTAAGCTTAATTCATAAATAGACCATATTCACTTCCCACTTAAAAGCCTCTTTTCACCAGTAGATGGTAGAGTTCCCTGATATGGCGGGGTTGACTGCCTCAGGCCTGCAACCCCGCCGCAAAAAAAGACCCGCTTATCGATTATCGTCCCCAACTTTTTATGACTCGACATCATCTCTAGACACTTCCTCCTTCATACTCCCAATTCTACAGAATCCCACCATGTCTGAAGCTCTGACGAACACCGACCTTCAGGGTGCCCTCCCTCTTATCGCTCGAGGCAAGGTTCGCGACCTGTACGATGTCGACGAGAAGACCCTCCTCTTCGTCGCAACGGACCGCATCTCCGCGTACGATGTGATCATGGAGAATGTACCACTCCCTCTCCTCCCCTCCCTCGGTTTTCAATAACGGTACCACTGACAGCAATGAAAGGGAATCCCCGAAAAAGGCATCCTCCTAACCCTATGCACGAAAACCTGGTTCAAGATCCTCTCCGACAAAATTCCCTCTCTCCGCACCCACTTCCTCACTCTCGACCTTCCGCCTCAGATCCCCGAGTCGCTGCGTCCCGTCCTCCAGAACAGAAGCATGCAGGTGCGCAAGCTGAAGATCCTCCCCATTGAGGCCATCGTCCGCGGTTACATCACCGGGTCCGCCTGGAACGAGTACAAGAAATCCGGCACCGTGCACGGGATCAAGGTCGCCGAGGGTCTGAGGGAGAGCGAGGCCTTCCCCGATGGTCCTATTTACACTCCCAGCACCAAGGCGGAGCAGGGCGAGCATGATGAGAACATTCATCCGGATCAGGGTATGTTCTATCTATATCTCCGTTTCTTCCCGGGTTCCGATTTCGGAGGCAGTGGTTGATTTGGCTTGTTTTATTCTCTTTTCTCTCCTTTTTTATATATTTTTATTTCGTGGCTGTGGATTATTGGCTAATTGTTTGGTGCTGTAGCTGTTGCTATTGTTGGTGAACCTTATGCCTCTAAGATCGCCTCTCTTGCGGTTCAGCTTTACAAGGTCGCTCACGAGTACGCCCTTACTCGTGGTGTGATCATTGCCGACACCAAGTTCGAGTTCGGTTTGGACCCTGAGACTGACGAGGTTGTGCTGGCCGATGAGGTCCTCACTCCTGATTCATCGCGTTTCTGGCCTAAGGACTCGTACGAGATCGGTCGTGGACAGCAGAGCTTCGATAAGCAGTTCTTGCGTGACTGGTTGACGAGCGAGGGACTGAAGGGCAAGCCTGGTGTGCGGATGACCGACGAGATTGCGCAGAAGACCAGCGCTAAGTACCATGAGGCATATGAGCGGATCACTGGTGAAACTAAGGTTCCTGCTGTCTAGTCAGGGAGGTGATGTATGTCAAAATGAAAATGTCGAATATATAACACTCAATTGTCCAATGTCTATAAATCCTTCTTACCCAAGTCATTGGTCAAGATGAAAACTGGTATAGAGACCTAAAAATATAAATTACTATACAAATTGAACCTGGTATCCATTTACTGATCCCACTCGGAACGCAACGCCTTCAATCCCTTCTTCGCTTTCGGCGCTTCCGATTGACTCGTACGCTGTTGCGCAGACTCCCGCGTCCAGCCAGACCGGACACCCTCGTCCACAGGCAACGCATCCACCCCACAGATCCGCCTCTCCTCCTCAATCTCCGCCTCACTCATACCATTCGTAGCCCAGATCTTATGAATCCGCAGATCATACGGACCCTCCACCCGATCCGTAAGTCCAATACCAATACTCTTCACCCGCTGCCGCAGGATCGAAGTCTGCGGCTCAACCACCAAACCATGGTTCGTGCGCACGAACGCGTTAAGCGGTAACAGAATCGTCTCCCAACCTGTGGTTCCAGCTGTCTCCGTACTCGTCGACGTCGACATGATAGTCGATTCAGGCGGAACATCCGAAAGAGAAGGCGGTACACGGCTTGGATACACCTCCTGGTCCTCCTCCGACTCCTCCGCCGCCTCATGCGATGAGAGTTCCTCATCCGACGCCTCCTGGACCCTATGATGCCGAGTATACAGTCTGTGCTGGTGGATATCGGTCTCGACGATCGAATCCGTCTGGATATTCACGGTATACCTACGTCCATCGGACTTCACCCGCAACGCGAGGTACGAGTAAGGATCCATATCCCAAAAAAGGCGCCCGAAGAGCCACAGCCCCCGGTCTTTGTTACGGAATGCCGCGTATCCTATATATCATCGCACTGTTGTCAACTCCTTATCACCAGCATGGATTGGGATTCCCGGGGAGGATGGAAGGGTAACCGTACCCGTGCGCTCTACACGCCAGTTATTGGGTAGCTTCGTCGAGATACTGCCGTGGAAACGAGCATGTGCGGGCGAATGTGTCGCCGGATCGGCAGGGACGTAGTCTAAACTGGCAGTGCTGAAACCTCCGACGGCGCGGTCGGCCATGGTCTTGCATCCGGCGACGGTGGAATCATCTTCGAAGTTGAGGAGGACGTAGGGCTTCGTTGGGGTGTGTAGGGCTTCCGAATTCCAGGCTTAGAACCAGGGTAATTAGTAGATCGGTCGCAAGAGAGATCGGGGGTCCGACCGTAGGAAATGGGAGATTTAAGTACCGATTTTTGACAGGCGCCCCAGTTCATCTGCGCTGCGCTTGAAGAATCCTGCGGGCTTCGCGGCGAAGCACCTTGCTGTCGGGAACATGGTGCAATTGTTATGGCCGGTTTAGAGAGAGATTTGGGAGTTCAAAAGTCCAAATAAAATAGTCGGCAGGAAGAAACTCGGATTTCGGGGTCGATTGAAATGACGTCGCGTGAGGACTGATTGATAACATAACCTCTGCTCACCGCCTTCAGGCTGAAGATTGACATTCAGTACTCCGTATGGTTACCAGTATTCATTGTTAAATACCAGGTTGCCATCGAGTCAGAGATATCATCATCTTTACGTAGGTCTACATTGCCCCCTTTTCTGAGGAGGCAAAACCGATTTATTGGGACACGCGGGGTGGCCAACAAGTGGTACTGAGTCAACTTTATCTACGCTAAATAACACTTCGTTAGAAACTAAATAGGATGCTGCTAGAAGCAGGAGTTGCATAAAATCACATTGATAGCTCGATTGTATGCTATGCAGGAGGTCTAGAATGTCTGTGGAGCAGCACATTTTCACTAGAAGTCGTCCAACAGCGTGAGAGTCCGTAAAGTAGACGCCGAGCCAAATTCAGCCCTAAATCATCCCAATCGGGAAAGCTATCTATACAACTTCAGATCTACGATATTCATATAATTTCATCGACAAAGACCTCTTTATTGCTTGTAGGTACATTCTGGCTCAATAGTATTGCATTGAAGTGCCAGTAGGACTCATCTGTATTGTAAAATCTTGTCGTTGTGGTTTTCATCGCCAGTAACATTCGGTGATGACGTCTGGATAGGATAACAAGCAACAGTCAGCCTTTGTTGCTGGCCCCCACGAAGGAGCCTGAAAGGTATTTTATTCTATTTCTTACTGGTCGATCCGAAATGTGCCTGGCAATACCAAGAGAATTACCAAAGACAGAGACTTGAGAACGGCTGAGAGGGTAACAAATGGGCAAGTCTAGCTTCCAAACCACAAGTCTTTCTAAGACACATTGATTCTAGCAGATTTTCCTGCTGATCTTCTTCTTTTCAGCAGTAGCATGAGAAGAACAAGCTTTGACTTCTTTTTTCTAGAACACCGGGGGCTCTTATAAACTACGCAGAAGCAGGGTTTCTAAGATCAACAAAGATGTTTGAAGACAATTCAATCATTTGGGAAGCCAATAGACCATAATATCACTTTTTAACTAATAGATCTCATTCACACGGAATTATAGTTACTGTTTATTGAATTTGCATGATAGCCTCAGTACTTGAAGCTGAAGCATAACGCTCTTTGTACCTCCTTCAGCGAGTTAGGGTTGCTGTTCAGGTGACAATGTCTCCGATGTCTGCCTGAAACATTACCGAACTATCTCCAATGTTGAGCCTCTCTCTATCGTGTATTTACTACTAGTATTATGAGTCAGGTGGTGGTATGAAGTTCTGTAAAGAATTATTGGGATATTGTCATTGCTATGAAAGTCGCCGTTAAGCCAGCCATTCTCTCAAGGACGAGTGCATAGCAGCCTCCTCTACGCTCCATTCACTTGGTAATCTCCAATCGTAGCCATGGTAGCGGTCCTCTCCTCATGACTCGACAGTAAAAGTACCACCTCTCTATGTTTCCGTAAAGGCCTATACAGATAATTCTATGGTTTATAGAGAAGCAAACGATTATCAAATTCTGAGCTCACTGTGAGTGCCTGTTTGCACGTATGCAATCCACACAAAAGACCTTTTTCTTCTCTTCCCATACTCTCTTCGTTTCTTGCATATCCCCAAAACACACTCATATATCATCAAACACGCCCACCTATCACCAAGCAACACAAATCTATTTCCCAAAATCATATATCTCTTCTATATCCTGCCAATACAAAGCATCCTTCAGGATGCATAACAACGTCACCTATATCGGCGACATGGGCCCCTCCCCCCAGCATCCCAACCATAACGAACCTCAACTCACATTCGAAGAGGTTCAACAAATTTATGGTAAAGATGCCCGACTCTTCGTCGGAAAGTACGTATCACTTCTCCTGCTCGCCAAGGTGGATAGAATGCTAACATGCTCTTAGTCTTTCGGTCAACGTCGACCAGTCAAGGCTCATGCGGGATTTGCATGAAGCATTCAGGCCATTCGGAGCCTGCTGTGTCGGGCTGAAGTACAGCAGGACCCGACAAGGCCTGCAACTTCCTGGGGCGTTCATCCAATACGAAGTAAGTCATTTATTGTTTAGTTTTTTGAACAGTCTGCAGCATGAAACTAACAATCTGCAGCGTCCCGAATATGCCCAAGCAGCTCTCAGCTTAGACCGGCAGCACCAGCTGCATAACCGTCTTCTGAGAGTTGAGAGGGCAGCCGGGCAGAGTAAGTACCCGCAATCATCTTTGAAGGCCTTGCTTCGATATGTTAATATGTTATCTAGGGAATCGGTCTGCCAATGGCTCCCCGCCCTACCCCCAGATGCCACAACAGTGGTATCCGCCCCAGCGAAGGTCCTCGTTCGAGTCCACCTTGGGTTCCTATGAGAACCCTTATATGGCTGGCGCCCCTGGCCCATATCCACCTGTTTGGGGGGAGCAGAGCTACCCTGGGCAGATGGAGGCCGACAATGTTCCGATTCAGGAACAGGCTTTTGAGGGCCAGGTCGAGCATCAGCAGGGCTCGGCTGCCGCCACCTGGAACGGGCCCCTGATTGTGGATGGGTCCTATTGGGCAGACAAGAGGAAGTGATGGGACAAACAGTTTGATGGAAACTGTAGGGAAATTGAATGGAAATTGATCATGCTTCTTTTTTTCTTTTCTTTTTTTTTTTTTCTTCTTTCTCCTTTCTTCTTTTTTTGTTTCTTTCTCTTCTTTATTTTTCTTTTCTTTTCTATATAGCATGTTCTCGTTTTATACCATACCTCGCTATTGCGAAGGAGAGTCATAACAATGGCCTAGCATCTCTTGTCATGCATGCTGCTCTGTTGACCACATACATCTATACCCACAATCTTATGTCACAGAGCTAGCTAAATCAATGCATCTAGATCATCTGAGACAACCAATGCCTACAAGTAGAGCATCTCATACATAGAGAACAAAACAAAAAGGCCACATTTATCACGCCCTATAACGAGTGTAGTCATCTTAGGGCTAAGGAAGAACAATTATCCTCGTCCCCGCATTTACGTATCCATCTTTCCGCTGACAGTAATCAAAACACGCGACTCCCTCATGGAGTAGACGATCTTCTCCCATCCATGTCAATACGTCACAGACATGTCTGATCTAGGCCTCGTAGAAGTCGATTCTCTCGAAGCCGTTGTCATCATCGACAATGAGCTCGATCCTCTCTCCCCACCTGCCCCGGACACCGTCCAGGTATCGGGTCTAATGGGTTCTCTTGCTCTACACTCTACACATGAATTACATGACCGAGGTGAAGCCAAAAAGGAATTACAAATGGAAGACATCTGCTGTTCGGCGCATGGACTGTCCATCCTTGTGGTATGTTCCATTTCGTCCGGGAGAACCGAAGGCAATGTATACTGATTGTCCCAGACAGCTACAAAAGGCGACGTAAAGCACTCGGTTCTATTCGACGCAGGTCCCGAAGGCGAGATATGGGAGAGGAATGTCAAGCGGTTACGACCGGATCTGTCTTCTGTTGAGCTGGTTCAATTATCCCATTGGCATCGGGACCATTCGGGTATGCACAGCCCATCTTTACTGATTCTCCATGAATTGTTCATCGGATAACTCTGCTAACAGAACCCAGGTGGCCTTGTCCGAGCCATTGAAATGATAGCTGAGGCCAAACAAGCCAAAGGCCATACAGAGAAAGTGGCGGTAGATCTACATCCTGACCGTCCCGACTTTCGCGGATTCGCACTAGGTCCAAACATTGTTTCCTTTCAGGCGGACCCTACCTTTGAGGAACTCGAAGCTGCTGGCGGAGCCATCCAAAAGCATGACGAGGCACACACTGTGCTTGACAATTTCTTTCTGATCTCTGGCGAGATTCCCCGCCAGACGGCGTACGAAAATGGTATCAAAGGAGGCATGCGCTTTGATAAAGAGGAAAAGGATTGGTTTTCTGATGAGCTGATTTCCGATGAGCGTTTCCTCGTGTGTAATCTTAAGGGTAGGATACCTATGACCTTCCCCGTTATCTTCTGCTCTGGGTTGTCCCTAACGTGTAGTTTCCAGATAAAGGGCTCGTCCTGTTCACAGGCTGCAGCCATGCAGGTGTCGTCAACTGCTCACGACATGCGGTGGAAAGCTTCGATGGTTCTGTTCCGCTTTATGCGGTTGTTGGGGGCTTTCATCTTGCTACTAGCACTGCGGCTGACACGGAGAGCACTATCAAAGACCTTCAAAGACTAGACCCTGCTGTTCTGCTACCGGGGCATTGCTCCGGTTGGAGAGCTAAGTTTGTGATTGAGAAACATATGCCTGGGAGTTTGGTACCTTGCACTGTGGGTGCGAAGATTGCTTTCTAGTGATCATCTTCCGTGTTGCAGATATCATATGCTTCGTTGCTGGACATCCTCGATATACTCTCTTTACAGAGATATACCGTTTGTGCATAACTCATCCTCTGCTATACGGTGTGCTCTTCTAATGACAGGTGGATTAATTGAGATTAAGGTCGAATCTAGAGGTAACATATTCTCGCACAGAACCACTGGGTTGGACTAAACTTCTCACCGTCGAAAGATGGTACTATACACTTACTCACCTACACATATCAATGTTGACTCAATGGACATGACCACCATTGTCTCGGGCCCGTCCCCGTCTACAGGACTACTATAGGTATCCCTGGTACCTGTCTCTATTAGCACCTAATACACGCAAAGTGACCGTCATACCTCGATATAAAACTCCGAGACTTAGCATATGAATTGACCGTACCTGCCAGTAGGTAGATAGAACTGAGCCAGCCATGGACAATCTAATTTATATATTAATACAATAAGCCACGTGTATATATTATCTACGGCCACACAGTTCCATCTTGCGTAGGTATATATATAACATGTTGTTTAATCAGAAAATTATCTATATACAAGTCGAACGACAAATATATATTCCACCCACACCACAAGAAACACCACAACTACATATATTCGAATCGAAACAACATACATATATACAATCCACACTATCTCTCATCTATATTAACCCATTGCGCTGCAAGAGATTCCCAAAACTTACCACCTATCACAAACACCACCCAAACCACCCCCTACAAGCTACAATCTACACATAACCAAAACCACCCAAAACCCAGACCCAGTGACATAACCAACATCAACATCAACATTCTCAATCTCAAACACGACCCAAATTCAAATTCCCAAACACACCTCCGCATTCAACCAAACACGATCCTGTTTCAAACATACCGCAGCAAACCTTCTCGCCCCAGCCGAGAATACCACTGGGCAAATATGTACGGTGGAGACGTGACTTAAAACGGTGAAGGCATTGCAGAAGTCAATCAGGATTGGAATTATGGTTGATTGGGAGAATGTATGATTGAATGATTGAATGATGTAATTTGTGCCCTTTTTTAGTCTATTGTGGAGGATTGGTGGTGGTTCTGCTGGGTTTGATATGTTGTATACTGTGTACACACTGTACATGCTTGATGCCTGGTTTGGTAGTTCACTACTTACTACTTCCTACTATGTAGCTATGTAGGTAGAATCCAAGGTAGAATGATACGATATGTAAATCCAAATTTTATTCTCAAGACAAAACAAGACGGAACCGAACAGGGCAAACACCCAGCTCTAGATAGACCTAGATCCCTTAATTCCCCTATCTATCTTCCTCTAAAAAACTATATTTCAATAAAACCATAAGAAACCATAATTCTAACAATCCAACTCAACCCAAAAATGCGCCCAGCATAACAAAGGACTCATCTTATCGGGCAAAACTGACTATACACGCTACGTATACACACATTGACTCCGCCTCGTCGATCAAAGATAGTTTTCGGTTACCTATTTCCTTATTTCCAGTCTATTTTCTTGTGTTTTCTTGTCTGGAGAGGGGGCAGTGCCCGTATCCCTTCGATTCGGGGAGGAGAAGATTGCCAAGAAACGATAGTGGTCGAGGAATGCATGGAGAGGGTTTTGGCCTGCTTGGCGAGAATTGGAATTTCAGGGGATTGCCGATGTCAAGTGGTTGGGGGAGGAATGGGAATTGTTCTGTTCGACTTGGATCATGAGGTTGGTTTGTGGTGTGGAGAATCTCCTCCATTTAATTGCGGTTATTATGGTTGATTATTGGGGTGATTGTGGTCTTTTCATAATGCGAGTTATATTATAGGGGTAGGGGGCAAAAAATATGGAGTACTCCATGGGGAGAGAAACTGAAAACAACTAACCTCCTCGCCAAGCCGGAGTGGTTGAGGTAAGTGTAGCGATAGTGGTCTGATTCTGCTTCTTGTTATGTCATTTGCCTGGTCATGGATTTCATTTCGGTTGTTCCCTTATCGTCGCATTCAAATTGAGATCCATTGACCGTGCAGTTTGGTTTGACTACCGATAGACTGAATGTCCCAAGGGGGAAATCCGCCAAGCACCAGCCTTGCTGATACTGCACATCATTTGCTTGGCGGAGTCAATGGATTGCTTCATTTTCGGGGTGGTTGGTCACAATGGACACACACAGAGACGACTCCTCGTTTCTTGTGACGAACTCACGGAATGCATCAGAGAATTACCCCTCAATGCGGGCTTCTTGACCCCATACCGTTCACTAACCAGCGAACACTTCACCTCTTGGCGGTGAAGAAGTTCATCACAGCCCCTGACGCACTGTCGATCACTGCCTGTCAACCGCAAGTGAACGTTCAGCAATCTGTGTTGCCTGAATTGGTGGCTGGGTGGAATCACTGTGTTTGCAATTCATCCATCAATCATCTACGGTCATTTGTCTTAGATCTGAACAGCGTGTACAAAGGGTCTACGTATGTCTTGAAGTATACTGATTATAGAAAACTTTGACATCATGGGGCGTCGGCTGTATCGCCCGCTTGGGCACTTGCTCGTAGGCAGATAGCGATCAGCGCTCCGATGTCGATCGAGAACTCATTTCGGGGAACTGTATGGAGTATGCACCGTAGGTCCCTGCTGCCTTCTAGGAGGGTTTGGAGTATCTTTTTCCGACGGGGATGATTCGCCTTGCATTGCCTGGCTTGGCCGGACGTATGGGGTGCTGTATGTATGAGGTTGACGAGCCGTGCATGTATGACTCTGTATGTCGGGAGCACCTTCCGATGACGTCGCAGACTCGTTTACATGGTCCCAAGCATTCCAATGAACAGGTCTGCAGGGTCGATGTGCCATTCTGTTTCCAGTCCCGTGGGACGCAGCCTGGCAGACTGCGATCACGCAAGGAGGTGGACATTCTTGCATTGACGAGAGCCGGACATACAGATGAGATCAGATAGATGCTCGTACAGGGTGTACGGTATCATGCGGGGAATATCCATGCTGAAGATCCCTTGGCAGCAAGCGTTACACAGCCTACTATAGGTTGAATATACTTAGCAGACACGCTGCAAGGCAATCGATAGACCTCCGTTATTGCGACGACCCAGGCTGAGACAACTTGTCGGGCGCTGATATCATATTACCCGAGGGAGATTCTGATCGCGCCCAGAATTCCGCCAGGAAGGTTATTCACCGACCGTATTGCATTCTATTCCCTTGGCGGACCAATTCTCAGCAGAGTTCCTGCATGGTTCTATACATACTGCCGAGCGCAGGAGCATCCGAAACAGCATGGAGACTGGTCTCATGGAGCATTTTTGCCTTACTGATTTTTAATCTTGGGTCGCGTCGGCGTCAACCGCCGAGCGAAAGTTCTTAGTCGCTGACCGACTGTTCCAACCATGGAACACCGACGGGTCGCCTGATTTTATCCAGGGATAGACAGTCAGATAGAAACGCTAGAAAACGTCCATAGAAGAGAATGGTTGTGGTAGGGGAAGGAGGGCGGGCATCGCGTGCCGATTCCCGCGACGCCGATGGCGGCGAGTTTTTGGGCTGGGCCGAGACCAGGACCTTGCCGAGGTGAAATATCCCGATGTCATGTCAGAAGCACCTAGTTTATGAGAGCCTCCATAGATGATTGGAATTTTAATGGAGACTAGGGCCTGGAAAGAATAAAAAAATCGCGCTGATTTCTCAATGCGAGAATCTAATTTCCAGTCGTCATGTTGTACGCCGAGATAGCCGTTGCAGTAGAACAAACCGCGTGTAGCCGATGCAGAATCCTAAACAATGGGTTATGAACGACAATCACGCACAATATGACGCAGGGACAATGGTGACAGCGAGCTATGGGTTGGGGGTAACTGATGGTCAGATCATCTCCGAGTCGGGCTCGGCTTTACCCCGAGACGACTACTTGTGTTTCCCCTTTTGATTTGGCCAGTGGTAGCTGCACGGAGCTCTTATCATCTCATGACCGATTATCTATGGTTTCCATGGAGTAATATAATTGAACAAGGCGATTGGCGTCACCGTGGCACCGTAGAAGGCAAAGGGCCTAATAATGGGGGAAAATCTCTCATAGTAGCAGGGACACGTTAGTAGCTTCGTCTGAGCGCGGTCGTCTTGTACAGGATAGGAAAGGTGGGAGGGATTTCGCTAAGAGATGATGTGCCTCCGTCTAAACTGCAAATGGGATCTCGATGAGCAAACGCCCCCATCTGGGGCAAGCCGATGTCGTATTCTTGTGCAGTCCTGCAGGCGTGACATGAACGGAATCCCCGTGATTTATGTATAGATAGAACAATAATTGATTCTCCTCCCCAATGGTTTTTCCCGATGGACAGTCTTGGCTCTTGGCAAGATCAATTCTGTATCTGGAAAATATAAGAGGTCCCAGACGGCGAACAAGACCACACCCAAACCATGGAGCAACCTCGGGAAGCGACGATAATACGACCGCACTGGGAAGAAAATCCCTCACCACGATCCTCGATGAGACAGCTTGGCGACGGGCGATCGCCGGTGGGGATTGGGGGATTATTTGCAATTTAGCATCGGTGAGTGGGAAGTAATTTCCCCGTTTCTGTTACTAGCGGTTAGTGAGCGGGCTAAAAAAGGTGCTACTGTAGGTACAGCTCGTTAGCTATGTTTCATTCAGGACCACGGAAGACCTCGGTGATCCATTTGAGATAGCGCCATTCTCTCGCGCATGACGGTGCTATCTGTCGACGATTTGGTATAGGGTACGCCATAGTGAAGATTAAGGACACCAGGAAATATATTCCACAATGTCAAAGTAATATCCGGGCGGACAATTGTTCGTTAGCGCCGTCGTACAACTAGCACCATGCACGTAGATAAGGCGAGACCGGCAAGATCTTCCGGGATATGGTGAGGAAACTAATAATTTCCTCGTCCAGGAAATGGGTGTGTGTGCGCATGTACGCGGCTCTAGTCAGTCGGTCGATAGTGAGAGGCACCGTGGATACCCTACAGGGAAATTGAGAGGTACTTACCCAAAGCGGTAGGGGCTTACTCATCCATTGAAACTTACGTAACGGGCCGTACGGTCTAGCCCGACAGGGAAAGCTGTTCCTCAGGTCCCAAAGAGGGAAATCCCAATTGAATCCCGACCAATTTACCCGACCGTGTGTGTGCGTGTGTGTGTGGAAAACAAAATGCATCTCCTCGGACTGCCGACTATGACGTAACATCCTGGAGTAAAACCATCTAGACAAAAAATCTCACATGCCCACACCACCAAACAACAATGCAACCAAACAACATCACACAAAAAAGAACTCAGATACGCTCAGATTGCCGATATCCGACCTAGAATGCGACCCAAAGGCGAATCCCAGCTTCTTGGACGAAGAATGCACCTAGCTCGCACCGTTCCATTCGATCTAGTTTTCTAGAAAACGTCGAGAACAGGCATCGAAAGCGGTCGGGCGAGTCACGGATGGAGCCACACCCCCATCACAGCTGCGGCGTCCCCAATCCGGTGGCGATTAATTCCACTTCGTTCGCCCGTTTATGTCGACAGCCTCACTCTTGGTTGGCTGGGACCCGTTGCGGGATAATAGTGTGTTGCTCTAATGCATATCGAAAAGTTGACTACTGATATCACTTAGTATCTCTAGTCCATGGCATGAGGCATTTACGTAGTTCGAAGATTTGTAGGTATTTGCTGTCCGCAACGTCAGTAAGGTCAATTCTTGGCTCCTTCTTCGATTTTCTAGAATGAGTCCAGGTTTTGCCTCTTTCCCGCAGGAAAATTTTAAAAAATTCTTTGTGTGGGTTGAGGTCTTGACTGACACCCGTTACAGCCAAACCATGGAAATCCCAGACATCGATGACACTGTCAAAGAAAAGAAAAAAAGAAAAAAAAAAAAAAATCAAAACTTTACCCACCCACGTTCACGTTTCTTCAATCACATCCACCTGATTTATTATCAACGGTACTGGGTCAGGGTCAGGAATTCCCGGAGCCATAGAATTGAGTCTCAATAGAGGAGCTCAACCACGGGTCTCATGTGGGGTCCTTTGTTAACTCCAACACCAGTCGATTCCTTGACTAAATCTTGTATGTTTCTTTCCACAAACCCCCACTGGCATAACCAACAACTATTAGGATAGAATCTACCCTCCGAGTGTAATTCTCATCTTGGAGCAATTGGGTTCAGCCCTGCCAACTGTCATCGTATAGAAATTTTTATGCTTTTCATAAGGTAATCGATTAGGGCTCGATGCTGCTGCATTAATTATTGTTGGATTTCCTCCAAGGAAGAGGGATACCGATGAGGTAAGCTGGTATTGGTATGTAATATTAATAGTACATTAACCAAGACCAAAAGGAATGGAGGGAATCCAAAAGAGAGAGAGAGGAACTCTTGGCTGACGTCCGCCGGCTACACTCCATTACTCAAAACTGAAGTAAAATAAACCGCGTCGGCAAACGGTGAGAATCCCCCGGAGTTCGATTAACTACGTAAAGTAAATCAATCGTTGCACAGTAACTTGTTCTTGCTGCGTGCACGGGGCTGTAGGCGGATGGTGCTTTGATCCAGCTGTTCGAGCTATGGAGTACTAATGTCTCAAGTCGTACCTTTGTAAGTACAGTAATATTGGAGGAGGCTGGGGAATTCTCTCAGCTCGTTTGCGACGACGCATTCAGTACCCGATTATTTTCTCTGCTTATCGGAACAAGGACCCGAGTATGCACTTACTGTTGAAATCATCTTTATGCTATTTTTATGACGCTTCCTTTGTTATCTGTTGCAGAACTAGGAGTAAAGCGGAATTCAATAAGCAGTAACCACTATAGTCGAGATGGGCGGGTACTAAACGGGCAAGCGTATCTACTAGCGACATTCGTAGCCGTACCCAGTCCCCATCAGCCGCGGAAAGCGCCCGACTACTATGTCCACTTATCCTCATCCACAGTAGTCTATACTATCGCGAGGAGGGTTAACTGGAAAAGGAACAATCCGCATTCGATCCGCGAACAGGACGTCCGTCGGCGAGGGCAAACAAACCATCGGACCTGTCAAGCATACCGTACATCTTTGATGAACAAAGCGAAGCGGCATTCCTTTCTAATCCCAACGATGAAAATGCCATGTTCCACACGGGATCTTGGATTCAAACCACCGAGTCGTACATGTGACCGAGAACAACTGGGATCGTGAACCTCGTAGATACGGTATGGGGTAGGGATGATGCAGGTCATCCTTCTCCCCGAAATCTCCAGTCGCTGAGGATACCATAACCATTGTACTCCGTAGTCTCACTAGACTCCATGGGGGTGTTAGGCTAAGGTCTGAGGTCTGAGGTCTTTCCCGTGAATCAGGAAGGTGGCGGTATGGGGTCCAGACTGGCCCCGATGACCCTCCGAAGCTTCGAAATATCCCGACATGGACCTCGTCGTTCTTCTGCTGCTGCATTGTATGGGGTTTTCGTGTCTATCTACTCCAGATTTTCTCACCGGATCCCGCAATAGCGGGTTTTGTACGTACTACTGAGTACCCCCATACCAAAAAGTAAAAAGTAAATCAATCCATAACGAGGCTAAATAAACTAAATCTGAGTGTGGAGGAACAGCCTTGGCAGGCGTATATTCTATACCATCGTACTTTTACTCGCTCTCGTATACAGACAAGCCTTCTGTGGGAGGAGCTAAGAAAGTGTGGAGGAGATCCCGAACCAGCAAGTTCCCTGTAGCATCATGGACACCAGCGAGCGACAGTGAGGGAATAAACCGGGTTCAGGAAACTATAATAAAGAAAAAAGAGGTCTATCAGATGCGCGATGTCAGCCGATCTGGGGGATGGGCGACGGCAACCGCGACGTGGGTGGTTGGCGATAGAACAACGGTGGTCGGTGGCGATGATCGTGTCAATGCCCATGCATGCATAGCAGAGAGCATGGGCGTTAGAGGAGTTCCAATGCACCCTTGTGTTGTCAAGTGAAACACATTAATTGGATACATCAAACTACTAACCTGAATCTATCCTTAATCTGGAGTTTCCGATTTTGCGGCATGATGACGCTCTAGTTAGCGCGAGGCTTTTTGCCTTTTCCCATAGTCATATCGCTCATTCACCTGTCATGATTCGGACCTCAGTACAGGCTCATATCGGAAAAAGGACCAGCCACGGGCGATCGGCGGGCATGATCATGCATGAGAAGGCGCATATTTTTTTTTTCTGGGCTTGCGGGAGGGCCAATTGGTCACTATCACGCATGCATGCATACATCCCAACCTGTCAAGCCCATGGAAAAATCTCTCAACGCAACGTGGTTATCTTTCTCCCCCCCGTTCAGGGTGCAGGAGAGCTTCCAAATAGGGTTGTACCTCATCACAATGCAGATAGGGTAAAATATGGTGATAACTATGACTTCACAGGATCAACGTCGATGAAATCATCAATTGCAACCCATGTGTGAGGCAAATGCTACGGTCTGAAGCTATACTCTAATCTATTCTCAGATAGTTCAAGCTGATTATAGCTCCTAGTCTTATACACCAAACGGGACTAATGATAGGTTAGTGGGAACCGAGAAGCTACGACTCACTCAATGGCAGGGCCAGAATAATAATCCATGATCCCATCACAATATTAGAGAACCAGCCAAATGGAGACGGCGATTGACTAGTTGGCGGAGACTCTCACGGCCAACGACCACTCACAGGAAATGACGCTCGTAAATGGAGACCTTTTGCTCCCCACGAGACAAGGACGGGACGAAACTCAATCAATATCTAGAGGATGCGGATTGGAGCGAGGCTAATGAAGAGGTGGAGTGGAGAGTCTCTCGACGCCCAGTCGTCATACGCGCTCGGTCTTTGGTGGGCGATCGACTCCGGGTTAGTATTTTTTGGGCGAAGCTAGTGTGGGTTTTTTAGTTACTTGAGATAAAATAAGTAATATTTATTATAATCAGGATAAAAAAAAAACCAGGAAAATTAAAAAGAAGAATTGAAATTAAGTAAAATTATGAGAGAGCAACGAAGCGGGTCGTGGGACATGGCCAACAAGTGCGTCGGCAGAAGATAATAATTAGTATTGTTCATCATCATCATTGCTGATAACAGACAAATGATCGATAGGAAATACTAATCCTGATGACATAATGACTCTGGGTTTTGGGAATAGCGTCGTTACTCATGTTCTGGGACGTGAACGCCATGAGATGTGGTAAGGATGCCGTATTGAAAACTGTAATCATGATGGCTTGACAGTGACCACCGTGACTTCCCAATGGAAGAAAGATGGAAGGGAAAGAAGGGTAACAAGAAAGGCACCTCTCTTTCAATTCGTACTGACTTTTTTTTTTCCCTTTCCCTATAATAGTTACCGTCGGGACTGACCATGGAGACGATTGATTCTACGACGTTATTTCTTTCGACTATTCCGTAGATGATCCATTGATTAAACCCTGTTCGAAGTATCGTATCGTTAATCAAACCATGCAGTGTCATCGTGTCCAGGACTCGAGATTGTGTTTGTTTATTTCTTTTTTTAATTTACGCTCTTTTTGCCCTGCACCCGGAAATGGCATGGGATGGGATTTTCTTTTCGCCCCCTTGCTCTTTCCCGGTTGGCTGAGCTCGTGGGTTATTGGTGACGGGAAGGTCGGGTAGGACGGCCCTTGAATGGTAGTAACCGTATGGAGAGAAGAGGAAACTTTGAAGTAACCAAACGGAGTATTTTGCTATACCGAACAGGGCCAAGCAGAAACAATGTGAGTTTTGTTTGTTTGCCCTGTATGTCTCGTATGCACTCGTAACGGAACATTTTCATTTTTTACCCTACTTGGATTCTCGTCCTCTCTATCTACTGCTACTATTGGATTCGAGAAAGATGTGTCTTTCTTCTGCCTCTGCAAGGAGGTCCAGAAGGACAAGGAAAATAAGAAAAAGGGAAAAATGAAATCCAAAGTAAATCAATGCAAATCCTGACTTGTCATTTGCTGCAGGAAACAGAAACCGATAGTTTTTCTTGTCATTGTCTTATCCTTATTTTGCCCTTTCCTGGTGGTCTCAAATTTTCTGGAACTTTGACGGCAAATTTGATGATTATGATTATGATTATTCGAATCTATGGAAATTAGTATGGTGAATGGTAAGGAAAAAAACGCCTCGTCGCAAGCGGTTGGAAAATCGCGCATAGTAAAAACGAGATTGAATGGGAAGGATGAGGAAAATTAACGAGGGCCACCCGCACGCGGCACTGCGTACCGTAAAGAGAATTCTGCCCACAATCACACACCCCAGAGTCAGGTACGAGAGCGCCTCGAGCGAGAGACTCGCCGATAACTAGACCGATGGAGACCGGGCCAAGCGGTATGGTATTTTACCAGTCACATACCTGCCATGGGGTGGCATTTTGCCCTGTGGCCGATTTTACCGATGTATTGCAACGTACCATGACACCCCAGAATCCTCTCTTCGTGGTTTACGCTTACTGTGAATTGTATGGAGAGAGTGGAGGAGAGGGGGCGAACTCGGCACAGAGCTGCCGGTCATGGAGACTAAACGTACAGTAGAGATTTCCCCATTGAGTATAGAGGACAAGGCACCATAGGCGTAAGGCGGCGTACCATCGTGTTAATATGGAAAGGTAAGAGTTTTCCAGAGGGTAAGACTAAACTGAATGCGGTAGGGGCCCACATTTACTCTGGAGAAACGAGCCATTCAGGGAAGGGAAAAATGAAAAATGAAAAATATGTGAGAGTGGGAAAAATAAAAAATAAAAAATCTGCTCGCGAGGGCGTCCCGTTAAGAAAAATGTGTGTGCGTGGGAGGATTGGACCCAAAGAGGGTCGGAGGTCGGGTCGGCCTTTCAGGGACAGTGAACTTTTCGATCAAAGTGGCTACTGCACCCGGCCACACCACCCCGAAACTCAGAACCCAAAAAAAAAGGGAAAAAGAAAAAAGGAAAAAAAAAAAAAAAAAAAAAAAAAAAAAGTGGGCTTACGCACAGGGAAGGTCGCCCGTTGGAGCTTAGAGACCAAGACGTGTTTGTTCAGGTCCCGTGCAAATCAATCTCTCACCCCCCCCATCCAGACATATTAAAGAGTACATCCCTTCCACCCCTCTCCCCTCCCTTCTTCTTCTTCTCTCTATAGGAATTCCGACTCTTGCCATTCCTGCCATACTTTGTTTGCATCGTCTCATATTGTTGGGTCCCTAAAGGCTGTGTGAGCCGAAGCAACAATGGCGGAGCGGAGAATCTCCTATGCTCCCGACGTGGAGAATGGTGACCGTGACGGCGCCAACCTCGATGAATATGCCGCTCTCAACCGTTATATCTCGACCGCTCGCGACAAGCGCCGTGGCTCGACCTCTTCCGCTGGTGCTATGAGCGCTAAGAAGGAGAAGAAGAGCTGGTGGAAGAAGAAGAGCGATGGCGCTGAGGAGGGCTTCGTCTGCCCCGATGAGTGGCTGGAGACCGACTTGCGTGCTGGTCTCCGTGGCGCCGATATTGAGGCTCGTCGCAAGCGCACTGGCTGGAACGAACTGACTACTGAGAAGACCAACTTCTTTGTTCAGTTCATTGGTTACTTCCGTGGTCCTATTCTCTATGGTATGTTTGCGACAGCTATGCATTAGAATCATCGCCTCGCTAACTTTTCACTAGTTATGGAACTTGCTGTCTTGCTTGCTGCTGGTCTTCGTGACTGGATCGATTTGGGTGTCATTATCGGTATTCTTATGCTTAACGCTGTCGTCGGTTGGTATCAGGAAAAGCAGGCCGCCGACGTTGTTGCTTCTCTGAAGGGTGATATTGCCATGAAGGCTATTGTTATTCGTGATGGACAAGAGCAGGAGATCCTCGCTCGTGAGCTTGTTACTGGTGATATCGTATGTGCTCGCCTTGTTATATCTCGAAGTTTTGGAATCCATTGACTAACCAATTCGCTCTGCAGGTCGTTGTTGAGGAAGGTACCGTCGTTCCTGCCGATGTCCGCCTTATCTGCGACTACTCCAAGCCCGAGATGTTCGAGACCTACAAGGAATACCTCGCCACCGCCAACGATGACACCCTCAAGGAGAAGGATGACGAGGAGGACGACACTGGCATTGAGGCCCGTGCTGGCGTCTCTCTGGTCGCTGTTGACCAGTCCGCCATCACTGGTGAATCTCTTGCTGTCGACAAGTACATGGCTGACACTTGCTACTACACCACTGGTTGCAAGCGTGGTAAGGCCTATGGTATTGTTGTTGCTACCGCCAAGCAGTCTTTCGTCGGTAAGACCGCTGCTCTGGTCCAGGGTGCCTCTGATTCCGGTCACTTCAAGGCTGTCATGGACAACATTGGTACTTCTCTCCTCGTTCTCGTCATGTTCTGGATTCTCGCTGCCTGGATCGGTGGTTTCTACCGTCACCTGAAGATCGCTACTCCTGAGAACCAGGACAACACCTTGCTCCACTGGACTCTTATTCTCCTGATCATTGGTGTCCCCGTCGGTCTTCCTGTCGTCACCACCACCACCCTGGCTGTCGGTGCCGCCTACCTTGCTGAGCAGAAGGCTATCGTCCAGAAGCTCACTGCCATCGAATCCCTTGCTGGTGTTGACATCCTGTGCTCTGACAAGACTGGTACCCTTACTGCTAACCAGCTCTCCATCCGTGAGCCCTACGTCAACGAGGGTGTCGATGTTAACTGGATGATGGCTGTCGCTGCTATTGCCTCCAACCACAACGTCAAGAACCTCGACCCCATCGACAAGGTTACCATCCTTACTCTCCGTCGTTACCCCAAGGCTCGTGAGATCCTCGCCCGCAACTGGGTCACCGAGAAGTACACTCCCTTCGACCCTGTCTCCAAGCGTATCACCACCATCTGTACTTGCGACGGTGTCCGCTACGTCTGTGCTAAGGGTGCTCCCAAGGCTATCCTCAACATGTCTGAGTGCTCCGAGGAGGAGGCCGCCAAGTTCCGTGAGAAGTCCGCTGAGTTCGCCCGCCGTGGTTTCCGTTCCCTTGGTGTTGCCGTCCAGAAGGAGGGTGAGCCCTGGCAACTTCTGGGCATGTACCCCATGTTCGACCCCCCTCGTGAGGATACTGCCCACACCATCGCTGAGGCTCAGCACCTTGGTCTTTCCGTTAAGATGTTGACTGGTGATGCTCTTGCCATCGCTAAGGAAACTTGCAAGATGCTTGCCCTGAGCACCAAGGTTTACGACTCCGAGCGTCTTATCCACGGTGGTCTTGCTGGCTCTGCTCAGTACGACCTTGTTGAGAAGGCTGATGGTTTCGCTGAGGTCTTCCCTGAGCACAAGTACCAGGTCGTTGAGATGCTTCAGCAGCGTGGTCACTTGACTGCCATGACTGGTGACGGTGTCAACGATGCTCCTTCCCTCAAGAAGGCTGACTGTGGTATCGCTGTCGAGGGTTCCACTGAAGCCGCCCAGGCCGCCGCTGATATTGTCTTCCTTGCCCCCGGTCTTTCCACCATCGTCGATGCTATCAAGCTTGCTCGTCAGATTTTCCAGCGTATGAAGGCTTACATTCAGTACCGTATTGCTCTGTGTCTCCACCTTGAGATCTACCTCGTTACCTCCATGATCATCATTGAGGAGACCATCCGTGCTGATCTTATTGTCTTCATTGCCCTCTTCGCTGATTTGGCTACTATTGCTATTGCCTACGATAACGCCCACTTCGAGCAGCGTCCTGTCGAGTGGCAGCTTCCTAAGATCTGGGTCATCTCCGTCGTTCTTGGTATCTTGCTTGCTGGTGCCACCTGGATCATGCGTGCCTCTCTCTTCATGGCTAACGGTGGTATGATCCAGAACTTCGGTTCTCCCCAGGAAATGCTCTTCCTTGAGGTTGCCCTTACTGAGAACTGGCTGATCTTCGTTACCCGTGGTGGTAAGACCTGGCCCTCTTGGCAGTTGGTCGGTGCTATCTTCGTTGTCGATGTCCTCTCTACCCTGTTCTGTGTGTTCGGCTGGCTTTCCGGCGACTACGAGCAGACCAGCCCTCCCAGCAAGGCTGAGTTCTCCATCAACGGTGACGTCGATATTGTCACTGTCGTTGTCATCTGGGCTTACTCCATTGGTGTCACCGTCATCATTGCCGTCGTCTACTACCTCCTCACCATCATCCCCGGTCTTGACAACCTTGGCCGCAAGAACCGCTCCAAGGCTGACACCAAGATCGAGAACATGCTTAGCCACCTCTCCAAGCTGGCTATCGAGCACGAGGTTGATGCCCACGGCAAGTCCCGCTACATGCTGGGTGCCCGTGCTGAGGTCGAAGAGGATGAGTAAACGCTTGATTACGCTCATTTCATTTAATATTATCCGATCTGGATATCACTTGAGCATACATGCATGAGCTGGTGCACCGGCTTTATTATTTTACCCCGTATTATAGACTTTATGCCTTTATTACTTTGCTCTACGTTTATAGAGTGAATTATTTCCTTTCTTTATCATGTATGTATGTCATTAATAGTGGTAAATTAGTCAAATCAAGGGTTTCCAAAGAATTTCTTCTCTTTCGCATTTCTAGTGATTAACTTTTAACAATCTTTCTCTATTTTCTCCTTTTTCATTTTTGTTTTTTCTCTCCTTTTCGCTAAGGTCATCTTGGGGCCTTCCCTTCCCCTGATTATTATTCGGATCGGCGAATCTCGACTGCGCTCAGTCTCATCTCAGACACGGTCCACTCAACGCACACAGAGCCCCTCTTGGCAGGTACGGTGGGCCCTCATTATCTCAACCGCGCGGACTAACAATCACACCTCGGAGAACGCCCGATAGAGCGAAAAGACCGAGGTAGATTCTCCAATATTTGGATCATGTAGTAGTCGCAGTGGGTAGTAGTTTGGTCTAGCGTTCTTTGGAGCTGAGCTGGCCAGCTCATAGCTGTGGTGGGTTCGGTCCACCGCGATGGACTAGTATTGATCATATGAACAATTGCTGCAAGGTACGCCCCGCTCTAGTATTGGGGTCCATGTGAGAGAAGGAAACAGAAGGAAAGAAGCAGAAAATCCCTCAGTGGGATGATTGTTGGCCTGTGATATGAGGCACCACTTCGCTTGGCCTGAAGTGGTTCGATGTTGTCCCAAAGTGGAAGTCACCTGCCGGAGTACGGTGTCGTTCTAGGAAGTTCAAGACACACTCTTGATATGCTACTTACTGCCTTGCCTTTACTGTTCACTTATCAAGAGTGCATATGCATTCTTGCTCATCAGCTTTATGTGAAACGTGATTTTCTGAGCCTATACCAGTGCTCTCTTCCTCAATGTACTCTACATACTGCACCCCGTATAGCGACATCACCTTGAGACCCCCACTGCTGGGCATAGTATTCAAAGCAATAGAATGATAAAACATTTCGGAGTTACAATCCATAATTTACATGCCGGCCGTGTTATACTTGGCTTGATATACAAAAAAGTCTCCCGTTGTTTGATCCTTAGACTAAAGATGCTAACAGGTGGAAAGCAATTCTCCGCATACTGCATCGAATTTCTCCGTCTCCTGATCTGGGGAAATTCACGCCTAAATGCGGAGTGATCAATCCCCTAGAACCCCCAGATTCGTCCAATTAGTGACTGGGGCAGTTATACAAGCTCTTGGGTTATGTATAAGCCTTGTGACAGTCGGAGTAGGCTGCGTATGCTTGACCAACGACGTTGATCCGTGTCAAGTTTACTACTATGTGTCTCTCCACAATTTTTCCCGGGGTAAAAGAACGTGAGACAGATTTTCCGATATGAAGTATAAAGGATGCACTCTGCATGGGGCAATGCGCGTGAGAGGGTTTGCTTGTTCATAACAGCGGATTCCCACCATACAGCTTGGCCACCATGCGTTCATCTGGGCTATCACTCTTGGTCGGTGCCCTTTTGGCATCTGCAAGCCCTCTAAAAACTTCAAGATACGCCTGCCAAACGGCCCTAAGCTGCCCTGAAGGAACGATTCTTGTCTCCAAGACTGACCCCTCCGCTCATTTCACCACCGTGCAAGACGCTATTCTCTCCCTTCCTAATGACAACACCACTCAGACCATTCTCATCCTCCCCGGAACGTACAAGGAGCAAGTAAATGTTACTCGGTCTGGGCCTGTTACGCTCCTCGGACAGACTGATGATCCTAACAATGCTACCAAAAACCAAGTCACTCTTACCTGGGCCCAAGCGAACCATGACAATACCGGCCAGGCAGTGGATAATGTCTTCTCGAGCGTCCTGACCGTCGCGCCCACACTGGAATCAAGCTACACGGGATCGGGCACGACAGGGTATCCCGTGCCGGAGGATACACCTTTCGGCAACATCGATTTCCGGGCGTACAATATTGATTTCACGAATACATGGCGAGACTACTCCGATGGACCGGCGCATGCGATCAGCTTCAGTCGCGCCAATGGCGGGTTCTATCACTGCGGGTTCTATTCTTACCAGGATACAGTACGCTTCCCATTCTCTTGCAGTCCAGTGTGAACTGAACTAACCAACGAACTCAGGTTTATGTGGGCAAACTCGGAAACGCATACTTCCATAAAAGCATCATCGCCGGCCAAACAGACTTTCTCTACGGTTTCGGCACCGCCTGGATCCAATCTTCTGAGATTCTTCTACGCAACTGCGGCGGCGGTATCACAGCTTGGAAAGGAACCAACACCACCTTCACCAATAACTACGGCATTTACATCGTCGATTCTACTGTCAAAGCAGCCAATGCATCCATAGCCCCCGATATCCGGGGTAAATGCGCTCTGGGCCGTCCCTGGAATAGCCAGCACCGATCCGTGTTCGCGCGCACCTCCGAAGATGCAAGTATCATTCCAGCTGGATACATCGACTGGATCGTTGACGGCGATGGGCGCTTAAACAAGGACACCGTCATGGCCGAGTACAAGGCTTTCGGACCGGGCTTTAATGCCACAGGCCGAAGAGACGGAAACGTCACGATAGTAATGGACGACAAAGAGTACGCTAGATACAGCTCCCCAGCAAGAGTCTTCCAGTATCCAGACGGCAGATTCGGAAATACCGGCTGGATCGACCTGGGTGTGGACAAGAACTGATTCAATTACTATTATCATACACCAAATACACACCTCCTCTGCAATCATATCATACAACTCCCCCTTCCTCCCCAACCAACCAAGGAAAAGAAAAAAAAAATGGACATAAAAGTACCCATGATAAACCCACTCCCTAACCCTTTAACCCTCCTACCCTAGCCAAATATGCCGCCCCCGTATCTGCCCAAACCTCGTACCGAACAACCTTCACCTCTCCCCCTTCCTCCGCAAGTCCAATCCGATACGCAAACGTCTCATCCCAAGCCTGCCCCGTCTCATTCCACCGAAACCTCGCCTCCCCCCGCAACGAAACAGCCATCGCCCTCTCATCCACAACCCATTTCTCCTCCGCCTCGAATTCCATCTTCTCAATCGTGAGCAGCTCAGCCAGGAGCCCGAAGTAGCGTTCTAGTCCTTCTTGGCCGGTGAATGGGCGCCCGAGGAAGGGGGCGAGTTGCGGGAGACCGTGTTCGAGGGCTGTGGGTGGGGGGTTCTGGGTGAAGTTTGAGAGGAGGGTTGGGAGGGGGGCGCTGGTGGAGAAGTTTTGGCATAGTGTGCGTGTGCGGTTGAGGAGGGCGGTTCGGGGGGACATTTCTGGTTTCTGGTTTCGTTTCTAATTTGATTTGAGTGTTGGGGATTGGCAATCGCGTGAATTGGGGATTTAGGTTGGTTAGTGGTGAGTGGTGGTGGTGGTTGTTGTTGTTATTTGGGGTTGAGTGAGGGGAGTGTTTTCACTATGACGTCGATGCGTTTGCATATCAATATCATATCTTTATGTTGTAGTTGACTTAATTAATTGATTGTGAGCAGTCAACGCACTTCGTTAATCATCTATCTACCGGCACTAAATAGTCAAAATGTAAGGGTAATGATAAAAACTCGCGGGGCTCAACCTGCTTGCCCCCGAGAATGACGACCTCTTTTAAGCAACCAAACTCCACGCCGTAGCGTAATTGGACAGACTCGATAAAACAGCTATAGAAGGTAAAGATGAAATGGGGTGGAAACATGAATGGAACAAGAGATTGGAGAAAGATAGAGAAATAAAAGAGTAAGGATTAAAAAAATAAAAAAGTTACTGCTTCCAGGACTTTCCGCAGTTTAGACAAGTACAGAACAATGTCATCGGTTCGTCTGCACTGCGTGTCTGGGCCTCGGTGTATGTGACTTTGCGCTGTCCGCACTTGCCGCACTGCAGACTGGTACTGATACTGCGCTCTGCTTGGGCGACCATTGCCTTGTCCATGTTCTCCTTCTGGATCTTTGCGTCCTTCTCGCGCTGTTCGTCGGAGCGTAGCTCGTCGTGTGACATGCGTACGAACTGATCCGGGGTCACGTCGCTGCTGAGGACACGGATGCGGAGAGACGGATTCGACTTGTTTTTGAGGTTTTGGAATAAACTGCGGATCTTGGTACGGTACTGCTCTTTGGTCTCGGGGCCCAAGGACTTGTATGCTGCGGCCTCAACGGCGGATGCCTTGGACAGAACGTTACGTGGAGCTTCCGTCGAGTTCAGACACAGTCCATCATATATCAGCCCAATGCAACTGTCACGAATCTTATTTCCCGTCTGGTTGACATCCACACCATCCGCCTTCCATGTACGTTTATCCGGGGCAACCGATAATTTGGAAGCCTTGTCGGTAGGCGTTGTACCGGCAGGTGAGGCGGTTCCGTTCTGGGCCGGGCGCGGCGAGTTGCTTGAACGCTGGCTAGGTGCGGGCGATCCACTCGCCTTCTGCTTGTTGACTTCATTCCGCCACCTGGACACGATTTCACTGGACAAGCGGGAGACCTCGGGCGACTTGTGCTGTTTGAACTTGTTGACGATGATTCCCACACGGGTGGATCGCAGCAGGTCCTCCGTCGCCTTCACACCTTGTTGGAGCTCCTTAAGCAAGGATACAATGTTGGCTGCGGGTTCATTCTGAGTGGCGGCCTTCGTCAAGGCCTTCGCCTTGAGCTCAATTTCCTTCGCTTCCAAGGGCATGATGTCAATGTGATCTAAACGAGAGGCTGGAGACTTCGAAGTACCTGCCAGATGAAACTCTTATGATCAGCGCAAAACAGAGAAAATTCCGATATAGAATAACCAGTCAAGCCAGGATAAGACGATGAATCGTATGAGCTCAAGATTTCAACGAAGGAGACCACTCATGAGATCGCCAATAGAGAATACGAAGCTTCCCGAGCTACCCATCATTCAGAGAGAAGGCTGACATCGCTGGGCGCTGGAGTATGGCGGGACAACCCATGCGCACGTGCCTCTTCAGGAAACTCCATTATTGCGAAATCATGAAACTTCCCCAATTTATGCGCGATTTATATGCTGTATCAGGCGCCCGGATGGCTTTGGCAGTAGCCGACGGCAAACGACGGTGAATGGAATGCAAGGAAGAGGGGGGATTTAGCACTCACTCTTCAAAGTTCACCACAACGCTCAAGAGCCGGCGCAAATGATCGCAGGTGCGGTTTGGGATGAGCGAATGCTGAAACACTCTTCAGACACGGGGTCGAACGAGAGGGGAGATTGAGGAGATGGTATCCAGGATGGAGTGGTGGAGGAAGAAGAGGTGAAAGTCGGAAGTAATTTATAAAGGCTGCGATTCCGCGCGATTCCCATTACTCCACGCCAAGCCTAGATTGCCTCTTTCGGAATGGTCTCCTATCCACCTTTAACACAAAACGGTAAGAAATGGCAGAATCTCTGCCTGCCTCCGAGCTGTTTCTCCGGTTCCGATCTATGTTCGACATCTATACATCAAGCAGACCACATCAGTATCCTTAGAGGGAAGCAGTGCCTATTATGCTCTATTCTCTAGTCATTCATTGGCATAAACCTCGTTGATTCGAATGCTTTGCCAACGGACCAGACTAAATAGTATGACTCAGGCTAAAAGTCTCCGCTACAATCCAAGGCTCTCTGGAATCAGTCGCGTTTGTGGTCAAGCTGGTAATCCAATGGACTGGAGCATGTAATATTTGGGTCAGCGGGGTGTCGGGGATTGGATAAACGGGATACACTATGGCATGTCATCACTGCGATGCGTTGACGTCTACACCAGGCAAGAAAGACTGAGATCATATTCACATAGGTAGCATCTGACCACAAATAGAAAGAGCATTAGGCTCTCTCTCTTTCTCTCTCTATGTTCCAGTTCCACAAGCTCTTACCAGTATATCGTATACGGCTCTCATACGCCTACATATCATTCTTGGGGTGCTACAAGCTTCCATCCTCTATTTGTGCTTGACTAGACAACCCCCTAACTCTCTACAGCCTCTATAAAGCAATGAAGGTTAACAACGTTCTCATTGCCCTCCTCCCAGCCGCCCTAGCCATCCCCCTCCCCACACCAAATGAAGGCGCTACAAGCCTCTCAGAAAGCCAGGGCCTCCAGTCTATCACCGACGAGCTTATGTTCGGCCTCGAGCTACCCGAGTTCACAGCTCGCAGAGAGGCAAACGACCCTCCTCAGTTAGACTGGTACTCTGATGGCTGCACAGGGGCTCCGAGTAACCCTCTTTGATTCCCCTTCCAACGGGCGTGCGAACGCCATGACTTCGGTTACCAGAATTACCGAATACAAGGGCGCTTCACCAAGGCCGCAAAAGCGCAGATAGATCTTAGATTCAAAGAAGAGTATAGTTTCCCTTTCGTTCCTTCTATTCCCCCTGGAATCTGCTTCTGTTGATTTTATGGAAGTTGGATATTGGGAGTTTGGGTGGCTGACGTGCTGTCTACTATTTAGTCTTTACCATCAATGTGAATTAGGACGCGCTGTCCGAATTTGCAAGAAGTTGGCTCGGTTGTACTACCGTGCTTCGGGGCGGCATGGTGGTAAAGATGCAACGAAGAGAATGGGATGGGATGACCTTCTTTAGGTATATGTGCAGAAGACGCCCAGTAAAGGGGGGGTCACCACCTTTGTTTGGCTCGAGTTGAATAACATGATACATACATGAGACCATGAGTGGCAACGGACCACGAAGTCTGACCTGGATTATAAGACACAATCTCACCCTGAACAATAACGGATAGATTCAGAGATTTTGCATAACATGCTGAGGGATTATATGTATTAGTGTCCAAGCTTGTATCTATCACAAGCTAGCATAACCATCTCAATATTAATGTCCAGATAAGGTACTTATTCTTCCACGTAACACCTCTTGCGTATGGATTTCATTCTCATTTTTGATTCATTATATACATCACTGGGGCAAAATGTAGGTCGTATGGTTGGAACAGGCCAATAGTTGTCTAATCTAATGTCCCTGAAAAAATACCAAGATGCGAGCGTGACAAGGGGCATGAAGCATAAACAAAGGGCGTCGGCCGTATCCAAGCGCGGGTGCAACTCATGGCGGGCGGTGTCAGGGCAACTTCAGCTGGCACGTTGATACGGTCTTTTCCGGAGCTCATTGTTGTGGACTCTTTTGGCCGTAACCAACGGACGCATGCCAGCCGGCCCTAGACACATCATTAGACATGACCGCAGCTCCTGCGCGCGAGTAGGTACCGCCGCTGCATCCTGTATATGGGGAATGACGGGAGTAGGCGAATAATCGGTCAAGTCAGGACGTGTTTACAGACCAGTCTTTCCCAAAGCCTCGGCAAGTTCGTCAACTTCTTTGTCCTGCTTCTGAGCGACCTTGGCCTCTTCGGCCTGAACATTGTCTTTCACGAACTTCTCTGCCTTCTCTTCCTCTTCTTCTTCTTCCTCCTCCTCCTCTTCTTCCTCGTCGCTCTCCTCTTCGAGCTCATCCAGCTCGTCCACACCCCACATCTCCTCCGGGTCGTCATCCTTGCCGTGCTCTTCCTTACGAGCCTCCAGGATCTCGCGCAACTCAGTGACGTTGTCATCCTCCTCCATGAACTTGTTTCCGTTCAGCTCAATTCGGCGCAACGAAGGCAGTGCGGTCTTAGTCGCGTGCAAGAACTGTTTAACACCCTCGGCCGTGATGTCATTATATTGCAGACGAAGTGTTTCCAACTTCTCGTTCTTAGCACCAGCCAAAGCTTGCGCAACCTTGACACCACCACGAGCGGAGAGCAAACAGTCACCGACACCGAGCTCGCGCAGGGAAGTCCAGCCTGGAAGTACCTCAGAGAGAGCAGTGGAGCCCATAATGGTGAAGGTGTTATCCTGCAAGTCAAGGACTTCAAGGTTGCTGGCGTGGCGAAGGCCCTCCCTCAACAGGCTGGAGATACCCTCCTGACGAATTCCGTTCTGTGTCATCTTCACCGAGCGCATTCCTGCAGCGTGTACCTCATATGCACGTGCCCATGCTTTCATACTACCATTCTCCAGTCGGTTCCGACCACAGACAATGCTCTCTAGCCGAGGGACCTCCTTTCCTGCCTTGCGGGCCTCCTCCTTACGCTTTGCGAGCTCCTCCAGCGCTCCAGCGATCTCCACACCTGCATCAGGGCCCATACCATTATTGTTCAAAATCAGATGGCGCAAAGGAACGTGGGCAGAGAGGAAGTCGACAAGGGGCTCCGATGTCCGCTTGCCGAAGGCATTGTCGGAAAGGTTGACAGTGTGAAGAGTCGGGATCTCAAGGAGCGCCTTCAAAAGGTGAGTCAAAGCGATGGGGATTTCCTCAATCAGACGCGAGGTGAAGATGTCGGCAAGTTCAGCGACTTCGAGGTTCTTCTGGGTGGAAAAGGCGGCACCCAAGCGCTCACAGGCTGTCACGCCAAAAGTATTGCCACCAAGACGGATTTCAGTGTAATCGGTGTTCTCGACCAGAGGCTTAATATGGGCTTCGACATCCTCAGCGGTGTCCAGCTTGAGGCCCTTGCCTTCAAGAGAAAAGACCTTAGGAGGGGCCATGGCGGGGTATTTTCAGGGGTGGAATTGGTATCAAAATAAGACAATCTGAGAAGACAGCACGAAAACGGTGATCAGTATATTGTCTAAGACGGCTATATGAAGTAAGGCCCCAGTAAAAGTTATAAAGAGTGTGGAAACGCAAAGCAAGTGCGAAGGAAAGAAGAATAAAAACTTCAATAGGTCAAGCGGGATGATATGCACCTGCAATGAAGAACCCAAAATCTCACGCTAAACCCAATCCGATCCATAACAAAACTTGCGATCGCCGCCCCAGGCATCCACAGCAACCAGTGCCGCCATTTGCGCATCGCATCATTGCATTAATCAGCATCATTTTTCGACTCCAGATTGATTCATCTACTCCGGAGTACAATCTCTCGCAATCTTGTGTCTGAACCTACCATCTAATCTACCCCCCTCAGTCAATTCCTCCCATCAACCCCCCAAAACAACCCTTCCATCAACCCCCCAAAACAACCCTTCCATCATGTCGTGGCTCTTCGGTTCCAGCAGTAAGCCAACTTCTCCAGACCTCCGGTTCTCCGCAAGTCCACTCATTAACATACAGGCCCCCCAGGTTCTACAGAGAAAACCCCCGAATCTACCCCGGCGCCTACCGAGAAGCCAAAAGTACGATTGCCCTGACGTTCCTCGACACATCTCTAAACCCAATGCTAATCAAATATTTATACAGCCCTGCTGCGTTTGCAAAACTGAAAAGACCGCCCGTGACGACTGCATGCTCTTCTCGAAATCCGACGACCCCCAGCAAGAATGCAAGTCCTTGATTGAACAGTACAAGGCCTGTATGGCTGGATACGGATTCAAGGTCTAGATTATTCGCTACGGGGGACGGGATCAACTACACACAGCTTAGTTTTCACTGCATGGTGTTTTGGGATTCGTGTTTATGCATAGACTGTATATTAGATGTGTATTACTGTAATGGTTGATGGGAACTCTCCTTTCTTGTGAGATAAATTAGAATGTAAAATATGACTCTTGATCAAATTTGTGGGTGTCTAACTTGAGAATAGTGGCCTGTATTAAAGCTTTATTTTGAACTGTCTCGGCTTTTCTGTGTAGATAGGATATGGTTGGTGTAGGTTGCGCAATAAGTGTTATATACAAATCACAGAGCTATGCATGGCGCCCTTGAAAAGAAAATGGGTATCTCTCAAATTAACCTTCCGATCTGCCTTGAACGTGGGAAACAAACGCTTGTGTGTATTATTGGTTCTTTTTCTGCGTATCCTTTTCCACCTTGCGCCCAATCATCCAGCACTGTAAAACCAACTTCCGTAGGCACCACAGGTACGCAAGTCCAAATCCGCCAGCACCGATTAGCACATTGAGTACCACCCAGAGATCAGGTTTTCCAGGCGGAGGAGGAACAAAGGCTTCTAGCACATGCCACGCGACCATGGCAAGATAGAAACACAAATGAACAAGTTTGGTGATAATGTGAGGTTCGAGAAGCGGCGAGGGGTCATCCGAAGAGCTTCGGCTACGGTAAACTTCCAGAGAGGCGGGAGGAAGGCCAAGGAGATAGGCCCAGAGGAATGTCACGACGAAATAGGGAACTCGGAGGCCGTCGCGCTCCAGAAGAGGGAACATCGTCCAAGAGCCAAGCATGTTGGCCCACCCCACCCATGCGCGGGTTTCTTTGCTTAAACCCCCATCGCCAGAGAGCATGAGCGTCATGGGCAACAAGGGTAGCAGAACACTCTTCTCGTGGACCTGGAAAGAGAATAAGAAGAATCCCCAGGCTACGGTGGACAAGGCCGGAAGAAGAAAAGAGGCACGTGGGTGACGGAAAATTATGGCGCAGGGGATCAAGATTGATGCTAACGTGGCACCCAATGACACTCGTTGAAGCAGAGTCGCCTCGAATCGATGGAGTTTGTAGAATGTGTGAATGGCGCACCAAGCATTTGCAACCTTGTCCTCGAACAGACCACGAGCAAACGGAAAGATTCGGTGGATGACCTGCATCAGCTGAAGCAAGGGTGCGTAAAGTATCGAGCTCTTGTCTAGCTTGATAGGCAGCGCCTGTAGTAGGGGAGGCAACGGAATAGAGGACAACTCATTCTGAGCATCAGCACTGACTGCGCTCACCACGAGTGGGGCAATAAGAACGGCGAATGCGACAACTGTAACCAGGGAAATGCAAACAAGGCGGATGAGCTGAATCCGAGGGAAAACACAGATTCCCAGAAGGAAAGCGAACATGACGGGAGCGTAATATAGAGCCATTTGCTTGAAACCCAAGGCACCCACAAAAAAGATACATGCCCAGAGCATGCGTCCTGCCAAAATCGCATCCAGACTTGCAGCAACAAACCCCAGCATCACCGTGTTGTATTGAAAATGGCCGTGATCGATCAAAATGGTCGACGGCTGCAAAAGGATAGCAACCAGGGCGACAGAGGCGGACCATACGGGGACTCCATGCATTTGTGTGTATCGGCGCAGAAAATTGACAACTGCCGGGATGAAAATAAGATACTCGGATACTACCACCGTAGCACGCATGTATACTTTCAGCCGAGGGTCCTCGAAGCCACGGGACTCATCCAGAGCAAACCACGAAGGATCGAAGAGAGTACCACTGTCACTATCAGCATCAATTCTCGCGGTATCAAGCATTCACGTACATCTTTCCCAACAGCCAGCTATGATACGCAGTCAATGGTGGGTAGTCAAGGCCCCAGTACTGCAGGTCGTATGTGTACCATTTTGACACGGGTAGATGAATTGTTATCTCCATCCAGTGTCTCTGTGCCTCGAAATCGCCATGCATCGGGGGTACTTGGAAGCCTACATGGGTTAGGAACAAGCCTCATTCACCGGGGGATCGTTCCACTTACCAGAGTATCCCCACAAACTCACGGCCCAGCGAAACAGGCCCACAGCCATCAAAATCAGAGGTAGAATGAGCCATTGAGATACACCTGCCCGAGCAGCCCATAGGAAAGACACCAAAGGGAATGCGGGAGTATGTTTGCCGTTTCCATCGTCCACAATAAGGGCGTTGTTTGACCCGGTGGACGACAAGGGGAACTTTCTCTTCTTCCGTGGGCGGTAGGAAGAAGGGGGAGGAGCCATGTTGTCGAAAGAAGATACGATTAAGGGTGACCCATTGACTATGTATCTGTCACACGAAACCAAGCCAAGGAATAGATGAGACCAAGGACAAGGTCTAATGAATCGGGTAGAGAAGCAAGACGGAGTAGAATAGATGGATGCGGCCAGCTCAATGCAATTGTTGGTTCCGGAGAATGACATACAGTTGGGAAAATCTTCACCAATCATATATCTGTTCGGTCTCCACTCAAAGTACCTGGGCCAAGGCTAAATAGGTAGGCGGTCAACAATCCAAGCTTGCGCTAGCCAGACCTCATGAACCTCCGCCCAGGGAAATGGGCTTTTTTACTTGCGTAGTGAGATGTCTCTAACTTGAGCAATAAAGCCTAGTTTTAATTAGGATTCTCTATTGTAGATTTTTAGATATATATGCATTTTTCTAAATTTTCTGAGCAATATATAATCGCCGTTATTAATACATTTGGCGGCATGATTCTGAGAACAAAAATGATACACGATTTGAATGGACCACCTGAGAAAATGTTCAAATAATTCTGCCGGTTGATTAATTGGCCGCTTATCGGTACACAACACCTCCTGGTCTGTCGCTGGGTTTGGTAGGCGGTGTGCAAGAATTTCTGCCAGCCCCGTTTTTTTTTTTTTTTTTTTCTGTTCCGCCCTGGTCCACATCTTATCAGAGCTCCAGCTTTTGAAATTTTCTTTTCCTCTTTCTCTTTCCTTCCATCTTCACTTATTATTTACCCTTGCCTTTTCCATTTCAATATCTTTTCACTTAGTAGTATTCCTACCGAGTGATTCTTACCAATCTCCCCCCCGTATTCACTTTCAACAGACATCCTGTGGGCTTAATACAGAGGGCTGTGGGCTGTGGCATATTGCAATATCTCTTGTGGGATCTGTGGGTTACTCTCGTGGGTTTCATTATACAGTTGCGTATTTCCTGTCCGTCTCTTGTGGGCTTGAACACTGTCGTTGTGGGTTATTTGTGGGTATCTGAGAAATCTTTTCTCTGAAATCGGGTGATTGAGGGATTGTACGATTTGCCGCACATTCGTGGGATCTTATCATTAGACAATCTTTTGCTTTGATTTATACTTTGAAGTCTATCATATTTTGGTTTGTATTGCCTTCTCACTACATGATCATATTATCCTATGAGCTAACTATCAGTCTTGCCAGATTCAAAATGTCCAAGACTAAGTCCGTTACCAAGAAGGGTGCTGAGAAGCCCGTTGACAAGGCCTTGAGCAAGGTCAAGGACTCTGGTGTCGCCAAGGCTTCCCAGTCTCCCAAGACCAAGAGCAAGCAGATTGCTCGCGAGGTCGCTTCCAAGGGCGAGAAGTCTAAGCGCAAGAAGAAGGAACCTACTCCCAGCAGTAGCTCTGAGTCTGACAGCGATGAGGAGATGGAGTCTTCCAGCTCCAGCAGCGAGAGTGAGAGTGAGGAGGAGAAGCCTGCCAAGAAGGAGGTGAAGAAGGCTGCCAAGTCTTCTTCTGAATCTTCCTCTGAATCGGAGTCCGACTCTGACAGCGACGAAGAGATGGAGGACGCTTCCAGCAGCGAGAGCGAGGAGGAGAAGCCCGCCAAGAAGCAGAAGCAGGAGTCCAAGAAGGAGTCCAAGAAGGCCAAAGAGTCTTCCACCGAGTCTTCTGACTCTTCTGAGTCTGAATCCGAGTCTGAGGATGAGAAGCCTGCTAAGAAGGAGGTGAAGAAGGCTGCTGAGTCCTCCGACTCCTCCGAGTCGGACTCTTCTGATGAGGAAGAGGCTCCTAAGAAAGCTGCTAAGGAGGCCAGTGACAGCGACTCGTCCGAGTCCGACTCTGACAGCGAGGAGGCTCCCAAGAAGGTATGTGGTATTGTTCATATCCTGTGTCATTTCAGGTGCTAATGATCTTAGGAGTCTTCCGATTCCAGTGACTCTGACTCTTCTGAGTCTGAGTCTGAGTCTGAGGACAGCGAAGAGTCTGCCAAGGACTCCAAGAAGCGTAAGGCTGAGGAGGATGTCTCTGCCACTCCCAAGAAGACAAAGACTGAAGAGCCTGCTGCCGGTGCATCGGCCAACCTCTTCGTTGGAAACCTCTCCTGGAACGTGGATGAGGCCTGGCTTCAGAGTGAGTTCGAGGAGTTTGGTGAGCTCTCTGGTGTTCGTATCATGACCGAGCGCGACACTGGCCGCTCTCGCGGGTGAGTATTTCTCCATCGAATCATTCACGATGTCGTACTAACGCTTTCAGATTCGGTTATGTCGAATACGTCAATGCTGTCGATGCCGCTAAGGCTTTCGAGGCTAAGAGGGACACTGAAATCGACGGTCGCAAGATCAACCTCGATTACGCTACCGGACGTCCCGCCAACAGGGAACAGGGTGGCTTCCAGGACCGGGCTCAGGCTCGTGCCCGTTCCTTCGGTGATCAGGCCAGCCCCGAGAGCGACACTCTCTTCGTCGGCAACATCCCCTTCAGTGCTAACGAGGACTCTCTGCACGAGGTGTTCGGTCAGAAGGGAAGCGTCATGGGCATCCGCCTGCCGACCGACCCCGAGTCGGGCCGTCCTAAGGGCTTCGGATACGTCCAGTTTTCGTCGGTTGAGGAAGCTCGCGAAGCCTTCAACGAGCTGAACGGTGCCGAGATCGATGGCCGCCCGGTCCGCCTGGACTTCAGCACTCCCCGTGCCAACAACGGCGGCGGCGGCGGCGGCGGTGGCCGTGGTCGTGGCGGTTTCGGTGGTGGACGTGGTGGTCCCCGTGGAGGTGGTGGCCGTGGTGGAGGTGGCCGTGGCCGTGGCGGCTTTGGCGGACGTGGTGGTGGTCCCCCCAACAAGGCCCGTGGCGGTATCCCTGAGTACAAGGGTACTAAGGTCACCTTCTAATTTGACACGATACCCTGACGAACCGTTGTTTTCTTTAATCTCCGTTGAACAGGATTCAGGATCGTTTGTATGATTACGTACAGGTTGTTGCTACTGACTGGCTTTGGAGCACTCGAAAAGTTCTTGTGGTTTCCCATGGTTATTGTAATTGGATAGAATGAAATAATGGATGATCGTTATTGATTCAATATGAATGCGCTTTCGTGATAGTTTTTGTCCCCATAGTGTCAGTCCTCCAACTCGGTGTAAAGAGGTATAAGGCTCTATCTAGCCTTGGCAAATGCCAGTTAGTGATCGCCAGGTAAGTGTTTCCCATGGACAGTTCCGGTCTTTCTCAGCTTTGTTCCTCGTTCTAGGTTTCTTGTCGGTCTTTGCCTTTTGTTCTCCTTGTCGCATTCCCGGTTTTGTTTTTGAAAAGTCCTTGTGGCTACCTGGTCCTCTGCCGATGTCGGGTGAACTGTGAGTGGCTCCCGGTGGTGATCTGCTGATTGAACTTAAACCAGCACGAGGCAGTCAGCTGTGCATCGACATCATTCCTTATTGCCAGTACTTACTTCTTCTACTTCTCCCTCGACCAGTATTCCCCGTCCTCTCATCTTCCCTCCTCCTGCATCTCAGCCAACCACCTTGACTCGTCCTCTGTCAAGGTCGTGGTTTTGATGGGCGATGTGAACTAATTAAAGTGATTGTGGTCTCCGCTCCTGATAAGATAATCAAACGCAAATAAACTCATCCATCAATCCACTTACTTGGTTTTCCCCACGCACTTCCCCCCACTTTCATACACTCACCCCCTTCCTGGGCTTATGGTCAGTCTACCATTCTTGACCGCTTCGGACGGTTTCCTTACAGCCACAGGTGGTCTGATTATGTGGATGTGATATTGATCGGCAAACACCCCTCCTTCCCATCCATCCTCATCGACTTTATATTATATTTCTTGGGACCGTCTTCTCTGCCATTTCACCACTTCGTTTCCCCCAATACTTCTGAACGACCAGATACACAACGCTATGCAACCAAACCACTATGACCTGCTAAGTCAGGTGCAAGCAGATGAGCCTCGACGAGCGCCACGAGACGCTCATCATCGGAATCCCTTCCAGTCACGTTCTCCATCCGGTGTCGCTCCCACGAGATCCGAAGGTAGGTACTTCATTCTGCGGACAAATATCTGTCACCTTTACTTCTTTGCCTCCTCTCCTGCAACTTCCCTGCACGTACAACATGCATATAGTTACACCCCTCATTCCAAGCATCACCGTTTCTGTTATAGCAATATGTACTCACTTCAGTATTACATAGACTCGTGGATCGAGGTCGCCTCGCAGCCCTCCTCGTCGTCGCTTTCCTCCATTGCTACCAACGATGACATCATCACAACGGGTCTGCGTGTCGAGCAACATGGGTCGAGAGCATACCATCATCGTAGTCGGCGACGGCGTCTGCAACGCCTGGCTGCTGTCACAGCGGCGCAGGTTGACTATTCGTCCCGTGAACAGAGCAGTAGTCAGGACGAGTACGAGGAAAGTGAAAGTGAATCGGACCGCGTTATGACAAGTTCCAATGAAGACATGCCTCAAAGACCCCTGGGAGGTCCGCTGTTAGCCCACTCTGGGCCTCCATCGATGTCGGATATACCCTCGAGTGACGAGGATGATGCATCAACAGCGCTGGGGATGCGAATCAGCTCGTCCCCGTTTGTCCCGCAGCCAAATGTCTTCTCCCATCCGCCGGCATTGGAAAACCCAGCCTGGACCAGGCCAGTTGAGAGGCGTCGTCCTCAGCCTAGCGAAGTATCGAATTCCAGCCGTCAAACGGCCATCCGACGGAACTCTCAGGCCAGCATAAGACCAGCTCACAGGCAATCACAACAACATAGCCCGTACAATATGATTTCACCCTCTTACCAGGCAGACCACGATGCTGCTCTCCGCTCCAGTCTCTCCACCCTTCTTTCTTGTGCGGCCGCTGCACGGGGTCTGCCGAAATCCGACCCCCAGCCCTCCCAAGCCTCGGGGCCTTCTCGAGCACAGCCAGCTTCGTTCCGTCTGGTGTCGGAGTCAGTTGCAATGGGAGAACATCTATCTGAAGAAGTGCCCGCATCGGCCGTCGAGACCAACACATCTAGGCGGCCCATGAGTCATAATCCAGCCGTGGCTAGTTATTCACCACGCCCTTCTCCCTCCGCTCCGAAGGTGAGACGGCGGTCTAGTTCCCCGAGAGAACACCACGCCTCGGCATCTAGGAAGAGTCGTCGGGCAACCACGGCAGACTCGGCAGCTAGTCCTACGATTATGACATGGGTTATCAGCGCCGGTGTCGTGGTTCTCTTCTCGGCAATCAGCTTTTCAGCAGGTTATGTGATTGGCCGTGAGGTCGGAAGGATGGAGGCAAGCACAGGAGTCGGATCCGTCATGGGTGATGGCAATTTCTCTGGTGGCAGAACGTCCGCGGCTTGTGGCCAAGAAGCCATCAAGGGAGGCTTGAAGCGGTTCCGATGGAGCTCTGGAGCTGCTGGATCAGGAGTCATTGCATGAACCACATCATATAAGGACGACGACGACGACGATGGATCTAAAAGGTATTTATGAGCTGGATGGACGTTGGTTACAGTTTTACAATGATATGGTGTTACGAGAGCTTGGATGCACATATTTTTCCTCCCACCATTCTTTATATTCTCTTCTTTGTTTGGCAGTTCCTATATTATACTTTCCTTATGTCTTTTGGTGTTTTTTGCATAGCAACCTCTTTTGATTTATCCAAGTGATGTATGGGCTGTCTCGGGATGTCTTGGAGGAAAAGTTCCTGGCCGGGCTGTTCTTAGTTCTTTCGACGTGGTTGTTGATCTTTGGCGTTACGGTCTGCTTACGTTATAACTCTCACATGTGTCTTGCAATCTATACCCCTTTCCCTTCATCACATTTGGGCGTAATGGTCCCTAGAAATGAATGCAGTTAACTAAAGCCGGGAGTTCACATTAACGTGACAATTTTGGCCAATTCCGACGTAATGGTAACATGGACATCACGCATTGCCTCTCGGGGTATCTGAAAATGTAAATCATTAAGGGACTAAGTCTTTGAAACTGCTGCGTCAAATATAGCAGGGTGTCTTGACGTTAGCCTTTGATAGGGCTGGAAGCGTATACGATACATATGAAGCATATTATAATTCCCGGCAAGCAGCTAAGTAGGTATGTAGGTAGCTTAAATAGTCATCTGATTTTGGAAGAATTACTCGTCATGATACAACCACTACCCTTTTCTATACATTTCCACTTTTCAATTTATCCCCGCTGTAAATCACCTCGACAAGGCAATGTCATCAATTCTCATGATCATCTTAACGGTCTCGGCAGCGAGTTCGATCGCGCTGGTGCTCACCAAAAGAGGTTGCAGGATGTTCTCCTCGGTGATATCGTCCTTCACACCGCCGCTACGGATGCTGACACCGGCGTTGTGCTGACCTTGGGCGTGGCGGTGACGCAAGTCGGTAACCACCTTGATGGAGTTGAGACCGGCATTCTCAGCCAGCGTGGTGGGGATGATTTCCATCGCATCCGCAAAGGCCTTCCAGCAAATGGCCTCTGTGCCGGTGAGCTCACGGGCGCGCTTTGCGAGGGCCTGGGCGACTTCGATTTCAGGTGCTCCACCACCGGCAATAAGGGCGCGCTTCTTGACCAAGCAGCGGATGACACAGAGAGCGTCGTGCAGGGAACGCTCCGCCTCATCCAGGATGAGGTTGTTGGCACCGCGAGCGACGATCGACACAGTCTGGTTGGTGGTAGGGGCGGACTTGATGCCGGTGATCTTGACATAGCGGGCCCCGGAGGACTGAACCTCCTCCACGAGGTCAGCAGTGCCCAGCTTGTCCTCGGTGAAAGAGTCAACGTTGGCGACGGGCTTGCAGCCAAGACTCTTGCACAGGAACTCAACTTCATCACGCTCGATGTCCTTGATGGCAAGGATCTTAAGACGAGAGAGGAAGTGGAGGGAGAGATCGTTCACAGCATCACGGAGAATGGATTTCTGAATGAGGAGGACGTTACACTTCGTCTTCTGGATCTTCTTAACCATGTTGAGAAGGTACTGGCGCTCCTCCTTGAGAATCTTGTCCATCTGGCGGTAGTCGTTGACGACAATCTGGTTTTCCATCTGTATTTCATCTTTTGTTAGCAATGCATGCAATAGTTTTTTGTTGAAGAGAATCAACCCACATCAGGCTTGGGCGGGCTTAGCTGGAACTGAATCAGACCTATCCGGGCCTTCTCGATTCTTGTGGGACCGCCACTGCTCTTGATAACGGACTGGTTCAACACCAAACCATCAATCATCTCACTGTCTTCAATTGTGCCGCCAACCTTCTTAACAATCCGGATATTCCTAAGGTCAACGTTCTCAGCAGTCTTAGGATCCACAACCTTCAGCACCGAGTCGACGGCCATAGGGCCAAGGAGGCCAGAGTGCTGCGAGACGATTTTCGAAGAAAGAGACGTCGAGGCCGCCTGAAGGAGAGTGGAACGGTCGATCAGGCTGATAGGGCGGGACATGTTGTGAAGGATCTCGACGGCTGCGGCTGCAGCTCTTTGGAATGACTCCGAGATGACGGTGGGGTGGATGCCCTTGGACAAGAGACGGTCTGCGGCACCCAGCAAGCTTCCTGCGATTACGACCACCGATGTAGTTCCATCACCAGCCTCAACATCTTGAGCGGCACTCAGATCGACGAGCATCCGGGCTGCGGGGTGCATAACGCTCATATCCTTCAGCATAGTGTTTCCATCGTTGGTCTGCGGGAGTTAGCATCGAGTTGCTGGCTCGGAAGTAGGATTCGTACAATAATCGTGTTGCCCTTGGGTGTTTGGATCTAGAATTGTATTAGCCACACATCCTTCTAGAGAGAGATGTAATGGAGGTCGTACCATCTTATCCATTCCTCTTGGTCCCAAAGACTAATTGATATGTTAGCCCCTCATTTGGAATGCATACTATTTGCAACATCCATACCGTTCTGATGGCATCGGCGACGGCTGTTTTCATGTCAGCATCATGCTTTCCAGAGCTTCAGACCATAATGAATACCTCTAGCGGCCAGAATGTTAGACGCCCGCACTGCCATAGGCTTCTCCTTGTCCTGCCCGACTATTAGAACCCGTCCAACGCCAAGTATTTCTCTCTGCGACACGGACGCACCTTGAAGGCGTTGTTGCCAGCGGCCCCCTGAGAGACTGCCGTAGCCATTTTTAAAGTTGTCTCTTATCCAAACACCGTACCGAAATTGAAAATGAGAGGAAAGATGGGGGGGGTAATGTGACGAGGGAGATCCAGACCGTGGAGGCGGCTCTGGGAATTTCTTGTGCTGGTGTTGGGCTTGGCACCACTAGCGCCAACAGCTCGAACCGACCGCCGCAGCAACCTGGAGCTCACACCTGATTACTTCACTCTCTCTCGTCCTTCCGATCAAGCTCTCACCTCCCATCCATCGTCCTTTTTTATCCCTTCTCGCTAACTCTACGTATACCACCGACTCTTGTTCTCTTTCGCCCCGTTCCTTTAAAACTCGATACACCCTTGTCCGCTGTCTTATCGCCTCATAACCACTACCTTCTCACCATGCCTAGCGCCACGGGAGAGAACTGGGAGAAGTACAAGAAGAACTTCGCCGATGATGAAGAGCCGGAGAAGAAGATCACCCCTCTCACAGAATCGTAAGTGATACGATGGCTCTAATCAGATAGTTGCTTGGTTTCCGGGGATAGATGGCTAAGTATTACTAGTGATATCCAAGTGCTGAAGACATATGGCGCCGCTCCCTATGCGAACGCCTTAAAGCAACTCGAGAAGCAGATTAAAGACAAGCAAGCAAGCGTAAACGAGAAGATCGGTGTCAAGGTATTTCGACCGAGTTATATCAGCCTAAACGTGCGTACCTGACATGTATAGGAATCCGACACTGGTCTTGCACCTCCACACCTTTGGGATGTTGCTGCAGATAGGCAACGCATGGCAGAAGAGCAACCGTTGCAGGTAGCCCGCTGTACGAAGATTATTCAGGATGAGAAGGACTCGGACAAGAGCAAATATGTCATCAATGTTAAGCAAATCGCCAAGTTTGTTGTCAACCTAGGAGAGCGAGTGAGTCCGACAGATATTGAGGAGGGCATGCGGGTTGGGTAAGTTTACCGACTTTCTATTACCCATTCTAGGTCTAACTCTGGATCTAGTGTCGACCGGAATAAGTACCAAATTATGTTGCCTCTGCCTCCTAAGATCGACCCCAGCGTGACAATGATGACCGTTGAAGATAAGCCCGATGTAACATACGGAGATGTTGGTGGTTGCAAAGAGCAAATTGAGAAGTTGCGAGAAGTCGTCGAGATGCCCCTTCTTTCCCCAGAGCGCTTTGTCAACCTTGGTATCGACCCACCAAAGGGTGCACTTTTGTACGGACCTCCCGGTACTGGTAAGACTCTTTGCGCTCGAGCTGTGGCTAACCGAACCGACGCTACTTTCATTCGTGTCATTGGTAGCGAGCTGGTTCAGAAGTATGTTGGTGAGGGTGCCCGGATGGTTCGAGAGCTTTTCGAGATGGCAAGAACAAAGAAGGCGTGCATTATTTTCTTCGACGAAATCGATGCCGTGGGTGGTGCACGTTTCGACGACGGAGCTGGCGGTGACAACGAAGTCCAGCGTACTATGTTGGAACTGATCACTCAACTCGATGGTTTCGATGCTCGTGGTAATATCAAGGTCATGTTCGCAACAAACCGACCGTCGACGCTAGATCCTGCCCTGATGCGTCCTGGACGAATTGACCGCAAGATCGAGTTCTCGCTTCCGGACGTAGAGGGTCGTGCTAACATCCTTCGAATTCACGCCAAGAGCATGTCGGTGGAGAGGGACATTCGGTGGGAGTTGATCTCTCGACTGTGCCCGAATGCTACAGGAGCTGAGCTCCGGAGTGTTGCAACAGAAGCCGGTATGTTCGCGATCCGGGCGCGACGAAAGGTTGCCACGGAGAAGGACTTCTTAGCGGCTGTGGACAAGGTGATCAAGGGCAACCTGAAGTTCAACTCGACGGCTACGTACATGCAGTATAATTAGATAAACGCCTTTTTCTCCCCTCTACATCTTGGGTTACATTGCATGGTTGAATGGATGTGTATGATCAATTTTTTTTAGCTAATGGTTCATTCTACGAATGTTCTCATAATAGGAATTCGCATATAGATGTGATCCAATCTCTACTAACCTGAGGGAGCGGATGGTCGTATATCCCTGCTGGCTCTCTTGCCGCCAGCGGAAGATCACATGACTGTACCGGGTAATAGATTATCTCAGCAATGGATAGTCTGCATTGTCACATCCAGGGTGTAGCTCGATCTAACAACATAGGAAGGAAAATGCCGTAGGTCTCCCGCCAATGTCAGGTTGAGAAATGCAATAGAAATTGAACGCTTCCCCGTCCATGTCATGACCAGCTACTCTCCGTTGTACCGTCTGTCTCCGGGATTCTTCGCTGCTGCCGGGTTAAAAGAAGACCGGCCACGTGCCTTGAGATCCTCGGCCAATGAGAAAGCGCCGGCTGCCCGAGGTGATTACCACTGCGTGTATTCTCATTGGCAGTCTCGGCCCCGGTCCTCCCCGTCGGCAAGTGAGAAAAGGCTTATGTCAGCCAGGAATTCGGCCCAGCAGAACCGACGATCCAAAAGTGCAGCTTTGCGAGCACCACCACCACCGTTGACTTCAAGACTCTCCTCTCCCTATCTTTGTGCTGCTCTCTTCTCCCCCCTCCCCCCCTCTTAATTCCACCGTTCCTTCGGCTCATTAGAGAAGTGTTTCTTTTCTTTTGATCCGTCATCATGAGCTCCCTGAGCTTGCGGAGCCTAGCTCCCGCATCCAAGGTCAGTTAGCCGACGGTCTCTTCAGGACCCTTAAGCGCAATCGTTCCCTCTGTTTATATATACTGACATGGCGGATTGCGCAGATTTCCCGTGCCTTGAGGGATCAGAGACGTCTTTTCTCCTCAACCCGGCCCGCAGGTACGCATTGGAGGTCGCGAAAATTGTCTATGCCTTCGTTTACTAACCCGTGCCTCCGCAAGCCCGGATTTTTGGCAGCAACCCATTGCGCGCTAGGGAAGCCACTGGCGCTATCGCGGAGAAGTACCCGATCATTGTAAGTCCATATATATGACTACATCAGATGATCCGGGGCTCTGACTGTTTTGATAGGACCACGAGTACGATGCTGTCGTCGTCGGTGCTGGAGGTGCTGGTCTTCGTGCCGCCTTCGGTCTGGCGGAAGCCGGTTTTAACACTGCCTGTGTCTCGAAGCTCTTCCCTACAAGAAGTCACACTGTTGCTGCCCAGGGCGGTATCAACGCTGCTCTTGGAAAGTAGGTCATCCCTTGGCGAGCGTGTCAATAGCAGTGCGCTAAATTTATATACTACAGCATGCACGAGGACGACTGGAGATGGCACATGTACGATACCGTAAAGGGTTCTGACTGGCTCGGAGACCAGGATGCCATTCACTACATGACCAGAGAAGCCCCCGCTAGTGTTCGTGAGCTTGAGGGCTACGGATGCCCCTTCTCTCGTACCGAGGACGGCCGTATCTACCAGCGTGCCTTCGGTGGTCAGTCCAAGGAATTCGGAAAGGGCGGCCAGGCCTACCGTTGCTGTGCTGCCGCTGATCGTACTGGTCACGCTCTTCTTCACACTCTCTATGGACAGTCCCTGCGTCACAACACCAACTACTTCATCGAATACTTCGCCCTTGACCTACTGATGGAGGATGGTGAGTGCCGCGGTATCATTGCCTACAACCAGGAGGATGGTACTCTGCACCGTTTCAAGGCCCACCACACCGTCTTGGCCACTGGTGGATACGGACGTGCCTACTTCAGCTGCACTTCTGCCCACACTTGCACTGGTGATGGTATGGCCATGGTTGCCCGTGCTGGCCTTCCCAACCAGGATCTCGAATTCGTTCAGTTCCACCCCACAGGTATCTACGGTGCTGGATGTCTGATCACCGAGGGTTCTCGTGGTGAGGGTGGTTACCTGCTTAACTCCGAGGGTGAGCGTTTCATGGAGCGTTACGCCCCTACCGCCAAGGATTTGGCTTCTCGTGATGTCGTCTCTCGTTCTATGACCCTGGAAATCCGCGAGGGCCGTGGTGTTGGTCCTGAGAAGGATCACATCTACCTTCAGCTGAGCCACTTGCCCGCTGAGCTCTTGCACGAGCGTCTGCCCGGTATCTCGGAAACTGCTTCCATCTTCGCCGGTGTCGACGTGACCAAGCAACCCATCCCCGTCCTGCCCACCGTCCACTACAACATGGGTGGTATCCCTACCAAGTACACTGGTGAAGTTCTGACCCAGGATGAGAACGGTGCCGACAAGGTTGTTCCTGGTCTGTACGCTTGCGGTGAAGCCGCTTGTGTGTCCGTCCACGGTGCCAACCGTCTTGGTGCCAACTCTCTTCTGGATTTGGTCGTTTTCGGTCGCGCTGTTTCTCACCGTGTCCGCGACATTGCCACCCCTGGCAAGCCTCACCGTGAGCTGAGCTCCGACGCTGGTGCTGAGTCCATCAAGGATCTCGACTTCGCTCGTACTGCGGACGGCCCCAAGTCGACTTTCGAAATCCGTAACGCCATGCAGAAGGCCATGCAGACTGACGTCAGCGTCTTCCGTACTCAGGAGAGTTTGGATGAGGGTGTCGCCAAGGTCACTGAGATTGACCAGTTGTACGACCAGGTCGGTACCAAGGACCGCAGCATGATCTGGAACTCTGACCTCGTGGAAACTCTTGAACTCCGCAACCTTTTGACCTGCGCGTATGTATCACCCTGAAGAGCTCCGGCGAACAGTATAGCTGACCACAGATGATATAGCACCCAAACCGCTGTTGCCGCCGCTAACCGTAAGGAGTCTCGTGGTGCTCACGCCCGTGAGGACTTCCCCGACCGTGATGACGAGAACTGGATGAAGCACACTCTCACGTGGCAGAAGACCCCCCACGGCAAGATCGACCTGGGCTACCGTGCCGTCGAGCACAACACCCTGGACGAGAAGGAGTGCAAGCCGGTGCCCCCCTTCAAGCGTGTCTACTAAGCGTGTCACGCCAAGTGTGATCCGATGAAGAGGTGTATTTCGAGGAGGAGGGGTCGTTTGAGTGGAGGAAAAATAGCGTCATGAAAACCTGGCAGTGTTTATTTCCCGTGTGTTTATATGTGTATATCCAATTTCCCAGGCGATGAGTTCGGTGTACTCACGTTGTATTGTTATTTTATAGCCCTTTATTACCGATCATACAATTGGAGTTTTCTTTTGTGTTGCAAATATCGTTTTGAAGAACTGAGAGGCATAGGTTAGAATGCCTCTAGGTCGATTAGGGTTGGTTCAATACCGTGACTTCCCAGACTTTTTAAGTTTCCCGTGCAAGGGACTCTTTCACTTTCAAACTGAACATATCGTCAATTTAGCTCATTTAACAATATGCCCAGGAGGACATTTAATTGACCAATTGATTGTCCTGGTTCTTTGTCGGACCTGTGGACCCATAAGTTAAACCAAACAAAGAACACAGGAACAGCCACACCCGTATCTGGCATAGAATTGAACGCTGACAAGGTAAACCAGCAAAAAGAGTTCCACTTCAGTTCTCAACAGTTCGAACTCTCGGTAAAACAAAGTCTTTGCGGCCCAAATGAACATACGGATCGATCCGATTTTGTCTATTTCAGGAGCTATGGTTCTACCCGAGGTCATCATCACAGCATTTTCGCAACATTCCCGAAGGGGAACAGCATCTATGTCTGGGAATTGACCCTTGTGGGCGGTCAGGTTTCTTGCCTGTCCTACACATCCATGCCGAGACTCTGCATGGATAGTAATCGCATTGGACCACAAGGGTCTGCCAAGTCGTATAGCAAACAAAGGCGCAGAATCCTGCCCACTACGCACAATGTCTAGCCTTCTTAGCCTAGACAGTGTGGATATTATGGGTGCACATTGAGTGACTGTGACCCTAGGGGGCTCATCTCTTTTCGTGCCCGGGTCTTGGATAATAGACACCTGGTGCTCCCTAGAAGGCGAGTCGTCTGGCTCGCCTTGGGAAGCTCCTATTACGTTCGTCTTCTCATGTGTTCCTGGGTTCGGAAACCTTACGGACATATTTCGCTTGCTTATATGATCTTTATTCTATCTTCATTATGGGCCCCTGCTCCGGTAAGAAGCAGTGGTATGTCTGCTCTCAAGGCTCTTTCCAGGGATGTTGTTCCATCGATCCATGTTCTGCCGGTGGTGTCTGTCCGGACGATGATGATGCGACAACAGTTACCTCTACAAGCACATCTACAAAGGTCCATACTGTGACACCCACAAAACCGGTCTCTTCGAAACAGTCCACCTTTGAGACCAGCACAACCACAACTAGTCGTCTTGATACCATCAATACTGCCGGGACCATCACCGCTTCCACAACCAGCACATCAAGTACCAGTACCGGCACCGGTACAAGCGCTGCCGACAATGTCAATGCCGATGCGGAAACCGGACATAGAACGCCCATTGGGGCTATCGTCGGAGGAGTAATAGGGGGCATCGCATTTCTCATACTCCTTGCTACTGCCTTGTATACCGCCTATCGCAGAGGCAAGAAGCGTGTAAGACAATTCACCTTTCTTCGCAGCCCTCACACTGATATCTTTAAGGAGACGACATTTGATACCGACAACAAACCACCACAGAATGACCGAACGACTACAGAACAAGTCACACACGGTACTGAAACAAAACCCCCTTCCCATCCCCCTCTACACCTAGTATCCTCACTAGTACCCTCACACACAGCAAACTAACCAACACCCACCAGCACCAACCAAAAAAGAAAAAGCCGAAACCAGCTCCCTCCTCAGCCCAACCGACTACTCCACGAACGGAACCACCCCCATCTCACCAACCTCCACTGCCGCCGAACTAGACGCATTCCACCTCTACCCTCCCCAAAGCCCGTACACCCTATTCACTCACCCAAACGCCTCAACCCCCGAGCTCAGCGACACAGGAGTCTACACCCCCCGCGCCGAACTACCAGCCCAGCCCACCCGAGAACTCATTAACATCCCGCACCACCAACTCCAGTCTTCGAATCAGTCGATTTCACCGCAGGGACCGACACACGCCGAACTGCCAGCCCAACCTTGCAGGGAGTTGATCAATGTTCCACATAGCCAACGTCAGCAACCTGCTACACTGCCGATGGCAACGCCATGTGAACAGGTAGAGGAGTCTATGACGCGTGCAAACTCACCGCCGGTCGTTACCACCGATGGCGTGGTCTTGTCTGCGAACTTTGATACTTCTGCTTCTTCTGAGGCGGATGTCCTCTCTGCTCATGGTCTGGCTAGTTCCCATGCTATGAGTTTTATGGATTATGATACTGCTAGGAGGTCGATGCTACCGGCGCATCGGCCGGAATGGGTGGATAATCCTGGAGAGGGGAGGACTGACAAGTCGAATGGAGAAAAACATTCGGAGAGGCCTGAATGATTGAAATAGTAATGATAATGATGATTGGGCGATCTTGACCGCCGGAAGAGAAGTGGATCAAGGTTGGGATTGGATTCTTCATGGAACGCTTTACCTTTTCTACTAACTTTTTATTCCTCCATTCAGTTTGTGTAGGACTGGGTATGTTTTACTTTACTACGGGGTGTTTGACTTTGCGGGGTTCAACTCAGCATGTATGTAGTTATGATATCCATCAATATTTCTTTCATTTATTATATGGCGCTGGAGAACAGAACGATGAAATATTTTGTTTTTCAGCTTGTCACTCGTCAGTATTCTCAAACCCACTCTATTGTCGATTTCACCATAGTAACTGGTTGCCTTTTACTGACTATTCCTCCTTCTCACTGCCTTGTCAGCCAGGCGTCTGCGGTTAAACTCGGCTTTACTTTGGAACTACAAGTCCCTCGCATGATGCACTAGCATAGGCGCACATTCCTTATGGGGCTGTGATGAACACAGCACTAAAGTCGATAGACGAAACGGTTCCAAGAATTCACAGACATAAAATGTCTTAATGGCTATGTCCAGGTCAGTTGCAGAGCGCATAACAAGGGCATATATCCCCTCCATGGCTAGAAACTGAAAGGGAATGCTCGCAAGCGTCTTCAGAGGCCAGAGTTGAATACATCCAAGCTACCCTGAGTGAACATCTCTGTTGCAGAAAGTTTCGGTTAATGCTTTGGTTGAAGATGTGTCATTGAAACAGGGATCTTCTTCACCGCCATCTTTTTGCGGGGTCGGAAAGACCTATTCAAGGTAAAAAGGTACGTTCTGAACGCTTGGACACGTATTCTTTCTGTTGATTGGCAGAACGAGGAGATCTGCAAGACTGCGATCTGCGTCTGAGTGGTAGATGGATTTGGGATGTCTCGTTTTGCAAAAGCATGCAAGCATATATAAGGCCTCCTTACTACAGAAGCGGAAAATAGCTCAGTATGTTCGGTCGATTTATTGCTCCTGTTTCGAATATCATAAGCACCTCCAAAAATATCAGGAAGGATGTTAGATACCTTCGAACCAGTTGTAAGATTTCTGGCACAGTACCAAGGTGACGACTATGTGAAAGGATGGGCCGAACTGTGGGATAAGGGCGACTTGATTGACTGGGATAAAGGGTTTCCTAACCCAGCCTTAGAAGATACCCTTATCCAGCGCCGCTCGATCATCGGTGATCCTGTGGTCAAGGATGCTTGGGGAAGCCAGTATAGACGGAAGGCACTGGTTCCTGGATGCGGCCGAGGGGTTGATGTCCTCCTTCTGGCCAGCTTTGGTTATGACGCCTATGGTCTGGAGTATAGTCATTCTGCTGTCGAAACCTGCAAGAAAGAAGAATCCAAAAGAGGTGGTAGATATCCTATCAGAAATCCAGAATTCGGAAGAGGCAGCGTCACTTTTCTGCAGGGTGACTTCTTTGATGATGCTTGGTTGGACGCCCTGGGTTTACTGCAAAATGCCTTCGATCTGGTGTATGATCACTCGGTAAGTAGACCCGTTCGGCTATCAATTTGCAGTGTATTGTTGGAGGATGATTAGGGAATCAAGTTGTACTCACTCTGCGTTTTGCAGTTTTTCTGTGCCCTAGATCCATCGCTCCGCCCCAGATGGGCACTGCGACAAACCCAGCTTCTTGTCCCCAATGGTCATCTAGTCTGCCTCGAATATCCGAGGCACAGGAATCCCTCGGAAATGGGGCCACCATGGACTGCATCATCCGAGGATTACTGGAAGCACCTCACGCAGCCAGGAGAGGACGTATTCAATTCCAAGAACAACCCGATTGATAACGGGCTTGTACGAGTAGCACATTGGCAGCCGGACCGCACACATGAGAACGGAAAGGATGCCAGTGGTAATATTGAGGATCGCGTTGCCATCTGGTGTCGGAGCGACAAGGCTAGGGAAACGGTTTGCAAAGACTGCTGAGGCTAAGCTGCGGTGCTGCGAAAATTCCAAGAAAAGATAGAAAATGTTATTTATATATTAAAATATGTATATACCAGATATCATCTCACTACTTTTTGTATGTCCCGAAATTGTAAATGACTGCGCACTCACAGTAGGCTCCTCAGAACAGAGGTCTGCTCCAAGACAGCCCGCCGACTGGTGCCGCCGACAGCATCCTTCAGCTCCACTGCACGCTCATAATCCAGACAGGTTTGCACATCTTCATCGAAGCGGGCATCAACTGTCTTGAGTTGCTCGAGGGAAAGGGTATCCATGGGGACGCTGGTCTTCTCTGCCAGGGCGACAACACGGCCAGAGATGTGGTGACCCTCACGGAAGGGGACGCCCTTGCGAACCAGGTAGTCAGCAATTTCGGTAGCGAGCATTTCCGGGGCCAATGCAGCCGTCATCTTCTCGGGAATAACGGTAAGAGTCGAGAGCACTCCAGTTGCGATCTGGATGCTGTCGCTAACGGTTTTGATGTGATCGAGGAGGGGTTCAATGCTCTCCTGCAGATCCTTGTTGTAGGTAGTGGGAAGACCCTTGATCGTCATCATCAGACCGGCCATTTGGCCAAAGGCTCGACCGGCCTTTCCGCGCAGAAGCTCCAGGCTGTCTGTTTTCTGTCAGCGATGACTTCGTTTGATGAGACATGAGGAACAAAGGGCATTGAACTCACCTGCGTTCTTCTTCTGAGGCATCAACGATGAACCAGTGGAGTAAGCATCAGACAAGCGAACAAAGCCGAATTCCAAGCTGCTGTAGATGATCAGATCCTCGGCCCAGCGAGAGATCTTGAGCATGAATGAGCTACCCCACTGCATGGTCTCCATAGCGAAGTCACGATCAGCGACAGTGTTCATCGAGTTGTACAGCAGACCCTCGAAGCCTAGCTCCTTGGCCATTGACTCGCGGTCAATGTTGAAAGGGTTGCCCGCAAGAGCCCCGGTACCAAGGGGACTACGGTTGACACGCTTGGTGACTTCACGCAGGCGCTGCAGCTCGCTGGCAAAAGCCGTAGCGTGCGACAAAATCCAGTGGCTCCAGCGGACTGGCTGAGCCTTTTGCAAATGGGTGTAACCTGGCATGAGGTAGTCGAGCTCGGCCTCTGCACGAGAGATCGAGACCTTGATGAGGTCGCACAGGATGCTGTCCAGCCTACGCAGCTCATCCCGCAACCACAACCGCATGTCAGTCGCAACTTGTTCGTTGCGGGACCGGCCGGTGTGCAGCTTGCCTCCAATCTCCTTGCCAATGATTTCTGATAGTCGACGCTCATTTGCGGTGTGAATATCTTCATCGTTCTCCTTGACGGCGAATGTATTGGTGCTCCATTCCTCGGCAATCTGCTTGAAGCCACGCTCAATCTCGGAGAACTCTTGCTGCGTGAGGATACCAGTCTTCACGTTGGCTCGAGCAAAAGCAATTGAGCCGGCAATGTCTTGTTTCCAGAAGATGCGGTCATAGGGCAGGGACTGATTGTATTGAACCATGAGGGGGTCGAGGCCCTCTGAATAACACTAGGCATCAGTATCTCAAACCAAGGTACAGTGGGTAGATTCAATAGAGGACGGGTGTACTCACGGGTGAATCGACCTCCCCAGAGCATATTCTCAGCGACAGCCTTAGGACCGCTCATTTTGTATCTTGGATAGAAGTTTGGGAAATTTGAAAGAAGAAGAGTTGCAATTGCTGGAAACGGACTTTATCTCGGGAGTTCCTTTAGACGATGATTCATCCAATGATTCACAGCGGGGTTGCGACATCGGGGACCTAGTCCCTATCCGGTAAGGTGTGTGGGCTTGGCCCAAAGAGGAAGTTGAGAGTTGAGTCATACAATCTCTGCATAGCAAAGAACAAACTATTTTCATCACTTCTCTGAATTTATGTTCTAACTAGTATTTTTAAAGGTCTGAGTATTTCTACTAGAACTATGCTACATTTTGTATTTTAGAAGATATGGGTTCTCAGCATATTTAACGCGATAGATATGATCTCACGGTTGGGCTGGTTGACAACGTCGCTATATATATTCTTGTGTATGTCGCGGCCCGGTCGCTGAAGACTGCTAGCATATCTACCCTACTCCAGCAAACACCACTTTCATGATGCACTCAGCATCATGACATAGCATATAATCTATGAGATATTATCTGTACAATAAGCGTAGTTCTCACTAGCACGGACAGCATTTTACAGTCTACCAAATCGACATACCCCAAGCAGTAAAACGCTCTACACCGACGCACAATCTACATATCGTATTCCACCACAGTCCACGTACATGTCCATCCAATATTACCACCCAGCTTTTCCATCACCCGACGACTAGCGATATTGCTTTCCAACACATTGGCGTGGACCCAAGCCTCTCCCTCCTCTCCGCAGTGCCGCCAGATGCCACCCTCGGCCATCCCTCGTCGCATAGCCTCCTTGGAGACATGCAAAGCCAGATTCTGACCTCGGTACTCTGGTTCAACATGCAGGGTTGCCAAGCTGCCATCAATACCCAGAAAGGCCCACGCGATGGGCATTTCTCCGAGTGGGGCCCGGTCACTTGAGTTTTCAGCTGCATCTGAGCTGTCAGACAAATGTGGCTGGAGCTGAGTCTCACAATCGGAGTAAATAGTCACTCCCGGGAGCTTGGTTAAGGTTCCACGTGAGCGTGGAACATTGGTGCGAAACCGTATCAGGTCGTATTGGTGTGGTTGAACCCCGATTCGGCCTTCTTTGTCGGTGAAGCGAAAGCCATCTGGAAGTGGGGCCAGAGCTCTGCCAGGGCTGTCAGAGCTGTCAGAGCTATCTATGACAAAATCTTGGCCCCTAAATAGGTACTTGACGTATGGAGGATTATCGAAGCGGTGAACCCGAAGGCCTGGAACAGGGTCCGAATGAGTATAATCCCCCGAGGCTCTTAGTAAGGAAAATAGCCCCGTATGTAGATTGCCAATTAGGAAAGCCTGAGGGGGCGGCGCAGGGATCAGACCCGAGTGTTTGGATGCAGGATCCCGTCCCAGATTGTTGGGAAGAAGGGAAGATCCGGTAGATTGGATAGATGATAGGTAATCCGGTAGCAGGTATGTCTTGACATGGGATAGTAGAGCCAATAGTTGCGCACGAGCCAGCTCCAGAGACTCGCGGGAAGCTCGCAGAATCGAGACAAAGTCGCTTTCAAGGACAGGAGACGTCGCCTGGGCTTCGAGGCTTGAGTAGATCACGATCTGTGTTTCGCGACCCGCGAGGAGATCCACATAAGCAGCCAGCCACGGAGAAGTTGGCGCATCTGCCCCTGAGAACGTAGTCAGAATTTTAGCAGTAGAAGATGGATACGCTAGACCGTGCTGGAGGCGCCGTAGCAACGGAATCGAATAAGGTAACTGGGCCTTCAGCAAAGGAATTAGTGCGTGCGGATCATAGTTGACGATACGAGACGCCGAGGAAAGCCTTGGGGGATCCATCAGAGGCAGGATATGACAGCGGAGATATTATTAGCTTCAGGGAACTGTATCTCCGGGCCAAGCGACAGGCCCCATGCTTCAAGCCGTCAAAGCTCATTGCCGGAGTGCCCGGTTGATCCTTATAAACCGCATTGTAAGCGATTGGGCGAAGGAATGAGTCAATCAATTCACTGACTCGATGTTAGTGATGTTACTTCAAATGGTATAGTCAGGGAGGGAGTATTTGTCATGGCAGCCGAGATCATCAACTAAGTTGACAGCACCCCATGCCGAAAGCGGGAAGGCGTGGCTCCGGAGCTCCCGTCATATCGGAGAGACCGACTTGTGGCGGTGCGCAACTACGTACCTACACTAAGTATTTCGTTATCTTCTCCGTAACCCCAGCTTAGTCTCGCGTTATGTTCCCTTCTGTCAATTGGATGCTAACCGAGAAATCATGGACACCCGTTGACACGTCAAATGTCAACTATAATAAATAGATTAATCTCAGGATTTACCAATATAAGGGCATTGTTGGGAAGATTTCAAATGCGCTAATGCACGTGTTTTTGGCCATGTGTCCCAACCGAGGTATCATGCTGAGAACAATCTAGAAAAACATCCATACAGGCGGGCGCATATGATAGATATTGAATCATTTATATGTTTTTTTTTTTTTTTTTTTTTTTTAACGAAATACTATTCAAACCTACCAGTATAATTGCCCTGGTCATCCTCACCAATGGAGTACAGAAGATCCCGAGGTTTCAGGATCCGAAGCGGCGCTAAAATGCATTCAATATAAATTAATTTCATACGCTAAAAATAAGCCTGATTTTAGACTGGTAATCAACACTAAAAAAAAAAAAATAAAAAAAATAAAAAATTTTGAATGAAAAAGAAAAATGGGGAATGGTGATGATATGACAAAAGAAAATAAATGAAGGAGTGACAAATATCATCAGGTTCATAGCTCGTTGCTTCATTAGACCAGTTCACCATGGACTTCGCGATCCTACCATCCAATCTTCCATTGCTAGCCACTCACTCCACCGTGATTCAGCGATACGTAGTTCCTCCTCAGTAGCATCGCGAAGGGGCCGCAAAAATGGTGTCTGCTCATCGGGAAGCATGTCATATGCTGCCTTGGTCGATGTCCACCCTCCACTCTTGGCAGTAAACAAGTAATTGATCCGCTCCTGTTTGCAAACACACCCGACTCCAGCTTGCCAATCATCGCCAAAAAATGCCTGCAGGACTGATGGAGTATCATATCCAGTCACGATGAGACGTCGGATGAATGGCCTCAACGAAGGAGCATTGTAGGTTCCCTCCACTCCGGAGTCCATGTTTTGGGGGGCTGGAAATCCGATGACTGGCACGGTAGATCGTTGATATGGAAGCCGAATGTTGACAAAAGCGGCCAATGATTGCACTTGGGGCGAGTGTTGTCCTTGGCTGAGAAAATGTTGCATGCAGGCCCAATACCGGGGGTACCATTCATTGAGATCCACTTGAGAGAATTCCGCATCCACCGGTGGTTCTTCCGTGGGGGTGAGCATCCCCCGATTTGGGCTCATATCGTATTCAAAAGGACTTTCGGAGACACAGACAGCAGGTGCTTGTCCATGTCCATTGAATTCGGAGTCTAGACCGATCGATTCTGCCAGGGAACCGGATCTTAGAGAAAGCCCATCATGAGAGTTGCGCAAGTCATTGGGGTCTTTCTTACTAGGCGAATGATAAGTGATAGATGCCAGGGGAGAGGACTCGTGTATTTCCATACATGGAGAACTTTCCCAGCATTCTCTTCCAGAACCCTGAACGTCCATTGTGATGGTTGGTTTGGAGCATGTACGGCAAGCTGCAGGAGTTTAAAGTATAAGACGGGCTTATGACGGGAGAGGCCAAAGCGTAATGAAGAAACAAAGTCAATGGAGGATTATATTCAAATGTAGTCTGGGGTATCTGGAAAAGAGAGTAAAGGAGAGAGGAAATGGTAGAATTTATGTTTCTTTTACGATGGATCGTCCATGTCGGCCAAAGGGAGAAGCACGGGCTCCCCGAAAGACAAATTCGGTGAATATGGAAAGGATAGAGTAAAGAACGACCCAAAATGGGTTCGTCTGTGGTATGAACATGGTTGTCATAAGCTTTAGCCCTGGCAGAGTGGAGCTCATATTGAGGATTTGATGCTATCCCCCATCGTGCTATTGGAAAAAATGGGTCAAGCCACATATAGCTCTAGCCACATATAACAAGCCACCTCAGCCCAAGTACGTGGCTGAGTCGGTCTGGACGTGGCTGTGCACTGCTAGCTTTGCTAGTTCTTCACCGATGCGGAACCCCCTACCTGGCCCTAAGACGCTAAGGCCTCACTAACATACCAACCGGGTGGTTTAGTCTCGATAGTCCTACCCCATGTAGTAAGCGGATCAATGTGAGCATTGCGGTTGGCGATTCGTTATCGCTAGACTAATTGATTATTGAGCGCTCTGAACCCAGCGACCTGGAAACCCCGATGACACTAAGGAAAAGATTTGGAAGAGTTTTCCAACTAGTGAGGGTTGATCCTTGTCGGTTCATCAACAATGCCTCAGCTAGTCAGGCCCAAAACAATGGTTACTAGGGCGGTCGTTACGAATGACATTGACAGTTGACAATGGGACTCCATCCATGCGAGGTACGGACCAACGCTCCTACCAAATGTGGGATCGAGCGAAACGGGGTTCCTTGAGTGTCATGTCAATAGTGGATGCCACAACCTGGGAGCAGATGTGACAGCTCCTCGGTGGGCATCCTCCGTTGTGCTGCAGCGGTCAGGAGTTGCTTGCTGTCGTGTCACCAACACATACGTACATACATGCTATCTCCACCCACACACACATGGTGATCCTACATTGAGGTAACACAGGAGGTGATAGCGCGTGGGCACCACCCTGATTATCATATTTTGCGAGGGACAGCATCTTGTACAACGTGGTGAGGGTGAACATGACCTCACTGGACGCAAGGGAGAGATTCAGTGAGAAGCGAAATGGAGTATGTCGGGCTGTCGATCAGGCCGCTCTTCGATTCATGTCGGGATGAGACTAACCCGATTAGTATACCACCTACTATTGGTGACCAAGTCAAGTGACTAACGAGAATGAGCTTAGCTGCTTGAAGTAGTTTTAAGGAGGGAATCCCGATCTGGTTTAGTTCAATTCAGGGACCGAAGTCTGCGTACCTGACGGGTGGGTCGACCGAATGTGCCCGAGAGGTATGAGTGGCCGGTCACAAGCGACCCCGTTCCCTGGGTTTGCACAACCACACGCTTCGTAGATACGAGGTTGGCTATAAGCACTACTGAGTTGGTAATTGATTGCGAATGTTTAATATCATTCCCGGCCATGATTGGTTTCCAACCCTTGCAAGTGGATCGCTCCCCTCATTTTTCATTAGTTCATCTCGTGAACAGTCTACTGCACACTTCATGATGAGATCATGACTTTAATTTTCTTGATCTAATTTCTGAAATTCAAATCATTTAGTTCATTTGATCCATCATCAGCACGCTAATTCAGGATCGGAGATGGCGCTAATCAGGGAAAAAAAGAAATTTACCAATGGAAATTGGCAGCCTAGCCATGTTAATCGGTGGATTCGATGCCATGCACTCCAACAATCCCCACCCTTGTCAGTGCGTGGCTGACTGCCGCCACGATTGCATTGCTCGTTATAAAGACTTCAAGGCTTCTCGCTCTGTTACCCATCACACTCGTCTCAAAGCTAAATCGACTCTGAAGATCCTAGATCAAGATCGATATCAAAGATAAAAAGATCACCACCCGTCCCTCAACAGACCATTGATCGTTCTACATCTACACAAACTTACGATCTCTCTCTTCCTTCCTAAACCTTCGACCAAGATGGGCTACAAGACCAACTACGAGCCTTACGTGAGTGCAACCTCCCCCAAGGACGATGATTCACGGAAAAAATAACTAATGAGTCTCACCACAGAGGAGTCAAAGCCTGGATATGAGGCAAGAACTTTCGTCAGAGGAACTTCTCTATCCTCTGGGAGATCTCTATCCACATGTCGTGGCCCTTCAACTACAATCTGAGGACAAACCATGGTCCAAGAACTTCCCTGGCTACTCAGATGTCAGTTATTGGGCCGAAGTTTCTTCATCGCGGCCACCTTCGGAGACTTCTTCGAAGCACACAACATGCAGGTACAGCAGCGGTGAGTCTCCTCTCGTCCTCCAAATGTTACCTGTCACTTTTGCTAATCCTGATGAACTGCAGACTCCACAACCTCCAGATTTGTCACCCGCATCCGGCGACTTCTCAACCGAGATGAGTTGCGCCGACGTTCGAGAGCTTAAACTTGTGTTCACCGAAAGATCTCTTACCTCTCATTCGCCACTTCTCTTCACTGCACCGACGATCGATTCGACTTTCCTTACTTTACTTGCATGGATATTTTCCTTTTTTTTCTATTGAACCGCAGCAAGCGAATACCCTCCTGTCTAATGTTTCATTTGTGATGTTGAAAGAATGCTGAGATCGCCGAAGATCTTGAACTCTAACTCACCGACTCTCTGTCTCTGTCTCTCTCTCTCTCTGCCCGCCTCCTCTACCCCTCTCCATCTCCCTCACTCACACACCCTCTCTTTCCATCTTTGTTTATTACCCTCAGGGTTCATACTCATCCCTCTCCTCGTCTGATATGTAATCTTTTCTTTTCTTTTTTCTTTCATAATTCCGATTAGCAAGGCGTTCACGGGCAAGCATACGCAGGGCGAAACATGGGCATCAATTATTATTATCAATTCAAGGACTTAGCAAATGGGCCACCAATTCTGTGGCACCCGCAATTCATACATCATTCAGATCACTGTCAAGCTTCCCATCTTCAGAGATAAAGAAAAAGTAAGGCAAAGGATAGATCGAAGCCGTACAAAGACTCGCATCAATACAGTAGTGTATAGCAGATATGATTAGATTCGAATCTTACTGAAACCCTGTCTAGTTAGAATCCTGTTTGTATGGATGGCCTTCAAGTTATCTTCCCGACCAACAGGTATACCAACACTGTACATACCAAAACACAGCCCAAATTGAACAACCATAGAATCTAGAATCCCACAATGTAAGCTACAATATTAGTACTAGTACACTACAACACAGGGTATGGAGCAAAACCCCCGCAGGCCAATAGCAACCACAAACCCCTCCATTCAGCAATCCAGCTATCAGATCCCGCAACTCAAACAATACAAATCACCTCGACCGACTACCCCACCTCCTATTTCGGGTCCCTATAAATCATGACGTGAACTGTGGAGATCTCCAACTCTGCCAATATACGCTTAACCTCTTCGACCACCGGACGCCAGTCTCGTCGATGTTCTCTCTTCACCGATATCAGCACAGTTGGCCGGCTATTGTGAGGTGATTGGTTATCGCTGATTCGATAACAGCCTACGGAGAGAAATCCGGCTCTATCCACGCGATTTGTGATTGTATTTACAACGTCCTTGTTTTTGTGGTATAATTCGTCTGTCTCCTTGCAGAGAAATATACGGGGACGCCATGCGTCATAGATAGTGGGGAAGTCGTAGTCCAAGTCCGGAGGTTCGCTTGAGGACGCGGGTGTTGAGGTGGGGTTTGGGTTGTTTGAGGTTTGTTCCATTGTAATAACTAGCTAGATTCGTGGATGTTGCTGGATTTCTAGGTGTTAGTTTTGTACATTCAGGACTAGGTAGTGAGCCAGAAAGGGGGAGGAAATGATGCTCTCTGTCTTCATAAAAAGAAAAAAGTTTTTTTACACTTGAGAACTTACCTGTAGTATGAGAGACTCAGCTATAGCAGTCTGTATTGCTTAGGCGTGCTGCAGAGTATACCGAGGTCTGATATGCTTCATAGCCAGCCAGCAACTTTGAGGGGACGAGTGCCTTTATAGACAAGAGATGGTGATGGTCTCGTGTTGCTGCAATGTTTCTCTGTTGAGCGTTCTTATTCATGAGCTATTGTTGAAAGAAAAAGAATCAAATACATTTTTTGGCAGTGAATAAAGCAAGCTTTGTCTTCCTTCAGTGAATAAGAATAGTCTAAGTATGATCATGGTGCCAGTGTTTGTTTCAGGAAACATGTTTATAGCTGTATAAGATTAAGTCAGATATGAGGAAATCCATATCCGTACCTTGTAAAAGACGTGACACAACTTCAATCAACAGTAACAGGTCCTTTTCTACATTATGAACTAGAGGGCACTGGGACACAGGGATCGACTCTTCAGGGTCTATACGGTAAAACCTCGATATAAGGAATTTTGTATGGGAGGCTGAGCAGATTATTAAAAGTTCCCTATATCGAGGTTTCCTGCAATCTTGTATGGAAAACGATAGGAGACAGCCCAGCAGATTGCTTATACCGTGTATATTGCCTATAACGGAGTTGCTTATAAAGAGGGTTTACTGTAGAAGACGTCCTACAAAAGTCCATGGTTAAAAGGGGAGCGACACCAAGTAGACCCTGAAGAAAGGAATAAGGTGACACAGAAAGTCTCAGAGATTAAATTAGACCAGCACAAACAATCAAATATGAGGTTATTGTAACTCTCTATGTATTTACTTGGATAGTTCTATGATAATGAGAGTATTATATAATCTATATTTAGAGAGCACTAACCAAACCGGGTCTAACGCAAACTTTATTAGGGATGGATTCGCTGGCCTCGAGTTCCAGGTTTCTTATCCATGATTATGCTAACTGGTTTAAGCCATAAAGCCTCGGATGGATACAAACATTGCCGCCTTATCAGAACCAAGCCACCCCAGAAGGCACGCGAGCTCAATCTCCTGATATACAAGACATGGTTACTGTCACTGTACAGTGAACCCCATCCCGACCAAGGGCGATCTACATCATCATCAAAAAACGAACCCACCCGAATCCGACCGCATCCCCTAGAACCCGCTACCCCGGGAGCCTAAAACCAGAACCATGGCAAGATATTCCAATATCGACAACCTCGATTATGCCGACGACTCTTCAGACGACGGTCTACATTCGTTCAACGATAACAACAACAGCGCCCCCTCCTACCGTCTTACCAAATACGCCCGCCCGTTAATCGACTACGTCCGAAACGAGTGGCAGAGTAACCCCAAATATGCCTCCCTTCCCACAATAAACAGCGACACCTCCGACTGCCCGCGCTGGGTCCAGATGCTCGGCTCGATCGTAACAGCACCCCGCTTCCGCCGGTACGTTCTTGTTTATACGACGGTTCTGGTCTCGTGCTGGCTCGGGTGGAAGTTCGTCGTGTCGCCGCGGCTGGAGGAACATGCGGCGATTCTGCACGCGCTGGATCCGCAGGTGAAGGAGGAAGTGGGCGGATGGTTTGGGGCAAATGCGTTACCCAGATTCGATAATATGGTTCAGTTGAGGACGCTGGAGCCGTCGTTGTTGCCTGGGGAGGTGACATCGGAGTCAGATGAGCATGGCGGAAGGAGGTTGATTTTTATCGGTGATGTGCATGGTTGCAAGGATGAGTGTGCGTACAATACAATGCCTACAATATCCCTACCCCATTATCTCGCTCACCGAGCGCTAACATTATTTATCTCGAAAATCTACAGTGGAAAGACTCCTAGAAGAAACATCCTTCAACCCAGACACCGACCATCTCATATTCACCGGCGACATGATCAACAAGGGCCCCGACAGCCTAGGCGTCGTCGACCTAGCCCGCGAATACTCAGCCTCTTGTGTCCGCGGCAACCACGAAGACAAGGTCCTCAGCCTCCGCCACAACATGATCGCCGCCAACACCATGAGCGACGAATTCCTCGACGACGCAAACATGCACAGGGGCCAGTACACAAAAGAGCGCCAATTGGCGCGACAGCTGAGCGAAGAGCAAGCCGATTGGCTCGATACTTGCCCGGTCGTTCTGAACGTAGGCCAGATCAAGGATATGGGTCAGGTTGTTGTGGCCCATGCGGGGTTGGTTCCGGGGGTAGATCTTGATAAGCAGGATCCGTATAGTGTTATGAATATGTTGACTGTTGATTTGGATACGCATGTGCCGAGTTCGTCGAGGAAAGGTACGAGGTGGACCAAGGTGAGTTTTCTCTCTGTTTCTTTGCATGCATGCAATCGTCCAGACTGTTCAGGGCTAATGGAAATATCAGTTGTTCAACAAACACCAGTCACTTCTCTCTGATAGTCTCCATGAGACCTTCGAAAACCCCGAGTCGATGCTCACTACCGTCATTTACGGCCACGATTCCAAGTCGTCGCTTTCTCTCAAGACCTACACTAAGGGTATTGATACTGGCTGCTTCAAAGGCGGGAAACTGACGGCACTGGTCGTTGGGGACGGTGGAAAGCAGAAGACCGTGCAGGTGAGATGTAACAACCACACTTAAACGTGAACCTTCTCTTGGGTTTGCTTCTAGATTTGCGTTTCCGTTCTCCGCTGGCATGGGGAAAGCGTGTGATTTTGAATACAAAGCATGCTTGGTGTTACGGCGCTTCATGATGAAATTGGGTCACTTTTAAGGCATTGTCATGTGTTGATGGACTTAAGGATACTTGTACAACCTATACACTAAGTATATACCAGTCCGCTATAGATAGCTCACCTCGGTGAACATCGCCTATGCGGGCCACGACAGTAATATATACATTCTATATATACGAAATAATATGAGAGTCCTGTACAAAAAAAACCCAAGACTTGCTCAGGGATGCCCAGAATCATTCCACACCCCATCGGCCTCCCAAACAACTGGCTTCGTAAAATCCTCATACCAGAGCCCACCAAGGGCATTCATCTTGACATACCCGAACCGGAAATACTCCGGCTCATCCGCCTTAAGCCGCGTCCAATTGAAAGATTCCACAGATCCATTATCTGACTTGAAAGCCTGAAACCGCTCAACATCATTCACCAACACGCTGATCCCATCAGCATCCTCGGCGACATCCGGAAATTTGAAAACAATGCTCTGGGCCGAAGGGATGAACGGAGCCCCGATTACGGGGAGGATACTTCCCAGCTCCGCGCCGTTGAGCAGAGCAGCTGCTGTCTGGAGGATGCTGTCGAAGCCCCATCTTGCGATGCCGTTGATGAACAGGCCGACCAGGAGACCTTGGTACAGAAGACTCGGTCTGGTTTGGATGGTTGTCCCGGGCAGGAAGAGGAGACTGAGGATGTAGTGGTGGATTCGGAGGTTCATGTTTGGTACGATGATAAGGGCGACGATGCCGCAGACCATGATGCCGTATATAGACAGCATTCTGGGGAGCCTGCCCTCGTTGCGGAAGGCAAGCGCTTGAGTTAACACGATAGCAATCAGAAGCACGACGATGATGATCAGGGCGGGGATGGCGCCTGGTTGTTGTTGGATGTCGTGGGGCGTCAGACGGGAGATGGGGATCTTGTCGAATGTGTCGGTGTTGAGGGCTCCCACCCAACAGGAGCCCAGCCAGAGGACGGTCTTGTCCCAGTGGGCGTCCAGGTCTTTCAGTGTGTGCCGGATGCAGAAGTAGTACAGTGCGAACCCCACAAAGGCACAGGGGAGAAATCGGCCCAGTGCGGTGGATACCACCTCGTAGAAATCTGGGGAGTAAGGTGGATCAGACGAAAGAGCTACTTGGAAGTAGACGATGAAGTATATAGAAGCGTAGAACGCTGCAGGCGACGTGGTAAATAGTGATAGTATAGCAGTTACTACCAGGGAGAAGGTGAATAACGGCCATCGGAGATCCTGGCAGCTTACGCTGCCCTCGTCGGAAGACTCTCCGCTTCCAAAGGTGAAAGAGAGTGGGAAGTTAGATGGGAAGCCTATGCTTGAGATTCCGTTTTTCTCGATGGATACGAAGCCGGAGTACTCGCCCGTCCGACGGAGAATGCCACAACCACCCTTCTGGTCGCTGATGAGTCCAGCGTGCAGGGCTGCAGGGCAGATCGCAGAGTCCCCACGATATATACCGTAGTTGTTACTTTCAGAGCTCTCCGTACCACCTCCGATAACGAGACTCTTGTAATTGATCTCCTCGAGGCCTACATAGTAAGGTTCAAGCACGATCGTGGAGGCACAACCTGCAGGGCAGCGGAATGCAAACCCTCCTTTATCAAAGGGACGACAATCATCGCCATTGATCCCGCAATTAGTAGCGTTCGACCTGCCACGATAAGTAGATGAGTACACAGGATAAGGCTCGGACCAGGAAGAAATCAGTCGACGTTACCATACCACAGTCCGCCATAACATGGGAGTTTTACAGGTTTTCCATAGCCCGGAATCTCCTGGGCTGAAATGGAATAATGTAAAGTTTCTATAAACACAGCGCCCCAAACACCCAGGCAAAGTAGAAGGAGCCAGACTTTAGCGCTCTTTCTAGGAAAGTAGCGCTCCACGAGCCGACCAGGAGCGGTTTGCCATCGGCGCAGCCAAGGGTTGATCAGATACTTGCGCGGCGGCGATGGTCCTTTGATCCATGTATAGATCCTAGAGAGAGAGCACGAGAATCGACCCGATCCTTGATCAGGGCGCAAACGTGGGGTTGAGGTTGGTAGTAGCGGCTCATCGGTGCCATGAAAATCATCGGTGCCCTGGAAATGGTCGTCGGCGTGTACGGAGTCAGTACTTGGCCTCGTGACGATCACGAATGGGCTGTTTCCTGAGGAATCCTCATGGGCCAGAATATGCATCGGATACGCCTCCGCGTCCGGGAGTTTCTTTTCAGGGGAAGAGGACCTGGACCTGGATCCCCCTCTGGGTGCTTGGTCCGAATGCATTTTTGGCAACATAAGCCATGGATGAGTGGAAAGTGAACCGCGGGAAAAGAGAGACTCCTGAAAGGAATATCAATCCAGCCCCTTTAAATGAACTTAGTCATCGAATCACTCAACGTGGCTTCCACTCCTCCACGAGTTGGACTTTAGTATAGAAATTTCCCTGGAGACTCTTCGATGAATGTCTCAATCGTCAAGGGAAAGGTGGCAGCTTATTGGTTTTTTAGGTTTAAATTTAGCCCGCGATCCATCCTTAGTAGCAGCTAGAGTCACGCTCGCTTTCCAGACTGCAACCGCGACCGAAACATCTTAGACACCTGATAAACAAGGCAATCATGTACAACACACATTAGATACAAAACCGAAGTAGACTTGAATTGTTAAATAAAGATTAAAGATCATGGTCTAAACGTAACGAGCGAGATAGTTTGCCACCAACATGCCACATGAGCTCATCAACACGCCGACGGGGTATCTGTATTAGTATTAATTGTAATAAAAAATAATCATTAGGTCGTTTCCCGTGTCAATGGCCATGTATCTCGCTGATGGCGAGCCATGAACATCCAGCAGAACTTGACGCGACTATAATAAGTGGCGGCGCTGTATTGTGCCAATACTGAATCACGACGCAGAATATCGTGTCAAGATTGGGGTATAAAGAGTGTCGTGTGGGTTGATAGATGTCTCTCTTTGAAACACCGGTCTGATTCTCGCTGATAGCCGGCCATACCCGGGGCTAGTCGGGCAGCCGAGAAAACCAGACAAGATCGTAAAGCATAGCGTTTCACATTTAAACAGCGGACCGCCTAAAGAAGCCACGGCGGTTGCTACTAGATAAAAATCAGCATCACGTATATGGCCAGGAACCATGATAGGAAACTTACACTGCGTCACTGGTAGTACCACGGACCCGGAAGGTGAACCAGATACCCTAAGCACAGGCTCAATCAGTATACGAGATTACATCCATAGATGCAGAGGTGAGTACGGACCACAAGCGCCGAAACAAGCCAGACGCAGGCAGAGATGAAGCTGAATGCCTCTGCGGCTTTCCACCGACCACACACGTCGTTATGAACGATACCGCCCCACGCCCAGATACTTCCGCAGTTAAATTTGTGGATAGCGTCAACGAGGATACCGAAGGCAGCAAACCAAGCGAGAGAGATAATGACATCAACTGTGAGACTATGTCAGCTACTGATCTCAACTTTGTTACGGCATAACACGGCGGAGACGTACAGGGCCACGAAAAGAATCCGGATGAGAAAGGTATCAGCCATATCAGGCCCAGTAGAATAGATAAACCGGCGATTACTTCGGTATAGATCCATCGTGCTTGAGGCCAAGCCTCAAGGTCATCCAACGAACCAAGGTAGTAACCGATGATACCGGCGACGATCTGGGGCAGACTATGTTAGTTTTCTTTTCTTTTCTTCTGTCTTTCCCCACTCATAATCTCTTCTGTGGAGGTGTATAGAGAACGTACCGCACCGCAGATGATTTCCACCACGCGGAGAACAATCGACACGAGACGTGAGACGACAGGCATGATGACAGTGCAATGTGTGAGTCTCGAGTAGCGGTGTGAATGATGAAGACGAAGATGCAGGTACGAAACAAGGGTGCCTAATAAGGACGTATGCGGAGTGTAAGTCTGATATCACACTGTACTTGGTAGTCTGCGAGGAGAACAGTGTAAATATGAGAGATCGGCTGCAAGAAGCGAGTAGGGTGGAGGAAGTAACCAGTTTAAATACAAGCTTCCCACCAGACCAGAAAGATCTGCAGCAACTTTTTTTTCATCGTTTTTCTTTTTTCTTGGTCCTTGCTCTAGCGAGTTAATGAAGTTAATTTCTGTTGATCGTCACTCCAGCGAGATGACATAGTTTCTTTCCGATGATTGGCTAATGAGAAGGGCTCGTGTTCTGCCCAACGTAGGTAGTCTAGGCTCCAGATTATCTTTTCCACTTGTTTTGTTGAGCGGTGGACAACGAGACATTTGAGTATGCTTGAGGTTGCACAATATACTCTGACATCACAGTTTACAGGTCTCAAATGTGGTACAATATACCACCGCTATTAGGGCGATAATTACCGTTCGATTCCCTCAATTATTTTTTCAATTTCCGTACCACCAGAAAGCAAGGGAACAACTTCGGAAATTCCAGAAAATCATTACCTTCAGAAAGTTAGTTGTTAGTAAATCAACAGAGCTAACTGCAAACTAGGGCTGAAAAGGTACTCCACCATGTCCATCACTAGGCAGAAAACAGCATGTAAACCATACCGCAGCTATCCACTTTATCCACTATCCATCGCACTCTATATCTAGTCTATGCCTGGAAGGGTTCAATAGCTCCATATCCTTACCATGGAAAGGTATTCACATAGAGGCGCAAGTTTTGGGATATGGTGTTTTCTCGGGATCTTTCCCCAATTTTTCTTCGCTTAATCCTTTTCTTTCTATTCTTTAAATACAACAACATACGGGTGACGAGCAAACTAAAGGAAACCTGAGGATTGTGGCTGAGGTGACGTCATGTGCAGTGTGGTAGCCTGAAGATCATCTGACCGCCACATTGTCATGGGTCCTATCAATTAGTTCATTTTTTTCCCTCTCTTTTTTCCTCTGTTTTCTGGTTTCCACTTTAATTAAGCCATCATTTACCGATGTTCAGTTCTCTTAACCTATTTTTTCCAGAAGACCCGATGAATAATAGCATGTGGCATGATACAATTACATTGATTATCCCATTTTAATAGTCCAGAGTAGTAGTACAGTCTGACGCCCGCATCAACACATAACGAGTATAGAACCCAGTAGCAGAGAAACCCGATAGATATCAGAGAAAGTCAATCAGAGATTTTTTCTCCCTTCCAAATGCCACTCCATCACCGTCCGGAATACCCCTTAGCCCCACTCTCAACCACGTCTCCATGGCAGGGAATCAACCGATTGAAATCCCACTTCTCAATGCGCCGTACTGATTCATTAAAAGCCTTCCGGTCGCCACTCGACAGTATATACCACACAAACCTCTTCTGCCATGTTGCAGGCGCGTTAGTCGAGAGCAACGGGCTGATAATCTTGGTAAGGAGTCCCGAAGTGGCGCTTTCACCCGTCTTTGAATACTGCTCCCTTGCGGGGAGATTAAACAAGAGATCCGCCTCGATGAGCGTGCGCGATCGCTTATGCAGAAACACGAGCTCCCGTGACGGATGTCCGTACACGTATTCGGTCTCAAACTCTGAGTCAAACTCTTCGGAGATTTTCTGCTGGCCGTAGTTCTCTTTGCGGAACACGTGTTGGAACGGTGTATCCTTGTATTCGGGGTTGGACTGCCGCTTCTCGTAGAGACCTTCGGGTGCGATGATCTCGGCGTCCGGGTACGCCTCTTTCCATGATGTAATATTGATATGGTGCTCGAGGTCCAGCGCTGCGATGTACTTGAGATGACCGCCTAGACTTGAGATGGCCTCGCGGACTTCTGGTGTGAGGGAAACTGGGGAAAACACTGCGACAGCGCCGGATGCCAGCTTCACTGTTGGATGCTGTTAGATTTCTTTTGCGCAAGCTTTGCCGGTTGAGGATCGATTTTTGGGCTATGGATATGTACCTAGGGTTCCTCGTCCGCCAAACTTTAAACGTCCAAACCTCGCGAATGGCAGGCTCATTGTTATCACGTCCGAAGTCACATTGCGAATTACCATCACCTCGGATGGGTTCTTGGGGAAGAGTTGGGGAGCCATGATTGAGGGCGTACTTTTTCGTGTGACTATTTTCCGGTGGTGATTGTCGCGATGGGGAGTTGAAATACTTATTGGGATTCTGGCTACTTAGTACCGATAAGTTGTTCGTGGGCTCACATGCTCTGGGATGTTCGTTCAGTAATCAGTTAATTAATTAAGCACAAGAATCTGGACTTGTGGCTGAGATAGTATGACAGCGGAATGTGACGTCAACGTAGCGCGGGGCCCAGCCGGAGCCTAAGGCCCATAAAACCAGAAAAGACTCCTCTTCCTCCAATCATATATTTTTGTACCTGGGGAATCTTGAATTTAATATAGAGCTTGACTGAAGCGACAAGTTATAGACTATGCAATACGAATTTGGCCTACGCCGCACATAGACATAAAGCGTTGTCTCGGCATTGCTGGCCGGGCCTGCGGTCTAGAACGCTGTGCATCTATAAGCCAACAGACTGGATTATAATATGCTTTGCTAAGCTACCTCAGGGAGTATTTTTCAAATTATGAATTTTTATGTAATTCCAGTGTACATTGTTGATTGGAAACACGTGCACTCAGGCGCAGATCTACGTTACGAACCATGTACGAGTCATAAATAACATAAACATAAGTTTCATTTGCAACCTCCAGAACAAGATGGGTATCATAAGTATCTACGACTAATCAAAAAGGGGAAAGATAAGGAATAACAAGAACTCAGATGCTCGGCTCCAGACTGTCGTCAGCAGGGCAATGCGGCCAGACAGCCCCTAGCTATACCAGCCGTGCCCAGTGTTCTCATGTTGCTCTTCTTCGCGATGTGGAATGATGGATTCCTCGATACCGTACACTTCGATTAGGTCCCGCCAGGTTTCAAAGTCAAGGCTGAATATAGCCTGATGTTTTTGAACCCCTTTCCTTTGGGCTTCGCTTGGGGCATACGGTTTCGCAGCATCTGTAATAACCAACGTTAGGTAAAGAAGTATGAATGAAGTCCAGGAGACACCTACGTAGAGTTGGCAAATGTCGACTATCTACCTGGATACCAACAGTGCCATCCCTGACCAGGAAGCTGACGTAGAACAAATTTTCCACACTTTGTCCGAACGACCTCGGATTGATGCAGAAGTGAAACAGGGGAACACCACCATCATCCGCAACATGGTGTTGAGCCATCACTTTTTGCACCATTTCATCTGTGGGTTCTTCCTCCAGTTGCGACAGTAGTCTCTCTACCTTGTCTTGGCCAGCATTCTGCGTTCTCGCAAGCAGTTTGTTGATGCTTGTACACATGGTGGTAAGGTTAGACGTTTCTTGTCGATCAAGATCTTCCTCCCGAAGCTCCTGTGGTCGCACTGCTTGTGACGGATCGATACGCTCTCTAGCCCTTCGCTGTGTGAATTGTCGGGTACGCTTCTGTACCGACAATGGTCCTAGTAAGAACCCGGAAACGGAAGGCCGTGCATTATGGCGGAAACAAGCAGATCGCCCAAGCCAGTCCCAGTTCATCGCATCTCCTTGGTCCTCATCGCTATCATTGGGGTCCGCTTGGCTTCTGCCTGAGGCTTGGCCACGACGACGCTGTGTGCTCGACAGCATAGCTTGTGAGTCTTCTGGAGCCCTGCGCATAAACGATATGCATTTAGAGACAAATTCGTCCACATCTATACCTGCAGATGCATCTCCCAAGACTAAATGTGCGGTCTTCTTGTATGAGAGGTCGGCGGCACTGACTAAGAGACGTGAGTCGATCGTAGCGTCCGAAGTCTGCTTAACTTCTTGGAAGTATTCGTTGGCTTTTTGGATGGTGTCCCGAATGCCGTAATTGCCAGGCTGCATATACTCGCTCCTAGAATCTACACTATTGTTAAGAAATGAATAAAGTACTGTGCAGGGAGACCGTACCATGTAGCTCCCGCGTCAAGTCCCTGAGTCCCTTCCTAACCCGCCTTCGTTCCTTTTCATCTTGATCTGGGTCGTAAAATTGCTTGTCGCGATCCTGTTGCGATGGGGATACTTGCGACTGACTGCCGCTATGAATATTGGACGCTCTATTTGACAAGCGCTGGCGCTTTGCATTGGCGCTGGACGCCATGGTCTGAGCCTGGCTTCTTTTTTCAACGCGAGCAGAAATTTGGCGGTTCTCTTTATCGGATGAAGGCTCAGGAGATGAAGATTTACTTGAAGGCCTACGGCTGTGCGAAATGCGTGCCATGCTTAGTAGCGGGACTTCGACGAAAGTACGTCAAACACAAGACGCGACAGGGGTTGAGCCGAAACTATGACAGGCTGGCGAGACAAGGATATAATTCACCAAAAAATAATTGGGGCGATGTCACTCAGGTAAGAAAGGCATGAGGCAATTAGATCGCTAATAATAGTCTCACCAACGATCTCATCTATCAATCATTATTGCTTTTTTGAAGGCTGCCGACGCGCCAAACGCGTTGCAAAAGAGATCACGTGAAATCAGCTGACCCCGCGTCATCCGATAAGTGCTCTAGACTCTTGCCCAATCAATAGGCCGCATTGCCATCTCCCCGGACGGAGCTCTTTTGTCCTCCTTTCACAGAGATATATGTAATGAAGGACTCCAAGAGTCAATGAGGGCTGATTCGGAATCTCCGAATCAAGATGGAGGCCTTCACATTCGCTGTCTCCACCCAGGTGGACTTTCCGATTCAGATCAAAATGTAAGTGAGGCCGCAAACCTCAAATAGGACCTTGGGTTGCTTTTGTAATGGTAGACGCTGGGCTTCGAATCAGCTAATCAATCGGCAGTGGCTCCTTGGAAGGGAAGCAAAAAGAGGTCCCCTTTTCTATACTCCTCAAGCGACCGGAATTGCGACACCTCGGTTCCGTGCAGAACCCCACATCCGATCTATTCGTCACAGTGCAACTATGGTCAGACTCAAAACCGCTGGGGGTGCCTTTGCAAACCTCTTATAGGACATTCAAATCGGTCCGCGCTTGGAATGAATGGCTGCAGATGCCTATGTCACTCAAGGATGCCCCATACAAGTGCCAGCTTGCGATAACCATTTGGGACCTGTCCCCATTTGGCGGTGAAGGTGCGCAGGGCCACTATGTCCCATTCGGAGGGACAACAATATCTCTGTTTGATGAAGAGGGTAAATTGAAGATGGGGAGGCAGAAGTGTAAAGTATATCGCCACAAAGCTGCTGATGGATTCTCTTCGACAACTACACCTTCTATCCCCTCAACGAAGCGACGAAAGGCCAATGCTCCCGATCCGCTGGGCCCTTCTCCCGAGGAGATAGAGTTGGAACGAGTGGAGGTGCTGATCAAGAAGCACGAAATGGGGGAAATACCACGGATCGATTGGATGGACCAGATGGTCTTTCGTCAGCTTGAGAAGCTGAAAATTAATGCTGAAGAATCCGCAAGGAAGCGCGCCATCCTGCTAAAATCGACGAAGCAGAAACACCGGGAGAAATATGGGGCTGATGGAGATGATTCGGATGAAGGGGATCCTGACGACGAGAACTTTACTCTCTACGTCGAATTCCCACGCTTTGACCACCCCGTCGTCTGGTCTGATCACGAGTATCCTCCGCCCCCGGTCTCGTCGTACCCCCAGAATGCACCTGCAAATCCTAGCTCTGCTCTGAAACCTGCACCGGAGGTTCGCTTTGGCCCCGGAATCGAAGGTGCCGGTGGAGAGGGTGTGATTAGAATATACGACCCTGAAGTTGGGCAGACAGGCAATCCATGTGAGGACAAACACAGAAGACTCATTCGTAGTCACCGTACCGGCATCATGGACAGAGACCTGAAACCAAATCCAAAGATCCGGGATGAACTCAATGCCATACTGTCGTACGAGCCGACGCAAGACCTTACCGCCGAGGAAAAGGACCTTGTTTGGCGCTTCAGATACTACTTAACTCGTGAGAAGCGAGCGTTGACGAAGTTTGTTAAGTCGGTGAACTGGCGCGATGCGGGTGAATCACATCAGGCAGTGGAAATTCTTCCTAAATGGACCGAAATCGATGTTGATGATGCTTTGGAACTTCTTGGACCAACATTTGATAACCCGGCAGTCCGTTCTTATGCAGTTGAAAGACTTCGGAAGGCCGACGATGAAGAGCTTCTCCTTTACCTCCTCCAGTTGGTACAGGCGCTAAAGTACGAGGACAATTCCAACAATGACACTGAGGATGCTGCCCATGATTCGTCGCTGGCTAATTTCTTGATCACTCGTGCTGCAAATAATTTCAAGCTCGGAAGTTATTTCCACTGGTATCTAATGGTTGAATGCGATGACACTAGCCCCGGGACCCTATCCGCACAGCGCAGGCTCTTCGCTCGGGTAGAATATTATTTCATGGCCGATTTGGAACAAGTGCATCCCGAGCATCGGAAAACGCTGTTACGCCAGGGTGAGCTAGTTGCCGTGCTCTCAAAAATCGCCAAGGATCTCAGATTTTCGCGAGATAACCGGCTACTGAAGATTGAGAAGCTCAAAAAGTACCTGAAAGACCCTAAAAATGAGCTTGTGCACATCGACCCTCCATTGCCGCTACCCATAGATCCAGAAATATCAGTCACGGGCTGTTTTCCGGACAATTCCAACGTCTTCAAATCAACACTGTCTCCTTTACTCATCACCTTCAAGACCTCGGAGGGGCAGAAGTATCCAATCCTGTTCAAAGTCGGCGATGATCTTCGCCAAGACCAGCTTGTTATACAGATAATCATTCTGATGGACCGTCTCCTGCAGAAGGAAAATTTGGATCTTAAACTGACACCCTATCGAATCCTTGCGACCAACGCTACGGCAGGCGCCGTTCAGTTCATTCCTTCAGCATCCTTGTCTGCAATCTCAGCCAAGCACAGGTCAGTCCTTGCGTATCTACAAGCAAACAACCCTGATGAGAATGAACCGCTTGGTGTCCGAAAGGAGACGATGGATACCTACATAAAATCTTGTGCCGGATACTGCGTGATTACATACCTCCTCGGCGTCGGCGACAGACATCTTGAGAATCTTCTCCTCGCCCCAGATGGCCATTTCTTCCATGCCGACTTCGGTTTCATCCTTGGCCGAGACCCCAAACCATTCGCTCCAATGATGAAGCTCTGCAAAGAAATGGTCGAAGGAATGGGCGGCACCACATCTCCCCATTACCTTCAATTCAAGCAATACTGCTTCACCGCGTACACCACGCTACGCAAGTCGGCAAACCTGATTCTCAACCTTTTCAGTTTAATGGTCGACGCCAATATCCCCGATATCCGCGTTGAGCCGGATAAGGCGGTACTCAAGGTCAAAGAGAGGTTTCATCTTGAGATGACAGAAGAGGAGGCTATTCGTCATTTTGAGCAACTCATTGGTGACAGCGTAAATGCTATATTTGGGGTGGTAATTGATCGTCTTCATGAGTTTGTTCAGGGTTGGAGAGCATGATGTATTATCAGTGGCGAGCGCTTGCTGGAGATTCTATTTGCCGCTTTGTTCGACTTTGGGATTCTGATACAAGCATTGGCGCTATTCTTTGTGTATTGGGTATGATTAGGAGTCAAGGAATGGGATCGGCGCAGGTCTTGTCTACAGGAGATACCCTAGTCGACTTGGGCTGATATTCTTTTGTCAATATAACTCGATATAGATCTATGATAGAAAATTCAAATGACTGAACTCTATCCGTCCCCGTCATTAATCATCCAACGAACCAGCAAACCGACATCATCAACACCCCTTGATCGACCGACCTAATTCCTCATCTTGTCGCGTCCGATACTCGAGTTCCACCCACTCCTGCCCAGAGTCACTCCTATCCGCAATATCAACCTCAACAGGATGAGACGTGGACCTAGATATCAAAGCCGGCGTCCCAGATGGCCTACATCCGGACTCATCTAACTGCGAGGAAAAGATACCATCTGCCTCGGCACCCAAACCGGCACGACCGGTGAGATCATCGCCACTACACTCATCTTTCTTTGCCTCTGCATCCTCATCGTCCTCAGGAGTACCTTCTCTGCAAGCCCAGGCATCCACGAAGCGGAGGACCTCGCGCGGCCACCAGTGTTTCATTACTAGGAGGCGAAAGGGAACAAGAGCAACGATTAGGACAGGGAAGGCGGGAGCACCTCGTGTCAGGGTGACGATGAAGATAGCCACAGTGATGACGATCTGTAGGATAGTGTATAAGTGAATAGGGATATAGGAGGGGCGTGGTAGGCTGCTGTTGTCATTGTGATCTTCATCGCCAGGTTTCTTCGCAAGAGAAGATGGTAGAAGCGGGAGTTCAGATGGAGGAGTAAGAAGGTAAAAGGTTCGGTATAATATAGGACTAGGCTTGGGTGAGCTTTATTCCTCCCAATACGTTGTGAGAGTATGCACTTACTTGACCGATAAACTCTGCTCACCCATAAACATGAACAGACCGGCGAGAACACTCGTCGGCGTTAAGCCGAGGACTTTCATAAACGGCGGGCTGACGAAAAGAAGAATAGCCCCTGCGTGCAAAAAAGAGGACCAGCGCTGTTCGTAAACGCGCTTGACTTCGTGCGTCTCAACTTTCTCTTCGCCATCTGTAATGATGGTGCGCTGTTCTCGCTCCGAATGCATTAGTGATTCGGAGTGTAGGGGAGCCTGGGGTAAGAGACCGTTGGCGGGTGGGATGCCCAGGATTCCGCAGAGAGCGGTTGTTGTACCCAGCAGGATGATGTCCCATGCGAAGCCGCCGGGTTTGCGGGTGCCGTATCTGTCGATTGTGCATATTATGGAGCTTACTTCGTGGTCGAAAAAGAAGAGGATGGTGATTATGATTCCTGGAACTATGGCAGCGAAGACCCATTCGACAGGTAAGGTCCAGAACTCGACGAAGAACTTATCACGGTCTGGTGACGTGGGTTTGAAGGAGCTGCTGACGGGAAGAGTCATCTTGTCGAGGTTCGCCAATTCGCCGATATGGGGCATGCCGATGAAGACGATGATGGATATTGCGGCGGCATACTCTGTGAGCCCCATGCGGATGTATCGATGGAATAAAGGCTTCCAACTTTCAGCTGTGGAGAGAAAGATGGCGAGGAGCACGGTTCCAACGGCACCGATTACTGCGTATAGGAAAGCGGCGAATGAGAGAGTATCATGTGCTCTTTCAAGCTCCTGAATGGCCTTGTGGAAATAGATGATGCTGTTTAGGAGAGAAAAGATTTCTGTGGCGAATGTTGTCACATAGCGCATAGTCCAGTCATGAGCATTGATTATGGCCAAGATATAATGCAACCAGGCTGCATGAATCAAGGACCATGCCATGAAAGGGAGGAAGGGCACCTGTCAATGTTAACAGATACCTCTGAGGTGATATACAAGTGGCGGATTTGCTCCTGCAAGGGAATACCTTGAAAACTTCGTCACACAATGCATAGATATTCTCCGCTAGTACAGAGAAAGGACCAGTAACACCAAGTATTGTCAGTGGTTGAATAGAGAATCTAAGCTGGATTAGCTTGAACAAAGTTCGTTATTCTCCCGGACAGCATACAATGAGAATATAATTCCACAGAGTCCCGTACTAAACACAACCTCAATCGTTCCCCAGGTCTTGCCGGTCAAGACATACAAGTCACTGGCAAAAGTAATCCCCGGGAGAAGATTAGTGAAGAATACATATACCGCACTAGCGAAGATCAATTGGTTGAATATAGTCCAATCCGAAACATATCGGCGGCGCAGGTTGACGATATCCTGCTTCACCAATCGAAAAGGACGCAGAGGCCCACCAGCCGATACAGAGCCCCGTAAGACTCGAAATGCCTTGGGAGTATGTTTTGAGGGGGTTATAATGGAATGTGCATCGTCTCTTTCCTCAACCTCGAACTCATGTATGCCACTTTGTTCTCGCTCACCCCGCTGTCTTGGGGGTCTGTGGCGAAGGGAAGACGTTCGAGTAGAGCGGGGTCGAAAAGCTGAGATCAGTGACATTTGTTGGTTTGAGACTGAATACAAGATGGGTTATCGCATTTCCAGTTGGTTTATCAAGTATATTAGCAAGCGACTTGCTTCTATAATAAATATTGAGACTAGGTAAAGAGTTAGTGGGGACAGTGACGTTGGACTTAAGAATTTATAGTAGCTGGCTTGATACGTCAGCCAATGAGGGGTGATTTCTTGTCGACTAAAATTGACTTCATGCCAAGCAAAACCAGAATCCATATTCATATACCTATATCGCTAATACATTGCTCTTCTCCTTCTCACAAAAATACTAGCGGATGCATTATAGTCCGCAAAAGAAGGGTGACATAGTCAGAATTAATAATTAATCCCCTTACAGCTTAGCCGAGTCAACAAGTCCTTGCTGCTGCAGCCACTCCGTCACAAAAGCATTAACCTCCGCTGGCTTCTGCCACAGAGCCCAATGTCCTGCCTCGACCTCTTTCACAGTGAGATTTGGCACGAAGGGTACCATGGCTTTGGGCATCTCAGAGTTGACCACCAGGTCAGCGAGCGCGTGAACGTAGAGCACGGGGCACTTGATTGAGATCGCCTCTTTGCCCTGGGCCAGAAGGGACTGCTCATCCGTCCAGCTCTGTTGACGAATGCGGTAGTAGTTGCCTACAAATCCATTAGCTTTCCCTGTTCCTTATAGAATGGAACGGAATGTTCATACAAGGTCCCTGTAGCCCATTTCTCGAGTACTCCTCAACGTAATACTGCAGCTCTTCCTCGCTCAGCAATCTTGTATGACCCAGCTTGCTGGCGACCTCGAAGTCGAAACCACGGGTTGAGTCCATGGCAAATTTGCCTTCAGGAGTGGCCCCACCGTACAGGCCATTGAGGAACGCACGGATACCTTCCTTGTCCTGAGTATGGGACTCAACCACACCTTCTGCGCTGCCGAATTGCAGTTGGTACCCAACTGTGGGGACGATCTTGGCGAGATCTGCCGTATCAATGTATTTCGGTGAGGGAGGGAGATATGGGACAACAAAGAGAATGAGATGGGTGATGAAAGAAGGGTGGTAGAGAGCAAAACGGGAGGCAATTACAGAGCCCCTTACTCGAGGATTAGATGTGTTCTCATAAAGCATCAAGCCTGAGGGGAATGAGAACATACCAGTCATGACCGGCGAGAACGATATTCTCGCAACCGAGTTGCTTTCCAAGTTCGGCCAAATCGTCGGCATGCGACTTGTAGGAATAGGCGTCGAGAGACCCAGTTGGTGCATCCTGGACGAATAAGATTAACACGAGCTCAGAACCAATCATACTGCGCATGTAGTTATCTGAGACTTACTGATCGACCATATCCGATACAGTCAACAGCAACGACGCGGAAGCCAAGTTTGAGAAAGAGAGGAATCTGGTATCTCCAGCCCATGGACAAATCTGGGAAACCGTGAATCTGTAATGCACGGGTTAGTTACCAGAGGTTTCATTGGTTAAATTCGATGACATACCAAGAAGACCGTGCGAGTAAAGCCGCCCTCAGGCTCGGCGAGAAGATATCCTGTCCAATCAAGTTAGTGAGACAGTCTCCGGACGTCGTGGGATGCAAGAGGTCACACCATATGTCTTGCCATTGATGGTGGCAGAGCAGCGTCGGATCCGAGGGTCGTTGACGACGTTGATTTTGTCGAGGGCAGCAGCGGAATACATGTTGCTGTGATCGAGCAATAACACACAGGGTGAGGTATATCGTGTAACAATCAGTGATGGCTCGCGAGGGGTTCAGCGGCATTAAGTATTCGGATCCGCCTCCGCGGGCTCCATGGGAAGGTACCCATCATTTGCACAACGGCCATCGTTTCAAGAGTGGATCTACTGTGATCTGAACCTTCTTCCTTTGCAGTGAATTATGTTTATGTGATCTTATGTGTTCTGTTAAAAAGTGGGGCTTTGCGGCGAAGTGGATCATTGCAGTAGATATCATGATTAGTGATGTAAATATCTCCGAGATCAACTCCGTGACAGACTCTCAGATAGTGATTTGAAACGAGTAACTGGGGATCAATACTGTATTCCTAGGTCCGGAGGAATTAGCCCTACCCCTTAAGTGCCCAGTGGTAACAAGAGGGGTTAACAGGGATTGATGTCGAGTTGGGGTAAAGAATGAGCCGAGGTATTTTTCTGAGCCCGTTTAAAAAACGCTTTCCGAGTGGTCTTAGTAACTTCAGCCTAGGCAACGAACTTTTCCCGAGCAGTACTTATACTCTTCTCTTGTTACTGGAAAAGTGTTCGTACTATATGTACATAAATTTATGCCTTGTAGCTGTCACACCTACCACGCAAAAAGAACAAAAAAAAAAAGAGTACACCAAGTGAAGGCCTCAGACAAGCCAGACTCCTCAGTCCTACCTGCTTGCCAATGCTGCTTTTGGGGCTTGTTATAGATGGCTAACCCGCTTACTAAAGGTTCCGGTAGGTTGTCAAGTCAGGTATGTGTCATTCTGGGAGTTAAATAGAGAAAAGCATCACGATATTGACTCTAGATACGAGTCGAAACTTGCACTGAGGCTACACCGAACCATTCTATATACAGATATCATGAAACGGATTCTCTGTTTGAAGTCAGAGCTATATACTCTCAAACTGACGCTACATTTCACTCATATAATAACACGATTAACATCAAAGTATAGCAGACCTTTACTCCGGCTTAGCCTTTCTTGTTTTAAAGACCCAAACATAAACAAATGGGTAAAGGGTCTCCGGAATTAGAGTCAATACAATGGTCCAAATACTCCAAGCTGATCCCACATACGCCCAGTTTTGTGGAACGTTTAGATAGCGCCAGAAAAAGACGCCATATGCCGTGAAGCATCCCAGATATCGAGTAACCCTAAGGCCTTCAGCAAAAGATCTCTGCGTTAGCATGTTCAAGAAGGGTACGTACCACATTTCAAGGGAATGACCGCTCGTATCATGGTTCTTCCACAAGCTGTACAGGCACAGCCAACCTATGGGAAATTGCAGAATGATACCGGTCCAGTACGCCGTGATCTGTTCTCGTTCATCGGGGTAAACCTTGGCCAACCACCGGAGGAACAATACCCCAGCTAAAACGCCACAAATCATATTCCGGTAAAGCCGCTTTCTTTGGTCCGGACTGTGGGCATGCTGAATAGCGATTGCTGCGAAACCGAGGTCGAATTCAAACCAAACCAGAAAAGCGAGCTTCTCAAACCATGTAGATGTTGTGGTAAACGCATAGTATATCTCATATGCCATGGTCAAGCAGCTATGGCAACGCTTTAGGATACATACTCTCACATCTGTGATAGTTTGTGACTTACAGGTATTGTATGCCCCCGTAGCTGGCTCCTGGATATGCCTTGTCTCTGTATGTTCGGAGCATGCAAAAGAAATAGCACATAGCGTACAAAATGCCACATGCCACGATAAGTCCATCCTGAATGAAGAGATAACTTTCTGGGGGATTATATTGGAGGTCAGCGGGTTGAACGATAAGATGCCCAACTTGGTGGGCTAGCTTGAAATCCGACATCACGAGAAGAGGTTGATGGTCTTAAAACTCGATGATGCTAAACTTAACTACAAGGATAACCAGATCTATGTTAAGGTTTGACAACGTGAGTGACCTCAACGTTTAGATATACTTTTTTCCCATATCTGTGGCAGTGACAGCCCCAGTGGAGCGCAAACGTGGAATGACGTCAGCTCCACATCTTTTTGGACCAGTTGGATGGTTCCGGATAGTTTGCTCGGACAACTAGGGAACACCCTATCTTACGTGGATTGAGTGTATTTGATGGTCACCTTGGTCCAGTATGGAGCACTACCCCTCTAACTTCGGATAGATACCTGAGGCATGCTGTTCGAGTCAGCTCAGCGACCAATCATATTACAGGAACTAAATATGGTGAAGTAAGTAGTACCGCCCCCCTCACCGCCCGTTCATTTCAGTCATATTGCCGGGGATGATATCAAACTGTCTTGTTTCTCTCGACGGTTTCTATTTCGCAATTGACCCTCAAAAATGTGTGAAAAAACAGCTTGTACACAATCAAATCACCCAACCGTTAATAAAATCTACCAGATTATTGTAGGATGGCAGCCAAATTCATTCCCCGACAGATCTTCCCCAGTTATACGTCCATTCCAAGGTCGTATTTCCTGGGCCATCACCGGGCAGGTCTGAAAAAGATGCAGAATATGCTCTCTTCCATTGACTACGTCGTTGAGTGTCGCGATTATAGAGTACCGGTTACATCTATCAATCCCATGTTTGAAGAAGCTTTGGGGAAAACCAGACGATTAATAGTATATACAAAGAGGGATCTAGGTGCGGAATCAGGATCATCAGCCCAACAACAGGTAAATTAAAATCCCAAATGGCTCAGCCTTACTCTACATAGAGTTATACTTATATCATCGCTCCTTCTTATAGGCAGAGAAAAGAGTTAAGAATTTCGATAAAAATAGCGCCGTGTTTTTTGTTAGTTCCTCGTCCCGCCCGGATGTGAGTTCTATATTGAAGCATTTACGAAATGATGCCGAAGGACCCGACAAGCTCGTGGGGTGTCGAGTGATGGTTGTCGGGATGCCAAACGTCGGCAAGTCGACGTTAATCAATAATCTGCGAAATCAGGGTGTGCGCAAAGCCAAGGCTGTGCAGACAGGCGGCCAACCTGGCATTACGAGGAAAATCGGAACTCCCGTCAAGATCATCGAGAGAGAGAACGGCTCTCATGTTTACGTGCTGGACACGCCCGGTGTCTTCATGCCATATGTTCCAGATGCAGAAAAAATGCTAAAACTGGCACTCTGTGGTTGCGTCAAGGACTCTGTGATCTCACCCGTCACATTAGCAGACTATCTGCTATACCATATAAATTTGCATGATACCCAAGTATATGAGCGTTGGTCCCCGCCAACAAATGAAATTATGCCTCTTCTAAACGATTTCGCCCATCACACCGGACTCCTTGCTAAGGGTGGTATCCCGAACACTGACCTTGCGGCGTTGCATTTTATCCAAAAATGGCGCGCAGGTGGCTTGGGAAAGTTCATCCTGGATGACCTGCAAGCAGAGGAACGTCATCATCAAGAAGGCACGAAGGATGCAGTGGGCACCAGCATGTCCCAAGCACGCAAGGCCGAAAGAATGGCAAGGAAACAACCCCAGAAACTGTAAATAGAATAATAAGTATGTCCATTGTACAATAGAATGAATCTTGTTGGTATCATCAGTTGAGCTTTTTTGCTTCTCCTCAAAATGCGTAAAAAGAAAAGCCAGGGGTCCGAAAGTGGAGCATATACGCGTATGATAAACACAATGTGAAATGACACCCATGACGCCGTATGAAATAGAAAGTTTGAACATAAAAAAATGTTGAGGACGCCCGTACACCAGTCCATGCACACCACCCATTTCAAGTGATCTTCTCCAACAGCCTTCTCCTCCGACGGTCAACAAGCTCCTCCTGTACTTCCTCCAGAGTCGGCAATCGCCATTCCACGCCGTCACCAGCGTCACCAGGCAATGGCTCCCATCCGTCCTCAACGTCGTCTTCCTTCTTTTCACGCAGACGCTCAACAGCCTCCTTCTCCTTCTGCTTCTCATAGGCTAGCAGCGTCCCATCCTCTTCATCCAGCCCATAGCCGAAATAGTTCGCATCAACCTTCCTCGTCGCGATATCCCCACCTCTACCGCGACTCTCCTCCCCCTCCTCTTCCGCAGGCTTACGACCACGTCGAGCCGCAGCCTCAAACATTTCCTTAACACCAGGTAACTCCCTAGCGCGTCCAAAATATCGATAACCCTTCCCACCACCGGGAATCTCCCTCCCCTCATCATCATACACCCGCCCGGAACCACGCATATAATTCGGACCGCCCAGATTCCGAATCTGCATCTCCCAGATCCACTTCTCGCGCATCAGCTTGTTGATCTCATCGTTCAGGTCCCGGATCTGATAATCGCTCAAACTCGGCTCTTGGATGCGGGACACCTTGCGCGAAATCTCCTTGAGGACCTGCCCACGCCATTTTTCACACATGGGGATCGAGTCCACCGACGTAATCGCCTTGGGACGTCGGGTGCGACCCATGTCGATGATTCCGAGATCCGCGGCCTGCTGCGCCCGGAAGCGGAACAGCATCGACTGGGCTTTTTCGCTGTTTCGCGCCTGTTGTAGGGTAAAGCTTGATTAGCGGGTGGGTGGAACTTTACATGGGCGCATCTTGGGAAAGGCTGGGGCTTGCTTGCTGGTGTTAGGGGGAATAGAAAACTTACCATGGTGAATAGCTGCGTGAGTCGATCTCAATACAAGTCTGGAGGGGACAAGAGATGGGGGTGGAAGAAATATGCCCTCATGTCATGGCAAAGTAACTTGATCCGAGCTTAGGTAGGCTCGGGAAACGGTTGGTTCAAGCGAGCGCTTAGCCGGTAGTGATTTAGGCGCGCGGCTAAAGTACCCGTTATCAGCCCAATTATGTTGGGTTTTGGCGAATAAACTTAAGAATTGCTGTTTATGCTGCAAGTTGTTCATTGTAGGGGGACCTGGGTGAAACTGTCTTTGCGATCCCTAGGGGATGCCGACAGAAAATATCAAGTCTTTGGAGACCCTTACGCCACTATGGGTTGGCTGCCTGTAGAGTAATCGTCATGATATATCTCTCCTCCTATGCTCATGCCCATCTTTTTATATATTTCCATCCTTCAGAGTCATCATTATGCGCTAGGTTGACTGATCAGAGTTACTTAGAGCATATGGACAAAGTCTAACACGTCAGGATGCTTTTTATACGATTTTAAGACAAAGAAACCACAAAACCCGTTGCAATGTGATCTTTCGCCGCTCAAGAGAATATAGGCATATTCTAGTAGTGTTTCCTCACCATACGTGGGCTGAACGTTAATAGGGGATGATGGCTTACGATGGCTACACAAGATCCCAGTTCGTGTAAACAATCTTCTGTGGAATTGCTCGATATATTAATAACTGAACCAATTTAAATGCAGATCGTTGTATCACTTAAAAACTTCATATACACATATGCCACCAAAGGAAAAGAACAGAATATGAGACAAAACATGGGCGCAGAAAAGCAAAAAGATCAACTAGTTCTTCACATTAACACCGCGTAGCCATGCAGCATAGACATATCGTCATTGTCATTATCCATAGCCCAGGTCCTGTATTACAAACCTGACTCCTCAGTTGCGGCTGTCCTCAGCAGGGTCAGCCCGCTCGATTATTATATTTTTATAAAAAGCCTTTGGTGTTGCTGGGCATCCTCTGTGGTATGTCGCTTGAGGAAAATCCATTGCTACCCCTTCTGCTTCCAACGTCACTGAAAGTGACATGGCCGCGTCCTCTCTCGAGTCGTAGAGCTCTCCAACCCTGTAACTCGCGCTCTAGTCGCAATGACTTTTCCTTTTCTTCTCGAAGCTCGCGCTCCGCCCGACGCACCTGCAGTTGTGTATCTGTATCGTTGTGCTGGAGCTCCTCGATGTTTCGAAGCAAACGATCGATCTTATCGCGGGCCTTGTTGACGTCGTCCGTGAGTTGTGCGTTGATTTTCTCCCTTCGCTCAATTTGGGACTGGAGGTCTTTGACAGTACGGTCAACATTCCGCAAAGAGCGTTGCTCTGAGCTATGTTTAGCCTCCTGCTCCTCAAGATGGGTCTCCAACTGCAAACACAAATCGTTAGCATACGGTCATTATTCCACAGCAACAAGGATAGTAGACCTACATCTTTGATTCTCTTATGCAGGAATTTTACATCTTGACTGCCCGAAGAATAGCTCTTTGTTTCCAGATCCACGCAGCGCAGCTGTGACTCCTTTAATTGTTTCTCCAAAGTAGCTTTATCCTTGAAGAGCTGGGCGTTGGCTTCCCTTTCTGCAGTGATTTCCTTTTGTATTTCTGTCACGAGAGCATCCGCTCGCCTCATTTTCCCAACAGCAGCTGCAGAGACATCTTCTTGCTGAGCAAGCTTAGATTTGAGCTCAAGGAGTTCGCGATTCATGCTGGCGGCGTTGCGCATCGATGGACTTTCTCCTTTGGCAAGTTCTTCCAGCCTCTCCCCAGCTTCAGTCAAACGGACTTCCAACATTTTCTTCTCCTTGAGCAGCATATCTCGCTCTGCAGTCACGTCGTCGACTGAGGTACGCAAGTCCCTGACCTGCGACAAAAGGGTGACCACCCGGCTTTGAGCTTCATTGTGAGCGTTGACAGCCTCGTCGCGAGAGGTTGTCACGTCCTGGAGCATGACCTCCATTCGGGACTTTTCTTTAGCCCATGTCGAGCTATTCAGTACCTCATTGTCCCATTTACTGCGGAGATCCTCAAGCTCTTCTCGAAGTCGAGAGTTTTCGCCGCGAACCTTAAGAATCTTCTCCCGCTCCATCTCGAGTTCATTATTTAGGGTAGAAAATTCCCTTTGGTATTTTTGTCGCGTCTGCTCCATTGAAGTCTCTTTATCTTCGATATCAATGGCGCGTTGATTCCTATAGTCCTCAAGCTCATTTTGGAGACGCTGCTTAGACTGTAGTGCACCTTGTAGCTCTGCTGCCTGATCCTCCATTCTTGCCTCCAAAGCTTGTGTTTGTCTCTGCAAATCTTCCACAAGGCTGTCCATCTCTTTGCGCTCTGACATTATCCGTGCGCAGGTGTCCTCCGCCTCCTGGGCTTGCACTTTAGCAAATTGCTCCGCCCGAGTAGCCTTAAGAACGGTAACCTCTGCTTGCTCAAGTTTGCTGAAGTACTCATCAGCACGAGTTTTATAAAGGCTTTGGCTTGCAGCAAGGTCAGCAGACTTCGATGTCTCCGCGTCTAGCCGTATTTGTATATCGGCGAACTCTTGGAGAAGCTGGTTTCGGCTTGCAGCGTCCTGGTCTTTGGCGAGCTGCAGCTCTTGGGCTTCAGACCGCGAATCGCGAAGTTCAACTTCCAGGGTAGCTTTAGATCGCTTGAGCTTTTCCAATTGGGCTTTCATGTCGCTAAACTCAGCAATAGCTTCGTTATGCACCTTAAGCAATGATCGTCTGGATTGTTCCTGGGAATTGATCAAGTCATAAAGCTCCTCGTGTGATCTGGCTTGCACATCCCGCAAGGAGAGGTCACCCAAGTGGATGCTTCGCTCAAGTGCAGAAACCTTCTTGGCAGAATCATCAAGCTGATCATGCAAGCGGCCATTTTCGCGCTCTAAGAGTTGCATTCTCCTGACAGAAGGGCTCTCATCTTGCCGCATGTCTCCAAGAGGATTTGCGTGCTGAAGCTGGCTTTGGAGGTGTTTGTTCTGCATTTCACTCATCTGAAGTTTATTCTGAAGCTCTTCGAGTTCGGCCGCCATGTCCATCCGTTTTTGATAACCCACAGTGTCCACTGTACGATCAGACCGGGCCGAGTCGTTGGCATTCTCATTGAAATTAAACCTTCGGTTAGGTGTCGTCGGCGTATTGTATTTCTTCATAATCCCGTTCTCAGAATCCTTCCTCAGATGCGTTGGTGTACGGTTCCCAGCAACCTGGTTCTGGTCAATCTCTTCCAGCAGCGCACGCTTGGACGAAGAGTAGCGGGCATCGAGCTCCCTCATCTCATCGCCATGTCGACGTCGCATTTCTGCAAGCTGGCTTTCTGCTCTGTTATACTTCTCCTCAGTGACTTGCAACTGAGCCCGCGTGGTATCTAGCAACTGCGCCAAGTCTACCTTCTGCGACAGGTCCGGCTGTACTTCCTCCCAGGATTCTGGAGACCGATCGGAGTCAGGATCGACAACCTTATGAAGCAGCATCAATTGGCGATGAAGGCCCTCAATTTCTTTATTTGCAGCGTCAAGAGAAGTCTGAAGTTTGCGCGTGTTTGCTTGAGCTTGGGTCCGCAGCTGTCTCTCCGTCTCTAGGTTCCTGTTGGCTTCAGCAAGCTGAAGGTTGGCTGTGGATGCAGCCTTCTCAGCATTCCTACAGGCTTTGCGCTCCCTATTTGCTTCATGATTTAAGTCTTCCAAGCTCAACGAAAGTTTTTCTTTCTGTTTTTCCAGCGATGTAATCGTAAGTTGAAGATCCCCTAGCTGGCGGCTCAGCTTCTTACTATCCTCCTCTAGTTTTGCCTTCTCTCTTTGGAGAGTTGTAACCCGGAGACGTGAGTTTTCGCTCGCTTTTGAGTTGGATCTAGCAATATCGAGATTCTTTTGTTGGATCTTGGTTAACAACGCCCGGTTGTCGTTTTCCGATGCCGTGAGTCGGCCCTTAAGAGTTACTAATTCGCGCTCCAGTCGTTCTTTGTGTTGGTCATGACGAATGCGGAAGTTGTCAGATTCAGCGATCGCGTTGGTTAACTCCTGCACCCTGATTGAAAGCCGCTCTCTCTCTGCCTCGATCTCATCTACCTGACGTGACTTCTCGTCGAGGTCCTTTCGCACACTATCCAGTCGTTCGTTGGCCTGGTTTTTGATGTTTCGTTCTATCTCGGCTTCCGCATTCAGACGAGCATTTTCCACGCTAGTGAAGCGATCTCGTAGCTTGATCAGCTCAGTCTGAAGCTCTTTCCGCGATTGTTCGGCAGCGAGACGGGCCTCGGTGGCACGGCGGAGTGTATCTTGCTGGATGTACATCTCCTTTTCGATGATTATCTTTGAATCATTGAGGGATGTGTACTTATCGCGTAACTCAGTGAGATTGTGCTCCGCAAGCATCTGAACATCATCCCTTGATTGACGCTCTCGACTGAGGTCCGCTTGTGCCTGGAACAACTGTTCCACAAGGTCATGGATCTGCTGCTCCAAAAGCTTCCGGCTCTCCACAGCTTCTGCATCCTCAGAGATCTTTTCGTCGAGGAGCTTTTTGACATCAGTGAGCTCTCTCTCTAGATGGGCCTTTTCTGATCTCATAGCGTCCGTCTCTGCTTGGAGCTCTCGTAGACGTGTTTGCATGTTGTCGTGGCGAGTCGAAAGAGATGTCCTCTCGGTTTCTAATTGCTGCTTATCCTCCTCATGTCTTCTTACATCGTTTCGCAGAACAGCCATCTCACTCTCTTTGCGTCTGAGCATCTCCTCATATCCTGTAGAAGTTACAGAGAGATCAGAAATCTGCTGGCGGATCGAGCGGTTCTCATCGATCAAGCCCTTAACTTGCATTTTCGACTGATCCAGCTCTTTGGATGTGTTAGCTAGCTTAATATCAAGATCCTGGTCCACTTTCAATAGCTTGGCTTCCAACTCTTGAACCTTCCGGTCTTTCAAGGTGAGGTGACTCTGTAGCATTTTCAACTCTTGGTCTAGTTCTTTGATGTTGCCATCTTTCTGGGCAGAGATCTGTTCGGCCTCTAACAATCTACGATCAATTTCTTCAAGATGTGCCTGCATCTCATGCTTCTCGGCTTCAAAGCGTTGTATAATCTCCCCAGCTTGCTCCAGTTGTGTTATTCGTGTGTGGAGTTCCTCATCGCATCTCTTTTTTGCTGCGATCAATTCGTCTAATTGGTCCTCAAGGCTTTCCTGGTCCGCAATCGCACCAGCTAATTTTTCGCTCAGCTCAACTTCTCGCATCTGAAGTCTCTTAAATATCTCTTCCTTGTCCAGAGCTAGAGCTCTTTCGCTCTCCAGAGTTTGTTGGATCTTTTGGATCTCTATCTCTGTGCGGCGCCTTTCTTCGTCCAGCTTTTGGCGGTCTGCAAGGTCCTGCTTGGCCTTTGTTTCCAGCTGTTGAATTTTCTCATCTCTCTTTTTGACTTCGTTAGCCGTCCGTGTCTCCCCAAGCAGGGGTTTCATTCGAGAAAACAACCGCCACCAGGGATTTGCTTTCAGTTTGAGATAGACCCCAAAATTTTGCTGGATGATCCGAGTTGCCTCGGCTCGATACAGGCGTTTGTTAGAGATACGACGCTGCACGAAACCTCGAGCTATTGACTGGAAACGTGTCATGATGGAACGAATAAGTTCGTCTCGTTTCTCTTCTAACTCAGCTAGCACACCGGCCCGGAAGAACACCTTCGTTCGGCCGACGCGGTACCAGGTTGGGTCCATGCCTAATTTGTCCAACATCATTTGAGCAATGCTTTGTCCATCCAAGTAACCTTTGGACACATTGCGGCAGAGCACTTCATATCGCTGACGGAACTCGGCAAATGACAGCCGGTTGGGGAACCCCGTACGAGCAATTCTGATTCCCTCCAATACACCATTACATCGTAGCTGATCTAGAACAAGGGGGGCGTTGAACATCTTTGGCCTCTTCTTGTGGTTGGGAATGATGCATCGAACGAAATGAGGATGAGTCGAGTTCAGCGAAGACATCAAACTTGACAACTGCTCCTTGTGCCTCTGAGCAACTGTACGGAATAGTCCCTTTTTAACCCGGCTCTTAGGGTAATCGGCCTCGTCATCCGGGTCTCCGCAGTCTGAGAACAAGTTTGCAACGTGCTTATCTCTCGAAGCTGCGAGCAGACGGGTCACGTTGTCATTCAGTGGGTCTTTGTTCTTTTCAAGCCAACCATTGGTATCGTACTCTACCTCAGAGGCATAGTGAGTGAGGATGAATCCCTGGCTCAACCGGGAGGCACGATACTTCGGAGACTTGCGATCCCAGAGCGAATGTAGCTTTTCCGTGAAGGATTTGTCAGTGGCTTTTGGCATGACACAATCCTCGTCCAAGCACGAGAAAATACCAATTGGGTTAGTTAGCTCAATCAAATCAATTGTCGGCTGCAAATCTTTGCCGAAGTCAATGAATTGCCATTCGATCTGCTCCTTCGCATACTCCTCCTGCTCCAAAACAAACATGTGGTGATTAAAGAACTGCTGCAGCTTTTCGTTGGTATAGTTTATACACAGCTGTTCAAAACTATTGTTCTGAAATATCTCGAACCCTGCTATATCAAGGACGCCGATAAAATAACTGTCATCGCTAGTGGTGGCACTGCGATCTAGCCGTTGGTTGATACGATTGACAAGATTACCGAAAGAGCGTTCGTATATTCCCTTTGCAAGAGCATCAAGGGCAAGTCGGACCTGTTCTGGCGTTTGGACCTTCTCCACCCATTCGCGACCCGCCTTCACTCTTGGATGAAGTAAGCCTTTCACAAAAGGCTTTGAAGGTATTCCCAGCAACTGACAGGCCTTTTCCACGCTTTTCAGCGCATCAGGCCCCAAGGCCGCCTGATCAGCACGCAGGCTCTCCTTCACAATGGCCACATTTCCTAGGTGAAGAACAGCCGAGATCGTGCGAAGGATATGCATCTGCTCGTCTTCTGAGAAATCCATAATATGAAATGCCTCAAGCAACGCATTCCATTCTTCATCATCTGATACTCCGATAATGCTATCATTTCCATCTCTTGTATACGCGAAATCACTAATCCCAAGACCAGATAGCAGCAAGCTTTCCCTTAAGGTTGGATCTGCACCCCGCAATAATTGGTAGAAGATGTGGTAGTTTCGCTCCTGAGAGTTAGGCTTCACGACGCGAGACTTTTCCAAAAGGTACCAGTCAATCCATGCGCCAGAGATCTGACCTGAACGGGTGAACTCGATTCGAATAAATTTGCCGAAGCGGGAAGAATTGTTGTTTCTCACTGTCTGGGCGTTACCGAAAGCTTCGAGTATTGGATTTGCCCGTAATATTTGCTGAGACAGAATGGACAATTGCTTGGTCCCCGAGCGAGCATGTGGTGTATCAGACGTTGCGACTGCTGCAAGGTATTGAATAACCTTTTTGGTATTCTCTGTCTTGCCAGCTCCAGATTCTCCTCTTCACTTGCATGTCAGCATGGATCCTGGGCTCGCCTAATTGGCTGAGAAACATACGTTACAAGAATACTCTGGTTCTCGCCCTCCTCCACTAGGTTTCGAAATGCCTCGTCTGCCATGGCGAAAATATGAGGTCGAGTTTCCTCTCTGCTCCGTCCTTTGTACATTTTCACATATTCATTGGAGTAGATCGGTAGCGGGCAATAAGGATTTACTGTGACAAGGAAAAGTCCGGAATAGGTCTAAGAGTCAAAAGGTCAGCTTGTTTCGTCTGTGGAACTCCTAAAATAGACAATACTGACATATATCATATCAGCTTGGTATCTAGTATGCAGGTTATGCACCACTGAACCTTCGTTCAGGTGAGTAAGCTCGGCCATATCGTCCGCTTTGTCGAATTTCGCCGGGTTGACCTTGTCAACTTGATCCGCATCTACCTCACGTTGCTGATAATCTGTTAGCAACCATGACATCCCTCTACAGATAGTGTTCATACCTCGCCATCGTCACTCTGTACAAGAAGCTTTCCATTGTCTCTTTCTTCCAGTACAAGCCCTCGTATAAATGCCTTTTCAGGATCACGTAGCCAGACGTATTTATTCCCGGAAAAGTCATTATCACCTTCAAGCCCCCGGATTTGGTCTGCTCCACGTTGGAGTTCCTCCGACTTGATGAACTCCGGTGCGAATGTCCCTGATGTGACATCATTTCGCAAAGAATTAGACCTTTGACGACTAGTGATGCGAGAAAATGGGGCTTGGGTGGATTGTGCCAGAGAGGAGGAATTTCGGAAGTGACCTCTTGCCTCTTCGAATTTACTCGATTGTGTCACAAGCGCTGACTTTGGACGTGCAGCTCTGGGCGCAGGAGATGGCGAGGGTGACGGGGATGGGGATGCACGGCTGAACGGGTTCGCACGCTTTGGCGAGCCATTTAACTGTGATGGAAGCATATCGTCGTTAAATCAATAGGTCATCATTCAAGTGTTCAGTCAAAGTCGTATAACAAGATGTTTAGGCCATAAGAAGCTCAACGTGCGAGCTAAAGGAAATCACGAATCAAAGCATTAAAATCAGTCAAAGAACAAGTCAAAAGTCTGGCTTGTTGACAGAACCTTAAGGTAAAGAGGTAATAAGCAAGCTGCAGCAAAGCCGCAAGTGGCAGGTCCCTGGATACAGTACTAGGTCACTGACCACTTGCTCCATGCACCATTGGGCCCGCATGTTTGTTTACATCCTGCGTTCCTTAGGCTCCCGATGCCGATCACATACTAGTCCCGATCAGTATATCCGCATCACGTGATAGTCTACGGCACGAAACTTGACCTCTCTTTGGATTTGGAGCTGCACATCGATCATCTCCCCCTAACGTCTTGCTTCCTGCAGTTTTCTGTCGTGTAGCTGCGACGTATGTTTTGCTCTCCTTCTCATCTCGCCTCACTTTGGAAGGTTTCATTTATACCTTGTGTACAGTTTCTTTTCTGTAAAGAATTGTTTAAATATTGTCAGGTCGCGACCTCACTTCCACCTTCCTGAGGCAGGTGCATTTTAAAGAATTCTGCTCATCGCAACTTGATGATGTGTGACGCCAAAAGTCGCGACAACTAATCTGCTACTCACAACTTCCAGCAAATCTCACATCTGAACTTGAAGGTACTCATTCAGTTGATTACTGGACAATGTCTTACCAGACCCCAACGTCCTCCTTGGGGAGGCCTTCCAATTATACGCAACAATGGCCATCGAATCCTTCTACATCAAATTCTCAGCCGCCTTCTCTTCCGCATAATTTTCCCTTCAATCAAAATCAAATGCCTGCATATCAACAGTCACAGGATAGCGCTCGGTATCCGCTCGACTATAATGATGTGAATTTCACCGCAAATTCTCATCTCCCTGGACTAGGAGCTCCCGGGCCGGCTGGATCATTGCCGCCACCTCCTTTCCCTTTCATGGGCAATTTTGCCCATTCGCAATTTCCTCCCCCTCCCTTCCCTCCTATGCAAATGCCGCCGTTGAGATACCCGCCAATTCCAGTCTCTACTGCGCCTATAAATACGCCTCCTAGCCGCCCTCTGACGGGTGACGTTCAACCCAATTCGGGCTCTGTAACTAATAATCATCCGCAGTTTATGACCTCATCAGCCTCTAAGGAGGATTTGGAACGAGAGGAAGGTGAACTCACTGATAGGGAAGAGGGTTCGCAACATGGAATAGAGCCCAGCCCCCCGTCTGGAAGACGGGGACCACAACAAAAGACTAATATCCGGATGGTAAATGGGAAAGGAGATTGGGCGAACAAAAAGCACTGCAATGGCCATGTGCCGAAAGACTCTCGATGTGTATCATCGGAGGTCGAGGAGGGCGAAGCTTCCTCAACTAGTTCACGCTCGTTCAGCCGAGACAGTGGATCCCGTAAATCACCCTAGCAACACCTTTCTGCTACAATGAACTAACATTTCACAGCATACAACCCCCCAATGTCAGTCAATGTCGAGCCGTTCGTCCCCGCAGGTAGGATAGCCAACGAAGCTACTGTAAAACCGATCGGTCAAGACCTATCTGCAAGATCAGTGTTTCCCCCGCCTACAGCAGACCCACAAGTGATATGCAACGGCGGAAAGTCTCCTGCACAGCTTCGAGTACAAGCGCAGGGTGCCCTTCTTAGTTTAGCTCCTCACAATATTCGATACAGTGAGCTCGTTGGCGAAGGTATCAATCCAGTGATACTCAAGCAACTTTACGAAGAAGTGGGGATCAAGGTCCCCACGCCGCAACCGGATGCTGTATCAACCCAGACATCCTCGCTAGTTTCAACACCGCGCGATCATTCTTTCACAGATATCACGGCTTCGGTCGAAACTGCTGGATCAGGGGAGAAACCCCCAGCAGAACCCGTGAGGGCGGACAATGTTACGCAATCGACTGGACTGGTGGAAAACGCGTCAACATCCGCCCCTTCATCCCAACCGTGTGCTGCGAAACCCATGGAACGTAAAGAGGTTATTGCCCGTATGCTGGCTGCGAAGGCTGCCAAGTCTACGGGAGTTCCAACATCGCCTCCAAGGGACGTGACAAAAGAAGCACCGACATCAGGCAGCTCAACTACAGATATTGAAAAGACTAGTGACCCGGGTGTTGCCACAGAAGCACCCGCACAAGAAAAGGAGGTTCGCGTCAGGGAAAAGAATAAAGCACAAACGGAGTTGGCTAGGCAACGAATCGAGCAACTCAAGAAGCAGGGCCTAATGAGGCTACAGCAAAAGTCAACCTCAAGCGATGCATCTCCAAGTAAAGACCTGCCAAACTCGAAAACAACTAACGATCTTACACCCACCTTGAATTCATCGTCAATCCAACATCCCTTACCTGAGCGTCCCCCCGATCCTGAGACAGGCGCTTTTGCAAGGATCCCTGGATTGTTCATGACCGAAGTAGCTCAGGCATCACATGACGAACCATCTACGACGCCTACCCAAGGGCTTGTGGTTGATTCCACGCCGCAGCCTCGCTTTAATCAACGCAAGCGCCCGCGAGCATCTGATTTTGACGAGCCAGTTCCGTTGCCTAGGAAGACCGCTAACAATGGAGTGAATAATGGTGTCTCGGGCGATAGGCTTATCATTGACATCAGCGATGACGATCTATATGGGGATGACGAAGATGATGCTATGGATATTGAGACTTTCCAAGAAAATAATGTTCCTTCAGTCCCCGAAGGTCCAGCAGGGACCTACCTTTCTGTGGAGTCCCTCCCGCCGAGACCCGCGACATCGTTAAGTCAAGGGTTGTCATTATCTGCGACCCCACAATTTCCACGGAATAATGACCAAGAAGACCTCCGTAGGAAACACCTTGAAATACAAGCAATGCACAAGCGGATTGCTGAGCTGGAAAAACGCAAGCAGGCAAAATTAGCTGCCAGTCGTACCCAGTCTCCTCGTGCGGCGGACTCAGAGGCATCGCCGCCTGAAACATCCCCACCAACTGATACTGAAGCTTGTGAGACACCCATACAGGATGCGCCAGCTTCCACTGGGCACAATTCTTCACAAGTGAACGCCATGGATGCTTTGCAAGAAACTATATCATCCGCTCCTAGTCATCATCCTACCTCAAACGGTCTTTCATGTCGTTTGGGTTCCATGGACGCCGAACAATTGAAAGATGTGAAGTCGAAAGTCCTGCGGAAAAGAGAGATTGAATCCGGGGTTCCTGCTTTGGACGCAGAAATAAAGAGGTCTGAGACAAGGCTAGCGGAATTCAATTTTGAACAGGAGAAGATTTTGCTAGATATTACAAGAGGAAAAGAGGGCCGACAGCAACTCTTAGAGGAACTAAGCAATCTTAACACAGAGCTCGATGGAGTATCATTGGAAGAGGTGGAATCAGCATTGGACAGCCTGAAAACTATGCAGGAATCCACAAATGAAGGTATGTCTGTCTATGCCCATTACTCTTTCTTCCCAGAAAGTCTTTTATGTAGCATTATTTGTCTTGGCTTACACTGCCTCAAATGCTTTAATATAGCCCAAGATCTGCAGCCAATCACTCCAGATGACAATGACATTGAAATGCCAAGCGGCTTTGAAGTTGAGACCCAGCTCCAGCGACAAAAGGGTTCTGTTCAAGAGCCATCCATCAATACTCCAACTGATACAAGCAACCCACCGCATCCGTCTGACATTACAGCTGGCCAACATGACGTATCTGAAGCTAGTAGGGAATCAACTCCGACTTCTTCCTCCGATTCCACAGGATCATCTATGGATGAATCTAGTGATAGTGATAGCGACGATAGCGATGACGATAGTGACGACTCTGCATCCGTTGAGCAAGAAGAGCCCAACGCCTGGTCTCCTGTGCCGGATGTCCCTATGTCTGGGGTCCCGGACGGTGTAAAAGAGATTAACCAAGTGGCACCAAGCCCGTTGAGCGAAGATCATCATGATCCCCTACCGAACCAACCTCAAGCCACGAACGTGACAGACCAATCTGACATGTCTTCGAGCTCTAGTGAACAAGATATTGAAATGACTGAAGATCAGGCCTCTGATAATTCTACGGTTTCAGAGGCCTATGAGCCCCCGGAACCGGAAGGAAATTCAAGCCCAGCTAACTCGGTTTATTCACCCCCTTTTAGTCCAGCTTCTCCTGGCCCCGTTGAGCCCACCGTTGAGCCCAGCGTTCCTAGTTCTCCAGTGCAAAAACCTCAGAACACGGGTGAGCCATCTTTTGGAACTATCCAAGAGTCGGGCGTCTCACAACTCGGGAACAATCAGGTTGGCCTTCTGGATGTGCGAGAATCTCTTGTTTCGGCAGAGAATTGAAGGCTGACGCACCTTATATAGAATGCTCGACAGCCGGGGGATTCAAATCATAAGTACTCGCCTTACGTTAGTCCTTTGAAATCTTTCAAGGCTTTCCGCTACCATCCAAGGTACACTGATGAGGTTACGGGTGGCTATCGTTCCCTAACGTACAGTCACGATATTGACCCTATGGTGTACCTCTGTCCTTTCGAAGCGGCAGGCGGTGTCTGCAATGACCGGTCTTGTGAATTCCAACATTTTCGTGATATGACTCTTAGCGGTGCGTCGACAGACTTGAGCAAACTACACGCAACACCTCCCCATGTGCCATGACTTATAAGAATACGTCGTGCCTCACGCTTCTTTTGTTGTTTGGACCTTGGTTTTCTTCCAGCACTTTCATCCCAGCCTTCTGTACCCTTCAGCTACCTTATACCCTTGTTCTTGCCAGCTGTGGTCGCTTTTGCATTGTGCGGATGCTGACACACAGGGTTATTAACATCGACAGATGACAAAATCCTTGTCCAGATGGGATCTCTTCGAGAGGGCAAAACACCAGAAGAAAAAGACAACTACATTGCTGGTTTGAAAAACATCATCAACGACATGCGACGCGACAAGGTGAAAGATTTTAACACTGTGGCCACGGAGATAGCCGCATACCGTAGACGCTTCCTCCAGGATCCTTCACGAGTCTTACCCTTGTAACAACCTTTTGCCTACAATACCCGAACATTCACATTGGAGGGAGCTCTTCTCTTCTTAAGGTGAGCTACCGATATAATCTGAGGATTGCCGATTCAAACTAGGCAAAGCACATAACTGTGCAAGATCGTCAGACCATCTAGACATGGAAGTCTCTTCCTTCATACTGGTTATACCAGTAGCAGCTTTCTTCCCAATACTACCTTGATACCCGCGTCTCACTTGCTTTCCCTTTCTGAATTATCAGAAACCATTCTTTCTCAACCTTTTTATATTAGCAGGCCCAGCTTTTCGCCTTCCTTTTCTAACAGTTTCGACATCTAATGTCTCCTATGAGCCCATTGAAGTGGGCACTTATTATTATACCGCTTCGATCTATGACTATTTGGGTTAGAAACGGTGTGTGAAGTTGGTGAGGGTATAACACTTTTCTTCTTTCTTTGAAGGAGGCGGGCGTAGGCGATTCCACCCACGCCCCGACAACAAACAATAGGCCCTAAGACGGCCCGGTGAGAACGAGGACTGCTCCAGGCTTATTGTTAAACCAACCTCGCCTGGTCTAGACAGACATGGGTCGGGCGTCACGTCCTCCTAAAGGGAGTGGAAGAATGCGATTGTACAGCCGGGCGTTCGGATCATAGGAGTACATAGCAATAAACAAATGAACAATACCGCAGTGATTTGGTTTTAATCTATCTCCTTGTTCTTCTAGCCCTTTGTAGTCCTCTTCTTGATTTGCGGACACGGTGGGACGGGGCGTCTAGCGCCTAAGACCGACGAACCCTAAGGCGCAGACGGGCGTCTAGTTTTGGGGCTTTGATTGGCCGATGCTCCGATGGTCACCCCGAATGGCCCGACGCCGTAATTCACCCGTGACCTCAGGCTCCCCGCGGAGTCGCAGCAACGGAGATCCAGGATTAGGAAGCATATCCCGCACCCTGAACAAAACCCAGCAAGAAAAGGCAGTGTCTGCAACGGTCTCTACGTATCTAACTCGAAACCAAGTAGGTTGAGTCACAGCGATCTTTGTTCAAAAGACTGAGTCATCAGAAATCCGGTGACCTTCTGACTCAGGCATGCATGGAGGAAGTAAAGTTTCATCACCTATACTACTAGCACTAACTATACACTATACTAGACTCTCTTAGTGACCCCGGCTATCCCGGTCTCGACATCTGGGGGCTGTGTAGTAGTAGTTCCTGGTTTACGAGACCTCCAATCAGATTCCACAACTCCATATCTCGGAATGGGGAGGGGGAAAAAAGAAAAGACCTAGAAAATAAGTAAATCAGTAAATAAATGAATGAGAAAATAAAAAAAAATAAAAATAAAAATGAATAAAAATAAGTACGAGTAATAATAATAGAACAACAAATTAAAACAACTCCCCCAAAAGCCAGCCAAAGATATAATCCACGTATAGCATACATATACTATGATCGCAACCGCAGATCATTCCGATAGAAACATCGTATGTGCCTTCCATACTACCCTAGCCATAATTGTTGGTAACACCAACAACACCGAACAACAAACGGACGACAAATTCCTGAAACAAGTCCAACGGTAAGTGTATGCAGGTTGACTTGGGAGCTGAGGATGGGGTGAGCAAGTGACCTTGGTTCTGAACCGGCCGAGGGGATGAAACTAAAATCAAACGGCCTACTGGGCGTCTGTTAAGGTAAGTCAGATTTAAAAAAAACACAAACCAAGTACCCGGGTAGCTGCTAGCGTGGGTACTTTTGTTTAAGGCTGAAAAATGCAATTGCTGCTTATAAATTTTTTCAGCTTGGATTATCAAGCGATCGGCGGGTTTTGTATATGTTATGGTTACTAATGTGCTGGAATCACCTGGGTTTCATACCTGGAAGAACGGTGGGATGTCTTATAAATCCAACAAGGGAGAATAGTAATCATGAAGGCGGTGTTATCTGAATAATAGTTGGGTTGTAGGGTATTGATTTCTAAGTGCTACGAGGAATGTATACTATTGGAGTTATCCAGCGAATAATGATGTATTTTGGCCGACACGCGAAACAGGGGCCATGTATAATTGTATAATAACTATGTATGTCTTAATCGAACCCTGGAAACCGACCCCGATAGAGTGGACATTCCATTGCATGCCTTGGTTTGCATTGCAATGCAACCCCAGGTTTATTTTTATAGCACTGCGCAACAGACACTGCAATGCAGGCTTTGCGTGAGAATCTGACAGGTCCCGAAATAGCAGATTGTCATACAGAACATCTACAGAACAAAGAAAATGAAGGGAGTTCACATAGACCGTGGTGACTTCGTATTATCGACAAGAAAGATAGACATAATTATAGCAGTGATATCATGCCAAGATTACACCATGTGGCTTTTTTTTTTACTACTCTGACGGGGTTCTGATGCCGTCCGACGTTCTGTAGTTACAGGGAGTGGGGTGGAAAGAACGGGTGCCCGTCTTACACCCCTCCATATTTACAATGGAGACAGCGGGCGGGCACTTGATTTGGTCGACCCGCGATGATGGCTTAGTAAATTTCTAATTTAGATGAAGACTATAGTTCATGTTTTTATTATTAGATGTCTTGGAAGTCTTTTTGCACGCGATCGAATGCCCGGTTCTTCGATCTGTTGGTTCTTGGATGGGCTCCTTGTACCACCTTCACGGCGACGAGAAAGAAAATCGCGAACACAGCCTCTCTCGGTCAGATGAAGGGTCGCTTCGTATGGAAGGAATGGGCCAGTAAACAAAGGAATAGAAGGTATAGAAGATCTACGAGATAAGAGTCATCAGAGCTGAACATGCAGAACCCAAAAGAGCGGAAAAATAATCGTCAAACATGAGAACCAGGGCCAAAAAAAGCCCCAAGACCGCCAGTTTCCTTACCAGCATAGGGCTAAATGCACTCAGTGACCGGCAGAAAGGGCGGTGGGATCATTTGGGATGGGAAAGCCAAAAAGGAAACCCAGCAAGTGGCTTGCATGATCTGCAGGTATTCCGCAAGTCTGACTGGTGGACCAAGACTTGAGGCTCGGAATATTAACCTACCAGAGTCAGCCTCGAGCTTGCCCATGGGCCATGGTCTCAGCTGCGAAAATCAATACGGGGTCGCTGGTTCGTTTTGGCTTGGGGCCGGATCGACCACACGTGTTATGTATGGGATTTTACCCTGTCAGTTTGAGAACGCGGTACGGATGACAGGTGGCAAATGTCTGAATCTATTTATTGATCTCTACAATATGTGTAATCAACGATTACTGGTGGGTTATTGGCCTGGTCTTAACGTTCTGACGTTTGTCCTTGAAAGGGCGTGTGTAGCCAGGCAATAAGGCGGCACTCGGCCACCTTCTTGAGGCATGGTCAAACTCTACTATCGTGAAAATGGAATAATGTCCACAAAAAAGGATATAGATATTGATTGACTATAGAATACAAACATGAGATCTAATAGTATCTGCTAAACAATAATAATAACCATAAAAAAAAAAAAAAAAACAAAGTAGGCACAATATACCCTACGATCCATAGTTCCGGCCCTAAGCGAGGCACTCTTCGGCTGCAAGACTAAGTATAGTCCAGCTATACTTTGTCTTGCAGCGGCCCCATGGGCCATCATGATACTCAAACATCACAAAAATCAAAACACTATAACCGCTCAAGTCTATGCACTCGTGCATGAGAATGAAATCCGAGAAAGGAAAAGAAATTAAACAAAAAAAAGAAGACCCGAGACACCCTCTCCCATGAATGTTTCTGCCGTGCCATGCTCATAATGAAATCGCTCAGATACCAATCAAAAACGCGTTGCTGTCGTAAGATCCCGTCTCGACATTAAAAGTATAGTAAGTTGAACACTACACCGAAACATGTCAGCTTTAGAATTCCACACTAGCGGCTACTCCGGAAACTCTTACCTCCAGCGATCGAAATGTTCCAGATCGTTACTTCACATGCTGACAATCCGAGCAGACAACGTGTTGGCACATAACACATCGAGGTTGGATGTTGTATAGCTTGGGCCCATCCTGGCAATTGCAGCAAATATAAAGGTACCCATTGGTTCTGACGTGGCCGGAGAGGCCGTGGAGAGAGCTGTCGGGCACATTCACGTAGGACATGGATGGCCGATGAACTAAGGAATCGTCCTCCATAGTAGATGAGACTGATGCCAGAGAGCTGACCGAGTCCCTTCGCTCCTTGCGACCAGGGACTTGAGAGAATGGCGACATCTCGTGGTAGCAAGGCATTATGTTGTTTGAAGATGTTCCGTCTGGAGAAGTCGGTAGGATTGCAGTTGCGAGAATGTGGATGCTGCAGAGTACGGATGTGTGTTGGAGAGAGGTCTGGTAACTAGACACAGTGAAGGATAAGGCTCAATAGATATAGACTGCAGCAAAGAATGTATGCAGTGTTGAGTAGAAGTCAACGTGTTTGTTGTTAATGAAGATTCAAAAGGAGAGTGAGGATGCGTTTAAATAGAGGTAGAGACGAGAATGATGAATCACTCTGACAATGACAAGGCAGTCTTCGCCCTGAATAGTGTGGCTTCGACATATCAGGCAAGCCCCAGGCCACAGCTCTGCCCCAATCGGGGCTAAAACCATATTACCTCAGTCATCAGGTAAGGGTAATCTTCTGCAAAAAGAAGGGGCCGTTTAGCAAGTAGATCGAACGTGGCTTGGCAGGCTATTACTTTGGCCTGAGGGTCCGGGCCGTTATGTGTCTAGATCCCTTCAAGTGACATTCAGCAGCATTCTGAATCATAGCTCCAGTAGACTGGAGGCCTGAGAAGAAGAATCAACTGCCATCATGCAGCAAGTTGACTCAATCTGTCCACGGGGTTCGCTGGTTGTTCTTCCAAAAGGCGGAATACCGGCAAGGCTTGGGCACTTGATTTTGCCCGTTCACACCCGCCATTCCTCCAGTAACTGTCCAGTTTTTGCCGGTTTGATTTATTTAATTATTTTTTATTGCTAGGGTGCTTTTTTCATTTCTTCCTGTTAATTACCCCCTCTTGGCTTCTAAAGTGGATGCGGACTATGCATAGCCTGGATGAGATGCTTGAACGGGCAAAGTGTTTGGAATCTTTGGATCCACTTTTAACTATGGGGACTAGGCAAGGTACCTGCCATTCAGGCAACGACCGCCCGGAGCCTCAGGTCTCTCCCGCAGCCCAGTTCAGCACTGATGTTCTTCGGTAGTCTTAAGCCTTCTGGCTCTTACCGTCACTTTTTACCCATTCTGGGTGTCCACCAGCGGAATTACTAGTGTTTCTGTCGGTCAAACAGTTGTACTTCAGTTTCCGACTAAGCCAGGCATCCCTGTTTGCTGCCTGCTATCGTCCTAAGGCAATCCACGTGCGGATTCTGTATGACGCCCAACACGAAGAATGACAGAATAACCAAATTGATTCATTACTCGATGGAAAATGACTCTTCATCTTTTTGCTTTCTCCATCTTGCGAGGTCTTCTTTCTCCCGCCTTCCCTTCGTTTCTGTTCCTATCTTTTGTTTCTTTCTTTTTTTCCTCTTTTCTTGTTCCTGTCTCCTTAATTACCTACCCCACCTTTCCTCTATCTTTCCAACTGCAATATTGCACCTACTACCACCGATCAAACAAAAAAAAATACTGATCACCAATCCTGATATTACTGTACGTTGATACCTACCTAGAAGGGTAGTGCTAATTTGGATCTGCTTCGAAATCGCATCATGCGGGAAGCTTATAATTACTCACTTCTACTGTGGATCATCGCACGAGAAGCCAAATATACCATTGTTCTCCCAGGCTACAGCCGCTCCAACTGCTATACATTACCACGTTCAACAAGAGGCAGCTTTTGAGATCTCGGCCAAACGGTGCGCTTCGTGTCCCCGTACTGACGTATTCCCGTGCAGATGACGTTCGCATCTTGGATAGCGTCTTTTGCATTGCTACAAACTCACAGGCAGAAACTTTGAAGCCTTCTAGAGGCATACCTCGACAAAGTGCGCGATTTAATAATTTTGTAAAGAAAAAGCTAAACGATGCCTGGATGGTAGGCATGCGGATCGTTATTCTATCTGAGAAGACCAGCGTTTATGAGAGAACGACAACAACACCGATACTATCGCACCGCAGGATCCTCGACGCTGGCCAATGGACAATGTTACCAAGGAATTGGTGTACTACTAATGATGCCGCTAGGTGACTGAACTAGTATTCTCTGTGTCGGCTGCGTACGGACGGTCATTTGAAAAAAAAATTTTCAATATGCATTGTAGCGACAGTTCGAGATCTTGATTAGATCGTAGATTGGAAGATAAACTAAAAATCGCTTGTCATCATGTGACAACACATGACGACGTCATGTATAGAGTTTGATGGGTTTGCAACCGCTGGTTGTCACGTTCCTGATGATGGACAGCAACAACGTCACTTCCATTCCCCCTGTCGGCCATATTTCTACTCTTAGCCCGAGGCTTTCATCTTCCCGACCGACAGTGCCTCCTGTGGCGGCTGTACATACTTATTTCCCCAATTTTGTATAGATACAGTACAGATTCAATCCGATACTCTTTCGTCCTACCACTCCTCAATGCAGAGGCAATTCCAGCCCTTTTACCATTAATTTCCGATGGCGCGTCCAGACAGGCGCGTCAGTTTAGCGGTAGCTAGGATCATACCTCTAGTGCTACTCTGTACTGTCATTTATGCCTCCTACGCTATAACAAAACCACTATGCAGTCAGTTCCCCCTATTTGGAAATCAACGGCGATGCTAATGGCCTCTTCGAATACAGTCGACTACCTAATTACCCCCCTACCGAAGTATAATCGCAGTTCTAGAGTTGGCGCTGGAATCGCCATAATTGTTGTATATTACGTTTTACTCACACCGGTGGTTATTACATATCTTCGGCTACTGTACAATGTTATTTGGAACCCCGGCTTCCTACCGCGAGGCTCTTCATATCTTCCTGATCAACAGGATGCTGAAGCACCGAACGCTCATCGTCGAAACAGTAAACGAAGGAGGAAAAGCCATCGAAAGCCGGGAACAGTTGAGAAGTCAGACACATCGGATGAGGTAGACCTCGAAAGGGGCGTCGATCACCACGCTGGAGGAAAGGCGTTCCCCCTGAATGCAGAAGGGCTAGAAAACTTTTATACGAAAGACGTCTTTATCTGCCAGCCAGATGGAAGGCCCATATATTGTTCCACTTGTTGTCAGTACAAGACAGACAGAGCACACCATTGTCGGGAAGTAGACCGGTGTGTTCGTAAGATGGACCACTTCTGTCCTTGGTAGGTTATGCTCCTCTCTTGGAAAGGCATGGCGTTACTCACTATCACAAGGGTAGGGGGTGTGGTCTCGGAAACCTCATTTAAATTTTTCATTCAGTTTGTGTTTTACACATTCCTCTTTTGCACATTCACTCTTATTGTTTGTGCGATCTTCACCGCGGAACTCCGACGAGAGGTAAGACCGCACCTTCTCGATAAAACCGTTGTACTGGGTCGACTAACCTTCTAAGACGGGCGAGGTCAATCCTCATTGGGCTGTTGGTATCGGATTGTGAGTGAATACAGCTGCGATTACGGTCGACTTGTTGAATAACGATCTAATGGTTCACAGGAGTTGCCTTTTTGGAATCTTCACACTTGGAATGACGCTTAGCTCTGTACAACTTGCGATGTATAATTTGACAACGATCGAGAATTTGAATCGTCGGTCAGCAGTCTGGACATTGGCTATACGTGTGCCTAAGCACATGCTTTCCAAGCTCGACCCTGAGTCCCGATGGGCACCGACATTTCGTACAATAACTTATCCTTTACCGCCGATGCCTCGAAATACTGAGGCTACACCAGAACATCAACAATACCCACCCACAGGGGAACATCATGTGTTTGCGATTCTTCAGACACTCCCAGGCGAAAACCCTTTTGATCTGGGTACTTCTTTCAAAAACCTCCAACAAGTTTTGGGTTACTCTATACTTGACTGGTTGCTTCCCCTCAAGCAAAGCCCATGTGCGGATCATAGTAGTCTAGAAAGCGCTTTCACGCTCGGGCCCGTGGTCCAGAGACTGAAGGCTGAGGCTGGCCTTGAACATCCCGTCACTGCACATTGCGAGCCTAGAGATAGGTCATCGAAGCGTAAACGGAGACGAAGCAGAGCTGGGCAACACAGTTGAGATACAATTTTGGCTAATAATACTGGAAACATTGCGGCGGTATATACCCATCATCAATATCATCATCATTATGCGGGAGTTTTGGTCAATCTGGAAAATGCTGCATCCTCGTTCAAGCCTTAGACGATTTTGCTTTTTTACTTTTATTCTTTTCTTCTTTTTTTTTTTTGGTTTGTTTGGAACCATTGGTAACGGAGCACTGGCCTGCTTGGACACACGAAGCTATCACATACATACATACATATTAATAAGAGCAAAAAACGGCCTTCATTCTAAGCTTGCTCTAAAAAGGTGCTCTAGATCCCCGGTACTTAGATCTCAACCAGGTCGCCTTTCACTTTAGTTCAAAACTGAGGGCTAAGAGTGATGGAAGCCATAACATCTATATACTCCATTTCTCATCTGAGGCTTGTATATTGCTATGCACTTTATTATTCTAGTCAGTTGGCGAATAGAGATAACGGAGATCTATAACAACAGAAGCTTGTATCATAGATGTCCTGACTTGCTCCCCAATCTTGTTTATCCTACTGTGAGATACTCGGATATTATTGATTTAATCCATGTAATAAATAATCCAGGCAAGTAAACATCAATTGCCCGGATCGTCTAGTGGTATGATTCGCGCTTAGGGTTCACCCAAAGCATTGACTGCGCGAGGTCCCCGTCGATCTCGGGTTCGGGCCTCTTACTTTTAATAAGTCAGTACTTTGACAGTAAGATCAAGCTCCCTGGCTAGGCCCAGGATATCGTTGTTTCTTTTCTTTTTTTTTTTTTTTATACATGTCTTTTGTCTGTTTCTTTGAGACGCATGAACGAGTCTGTGTTACAACATTCGTGAAGCGTTAAGCCAGCCCGGATTGATTCAATTAGGAGTTGCTGTTGAACTGTCTTAACGCAGAAAACCACAAAGGTACAGATATATAAAACACCTGGCAAACTAAGTAATGATAACGGCATACCTAAAGAAAGCACAGATAAACGCAAACATACATAGTTCGGTACCATCCAATTGGTGTCCAACTGCGATACCGAGTAATCGGGTGATCTATAATCTCGGCATGTATAGATCGGGAAAGCAGTGCAAAGAAAGTTAAACATCCCTGCCGGTTGCTCACGTGGTCAATGACCGACTACGTCAGGGTGTTCTGGGTCAATTTGTGTTGCTCACTATTGGCTTTGAACTCTAAGTATAGAGGTTTAATTTGAATAGGGGAGAAATTCTATGGAGATCCGATAGGAAATTGGTCATATTGCGCCATCAGCCTGCAAATAATACATTTCGAAATCATACATCGTAGCACATATATATTGTACAGAGATTGAACCCGAAAATCTCTCTAGGGTGGAGAGTAGAAAAAATGAATGAAAGAAAGCAACAGAGAAGAAAAAGAGAAAAAAGAAAAACAATCCAACATTGACCATCAACATGAAGAACAAGAAGAGGTATCATAATATACAATGATCGAAGCCATCCAGTGCAGGGACTTCATCACGCAGGAGTGCAGTAGCAACACGATTTATGGTTGCAAACGGTGCACCGGCCTTGGCTCAAACCGGGATTATTCTCGGAGCGACATGAGCAGCATATCCACCACCCAGCCATGCTGGGTCTGGAGGTATCATTGGTACTTTGGGGAGCTAATGATGTGTGCCGTGTCATAGTTGACGTAGAAGTACGGGTGGCTGTCGATGATGAATGAAGTACTTGTTGACAGCTTGGCTTAGAGTTCTAAGGTGTATTAGTTACAAATGGGGAAGCTCCTATCGAAGGGGCTAAGTACCGATTGAGAGGAGATTATGCTTATCTTGCAGAGATGCTTTGAGTCAAATACTATTTATATGAATATGTAGGTTTTGATCTGATATAGGATGGTTTCTGATGGTTGGGAGTAAACTAAGGAAAAGATTTCCAGTCGTTTCGAACCGACTTTATAGGCCATCTTAGGATAAAAGAAGGTGAATCATCGTTCGTTGCCCTTCACAACGGGCTTTGCAGGGCACAAGTCTGAATCCTTCTGCTAGTTTGCCCTTACCACAACACCTTTGTTGAGTCCGCCTTTTCTCAGTGCAAGATAGCTAAAGAGAACAATCAACACCTAGCGTCCTGGGCTCGTGCCGTGTGGCTAAGTCTGCGCCTGGGTACGCATGACTCGATGAGCATGCGAGTTCGAATGAGGACTCGGGTCGTGAAAGTTCACTGCCTTCCGCGATGAAGCATCTGCTAGACCAGGGGCAACGAAACGCACCCCCGGCGATGTATGACACATGGTAAGTACGTCATCATTAGCCCTGAGCATGTTGGCCCCGAGCTGGGCTAACCCTAAGGCACATCTGTGGCTGAGTAGGGCAGTAGCTGATTGTGCAGTGTCAATATAAAGATGCTGTACATCATTGGATACTTGAGCTTGCGTCCTCAAAGCAAGGTTTGATCGTAAAGCTTCACTCAGTCATCAAGAATTTGCCGTCATAAGGGCGGCGGTGCATCAGTGAAAAAGCTCGAATGCGGGTAAATGATATAAACTGTTGCGCAATGTCGATGATAAGACAATAGCATTGTGGCTCGTTGGTGTGAACCTTCAACTGGGATTCCTAAGGCATTTGGGCGATATTGTTGCATATGCAAGAGCCCAAATTACCTCTTGACAGCATGTGACAAACAGATCATCTAACAATGGCTTCAGGATTTTTATCCAAATAGAGCGTTTCATGATGCTGCTATCCCGTGTCAAGTGTGTCGTGGGTTCACGCTAGAACGTAACCTGGTCGTAGGTAGAACCCGATCACCCTAATGAGTTACACACCTCGGTTACAAGGAGAAAAGTCTACCATGGCGATGGGCGAAGATAAAAGAAACCACGCATTCTCTTCACTCGGCCGGTGAAGCGGAAGCCAGAAGTGCGAAAAAGTGAAGCGAACGTGTGGGTAACGGAGAGCAAAGGCTGTTTCAAGGCGGTCGATGCCCAATATTGTTCCAGAAATCATCACGGTCAAGTAAGTGAGAGCCGTTCATGCTCCACTACTATTCGGGCGCCCTGGAACTGAGACGGGAAGTGCCCTGTTGCCCGTGCTGAGCTCAGCCTTGGGGGTCAATCATCGGCGAATCGACATAACAATTTACGCATAGACTTATTCGTCATGGCTGCGCAGTTCTAATATCATTTAATTAGCATTGTGTGTTGGATGATTGCACGGATGATTGTCTACACTCAGAGGTACAGTACATACATGCATACAGAAGCCGGGAGAGTATTCTTCTAGAAGTTCGCGGACTCCACTCTTGGGTTCCTTAATCTTACTCCGGAGTACAGTATGCCTGAACCCACATTGAGATCCCGAGTGGCAGTACATTCCAATGGATGATGTCATGGATGCAGTGCATCTTTTCTGTGCGCTAACAAAATGTTCAGCCGACGCATCGCTTGGCAACCGGCAGGTGGAAAAGGTGGATACGGGAGAGCGGGTGATTCGCCCGCCGACACTTGGGCAACGGGGACTCTTTCCCCCCGAATCAAAAGTCAAAGTTTTGGATGACGCTGACGGAGGATGTGAAGCCTGCTCCGTCGACTTTCAACGATATCTCATTCGTTAGGAGCCACTAGTGTTAGTGGTATCACCACGGTTAAAAGCGGAGGGGCAGTGGAGACAAAGGACTGAAGGTTGAAGTCCGCTTGATCCGGCATCGGTATCAGTATCACCGTGCCGAGACTGGTATGCGAACAACTGGATAAAAGTGAGGCCTTGTGATAGAGCCTTAATCAAGTCATGCCCTGAGGCTCTTCACGATGTTTGGTGGTATTGATCGGAGCGATTGGACGAAGTCAAGCGATTGAGTTGCGGAACTGGAAAGAGACTCTTCCGGCGGGGGGCGTGACCATGGTTGGTGCAAACATGCAAAACGCACCCAAGGGAAAGGGAACGGAAGATGTCGCTGACATCCATGGTTTCCTAGTACTTTATTGTCACCACTATAACTACACAGTACATAGATCCCACCCACTATGGCATAGCGGGAACTCGTCGACAAACATCGGTGAATGCTTCTCTTCTCACTTCAAACATTGAGCGAATCAGACCATTCTTATTAAGGGAGCCCTACTGGGGCGAATGCTCAGCTCTTACAGGAGGCAACCGGACTATACGAATTAGATAAGCTGGTGGGTGTTCCACTTTTATGGTGATCCATGCCATCATTAGATGGTTTCTGACCGTTGTTAGTGCGCTACGTCGAGGACCCTCTTTCGTCACAGCCCACTCAAGACTCCCCAAACTTCAAAGACATTATTGCTATTTTTTTTATTCTTTACCGTCGATCACCTTTCTGATTGTTAACCTCCTCTTTGTGATTTATGATTTATTGTCTTACTCCTTGCTTCTCTTCGACAAAGTCTCTGTGATCCACTATCAATTTTCTGTCTTCTATAAATATCGCTGTCTTGCCGGTCGTGCTGTCTCACTCGTAGCCTGCAGGATCAGGCATCCGAAACTAGCTCCTTTTCTTTTTTTGCCCCTCAGCCTTAACTTTCTTTAGTTCTTCGACGACTTTCCTGGCCTGGTGCCCAAAGGATTCGATTTCATTCAAACTGCAGGATTCTTCCCCATTCTGTCCATTTCATGTAAACTCTTTGTTTCCTCTACCTCTGATTTGCCTGTCTTTTTAATCTTCGCACGTCTTATTGACAAATCTTATCTCAGTGCTTTGTCTTCTTTGAATCAAACGTTGCCCACCTCCGCATCGGAGTTTGTACATCGCCCCATTGTGTGCGAGGGATTGGAATAGGTCCTACTACACATCATCGGCCCATGTCTCCAAGCGGCTCACGTATGATTGATCCCATGCGAGCCTCCACCGGAACGGTGCAGCTCAGCTCCTCTTACGATCCCTCCTCCGCTAGTCGATCCGCATACTCGGGCTATCCGTCCAGCGGGCCTTATGTGGTGACAGCGTACGACCCCCGGTATTTTCGGGAAGGAGGATTAGAAGCCCAGCGGGTTTCTTCAAAAACCTATCGAGACGCTGGTCATTCAACCAAATTGCGAACCGAGTATGAAGTTCGTCCAAGACAACGGAGTAATACTACCTCCGCGGCAGACACCCATTTGGCTCCTGGTCGGCTTCATGGCCCCAGAGCCCCTCCTGTCATAACAACCAACTACCGCCGTTCTCCTAGCCCTCTTCCAAGCCATGACCATCATCCGGCGCATTCCTCTTCGCCCCGGAGCCACCGGCGCCACCCTCTTTCCGTCTCTCATATCGATTATGCTAGTGATACAGGAAGGCTAGATCCGAATGATAGGGTGATTATGTCGCCAATAGTTCACAGTGGTTACAAGGAGCACGATCCCAGTAGACGCTCGCGATACCCGCTTACAGGAGGCCTTCGCAAGGGGGAGGACATTGACGATTATGATGCTTATTCCTATACCAATCCTCGTGAGCAGTTTGAGAAAGACTCTGCCGCGCGACTTCATCATGATCGAGGCTCATATTGGAGGGAGAGGCCTCTGAGCTTGACCGGGATTGATGATCCTCAATTATTATCAAGAAGCGGACCTCGATCGCCAAAGCCTCCTCCATCTACAAGAGGTTTCGACAGACTTGAGTGGGACCCGAGGGTACGGCGTCCGATGCAAGGCTCTGCTGATAGCGACGCTGACGTCGCCGCGCACCGGCGGGCGGGGCGACGAAACCCGGTTCATCTACACCAAGAAGCGGATGAAGGGTATTCTTCATACAGAAGCGATTATGAAGATGCTCGCCGTCGCCGGCATCGGCATCGGCGGCATGACAGTAATCGGAGTAGTCGACATCCTTATGATGATGGCGCGTCAAGGAGCTCCATCACTAATGAGCCTGCTTCCCAAGGTACTACTACTGGGCTGGGGACGGCTGTCCTAGGAGGTGTACATAATGATTATGAATCTCAGCGAGCTGAGCGCCATCGCTCTCATGATCACGATACGCGGGAGCGTCATAGTCGACCGCAGAGGTCGTCTAGACGCCAAGTGGACAGCGATTCCGATGCATACACTTCCGACGAGGGCCTGAGGAAACACAGACGCGAGGCGTCGGCGCGCCCGAAAGCTAGCAGATCTGATGATTCTGCAAGCGGCAGCGAGCGGCCTCGACGGCGCCGATCGCAGCAACGCCCACGTCCACAGGATAGCTCTACAACGAAGGAGATGATCCAAATAGATCGCCAAGAAGACAAAAGGGCAGAGTCTACAGTTTCGAAAGACAGCGAGACTCCACCAAAAGGGATCTTAAAGACTCCTACAGACAAATTCCCGGAGGAACCTAACCCTGTACGAGAAGGAGTAGCGCCTCTGAAGGACGCGCACAAGAAAGGCATCCCTCCCGGAGCGCGGTGGACTAAGATTGATCGTCGACTAGTCAATCCCGCGGCCCTGGAAGCTGGCCGTGAGCGCTTTGAGGAACGGTCGGACTACGTGATAGTCTTGCGGGTGCTGAGCAAAGAGGAGATCCAAGCGTATGCAGTTAGAACGCAAGAGATACGAGGTATGCTTGACGTGAAGATTCCCGCAGGCTTCCAATACTAACCGCTTATAGATGCACGCTACCGTGGGTATGTTCAGGAGCGACGTCGGAGGCGAGAGGAAGATAAGCGACGTGGTCGTGCGGTAGACGACTTCTCAAGCGACGATGAGGAAGATGACGACGATTCTCCTGGGGGAATCGAGGATAAGCCGGTAGAGCAGCATAAGATGGCGGAGCCTGTGAAGTCAGCAGGTTAACCGACAACATTGATCATGAACGTGGCTCTTGTTCCTCTCTTGCCACCTACTATTTTCCTTCCTTTCTTTTTCCTTTCAGTTTCATCTTCTACGTTCAGTAATCCGATTGTTCGGATCTGCGCCGTAGTGTACACATATGAAGTCATGTGCTTATTTCTTGGATGCATAATGGGTTATCGACGATTACAATATGAATTCAGCGTGCATATGGATTGTTGATCATGATGTTGTTCAGTGTTCATGTGGAAAGCGAAGCGATCAATCAAACGTGACCATGAGGTTTTGGCTATATTTTGCGGGTTATTTATTGCATCATTGTATACATCATTTGGGCCAGGTCCGTCCTCAGCAAACATGGAGAGATCCAATGAACAGGGGAGGACAGAGATTTTGCAAGTCTCCTGACTATTGTTGGAGGGGATGTTGTACCACTGGAAGCCGCTCGGTGACTGGCTGAGGACACGACGATGAAGAAGGGAGGTAAGCTCTAGCAGGACGCTGTGTACCTCCTTGGGGCCGGAGTTGGGTGCTTCTGCAGAGCAGCCAGTCACTTGTTTGTTTCTGTCTTCCACTTCTTTTCTTTGCTTTTCTGTTCGGAGTGTTGAATGCATTCGGAACGAAACCACATCTCTCACAAGCCCAGATGTAAGCCCTATATTTCGATCAGCGTCGGACGTCGCATCGCCCGTGTTTAGCTTCCTTTTTAGTTCAACTCTAGGGATGCTATAGGCGCGTTCTAACGCAACTCTCCCGCAGCGGATGAACATGTTTTTATCGCACGCACGTCTACAAGGAATCGACGGGAAGACATGGGTCCCCTGGAATCCTTTCCACCCGTCAACCGTTGAATTTCTTTTTACTTTCTCTTGAACTGCTTTTTATTACTGTACAAATCAATTATAGACACCTTTATTTTAATCAATTTCTATTATTATCGAACCTGCCACCTGTCATGAAGAGAAACGACATAGTGGTCAAAAGAAAAAAACCCATGCGATTCCACTCCAATGCGGGAGGGTGTGACAATGGCGTTTTTGGGCGCTGTTGCTCCATCTCATCTCATTCTCTCTGCTCCACGAAACGAAAATCAGAATAGGCTGGTTCATTATAGGGTGTGCGGGACAACTTCTTTTTCCCCAAGCCACTTGGTTCATGATAGCCAAACAAACATCCATAGTTAAGTTAAATCCCGAGAGTCCGAGGATCGTTGCATTTCCAAGCCCACTAGCATCCGGATGACGAAAGACGGTGGTGATGAGTCCCCCAATCACGTCGGGGAGTGGTTGTTGGAGGTGTTGCCTGGTGGTCGACAATCCTTTCGGATTATCGGCATGGAGAAGTGGGCAACTACTCCGTACTTACTTACTAGTCATAGTGTCTTTCTGATTAATCCGACTACGTTGGATGTTTGCTCCAGGATAGGTAGTGATATGCTAACAACGATACTACCTCGAGACAAGGAGATACTGGACAGATGGACGGGACATCGAGTCATGGCTTGCGATGACACATTGCCCGTCGGCGTATCTTATTCGTATGGATGTCCATGCCTCCAATGCACATCTATCGTTCTGGTAGGTATGTCTGGGAAGTAAAGGTATTGTTGTTGGATTACTCCTCCAACGTTTCTGCATCTAATTAATAACGGGGTTGCAAAACAAGAAAAGAAAAAGAAAAGTTTGACACAGCTCACATTCCGGTAGACCTGTCGGTGAATATTTACTAAACTTTATGATGCGTTGCCTTAACTTACTTTTCTGCATCGTTTTTGCTTTTTTCTTCGTTTTTGACTCCTTCCGTCTCTCTTGAAGATTCTGTATCAATTCTACGAATTGACATAGTTCCACGTCGGAACAAACTTCCCCTCTTCTCTCACTGTATGTACATACAGTATGCATGTACTCTGTATACGGAGTATGCCTTCACATTGAAAGTATCGGCGTCTGGTAACCGGACGGTAAATTTCACGGGCCCCTCGGGATGTCCCTCTTTTCGCTCCGCTAATCATCCGCTGCTAGTTCACTTTCGGCGTCAGTGCGAAGGGACCCAAGGATGAAACATGAACATGGTCTTTAATTGGACTCTGATCGGTTATAATTTGCTGATATTTCGCGTCGAGATTTCCCCCTATTCCCCTTCTGTCCGGACTGCGTCTTTTTTTACCCCAAGTCTTAAAGTCCTAACGCCCAGTACGGAGTCCCGAAGGAAACCCCAAAAAAAGGAAAAAAGGAAAAAGAAAGATAGATACAGACAATGTCCAACAATTCCCGCCTTCCCGACCAAAATACCCGGTCTGGTTGAAACAAATGATCTTATAGTCCACGGTAATCTGTTATCGACAGGGCCATGTCAGCCACTCTACGAGTCAGTTAGATTAGGACCGACGGTGCTGCTCTATGTGTATGTACGACGGTGCGGAGGGAGAGTACCCGGCCCACTCCTCATTACATATGTGCGCCTTTTCGTATGTAGTACTACGATTGATTTTCTATATTTTCAATTTCTTTCTTTCTTTTCTTACCATCTCTAGTGGTTTGGTGCGAATACGGAGTACTCATGCCCGATTTGAGAACCCATGTTTTGTTTATTTTATCCTTGCTCATGCCAGTGCCTAAAAATAATCTATTGGGTTTTCTAGGAGGTTAAGTGGTTAAGTGGCTAGGTGGTTAGTTGGTTTAGTTGATTTAGTTACACGCGACCCATAGTACCTAAGCTAGCCGTTCTTCCATGAGGGCTATAGAGTAAGAGTGAACTATGTACCTACAAATCCATGGAACGAGGAAATTCCCTCCGTCGGTTGACTCTCTCCGGGTGGTGGGGCCGGAGAATACCGGTTCTGGTATGTTAGTACCTACATACACAGCGCTCTACTTACTTTCTGTGGTTTGGTGAGCCAGGGCTCAGATCACATGTTCTTCCACAGGCGAGAATCTAACTGGCCCATTGCAATCATGATTATAACTGAGATATTAATTTTGATTTAATCGATGGTGGTGTTTGTATCACCTTAACTACGGAATGAATCGATCCGGACAGGGTAGTATCCTCTAACCTCCTATTGTACATACCAGGTAATCATTCGATATCACGGCAAGACCAATCGAATACCTGAGTATGGTATGCGTTACAGTAACCAAATCTCGGGTATTCGAACTTCTCTCTCACCAAAATTAACGTTTGATTAGTGACGGTAGAAGTTCGGTCATTTCCGTTGCGTTTAGCGGGCGACAGCCGACTCGACGCGAGACAATGGGTTTAGTTTGGGCTTAGGGAACCATAAGACCATCCTACTAATATTTGAAGTCCACTACTAGTGTAACTAGTTGTGTAGGCGGGATTACTAAGTAGCTGGTCAGCACTGGAGATTATTGTGGGATTGTGGACTGTGTGTACCTAGGCTAGGCGCGGTACTCCACTGACATAGTACTTGGTTGGAGTTGGAGTGTGGTTTCGACCGGACTTCCCGAGCTTCGGCCACTGCTTTTTTTTTTTTTTTTGCTCTCATTGTTTTTTCATTTTCATTTTTCTTTGTCTCTCGTTTTTCTTTCTTTTTTTGAGGTCAACCTGCCACCAACCTTATTTGGGTAAGCGGCTCTTTTGCGTCTGTGTTCCATTTGCAGACTGGCTTCGCTTTTTGCTGTCGTGGATCTGCGTGCGGAGAAAAATTATAGTCATAGTCCTAACCGTAATGATAAGCCTCGTTATAATAGTAACAGTAATAGCAATAGCGGTGGTAACCCCTCATTAAGCTGTTGGTGTTGGCTGAGATACTGTCTGTCAGCCTTACTTTTGTTTCAGTTGACTGTCTGTTGCTGCCTGTCAATGGACATGTAGTAGAATGACTGGACGAACGCGGATTCTGGAATGGCCTTTTTGGGACATCCCGGCTCGTTTCGGTATGGATCGGCGATAAGGTTGTATGACTACGAGATGGACTCCGTATGATGCTTGAACAATAGTACTGAGCACGAGCGGACCAAAATACGATGAATAGGACCAAAGCGGAACGTGCGAATGAATGGTTCGAATTATGAAAACGGCGAGAGAATGAGACAAGAGACAAAGAGAGGCAGAGTGTGAGGTGGAGTTCCGCTAGGTATGCTCCAGCTTCCCACCACCCCCTAGCGGGGATCATCACACAGACCAGTTTTATCGCGCAGTAGGCCGGCGATAATCGGCCTGGCGAGACCCGAGCCTCTACTCCGTACAGACAGTTGCATTCTACTATCAGAATTAGAGGATATACGGATGAGGATGGAAGGCTAGTGCTGTCGGAGTAAGGTATGTGAGATGAGTACGGTAAGGCAGTAGTAGCTTTCGGAGAACTACCACGGAGAACTCCCTCGGCTATCTGTTACGGCTTGAATATCCGATACTGGGGCCGTGTCGTGCCATGGGAAGAACGATTTCAAATTAGGGAACCCATGGTTGAAGGATGACAAATTGCGATAGGGTTCCTGAATAGCTGTTTAGCTTTTTCTGATCCCTTTTGTCTCAACTTTTTCTTTGTCATCGATCCGAACGTTGGGGAAACTTGGATCACCTGTTGAGCCAAGGTCGCAAGGCGAAGCTAGTGAGTCGGGGGGTTTAGGGCTACCAGGGACTGGACGGCATGCCAAGGACTGGCCAAGGCGATCAAGATTTCGTTTCTGGTCTAAGCACTTTGGCTGGTCAGGGAGTGAGCCTTGCGGAGCGTTTTCCACTTTGACAGGGCCCGTTTTGACTCAAAGGTAGAGTAGTATCAGTATCATTATCAGCTCGTGGTTTCACCCCACCCCGCAGCTATTACCCAACGGTTAAATAATGATTATCACTTTTGCTTTTTTTTTTTTTTTTTTTTTTTTTTTTTGACTGGGTGGGCATTGGGCGATCATGGGCCAGTCTCGCCGATGTGACCCCTACCATATCAGTTATATCCGAGGAGAAAGAGTGGATTATGATGTTATGGTTCCGGCGGGAGTATAATGACAGTGGAGTCGGAGACTGCGGGGCTGCATCGTAGGGAGGTTGATGATAGAGTCACAACGTCCAGCTAAGTTTTCTCCCAGTGACACTTCGTACGGAGACATGCCTGATAGGGATAAGACTGGGCTTAGCTGGTGATCTCTGATTCTAGTATGACTCTTAATGTTATTCGTGATGGTCCATTCAGGAGGCTGTGATGGGTTGGGATCGCATGACGTCTATATTACTCACCTCATTATGAGGAGGATCAGAGCTGAGACCGAGATGCGTATTTGCGGATTGTTCTACTGTAGTACATTCGTACTGAGTACTATCATATTGTCTGATAGTCCTTTAGATTGCATCGCGACGAACCTGTCAAGTATGGAACATGGAACCTATCTGGCCCCTTTGTCGTCTTGCAATATCGTTGATCGTTATATTTTGACCAGGGATAAGGTGTTATTAATATTATCCGTATGGATAACGCAAAATCTGATGTGCATGACACCCCCGGTTGCTGATCATCTCCCGAAGTATGCTAGTCAAGAGATTAAAAGGGCAAATGTAGAAAGGGAGGGGGACGAAATTAATTAATGATGATATTAATTGTCGACTGGATGAAAGGAAGTTAACCTTCTCTGGGTTTAGCCTTTAGGCATGTAGTATGTGTTGGTGTTTTAAGTTTTCTAACAGTTACCGGTTTTCTTTTCTTTTCTTTTCTTTAATTTAAAAAGAAAAAGAAAAAAGAAAATACTTTCCGTTCGAACTCCATACAGTGGCGCCGATTTAGCTTTGTGAGTTATAATTTTGGTAGAACTCGGGTTGTACATGTCTTGCATACGGAAAGGAGAAAAAGGGAGAAAGGACAGGAATGATAATGATATAACAGTATAACTATAACGCCTATCATTAAGATTTAGTCCAACTTGATAGAGTATACGGAGCGTTCCTCCGTCCTTTATACAGAAGGCTTAGCGACCGACGGGTATCACAGCGGATCAACTCTCAGCCCCAGTCGATCCGACGATATCGAGCAATGTCTGTGAGATTTGTTTGATCCGCCCAGGGGTCGGAGTCGGAAGGAAAGCCCCCCGTGGTTCGTTTTTCTTAGCTTTTCTTTTAGTGATAGTGCTCCGCTTTTCCCTGTCATCCGGGGGCCCATTTAATTTTTGGTTTTATTACTCTTTCTTAAACGTTGTTATTATGAATCTGCTCGTTATCGGTTTCAGCTGGCGACAAGTCTCGTCCACTCGTCAGACAATAGTCATACTATGTATGTGACGACTCTCGACTGCAGAAGAGCTAACAAGAGAGCGAACTAGTAAACTCGTCACATTTGTTGACTCGGGCTCTGAAATCCAGTGAGCGCCAGATATTGAGGGGGAGGGAAAAGGATGTATCACCCAGTGTTGGTGGCTAACATATCCACTCGATGGTCTAACGCAGTCTACCGGCCAGGAGCGGTTAAGCATGTTTTCCCTAGTGACTTCAACCTGTCAGCAATTCCCACAACCCTAATCGACACGCATGGTCGTTTCCGAGCACGGCCTCCCGAAACAATCCCTGTACGGAGCAAACTTCGAACCTTGAAGCCAGGGTCAGCCAAAAAAAAAAAAAAAAAAAAAAGAAAAGAAAAGAAAGAAAAAACCGATGTGTGTTGATCGGTACCCCATGGGATCACAACTCACTACCGATACTGATTAAGGCGGTTATTTCCGTATGTCCTGGTAATTGGAAGCCCCGTTGTCCTGTACAGAGTACCTTAGATCGGCTCCGCGTCTCTTGTTTCCCAAAGCTTTGCCCACTTGCCCCTCTTTTTATTTTGGTAAACTATCTCGAGACCGCGGCTATCTTTCTCAAATTGTCTGCGTGCTGAAGTCTGCACAAGTGTCGCAGTGCGATTTTTTCAAATCCGATGGGTCTGAGGTTGTTCTGGAACTACATTCGACATGTGTGGGTTTTCAATTTCCAATCCAACAAAGAAGAATTATCGCTAGTCATGTGAACCCAAACCAAAAAATAAAAAAATAAAAATTTTCACCAACTGCGGGATTTCAAGATGCTCTCTTAGGGAGAGGGGGAAAAATCAATAAAAAAAAGGATAAATAATTAGAAAGTGGCCGGTGAACGGCAAGCGACCGGGGGGAATACGGAACTATGGAGGCGGAAGATGGGCGGTCTTTAGCACCCTGCATCGATCACAAAGGCTTGTGCCAATCATAGGCCGAGGAAGCCTGACACCGTTGCTTGCGTCCAGTCCAAGGGCTCCACTGACCCGACGCTAAAAGGCAGCTAAGGTGGTGAGCATGCCATACGGAGTACACATGGCCTCCAAGAGGGCCGGTTGATTTTTCAAGCGATGAAGCGGCGCAGCAGTTGTGAACTGAAAAGGGGAGAGCTTTTTTGATGACGACGACCTTCCCACTAGCCCTGTTCTGGAAGGGCATTTTCCGATCCATGATGTTCCAAACCTACTACCAAACACCGGTACGCTATACGAACCACAGTGCTTACTATCGACAACAGCTGAGGGAGCTCCCCCCGTTATCCACAAGCGCAACGGCAACAAGCGCCCTTCCCCTCTCATGCTAGGTACCTACGAAGCATCTGTTCAGGGCTTAGCATGGACTGCAGAATAAGTGCGCATAGCAAAGTGCAGTAGATCAAAAGTAAAAAAAGCATGTCGTTCACAGTAATTCCGACCATGCATACATACATGCACTTAGCTGTCGACTGATTAACCTCGTGATTGAGGCATCATTTCCCCTGATATTTTTGACCTACTATGGGTATCAACAGCGGCATGCACGCACGTCCGGATACCTACAGGCCATGATGGAGACCCCAGCAATACCAAGATGATGGAGATCTTACGCACACCCACTGCTAGATTTAGTTTCAATTTTCACATGGGTACAATGCACGAGAGCAATCCCATGCTTGTCTATGTTTTGGGAAATGGATGGGGAGGAGCTTATCTTAGCTCAGAAAAGAAATGTCTCTGATGCAAGATGGCCGAGACTGCCTTAATCGCTTCTTTTATTACTTTGGGCTCCATGTCCCATTTGCAAGGTAAATTTGAAAGAAGAGGGAGAGGGAAAAAATAATAATAATAAAAATAAAAAATAAAAAAAGAGGCAGGGCCTCGAAGAGTCGCTCTCATGAAGTCTGCAAAAATGCCAAGCGTCACTAAGCCGGGTGGGCCCACAGGCTGATTGCACGGAAGTACATGTGGGGGCGGACATGAAATCCTGACGCTTCAGAGGCTGGTTGCTCGAGGGAATCTGGAGATTCAGGTGAGTCCCGACGGACACTCAAATTAAGTAGATAGCGTTGTGGCTATGGCTCCGAGGCTGCCTCTGGGGCACCGGGAGACCCCAACCAACGATTACAGGGTGACTCGATCGCTGATTGCACGGGTAAATCATGGCAATTTCCTTTATTCAGGTCGATATCAATAGTTTCCCTCTCTCTTTTCTTAGATCCTCTACATGATTTCATGACTTCATTTCCTTCTTTTAATTAATTTTGGGTTGGGTTAAAAATGCACGGAGCAAAGATTGGTTGCCGATACGCAATGGAAGCAGAAGAGGGTAATGATCGATCAGCCGCTTGCCCCTTTACGGCTTAGGGTTACACGAGTATCTCGCAGGCTCAGCAGTGAGTGACATCCTCTTCGAGGTGAGTAAGGGAGAATCATCCGGCCGAACGCCGTTAGGCTGTTTCGAGTTTATTTGGACGGGCCCGAAAAGGGAAGGGGCGTGGAATGAATTAGGAAGTTACAATTTGTAGTTCTGGATTATTGGCATTGTCTCGTGTTGCTTTTCTTCTCCTCGGAACTCTAGCGTAGTAGCATCATCATTAGGTAGCTGCTCGGTGTGTGCCCCTCACGAGTGGGTTTTAATTGATGGAAGGCTCGGGAGGGGTGGATTGAATGGCGTGTGGCGTCTGAAAAAGTGGGAACAAGGCTGACGGGAGCAAGTCAGATCGGTTGTTTCCATACCGGAGTGTAACCAGATCGAGTCGCGCGTATTATTGCGTTAAGTTTGCTACTTGGGACAGGGAAAAGAACATTGATTTACCCAGAAAGATAGAAAAAAGGCAAAAAGAAAAGGCAACTAGAAAAGAAAAGAAGAAAATTGTAAGTCGGACCATACTTGCTGCAAAGCGCAGCCCAGAATGATTATTTTTATCCTCATCATCTTAGTTCCCAACACCACCGTGGTCTCGTGGTCACAATATATGGACGGTTTGCAATGTTTGATATGTCTGGATGTAGATACATACAATGCAAGCACACTACTGCCTCATACTAATCTCCTAGTAGATGATCCCACTGATACTAAATTACTGGTTCCATACGCACTAAGTGGAGGTAGACCATCAGGGCCCAGCACGAAGCTATCAATTTTAGATTGGTTTGTCCGTGGAAGGAAGATCATGGATTCATGGCTGATGCTCCTGATCCGTCTCAAGTCACGATGCCGATGATCCTCGTTCTCAGACGGCTGGTGGGTATCCTGGACTTGCTCGTGTGAGTGAAACAAGCTGACCTCTGTGGTACCTGAATTCGGCCTCGACGAGATCCCAAACCTGGAACACGACGTTAGCTTCCTTAACCTCCACTAAACTTTTTCCTGTTTTGAAGAGAAGGGGCACTATGACCGAAAGGCTTAAGAGAATCACCCACACAGCCGCCGTCTTCCCCCCGATGAACTAAACCAAACCAAACTAGATTGACTACTGTACTGTGCCTATTCCTCCCGGCGCCAATCTTCATTATTCCAGACCATCCAAGCCAAACTTTTCAAACCTAAAGAGGCTGGAGTGGGTTATGCGACTTTCTAGATGCCAATGGGGAATTTTAGATTTAGGATTTTTGGTTGCAGTCATGTCCTCTATTCCTGATCCTTTTTTACCCTTTTTTTTTTTTTGCTCACTACTTTTTCATTTTAATTTTAGTTTTATTTTTTCTCCTAAACAACAACAATGGCACTAAGAGCTCACTAACCTCCGTCTCCTAGAAAGGAAATGGGGGAAAAGAAAGGTAGCATTGATTGCGACAGGGCTAAAGCAAAAATAGAAAGCAAGCGATCAATGATCGTGCCCAACCCGATCTGTCACAGCCATACAGGCACACACCCAATCCCCCTGGGGACACACACCCACACCCACACACAATTACCCTCTCTGGTTTGATGGTGTGGGCAGTGTTAACAATTCCCTAGCTGCATGTGTCTGACAGAGCTCTTTCTTTTTCCAGTTTATTTTACTCCATATTTTCTTTTCTCTACCCTTCTGTTTTCTTATTTGAGAATTCTATATCTATAAAATAATAATTAATGATAACAACAAAAATAATAATACCAATAATCGTGCTCATGGTTCGGGACTATTATAATTTTACTAGTGCCATCATTTTAATTATTATTCTTATTATTATTGGGAGTACTTGTGATGGAAATTGTACATGGCTATCAGCAGTATTCATACTGCCTCTGCAACACCTACATAGAAGTACTAACTAATTCTACCGTTACCTTATTAAAGACAATTGTCGATTGACAGTCTAGACATGTAGTAATACTCCCCTCTCCTTCTCTTTTTGGTTTTTCTTTTTTTTTTTACCACCTCTTCCCCTCCACCTCCCTCTCTCTTACTTCTTCCCTTCCAGTACCTTTGGTTCTTCTAGAGGGTACAAGAAGTGAAAAGCCGACTATTGGCACGCGGTGTTTTCCATTATCATAAATTGTCGTCACATCACTCGGCGGGTCACTCCGACTCTTTCTTTGTCTTTGTCTTTGTCTCTTCTTATTTGGGACTTATTTCCGTTGATTTATAAATTACCAAATCTTTTTATTTTATTTTATTTTATGCTTTTTTACGAAGTTCAAAATAAAAAAAAAAGTACTCTTATATTTAACCTTTTTTACGATCTGTTCCCCTCGACTTCTCTCGGTTTTCTTTTTCTTTTTTTCATTATTCTCAATCAATCCGGAAGCAAATCAGAAAATACACCGAGACCAGGACTCGACGTGGACGCTCAACGGTCATCTTCTGCACACTATTCTTTTTGCGTTTGAAGGAAAGTCCTTGCTCTGCCCGTACAAGGTTCGTCCGGCTTCTGGGTCCTTTCATTCTTCGTTTCCACCCACCGTCGCTGCATGCTGCAAATCATCGTTCCCAGGCATCTAATCTATATCATCTCTCAGCCCCAGTTCCAAGCTCCAGGCTTAATCTGGGTTTCATTCCACTTCCCAAGGCTGTCACATTCACATCGCATCGTTCTCCTGTGTCCTGCATCCACCCCGGTCAATATTACACCACCCTCCCGCTAGTTACAAGCTCCCTTCTGATATCCCCACCATACACTAACTGTTTTGCCCTTCTTGTTTTTCTTTATTTTCTTTTCCTTTTTTCTTAAAAAAATTATTTCCCTAATATTTTGCCCTTTCACCCTCAGTCCCCCAGTTCCATATCAGGGATAGCTCCCTTTCTCTGTCCTGACGCCTGTCAGCCTGAAGGATGGACTTCCGGTGCAGCTAAATAACAACCCTGGAACCCTCCACATTACACTGGCTCTTGCAGCACACCCTTAATCTTTCATCAAGAGATCCCTTGCCTTCAACTCTAGAGCTATAGTCCGACGAGTCACTACCCTGGCTGTCAGCCGCTCGTTGGTTTTTGGCCCGTGCAATTCTGTCACCGCAGCTGTGGCCACTTCGAAAAAGTTGTTGTCTCCCAAAACATATCTTTCCGTTTTATCCTCTCTCCCAAGAGAACTTTAATAGAACCTTGCCTAAATTGCCTTTGGTGACAGTGTACCGGTCGAATCCATCGATCATAACAAGATAGTTCGTTTGCAGACCACTTAAAGGTCAGTCATGACCGGCATGGTTCAGACTGACCTAGCACATCCATCGACGTCCAAGTACAAAGACGAGCCGGCTGACGACCATGTAAGTGCTGCAGTTTTTTTTTTTCCTTTCCTTTTCTTTTCTTTTTCCCAAAGAATCGCGTTGGATCTGGTTCGAAGTCGCGTTCCAATAGCACCATTTCCAATCAAGGGCAACCCAGCTATTGTATGAGATTTACCGAGAGAGACTCGGCAATAAGTTAGAGATCCTGGACTCTTGGGCCTGTACTCAAGAACCGTCGTCAGTTCAACCACCTATCTTCCCAGTCACGATCACTCATAGAGCTCCATCCTTGGGTATGCTTGCCTATCAGCTGATGCAGAACCATGGGCCACTCCTACCTTCTGCTATGTTGTTTCAATTACGTCCGAAGTTGAATTCATCCCTAAGCCGAATGTGGATGCCTTCGCAAACCACAAGCCCCAGCATGAACCATTTCCTGTATCACCGAGCTATGAGGAACCTGGATACATCCCGCTGTTATACCTGACCCCAGTCATTGAGTTCTTGCGTCGTTCGGCCTTCCCAAGACCATTGTTGGGGACCCTTCCGTGAATATGGATTACACGTTCATTCGACGTGTTTAACATCAAGTTTGTGCTGAGCTGCTCCATGAACCCTTGGGTGACTCTATGAGTAAAAGGCAACAGCAAAGGAAATTTGGTGTCTCCTTTCCTATTGAATTCAGCGGTGATGTTGAATGAAATGTTTCACACGATCTACTCCTATCACTGAGGCATAGATCCACCTTTGGAACCAAGTTATCTGCAACATCTTGCAACGCTATGGACTTGGCTCTATGGAGCTCCCCTACATTCAGGCCTTCACATCATTGCCAACACAGAATGAGTCAATCCAGTTGACCAGAGCGTTCAATTTCACACTATATATAGTTGCCCTTCTCTGTTTACCCTTGGAGACTTTGTTCCAATAGTCTTTACTAGAATATCAGGCTACAGACGAGAGCTAACTAGGTCTGTTTCTAGCTTCGACACTCTGGGCATCAAGGCCCACCACATCTTCAACTTCAACATCCAAGGCCAGCGAGTCTTGTCCAACAGCAAAAGCATCCCAACTCTCCTCTCCAACCCAGCGCAGGTCTATCTTCTGGATCGTACGCTCCCCACGCCCTGGGAAACGGAGTTCTGCACCATCCGAATCCGTACGGACCACCCACACAAGAGCCAGCGTACTACGCATCCCACCCTCCATATACAGCAGCAAGTGCACCAGCACAATATCCCTCTAGTGGTGAGTTAGAAACCCTTATGGATTCTCCATAGCTTTTGCAGACATAGCCGTCATATCGTCTCTGAAGCTAGAGCAAGATCGAATCGCCAACCGTTTCAGACATTCCATCCGGGCCGTTTTCCTTCGTCACTAACTCGTTACTAGGACCCCCTGAAATGATGGCAACTGCCACGCAGATGCAGAGGCCTTACCCTCCAATCTACCAAACACCACAGTCCGGTTCTCCAGCATCGGTAACTTCTCAGTCACATGAGCAGCACAGCCGGAACCTTTATAGTCAATCGCCACAGATGGCATCGCAGATGTATGGCTACCCACCATATTCACCTATAAACACTGTGCAGCCTTCACCGTACGCACACTCATCACAGCATCCTCTCACATCGCAGTCGATGATGCTGCCTCACCAGACCAGCTCTGCGCCCATACCCCATACCCAAGCACCAGCTGTCACCATGGCGACTAGCCCCAGCACGGTTACAGCTCAGCAACAGCCGACACCTCCACAACGGACAGTTTTGAACCCACCACTTCCTACAGCCACTAGCGCCCCAATCCCTCCAAGCAATGTGCATCATCAGAACTCAGCTATTGGAGCAAGTACTAGCGCTGCACCAGGTCCCATTCCAGCCACCACCCCACTGGTCGTACGCCAGGACAGCAACGGAGTCCAGTGGATTGCTTTCGAGTACTCTCGGGACCGTGTGAAAATGGAATACACCATTCGTTGTGATGTTGAATCCGTTAACGTGGATAGCCTTAGCCAAGAGTTCAAGACGGAGAATTGCGTTTATCCCCGAGCCTGCTGCAGTAAGGACCAATACAGAGGTAACAGACTAGTCTACGAAACAGAATGTAATGCTGTTGGATGGGCTTTGGCAGAGCTTAACCCAGCATTGAGGGGAAAGCGGGGCTTGATTCAACGTGCAGTTGACAGCTGGAGGAATAGCAATCAAGATCCACGACTTCGAAGCAGGCGTGTGAGAAGGATGGCCAAGATGAATAGACGGCAAGGGCTCCCAGCACAACCGCCTGCTCATATGGCCACTGCTACACCTGTTGCACCCGGTGTTTCCGGTGCTAGTCTGACAGCTCCCGGTCCACGCCCGTCATTGGGTCCTCTAGCCATGGGCCCTCCGCAACTGCATCACCACCATGCTCAACCCGAGGGAAATACGAGTAATGAGGAAGTAAGCGGTATGTTCCACCACGTATGATTTGTTTTCGCCACCATTCTCAAGATTGATCAAATGGTGGTTTTGTCTTAATACCATGTACCATCCATCTATATTTTCATAACACCGTGCGGAAGGATATCATGTTTGGACAGAGGAGGCCTTGTGAACTGGTGGATATTGTACTCTATGTACTTGTATTGTGTCTGGAGTGGCCTTCGTCTTTTTATCGTTTTACCCATACCCTTTCGTGTTTGTTATTTTACCATCGACGCTGTACCCTCGACGCCCTGAATCATGATCCGCAATATGCATTTCAGTGTAGGCTAATATACAATCTGGTCTGTTCATAATACAGGTACCGCTGATTATGCGAATGGTACCAATCGTCCACCTGCTGCGGACAGTCATCCGACCCCTGGACATTCACCTACGGAGATTCGCACTGCCCAGGTATTCCACGGCTTCCCTGCCTTCCCGCCTCCTACAGGGGGTGCTAGGGGCCCTTCCATACCCCCTCTCATTCGGGATAGTGGGATCACCGCCCTTGGCCGGCTTCCGGCAGTTGCGACATCTTCCAGCAAGATCGAGGAAGTCGAGGACGAGGACGATGACGATGAGCGCAACCCAAGCAATGATGCGTTGTTCGGCGTATTTCCCGAGGGCAAGCGCCGCAAGTTTATACTCGTCGACGATAATCAGCGGGGTTGCCGAGTTCGTGTCAAAGTTATGCTGGATCAGGTGGACATGAATGAGATCCCCGATTCATACCGAATGTCGAACTCCGTCTACCCTCGAACATACTTCCCCGTTCAAATGAAGAACCCTCCCGACCGAGTCATTCCTGGCAGAAGATACATCAAGGACGAGAATGAGGAGGATGATGAGGAAACCCCCACTGTCGGGCGCATTCTGGTCCCAGCTCCCAGTGTCGATGGGGATAGTGAAATTGTTGTTCCAAAACTGTCCCGTGCACGTCGAAAGAAGGAAGTCTTATTGAACGACCTGGGTTATCGAATGAGTTGGAGCCAAAGTCGTGTCTTCGCTGGACGCATGCTGTTCCTACAGCGATCTCGTGCGTAATTCCCCATACTCATTTAGTATCCCTTACATGTGGCGTCGACGGATGGGGAAACTGTCCGTCGCCCACCCCGGTGTGGCTCCCATACCACGAGGTTAAAGGATATTGGAATAATAGCAGAGACTAATCATTTGCCTGGAAATAGTTGACGCGTATCGGAACAAAATGCGCAGTACTATGCTGGCTGCGGGCCAGGAGCCGACTACAATTCCCCGACACTTTGAGACCCGAGCCGGAAAACGGAGATTCCTTGAGCGCAAAAGACGAACAACAGCTCCTCTGGGCCGGGCCAGTGGGGCAAATACATACTCTGCATCCAGACGCAGCGCAGAGGAAGTTGAGGCTTAGGAATTCTAGATCGATACAGACTGTCGTCGATTGTCGCGCCGAACCCGATCCTCTCACATCTTCCCCGCGTTCATTACTTACAGTACTTTTATGATATCCGTGCTTCAATCCGGCACTGAACCTGGGGTATGAAACATGGTCACTGTTTACAGTATATAGAGATCATGGGTGTCTCCAGAACCGGAAACACGGCGGTTTATAGCTGTTTATGGTTGACCTATGGGGTTGTGGTGTTTTGGGGTGGGAACACCTATTCTTTTTTTTACTTTTCTTTTCCTTTCTTCTTCTTCTTCTTCTTCTTCTTCTTCTTCTTCTTCTTCTTCTTCTTCTTCTTCTTCTTCTTCTTCTTCTTCTTCTTCTTCTTCTTCTTCTTTCTCCCTTTCTTGTCTTGTACGACACACTGTTATGACCATAATGACTATGCCAGCAGGAAGATATGATTATGACGGGGTTTGGGACGAAAAAATGATTTCATTATGTGATATGGATAATATGTATGTTGTCAATGAATTACTGTATGTACCATGAATGAATGGGATACGCGTCTTCGCAATTCTTTTTATTTCAATTTATTAATTATCATGTTTTTTATTTTATTTTTTGCTTGTTTCTTTTGCTGGGTATCATCGCCAAACCTTCCTAACAATTGATGTTCCCCAACTTCCTTCATCCGAATGAATATTTATAGATCTTGCAGATTAAGGTTTAGACTGATGACGGGACGGAATGCTTCGGGATTGCTTTTCCCGTCGCATTAGAATGTTTTCGATGCCATTGATGGGTTATTTTCAGTCTAAACTAGAACCATTAAATGAGGACCAATGGAAAGTAAAGGAAATAAAAGTAAAAATCGAACGGAATAAGAGAAAATAAGATTCCGAAGAGATGTAAATACGAGGGTCGTTGGTGCAGTCCAAGCTTGAATAGGGCTATTTTATCCATATAAGCTCTGCACCATGAGAGAGTAGGTCAAATGGTGATCATGGCTTCCGAGACACAAACCGAGGCATGTGCGCATACCGTGCAAAGCTTACGTGTGCATGTCCGGGAGCGGTCGACTGGAGAGGGTAGTATTACTTGACCAGTTTGACCGGTGTGGGCGTATTAAAGTCGGATACTAATGTATCATACTTATAGTTAGTATTCTAGAAGTTGTGCCGCATTCAGAGCTGGATCAAGTTGGAATGGAACATTGACAGATCTCGCAAAAAAGATGGGGGAGAAGGCTGGAAATGGACTAGTCCGGACGAGGTAACGTGGGAGTGGAGGTATTTTTGCTCTTCTGCGGGACGGGATTGGACCCTTGGACCCTGTCCAGGTCCGTATGGTAATGGTTGTCAGGGTCACCAGCCGCCACTCAACTTTGCGTCTATCTTCCGCATGCAGTCGCCCTCTTCTTCTTCTTTTGTCTTGTCTAGTATCAAGTAGACATTGGACGGCCGACTTGCTCTTCTTCTTCCTTTTTCTTTTTGTTTGTCCAATCTTTGACGAGCCTTTTTCTCTCTCTTTTCTCTCCTCTTTCTCCTTCTCCCCATTATCCTGTCGTGCGATCTACATACATACTTCCATACATACTTCCCGCTGATGGGCTGTGCCCCCCCCTCACATCCCGTCACAATTATTTTAGTGACATTGCCTGAATTTTTTAACAGTATGTTCCTTCCTGGTGCTCTATTGTACCTCTGATTTGAAAGTGTTCAGCACACTCAATTTGACACAGGTTCCGTTTCAATTCTTGGATGATCCAGACTCTCGTCTGGGTCGGGAACCGTGGTTCGAGACTCTGTCCCTGCCCGCTGATCCGGCACTCTCAGGGCCTTCTATTTCTCCATCGATCAACCCACTACGGCGTCTGCGCTGTCCTCGCCTGATTCGGCTCCTTGCTTACTCGCTTACTTCTCTGTTTCACTTCATCCACCTGTCGAGAGTCTTAATACTGGACCCTTTCTCAGTTTCGGCCTAGGTCTTATGATTTTCGGGGAATTTTGTCTAAAACTTAACAACCTTTAAAAACACGACTTAAAAATCACCACTACCGCTTCTTTCCTATAACGATGTCCGGTCCCCACCGGTCATTTAGCTTCAACCAAGGTGATGATGGTGCGGGAGACGCAGGAGATGTTTCACCAATCCGTTCTCAAGAAGGACATTTCATGAACAGCCCTCCGCGGCACAACGACGTGTCCCCGGTTTCTGCCAGAAGCCAGGCGATGGGAAGCTCGCCTTCCAGCGGCTTTTTGTCGGCGCACGAGCACGGCGATCGAGATTGGGGTCAGAATTCGGGACACACGCAAGCGATGCGCACGAACTCAACGACTCCAGGAATGGACAATCTTGGCCCTGCCGCCGTGGGCGGTGGTATCAGTGGTATCGCCCTTGGCGTTGCCAACTCCCATAACCGTCAGAGTGGAATTGACGCTTTTAGGGATACAGACGGACGCAACCTGCCTGCTGAACGAGGCTACAACACCACCGGATCCGACAACCCATACGTTCCAACTCCCCCGGGCGGCGGATCGTACGGAAGCGCCGAGAACTTGCGGCCCCGAGACTCTTACGGTTCGAACGTTGCATTGGGTGCCGCCGCGGCTCCCGCAGGCCAGCTGACCCCCGGTGGCTCCAATCCGTCCCAACGCAGTTTATTTGATAGTCCGTATCAGGGCGTGGGAGCTATGGATGCGGGCCCATATCAACGACAGTCCGCCTACAGTGCTGCGGGCGACTATCCCCTCGTCATAAACCCTGATGAGATCGCCGATGATGGGGATGATGGCTTCACGCCTGCCCCGAATGGCAAGTCTGCGAGTCATAATGCAAGAGCAATTCCGGCAGCCGCCGCTGGGGGAGCTGCTGGGGGTGGGTTATTTGGCTTGTTCAAGTCGAAGAAAGCCGACAATCCGTCCTATGGGCCTGTGCCAGGGGCAGGATTAGAGGCTGGAGAAAAGAGCCGGTGGGTCAAACCTACACCTGGGGGAGGAAGTCGCAAACGTGGGTGGATTGTAGGCCTTGCCTTGGCCTTCATTGTTGTCGGAGCGATTGTCGGCGGTGCTGTCGGTGGTACTCTAGGAAATCGAGAAAATGAAACCCCGGATACTACAAAATCGGCGTCTAGCGATACCGAATCGAATGGCGATCTCAACAAAGACTCCTCGGAAATCAAAGATTTAATGAACAACCCTGACCTCCACAAAGTATTTCCGGGCATGGACTATACTCCCTGGGGCGTCCAGTATCCGCTTTGTCTTAAATATCCGCCTTCGCAAAACAATGTCACTCGTGATGTGGCAGTGCTCTCACAGTTGACCAACACTGTCCGGCTCTACGGCACGGATTGCAATCAAACAGAGATGGTCTTACATGCTATTGACAGACTAGAATTGAAGGACATGAAGGTCTGGCTAGGAGTCTGGATCGACTCGAACGACACGACGAATGATCGACAGATCAAGCAACTATACAAGGTCCTGGACGATACGAAAGATATATCCATTTTCAAGGGAGCCATTGTCGGGAACGAAGCACTGTATCGGGCTGGTAATGATATCGCAAGTGCGAAAAAGAAGCTGATCTCGTATATGGATGATGTGAGGAATCACTTCAAAGAGAAAAACTATGACCTCCCCATAGCGACGTCCGACCTTGGTGACAACTGGAAGGAAGATCTCGTCACGGCCACAGATCTAGTGATGTCTAACGTGCACCCCTTCTTCGCGGGTGTTACGGCTAAGGAAGCTGCCAGCTGGACCTGGAATTTTTGGAACCAAAACGATGTCCCGCTAACGAAGGGCACAAATAAGAAGCAAGTCATATCTGAGGTGGGATGGCCAAGTGGTGGCGGTAATGATTGCGGTTCGAACAACAAGTGTACGGACGATACGTCCGGCTCCGTAGCTGGCATCGATGAAATGAACCAATTTATGTCGGATTGGATTTGCCAAGCATTGGAGAATGGCACAGATTACTTCTGGTATGTTACCCCGCTCAGATTCAGATGGACCATATTCTAACAGATCTTTTAGGTTCGAGGCGTTCGATGAGCCGTGGAAGGTCCAGTATAACACCAAGGATGAGAATTGGGAAGATAAATGGGGCCTTATGGATGCCGCGCGCAAGTTGAAGCCAGGGCTCAAGATTCCTGATTGTGGCGGCAAGACAGCCGCATAATTGATGGTTCCATTGATTCTGTCGCACCTCATGATCTTTCCTACGATTCTTACGACATCCCTTCCTCTCTCCCCCGTCTTTCCTTCCTCTTTTTGATGATAACGACCACATTCCTTTTCATGATGCGTAAAGGCTTTGCAAGGATACGCTTCGGTGTTACATTCTGCTCCTGGGTTTGTAATTTAATGGATGGTTGAACTGTTTGGTTGATGCGTTTCTGAGATCTTCTTTTTATGTGAACTATTGAGTCTTTCTACATTGCACATGCATAGCTGGATGGTTGATGGAAGAGTGTCACTGTGTATATATTATCTGAACACTCGATGTTGATGGGGTGTTTCAGACTTTTGCAAATACTACTTTCAATTCGGCATCCATAAGTTTGTTAATAATAGAGGTTCTTAGCGGTTGTATTCTACTCCTATGTAGTTAGTCTAGACGAAGGTCATGAATCGTATCATACAAAGGTATTTACAGTGGATGTTACTGATATGTCGTCGTCTCATCTATTGCTCACCCTCCTCAGGTGAGTATACTCTCATATTCCAGAATGCATGTTCCATGTCCTCGAACCGCGAAATCCTCACGGACAACCTTGATTCCACGAACTGCCTCACGGCATCCGACTCGATGTCTTCTAATGGACCACCAAATACCAGCGCAGGTGCGTGGGAAAGCAATTGTTCGAGATGCGTTCGTTCTGCGCCGGGACAATAGAGGAGAGTGCTAGGTGAGACTTTTTCAAAGCCATGGGGATGGTCGAGAACGGTAATGTTAAGAGAAGTGAGCAGGGATCTGTCATGGGTATTGAACACAGGGTCCTGAGCGAATACTTCGAGATTCGGGATTGATTTTTCTAATCAGACAACGTCAGTATGCAAAATACTTTCCCGCCTGTGGAAGGGCAGAAGATCGAGAACGTAAGACTCACTCATCAAATCAACAACGCTCACCAACCCGGCGAGTTGGTACATTGACACGCTCCTTCTATCCACCCAACCACCCCTCAGAAACCCGCTCGGACTTCCCAATCCAATACAGACAATGCGATCCACTTTCACCGTCGCAGACGATAATGCCCTCTCGACCACCCTCCAACTCTCCGACCCCTCCCATCGTTGCCGATAACCCCAGAACTGTGTTTGGAGATCTTCTAAATTCAACTGCGCCGGCGCTTCGGCGGGGACAAGGATCTGGGACTGTTCGCCTTGTTCTGGGTTGTCATGGTGCTGTTGGGTGGGACGCAGAGCTCGACGGGCGCTTTTTCCGCCCGCGGTGACGTGCGTCCAGCCGCTGGAGTCGGTGACTTCGAGACGCTTATGGTGATTGAGGTTTCTCTTGCGGTTGCTGTGGGGCATTATTGCAGGGATTTTAACTGGGATTTCGGGTCGGTGTTGAGATTGAGGGCATGGTGGTGGTGCGATTGATTGAATTAATTGATCGCGATGCGGGCGGTCAAGAGTGGGATTTTCGTTATCTTATCGAAGATTTCTATCGGCTTTGCATCGCGAACAAACCAAACAAATCAGTCCTCCATATGGTTTATCTTCCAGAATGTATCTTAAGGTCAGTATCAACGGTTCAATATTGATGACAGCGTTGCTTATTTCCGATGCTACTAACACTATACTAGTCTGTCAGACACGCCGTCAGCGGTTTTCATTTCTCAGATGATCTCTCTAAGCGCCCAGCCTTTGATAGCGGCTGTGATGTGCCTTTGTTAGCGTCCGATTAGGGGCGCTTGCAGGACGGGCATTCCACGAATGAGATGGCGAATCACGCTGCCGAAAGTGATGCCGCCTGCAGTGAGCGTCTTGGAGCTCTGGGTCGGTCCAATCCCAGGCGCAGATCTACCGTTTACTCCTCTCGCGCACATCCAATGTCATGCTGCAGCTGTCAAAGGTTTTCACAGAGTTTTGTGTAGCACTCCCCCATCTGCGGGTTGGATCACATCGCTCTTCTGCCTTCTCACTCGTCCGACATGATCATCTCCTCCCCACAGGGCCCGGAGGCGAGCGCGTTTGCAGGATTTAGACCATGCTTTGTGCCCCTCAAAAAGTCTTGTCTACCCGCCCATCCTCCTTCAGTTGCTGGAAGCTTGTTTCGGTGATGATCCTGTTAAACGTTCCAACTGCTTGCATATTGGTTGACGTCGCGTTGGCTTGAACCTCTGGATGCGTTTCTAAGTTGAGAGAGCCCATGAGAGTTTTGTATCTCTGCGCTCTGCCGTTGTCGCTTTCACCTTTTTTTTCCCCCCTTTCTTAGCCGACATCTCTGTCGAGCCTCATACTGGACACCATGAGGACATTCCAATCATCAGTATCGCAATGGATGGCCTTCCTCCTTATGTGTCTGGGCTTGGCAAATGCCCACACGGTCATCGTTTATCCCGGCTATAGAGGGAACAACTTACTTACAAATGGCACTATTGCAGAAGCCAACGGTCTCGGGGTAGCTATGAGCCCCAACGCAACAGACAACAACTCCTTAATATACCCCTATGGACAACAATGGATCTATCCTTGTATGATGACCCAACAACAGTCCACCTAAATTGTCAGTTTGTTAACAATCGGTTATTCCATAGGCGGAGGTATGCCCACCTCAACGAACAGAACCAAGTGGCCTGTCAGCGGCGGTGCGGTCTCTTTCCAACCTGGCTGGTTCCAGGGTCACGCCACAGCATTCATCTACATCAACTTGGGCTTGGGCACAGTGCCCGACAATATGAGCCATCCCATGATCTCACCGTTCCAGATCAACGGCCCTTCCAATGAGCCTTACCCGGGCACAGTTTGCTTGCCACAGGTCCCGTTACCGGCCAACATCAGCGTCAGTCCAGGCGACCACGCTACGATTCAATTGGTTGAGACGGCTAAACATGGCGCTGCTTTGTACAATGTATGTTATATGTTATATGTGCCCTAGGCCTTGTTCGTGGATATGTGCTGATATGTCGCAGTGTGTGGATATCGAATTCGCAGAACCCGAGGACGTCGCCGAGGTCACCCGCGATAACTGCTTCAACTCGAGTCATATCACCTTCTCACAAATCTTCGCCGCGACATCGCTGACGTCGGGTGCTGTTGCACAGGGTACAACGAGAGGGACGTTTACGTCGTTATTACCTGCGGTATTAGCGGCTGTGATGGGTGCTATGATGATGTAAATGCTTATGTTTCTCTTCCATCTCCTAATTGTGCACACTTGTTACGTTGACTTCACTCGTACATACCCAATATAGTTACCCTTTTCTCACTGATGTCTGTAAACCAGCTTAGGATAGTATGTGGCATGATGGAGTTAATCAATGGAGAATCTACATTCCTATAATCTACCCTGTATCATCAACTAGACAAGCCACCACACCGTCACCTAGATAGAGAACCACCTACAGCCCCCGTAACAACTCCAAAATAACCTCCACCACAACCTCCGGACACTCCTGGGGCGCCCAATGCCCAACCCCATCCACCAACCTCAACACCCTAAAATCCGAACAAACCCTCCCATCCACCATCTTCTCCAAGGCCCCAGGCTCTTGATAAATCCCCCAATCCAACTTCCCGGACACAAAAGCCGCCGGCACCTCAATCTTCCGACCAGCATACACATCAAAATCCCCAGTATACTTGCCCCCAGCAGCCGTCCGCACACGATACCAATTCAATCCACCCTGGAACCCCGTCCGCGCATACTCACCCACATAAACCGCCAATTCCTCATCCGACAACCACGCCTTCGAAGCCGCAACCGCCTCCTCCGACTCCGACTCCATATGCCTCTGCACAGCCTCGCGCATATTCGCCTCCAACGGCATAACATAGTAATAAGGCAACTTGACCAAATCCTCAGCCGTCCACCCTTCCAACGGAAACGGCTGATTCCCACCCCAACTCCCACTCTTCAGATGAAAGTACCCCCGCAGGAACTCCCCAAGCCCGGCCACCGGTTCCACCATCTCCTCATTCGCTGGCGATGTCGAATAATACCACTTATAATGTTTCCTGCCGCGCGCAGCAAGCTCACCATGCACGTGGTCCCCTGCCGCGGACTCCGTTCCTCCACCACCCTTCTCCTCCCCCTCTCCAGAAGAAGAGGAGGAGGAGGAAGCAGTCCCAAACGGCAAAACAGGACTCCCATTAAACGGATGACTCAAAAGCACAACACTCCTAAAGAAATCCGGCCGTACAAGCGCACACATCGCCGCCGTAACAGCCCCACAATCATGTCCGACCACGCACTGCACAGACCGATACCCCAATGCATGCACCAGGGTCACCATGTCCCGGACGAAGCTTGTGAGCGTGAATGTATTCAGGTCGACCTCCGAGAAGGGTCTCGTGTCCCAGCCTGTTGTGCGGCCGAAGCCACGCTGGTCGGGGGCTACGACGTGGTAGCCGGCTGCGGCTAGTGGGGGGATGACTTTGCGCCAGGAGAAGGCGAGTTCGGGGAAGCCGTGGAGGAGGAGCAGGAGGGGGCGTGGAGTGTTGGGGTCGGGGTTGGATTCGAGGATGTGGAAGGTTAGGGTTTTTGTGGGGATGAGGCGGGTGGTTATTCCCTCTGGGAGGGGGAGGGGGTGGTCATTTTCTTTTGTTTCGTTTTTCCTTCTTCTTTTGGGGGACTTTGGTTGATTGGGGGTATTTGGATGCGTGTGTGAGGGGTGGTTGTTTTATATTGGGGAGTTATGTGTTGGAGGTGTTGGAGATCTTTGCGTGTAGATTAGCCACATTGATTACCCGAGGGGGTTGTCGGTAGATGTCACATGTAGATGTCGGATGAACGGGGCTGTTATTGTGGCTATATCAGTAGGACTGATTATTCTCTTCTGGATGTCGTGATGCATTTGTAAGAAGCTTATTTCCTATAGTTTCTGACCTCGGTAGTTTGACATACTCTAATCATGGATGTATACTGTATAGACATGTTCTTGCTCCACCTATGACATCATAAAGCAATCGGTTCCTATATGAACTTGAAGCCTGAAGAACTAGATTCCCATCTATACATATACAAATGTTTAGTTAACTATTTTTTACTATTTACCGCGCTATGCTTGTAGTCCGTATTTTTCAGATCCTTCCGGACAAAAACTATAGAGCTTCACAGAGGCACGACTGAGATAGCCAGCGGTAGATCGCCGAAGAACTTGTTACGACTTGAGTCGTAGATTGAACTTAACAGTTCTTCAGACGCTTTCCGGTACTGCTCAATAATGCATAGAAATTGCGATGCACCGGGAGTGTCACGATTATGGATAAATTGACGTGACCAAGTAGGACATAAAAATCTGTGTAATACTAAAGGTGAATAAAGTTATAAGTTCATACAAGAGCAAGTCCCTCGAGAACTAGCTAGTAGCTCCACATACCATATAAGGGCAGCTATCGCTATACCCAGCTATAAGTGAGACTTTGCAGGCCGCTTGGTATCCACCGGATCCTTCATATACTTCATCCACTGCGCCGATAAGACCCTCCCGTCCTGTTCCGACTTCTCGCTGTTCTACTGGCGACCCCAAAAGTCTTTTTCTTTCAGGTATAGTTCCAGCAGTGCCTCCAGCCAGCACGATATCAGACGCGTATCCAGATTGCCTTGGTTTTCGCGCTGGTCGATCTGAGGAGATCATCCCAGATGGGCCCATAACACTTCTATAGAAGGGGTCCGATCTTAGCAAATAAAGATCAGTGCGGATGGAGAAGTCCACTAACTTTGGGAATTCCATTGGCATGCCCAGCAGTTATTGTAATATCATCTGGGCTAGGGTTGAGGTTGTTGAGCGGAATATACTGCTCGACTGCTAACTGCAATAGAGGGTCAACTCCTTTCACTGCATGGTGATACTCCCGAATGGATTGACATGGGATGGTGTGTTCTTTGACTTGGAACTTAAAAATGGTCATGATGGCAGCTTCATCTTCCTAGTGAACAGCATATCATTATTTAGCCTCGATGAATAAAAGGGTGACAACAATTGAAATAATGGTGGGGACGACCCAGTCGTTTATTTCCCGACCCTTGTAATTTAGTTACTACTAAGCATGAGTATAGTATATGACAAGCGGCCCCCATTTTCTCGCCCCCAAAGGGCGCTGCGACTTCCTGTGGAGTCCGAAGTATCCTAGGGCTAGAACTACGGCAGGCTGCTTGCCAGGTGTTACGTTGTTTTACGGTATAGGGAGAGAAGTCTTCTAACATAAGCATAGGCGGGCTATATCCCTGATTAGGATACTGGCTATACTGCTTTCACTTGTCTTCTATTACCTCTTGATTTTCTTAGATTCTTCGTCCTTTGTTCGTTGAAGCACTTTATAAAGCCTTGATGCTATCTGCATGAGCTTTTTCTGTACAAAGGCCCTGCGTGTTCTTAGAAATAGCAAATATAGCCTTGCTAATCTGTGGCCTGAGGTGACATCATCGACTGGCCATCTGTACTCAGCATTGCATTCACTCGATTCGATATGATTGGCGGATCGCCTGGCCCAGCCGCTGAATGGCAGTGGCCATGGCTTCCTCACTGGCACTTGCAAATGTTGTACGGAAAAACATCCCACTCGCAGGCGTGTTCGGTTCAGCGCGGAACCAGGCGCCGCGAGTGCAGAGCACGCCATTGCTAATACCCTGGAGAAAAATCTCTTCCTCGAGCTCTTCAATGGAACGACGAGGGTATTCTGGATGTTTTGAATGGTCTACCTTGAGCCAGAGCTGCAGTAGCGCGTCAGTTAATGTTCAGGGAACTTATAGCAACGAGTAATTGTCATCCTTCAAACCAAGATGATAGGTAAAAAAAAAAAATAAAAAAAACCCCTTACAAACATGCCCGCTGTGGGTGGCGTCCAACTAACAATGGCTTTGGGCAAGAACTGCTCGCAAGCGGCAAGCAGCATATCCCTCCTTCTAGTATAGTTGTTTTTCAGATCCATCAACCATTTCAGGTATCCCTCATGCCCCCAGGTCTCATCAAGCAGCTTCCAGAGCATGAGTTGCGAGATCCCACTTGGGCCATGGTTGGCAACCTCAGCGTGGTTGATGTATCGCTCGATTACTTGTGCGCTGGCTGTAATCCATCCCAATCTCGATCCTGGCATGAGCACTTTCGAGAAAGAATCCATACGCAGTACTCGGCCGTCGACGTCAAGGCTCAGATACGAGGGGACGAGCCCCGCCAGAAAAGATTCAATATCTTCAGAAGACTTTTGTGCAGGGGTGCCCTTCCCCTCGAAATGGGGCATTTGAATGAAGTAGTATGGCTCATCTTCAATGATGTAAATGTCATGCTTCTGGCAGACTGCATAGATTTCGCGACGTCGCTTGAGACTTTGGGTCGCGCCCGTCGGGTTCTGTCCCGAGGGAACAGTATATAGGAGGTGTGGTTTTCGGGCGCCACGGACTTTCTCATCCCAAGAACTGAGGAGAGCATCCATGCTCTTCGGTAAGAGTCCTTCTTCGTCCATTTTGATGCCGAAGGCTTTGATGCCTTGGGGTGCGAAAGTTTCAAGTGCGCTGGAGAAGGTATATTCTTCTGTAAGAACGGAGTCATTCCGTCCACGGTCGCAGAGCATGCGGACCGTTTGCTCGAGGGCACTGGTGCTTCCGACCGTCAAACAGACTTTCCAGTCAGCATAGGGCGGGTTAGAGACTAGCTCGGTGTGCTCGGTAATGAAGCGCGTCATCTGGGGTGAGCCCGTTGACTGCCCATAGTTCAGCGCAATAGAGAGGTCGTACTCTGAGAGCTCATTATTAACGTCGTATTTCCCAATGCTGACAGTCTGGGCTGTAAGACTGTCGGGCGATAGTGCATCTTTCTCGGAAAAATGTGGCGGTTTGGGCACACGAAGTGTGCATTCATAGAATGGAAAGTATTCGCTAGAGGGGAGCCCACCCCCGAGAGAAATCAGCCCCGGGGTTTTGAGGTAGCCAGCGGTTTGTTGAAGCACGCAGGGCAATCGTGACTTGCATTCCGAGCTGAAATGAGCTGAAGGATTCAATCAGCAACTGAATGTATTCATGGTCAAGTGGTCGATGTGTTTGGGGTCTCACAGTCCCAGCGTTTAGCTTTCGGTTTTCCAGCTCCCTAGTTTTCGTGTTAGAGGAATGCCAAAGGAAGCTTGAGTGGGTGGTCTCACGGTAGCCTTGAACAAGTCACTGTTGGATTTAGCAGCCACACCAGCGACAAGCTTACCCGCTTTGGCTCTTCTTTCGTAGATGTCGTTCAGAAGTCTCCGTTTTTCAGGAGCTCCTGCGCAAGCCGATTGAGCTGCAGAATGGTCCATTATGGCGTCGATCGGAGACTCGTCTGTAGGGGCACTTCTATCGACAGATTCGTTGACTCAGAAATCAGCTCAAAAGTAGTTAATGAGCCCTTTCCCGAGGGCAGGGGAATATTTAAAAGGTTCATATTTTGCTGTTAGCTCGCAGTTCGAAACTGGAATGCCTTTTGAGTACCAAGTCCGGCACGAGATAAGCCTTAAGGCGCGGTTTAGTGGAGAATGCGCCCTAAGGCTGGCTTATCAGGGTCCACCCAGCCCGTTTTCAGCGAATAGCCAACAAGCCTGTATCAGAGTAAGCTTGAGTTGCCCCACCCTGGCCTCTTGATTTTCTCTTATCCATATAATGGAAGAGCGATGTATGTGCCTTTTTAGAGGGTAAAACGATGCAAGATACTTTTAAACCCACGGAGTTACCGCAGAAATCCAGCCCTTTCTAGGAGGCGCTCATACCGCGTACAAAAGATGTTTGTTCGGACAAACGGTGATTCTCTAGGCTAGTTGGAAAGCTAAGTATAAAAGTCCTTAGGTGGAGCTGTACTGGAGAGCGTCAGTCATACCACTCAAATCGGGAAGGCACTGTCTCCGAAAAGCTGTCAACCACTCGTTATTATCCGCTACGGTTTGCTCCCATGCATCTTTATCTCCATACACCAGCCGCCTGGATTCATCTTGGAACATCTTATCGGTAGGAAAGATGCCATTTGCGATACTTTGTTGAGCGAAACGCCCTAAGCGAAAAGTCATCCATCTCAAATAAGATGTAGGCGTGAGGTCGAATGACGGATCGCCCTCCGAGTCGATTGCATCCAGTTGCTGTTCTGAATATATCTCTCCATTCCGTTGATAGATCTGGGACAAATGATCCAATGTCGCCGGGTCGGTCGCAGAGAACGGCACCATGCTTTTAGCTTCAGATGCCAGGAGGTAGGGGGGGAAGGCATTCTTAATTTGAGCCGCAATGGCCGGCTCAAAACAATGATCGCCCTTCCAGTCGCTCATGGTCAAGCCCTGCCGGAAATGGCTCGCCAAATGATCGGCACGTGCCTGCCATGAAGGGAGCTTTTCATCGCAGAAACCACACCGAGAGGTGACTAGAGGGGGCTCCACCTTCCAGTTTTCAATGGTTGGTAGTATCTTAAGATTATGAAAACCTCGAAGGTGCTGTACAAGGTGGTCTTTGCGTCTAAAGAAACGCGGTTCTTGAGCGCTACGACAAGCGCTATGATTATGGCTTTCCAAGTGATCGTCAGTCGGATCGAGCAAATTGCAATAAGCACAGTGGTTTTTCCCTGTCGAGGACAATACTGAACCGCCATATGGGGCACAAGCCCATTGATCGACGTTCAAATGGAGAGATTTTTCGTGGCGAGTCCAATCATGCTTTCTTCTAAACGTATCGCAACAGAACGTACAATGAAACATACGAGCGTCGCTTTTCTGTATGGCAGCATCATTGCGTGTCTTTCCCACTCGGCCTCTAAATTTGGGTACTGGGCTTCGGCGGCTGACTGATCTCGACGATCTGGTCGATGCAACTGAGCTTGAAGAGCGACTAGTACCACTCTGAAGGCTTGCGATGGATTCCGCTCTTCCGCCTGAGCTCGAACGCACAGCCCTATGAGTCGACATTGTACGCAGGGCATCCGCTATAGCCGACAAAGATGCTGCTTCAGTTTCTGGGGGACTCTCACGCCATCTCTGCAGTGGATCCATGCCGCAGTCTGAAGAGATGGATGTGGGCGTTGATAAAGAACTTCCGGTTAATCGGCTACGGCTGTTGCTTCTGCTGCAAGGTAGGCTTGCATTCGAGCTATCAAAATCTCGTGGAGCCATCTCGGATTCGAAGAAACTCAAGTTCTGCATAGATGCTACGCTTGTTGACTGTTGTAAATGTCCATCGTCGCCACCGACAAATTGAGGCTTCTGCAACTCTGCTGCATTCCAGGTTCCAATATCGTGGGTATCGTAGAAGCTGTAGGACGACCCATCATCCAGAAATTCGTTCATCTGCATCTGCATCTCGGGGAGCACCACCTCTTCATTGAGAGGGCAGATGTCGAGTGGTGCATATTGCGTATAACCAGGAAGGGATGCTGCGTGGTCATCAGATGTCACAAAATTCTGATAGGTGTTGTCCCCCTGCAGAAGAGCTGACAGGAGACTGTGAGGTGCTTGATCTACTGATACTAGTTAAGGGATACCGCCTTGTCGTAAGAGATCCGATACTCACTATCAGGATACAAACTATCAGAGTTAATGATATTTAAGTCACCCTGAGAATCCATGGGTGCTAAAGTTGTGCGGGGAGTAAGTGATAGTGACAGGAGATCCGAAGACGGAGGAAAAGTCACTAAGAGTCAATCAAGTCGGTGACTCGGCGACTCGGCGAGCGCCTTTTGCACTAGTCTGCCCCACCGAACCGTTGGTTTATCGTTAAGTTCCACGTTTATCTGACTTAATCTAATCTCACGAACAACCTCAAAAGTACCTCCAGTCCCAAAAAGAACCCATACGCCAAAATCCACACGCAGACCGCTACTGCTGCCGCATTTCTAATACTCCTCCCAACACAATCCCACCACCCCGTCGCAGCAGTTCTCATAAACTGTGTCCGCGTATGAACAACCGGAAATGGTTCCTTGGGCTCCTCCACCTCCAGAAACCGACACAGAGGTCCCCATCCTTCCTGCACTTGATACTCCAGCAGTCGCTGCGGCGGCACAACCTTTCGTACATAATTGTAGTGCTCCACGAACTTCTCCCGACATCTCTCTCCTTCATCTCCTCCCCAGATCTCATCCCACAGAGTAATGTGATGCTGCACGATTGCCCCTGCGTAGCGCGGATCCGTATATGCCAGGGTTCTCCAGAATGGCCATCGCGCGACAGCGAATACGGTGTCTTGCATTGATTTGAGCCATCTGTCTGGATCGCGGTAGTTAAGGATTATCTTCGCGGTGGGGTAGGCGGTGATTAGTTCGTCGACCAGGAGGCAGCAGGGCGTATCGATGATTGCCTATGAGTTCCTTCGTTCAGTCAAGGGGTACGTAGAAAGAGCTGAAGGATAAGAAATGGGGCGCGGTACGTCAAAGTTACTGGTGAGTTGGTTCATCTCGTCGGCTTCGAGTGGTCGGCCACGGCTTAGGTATTTCGCTTGGAGGCCTTCGGTCCACCGAGGGAGGTGACCGAGCATACATCGGTCGGGCCAGTCATAGGGACTGTATCCCAATTGTTGGAGGGCGGCGGTGAGAGCTGTTTGGTGGTGTTTAAGTTAGTATTTCAGGGGATGGTGAGAGGCTTGTGACTTACATGACGTGCCGGTGCGGGCTAGTCCAAGGATCAGTATCTTCATTTCCCGGTTTCGAGGCTCTCGAACGCTCTGGAGGTTAGCCATTATTAAATGGCAGTTATTAGGGGAAGTTTCATGGGAAGATTGAGGATCTATTTCAGCAAATGTGTAGGGATGCCACGAAGTTGGCAACTCAAGGCAGGTAGGTCGCACAGCCCTCACTTACACTCCGCTAGTCATGTCCTACGGTGAGTAAGACCATTAGTGGCGGTAAAAATATGTTTGAAAGGCCCTCGGTCGCTGGTCGGGGATCCTCCAGCAGAAGAGAAATAGATTAGCATGCAGCGATATGAAGCCTTAGATACATCTGCCTAGCAAGATGACACGTAGACCGCACTCACCGGCATCCTGACTTGATTTAGTATGAACTCAAGTAGTGAATGAAGTACTTTCTGATCGATATCCTAATTATTTTAGTTGCTTTAATTCGGTGAGGTGGCTGATCCTGACCACCGTAAGCTTGAAAAGACAATTGGTATTGGCCAAGCCCCTTGGGGATGCTTGTCATACGACAGCAACCATCTGAAGACTCGGGATGAGACGACCAGAGGCTTGGTTCTCTGGTTTTATCTTTGTAGAATGGTGCCCTGACTGTGATTCAGTATACAACGTGTGGCAAACTATTATCCTTCCTAATCGATGTTTAACACGGTTAACAAAGTGAAACCGCTTTATAATATTAACCTCGTTCTATCCGATATAATAGACCCGACTTTGCTACCGGTGTCTGAAAGCTCAGTATCAATGACTGTATAACATTGCATATCATTTAGGCTTTGAACCCCGGGAGTCCGAAAAACCCACACTATCATTAGTGAACAGCCATACTACTAAGTAATTATTGGCTGCTATTTGGTTAGAAAGTGATCCCATAAATTCCATCGTAGCATAATTTTGGATCTATCGGCTACCAACGCGAAACGCGCGTGTTCCTGGTTGCTCGAGAACATCATTGACCATGTATCTCATAAAGCCGGCTGTGGCACCTCTGCTAACGTCATGGTCTAGTCTTGCGTAAATGCTCCATGTGCTTGTTCTAAGATAATACGAGTGTCTCAAACCTTGGAAGAAGCATTGAATGCTGCGGAGTTGTAAGCTTACTCGAAGTTAGATTGTGAAGTTGAGTATGTCTGCTCCATCTCCGCGGCGCCTACTTCAAACACCTGTTATAGTACAAACTCCTGTAAATATACCATGTCCTACTGATATATAGCCAGAACAGATACTAAGGCTTCGGAATGTCGTCCTCGGTTGAATATCATCTAAGACATCGCTCCACGGCTGATTTAATCTCATATCCTTATTCTTACGCTAACGGCGCGTTCTCAAACCTTCTTCTTCCTGCTATCATAGTGCTAAACAAGAGATATTTTCCTAATAAACATGTATCCGCGGCTACAGTTGGAACTGAGGCGTTATCCATGTCCACCGCACAGGCATTCAAGTGTATGAAGGTTTTCTGTGGCCTCATTCTGTACCAAAGGGATGAGACCATTAACGAACCAACCATTACCATCCAAGTGATCAACTTCAATCTATGTGCGATACTCGCGTTCCATTTTAACATGAACCCCCCTGGTGTAGAGAAGGCCATCTCTCTTGCCGCTAGTACGCTCATGGAGAACTCTGGCTTAGAAGGCACTCCCATGCTCTATCATCAGACAGACACTCTACTGGAATACCATCCCCGTGATTTGCCATTTTGTGTCACTCATCATGCTCCGTTCCATCGGCATTTCTCTGGGGTCTTTTCAGAGACCACAGCAGCGCACGCGTACGGGGATGCAGACAAGGCGGAGCACCTCGCACGAAAGCAAGAGGTAGGGATAAAACTGCTCAAGCACCGGGTGAATGGGCACGTGCTGCAGATTTCACGCCTACAGGGGAAGCTTCTCTCGTCTTACGGGGTGAACGCTGCGAAAATCAGGGAGATATGTCCTTCCATCCAGCTCTCTAGTTCAAGCTACCATGTCGAGAGCGAAATTGCGGAGGTGTTCAACACCGGCGGGATTACGCTGTTCACGGCAGTTGCCCGGGTTGATTACTTCAAAAATGTGGATCTCCTTGTTGATGTAGCGGTAGCTCTGTGGTCTCAAAACATCGCTGTGCGACTCTTCATTGCCGGAGGTGCCAGTATGGACAGCACCGAGCTCCACGAACTGAGCAAGAAAGTACCCAGACAATTCAATCGGTATGCGACTTTCAGATCTAAGTTGTCTCGGACATCACTTCACGCTCTGTTCCGCCTGGCAAAAGACAGTGGGGTTTTCATCTGTCCCTCTCGCTATGAGACACTGGGGGTCACACCCTTGGAAGCAGCCCTAAGCGGGGTGACCACCCTCATCGCTAATTCTAGTCTCGTTGAGGCATCAAGATACTTTCCAGAGAGGTTCCGTTTTCAGCCAGTCAAAGAGGAGCTATGTCAAACAATTTTGAACTTACAAGGTCGAAATTTGGCGTCTTTGGGAGAAATACTTCGACTCCATGTGGAAGCCCAGGTCTCCGATCAACGATTCCGGATGGATTTGTATGATGCTTGGGCAGAATTTTCGATGCAGTCGAAACCTATGGATTTCCACCACTTCCCATGTCAGGGCAATGAATTGGCCTAGGTGTTCGTCTTCGCGTTGGTCTGCTCTGCGAAGAGATCAAAGTGCTAAGGCCGATGTCCAGTCCTCTATTCATTTCATCCGTAAGGAAAGGTAGCTATCAAGCACAAGTCATCATTATTCCAGAAAAGTTTCCCATAAGGATAGCAACTCTTTACCTCTGTTCTACTAGTTTAACCCACGCAGTGTACTGTATCTTTGTTCGTCTCGTGTTCTTTCACCCTGCCCCGCAGTGCCTTGTCATTGGGCACAGTCTCACATAATTTAAGTTAGTATATGCAATGTACCTACACTTGAATAATTAAGCTGTGATTGATGAAAACTAAATGTGTTAATTCTTCTGGTTGGATAGGAACCAAAGAGGTTTGAGTTGGGGATCCCCACAAACTTCAACAACCATGACGGACGATGGACTCGTCTCGGCAAGTAAATGCCATTGCGGGGTCTGCATGTAGTAAAAGGTAGGTCAAAGACCAGGCGTTGCTAATACTCCGATTTGTCAATTCGAAGAGAATCTTGTAAGATAGATACTCCTATTTTCCTCACAGAGTAATAAGCAGATAGGCCTTCTTATGCCCTGGCAAGGTGGCCGAGTGGTTATGGCGCTAGTTGTTCGTCTCCCTCCACAACACCTACTTTCCTCCATCGGAACATCTCAACTAACATCCTCCAAGTTAGGTTCTATCTAATCACTAGTTTCGATTGATTCGCGGGTTCGAATCCCGTCCTTGTCATCAAGTTTTTGACTCTTTTTTTTTTCAAATTGTTTTCTGCTTGGTGTTGTCGAAGTATCTGTGCTGTACGGAGGAGTAGAAGACCACTAGTGTCAGCTACTAGTAGTAGATATCTCCACAGGCCTCGAATCCAGCCGCCTCCTTTTATTTTTGAATACCACTGTCAATCGCCCGAAACCCTAACATCCTATGATGAAGTAGCTAGTTTAGTCGTCTTACCAGGTCTCACAATAGTAGTCTGGGAATGGAGAGGAATGCCGAACATTGAAAGCCACAAATAATGTTTAATCGACATTCAAAGCTAAGAAGCACGTTTCAGCGGGAGACGGAGATCTGCAGCAAGCGAACCGTAGTTTCTTGTCCAGGAGTTTAGATTGAGATCAATGGCCCCATATGGATGGAGTCTTCAGAGCTTCAGATGTCGGCGCTACTCAGCACTTAAAATAACTCCGTCCATAAGTTTATGTTTCTCGAGCGATGTAATAATGATTGTATAGTTTCTTGTCAAGTCGCCAAGCGAAATCGAATAGCGCCGAATTCTTTACAAATAGACTCTCTTTTCGTAGGCACTATTTATCACATGTAGTGGGGATCTCCCCATTTAACACCTTCCACAAGAATCCCATATGATGTATAGAAAACGTTATTCTCGGGAAATAAATCAGCCCTTAAGGCTTACAGGCAGTTTAAACTTGTTCACTCGAGCTAATACTGTTTAATTAATGTATGCAGCAATAATAAAAGTTCATGTTCCTGCGGTTGGTTTCTGTAGGAGACCAAACTAAAATTACTCAGGGCCAAAAAAAAAAAAAACACAACCTTAAAACCCTTTTGCCGTTAGTTTTCGTATTTAATTGATTGCCCGATTTGCAACTCCACCGTCATGACGCAAGTTCCAGACTTTCTTCTTTTTGCTCCTCCCGCCTCCCTTTACTCGTTACTCGTGGTCCTTCCTTCGACCACTGACTTCATCATTTTCACTTCCTGACCGATTAACTAAAAGCAAATCCATGGGGATTGGCTTCGTTCTTAACCTTGTTTTAGCTCTTGCTTGGCGAACCCCTCGAACTTCCCTTAACCGGTTTTTATTTCCTTGTGTTCCATCCCTCTCTTCTCAGTCAACAACGCAGAACCTGTCAAAACAGTCGCATTTTATCGAAAGTTCCAACAATCCTTTGCCGGAGTGAGAGGAATAATTATTCTTAACCCTGCGTGTCTGCCTGACGGCGACACGTTCTAGGGGTTTTTGTCTTGGTCCGCCAAAATGTTCCGGAGACGAAGGAGCGCGTCACATCATCAGGTCGGTCTACAACATAGCAACCTAGTCTAACTATGAATAACTAATACCCAATGTCTATCTCTAGCAGCCTCTTTCGACGTCTAATGCGCAATCGGCCCAGTCCGCCGCCTCCCATGCTTTCCTCAAGTCTCAACCGTCCTCATCGAGTCTTTCATCTGCCGCCGCTGCCGCTGCCTTACGGAGTCTCACACCCACTCCGACTCCAGTGGAAAATGTTCAGACGAAGCGAATGATCCAGCGGCGCGCCTCCGTCGCCTCCCAGTCTAGTATCGCCGGAAGTCTGCGCCCCTCTAGCCAAAACACCCTTCGTCGAGCTAATAGCTCAAGTTCCATGAGCAACCGGACCTTCCGGGATCAATCCCCTCGCCGTCCGGCTTCCAGCTCCGGTCCAGTTTCCATCGCCCCTCCCATCCCTTCGATCCCCCGGGAATATGCGACCCGGACGCCCCCAAATCGGCGCTCAGTTAGTGTCGGGCCGTCCTTGCGACCAACGTCCCCGGTGAGACGGCAGCCATCAGGCCGAGGGGTGAGCGTCGACCCGGCTGCCAGAGGCTCTGCTAGCCGGTCATCAGCTCACGGCCACGAATTGGACCAGATACCAGAGCTCCAGAGAGCTGGAAGTAGAAATTCGATCAACTTCTCCTACCCGATGAACTCTCGACCCAACTCTCCGACCCTGACTTCTGAACCCTTGGACAGACGGGACACTTCCGCTTGTGCATCCTTAGCTAGCCAATTGTCATCCCCTGATTCCCCCAAGATTCAGAAATCCGCCCTGCAGACCGCCAATACTTCTGCGCGGAGGAAGACAAGGGGGGGTCTCTCAGGCAGTCCTGGGAGAGGTGTCCAGCCGGCAGACACTGCGATCCTTGCAGCACAGGCAGCAATCGTACCCCGAAGCGAGGAAGCGGCATATCAGCCATCCCCTCCTCGCTTGGCTGCGCCTCGAGAGCAGAACACCAGAGACCTGGCATATAAATCTCCTAAAGCTCGAGAGACTTGTGGTCGGTCAGTACACGACCAGCAAGACCAACATCAGCCTCGTGATCCTGAGTTCAGTCAGCAGCTTCCAGAAACAGATCATAAACAGCCGCCACGTCCAGTTCTGACGAAACGACCTTCGACTGTTCCTGAAGACTACCCAGGGGAGGAAAGTGCAGAAGCAGACACTCCGGCGGAAGGGGTCGAGCATGTCGCGGTCGAGCATTCGTTGCCCGAGACCAGGTCGACAGTCCGGACGCCAACGCCTGAAAAGTTTAAGGATCCATTACCGAGTTCTATTGTCAGCTCGCCAGAGTCTACTAGCTCGATCGGTCCTGAACGGGAATCTCAGCTGTTGCATGCTCGCCCGCCGAGCAGCAGTCCGGGGAGATCGACCCGCTTCTCTAATCAGCTCTCGGTCATGGGTCTTGTCGGCGAACATTTACACCAACCCCCTCCCCGGTCAGTGTCTCCCGCCAAATCAGCAATGAAGAATCCGAGAAAATGCTCACTATCCCCTGATGGAAGAACTGGGGTAGTGCTGCGGCCTGGCCCAACTCTTAGCGAGCTCTCGGATGGGACATCTGTGGGATCTGATGAGGGTTCTAGGCTTGGGTTCCGAAGAAAGCCTGTAAAAGTTAGCTTTGATGACGAGGCGGAAATTGTTGGGGTGGCTGCGAGTCCACCAACCTCCCCAGAAGATATTGGTTTTGAGTCGCCTCCAATGAAGCCCAAAGGGAAGACAGGTTGGTTTGGCATGGGAAAAAGGAAATCTGCTACTGTGGGGTCGGATGAATTTGATGAAGTATTCAAGCCTCGACCTGAGCTCCCTTCGTTTGGTAGCATACGAAAGGCCAGGGATGGCGAGCAGCAAGAACCTGCCCGGCAAGATATGAGTGACAATGAGTCGACGGCTTCCTCAGACCCTACTGTATCTCCGATTTCCTTCTCGAACGACCATGCTATTGGAGCTATTATCGCAAACACACAGTCACAAGGCGCCAATCCTCATGCGCAACTAGACCGAACAGCATCACCTACCCCTGCGGCGGCAGCTAAGAGTGGAGTACCCATGGTGGGACTAGGCGAAAATACTTTTGTTTCAAATCAAGAGTCGCAACCTGCACAGGATGCTCAGTCAGCATCGCTAAACTCACATCAAGAGGAGAAGCTGGAGACAACCGAAAACTTGGCAGTCCCGGGGATTGCAGTTCAACCAGCTACCCCGGAAGGTGAAAGAGGGCGGTCGAGCCTTGACTGGTATACCGTGCCGGGAGGATTTCCGCGGTCATCTTTGGAAGTCGATACCACAAGCCACGACTCTACTAGGCGGAAAGGCAAGAAGCAAGCTCCAGGCGACCCTGCGGTTGATGCGACTCGGAGCAGTGTGAGCGATGAGGACGAATCTGGAGAGAGTATCTACAGTGATGCTGAGGAAGGACTTGAGGGCGATGGTTTTGGTTCTATCAATGCTGTGGTTGATGAGCCTACGTCCCCCCAGCGCAAAGATGCAGTGGCCACGGATAACAACATACACAGCATTGACCAGGTAACTCCGAACTTGACTGGCATTCCGCAAACCTGTCAAATTGCCCGTGTGGCAAATCCAGTACACACTATATCCCTCTCGCCGGTTCCAGAATCCCCAAGTTCTTCACATGAACGGCTTCCCTACTCGTCACCGTACCCGCCGTTTCCCGCACGGTCCAACAGTAGAAGGAATATGCGAGAAATTCCCCGCTCCTCTTCGGCTACGGGTACAGCAAGACGGTCTATGTCAGTAAACGCTCCCGGCGGTCGCCCTGTGCGTGAAGCAACTGGTTCAGTTGTTCATGGCCCGTTACAACCACAGTCTGGAAATGTTTCCATTCAACCGCGTCATAAACCTGGTGATGAAAAAATCAAGAAGCGGCCCGCTTCGTGGGCCCCAAACTTGCTGAAAGGTGGTCTTGATGACGATCTATATGTTAATGGGAATGCCCCCGAGCCTCAAAGGCCACTATCGAACGGTAGTGATTCATCCAGCAGCTTCAAGAGATCAAATCGCCCCCGAACAGACTCACCACATACGATACGACGGACTCTACGAGGTCCTTCAAGCAGCCCATTTCGGACTAATTCCCCTCAAAGCACAAAATTGCCACCTACTAATAGCCGGCCTCTTTCATCCGGCTCAAGTACTGGTGCTCTACGTGCTACACTGCGATCGAACGATACTCGGCGTGAGAAACCTGCTTTCTTCTCTACTGGAAAAGTACAGAAGGCCAGGACTACAAAGGCTTCGGGGGCATTATTCACGTCACGATTCGCAGAGTCGGATGATGAGCAGGGAACGAGTCAACAAAAATGGCAAAGTCGATTTGAAGATTCGAGCGACGATGAAGAACGCGTAGTGAATAATCTCCCTCCCGTTCGCGGCATACCCCGACGTGAAGGCGCTCACGATGGTGACTCAACAGAATTAGAGGATAGTTCTGATAATGAACGGCCTGGCTTAGTTTCCAGAGCTACCAAGAAAGAAAGTGACGCCAGACCTGCTCGAAATCCTGCGCTTGCCGCTGTGGCTAAGTCTCGCGGGATGTCCGAGGAAGAAATGGAGGAGTTTCTTCGACAACCCGGTGGTCGCAGAGGCAGTCTGTTTCATCGTTTGAGCATCAGGAAACCTAAAGCACCGTCGGAGCGCGGGACTTCCCGATCTCGCTCAGAAGCTAGGAACGGTTCTCTAGATCCTGAGCAAGTGCGGGAGAACCCTTTACTTGATGGTGCTCGGGGAAACACTGTCACAACGATAACCACAAACAACATTAGGCCATCCTCCTCTCCCAGGCGGCTCAGGAGGGCAATCTCCAAATCTTCAAATGGCGATAGTTGGCCCCTCCGCTCCGATCGCAAGGAGACGGACGCAAATGCTCCCCTCCCGGCTCTGCGTTCTTCTGAGCGACCCCAAACGGCGGATGGGGCCTTTCGAAATGGCAGTACGGCGTCAAACGCCGTAGATGCAAGCGCCAAGAAAGCCGATCTAGGTAGCACCAATGCTACAGATGCCATGGACGTGGAATTCGCCTCCGGTCGAAAGAAGCGATTCCCTCGACTCCGGAAGGCCTTTGGCCTACGAAGCTAGACGACATGGTCTGCTTTGTATATGCATCCTATTCTTCTTCCCATATCTATGGAATATCTGCTTTAATATATGACTTTTCCTCGTTTGTTTGTTCACAATATATCTGCCTGCTGTCTCTGGCTAGAGGGCTCCAGGTACAAGGAGTTGGTGGAATAAGGAAACAAAGACTAATGAGATACGCTTTCGGTTAGCGGGACTGCTCGACACCACAATACTACTCTAATGCTGATATTTGATACCCCTGTTGGAGATGATATTCCTTGGCTAGCAGGCTTGCGGCGGTCGGACGCCAGGAATGATTTCTTTGATCTAACTTCATTTGTAACCCTTACATCTATGTATCATTTGTACACTGACATTTTGGGGTCGCTGTTGTTAATCTATAATTAATCAATTTCGTGTGATTCTTCTATTATATTATTGTTTTATTTTATTTTTTTATTTTTTTTTCGTACTCCGTTTCCGGTTGGTGCCGCGTGTGGAAGACTCGGGGCATAGACAGAGAAAGAGATGATGACATCTTCAATGCTAATACAATTGAATATTCACTTTACATTACCATCCCTTTTGCCGAGAATCAATATTGATGAAGTCTCATGTTTGCCTTACTGTAGATGGTCGATTAGTTATTCTTAAACATTACCAGGAAGTGGTCTGTCTATCCTTGATCCCAATATCATCTAATCATCCGCCAGAGCATAAATATATATCTCATAGACATATTACATAGTTACTATACGCCTCTTCGTAAACAAACATAAATATAGTATATATCTAAGATAATAATTAATGAGTACTACATTCGTTAGACATACCAATATATATAATCATTTCAACGTGTAGTCCCAATATCTGTGAGACGAAATCACCTACACAGTAACCATAGTCATCACTTAGAATCCATGAAGCGGACGCTAAAATACCCACACTAGCACCAATAAAGGGATCATGCTGTCTTTGTACATAGCATCGATTAAGGTCTTCAATTGACTCTATATTGTGCATACATTCACGGTCTTTATTGGGCAGTTTAGCTGCTCTCTCAACATAAAAAGCATCAGTTAAGCGATAGTTTCAACTCTTCGTCTCGCAGTAAATGCTCCACGATGGCTAACTCATTGTACGCTTGACTGTTTAATTCTTGGCTCTCGAGCTCGTTCTACCAGTTAAGTTTCTTTTTATGTTAGGATTACTATAAGTTCTGTATCTGCGTTTTTGTGATATTACATGGATAGATAAAGGAGGACAATGAGGGGCTATTTTGGTGTTAAGATGGTATATATTCTTGAAGAACAGGTGGGGTCTTTATATAGTAGCTCTTGACCCCTTTATCTGTCATGATACCCCTTGCGCTCACGCAGAGTCCATTCTCCCCGGTGCTTTCCCCGGCATTGTCCAAATAGATGAGCCTGGCTGGGTCTTATACTTGCGATATAGAAGAGGACAAAGGTGTTAAGGAGGGAAATATTATCAGCTGTCAGTTACGTATAGAGACATGCTCGTTGATATAGGTAGAATCATGGGCCTGGTTCAAAATAGACCGTGGGTATGACTCCTTGGGCCGTACACTGAAAAGGCACATCATGCTTATACAGTGATATATTGCACCCGGTACACAGTGGACATACTTTGTTAACCTCTCTTCTGGCGCGGAGGCGAAGGTTATAGCAAAATTGAAGGACACGTCGGACTTCCTCAGGCCAAGCAAGAAGCTGTCTAACCATGTATCTGGTATACAGCATTCGCCGTCGAGCCTACAACGCTCTGCCATGCAGAGCTTTAGCTCTTAGAAAACACATGAGGACCATGGGGAAAGTAATCGAGAAGCCCGCAACGTCACAAAAGTGATAGTATAACAAGCAGATGGTCTTGCAGAGACAAAATCGCCAGAGTCACCTCACGCCACTCGAATACCCTTAGCTCTCATTACTCAGCACCCCCTCTTGCAGCTAGTCAATTGAATGCAATGAGGTAGCTGGACCCACTCTAGATAGTATCATCGATAGTTTGAGGGGCTGAGGCCCCGAATATCTGGGCATGCTGAATACCCCAGACATTGACCCAAGAACCTGGGCTTCGGTGCCAGCAGTGGCTGGCTGAGTGATAAGCGAAATCAATTGAGATCGCCAAATATGCGGGCCTCGCCTATACTCGTAACTTTATCACCGGCATTTCCGGCACAAATCTCCTTAACTTTTGGTAGGGAGTACAGGTCCTTTTTGGGTCTGCTAGATGGTGACGCTAACATTCACACTAGTCACCATTGCGACTTGGTCACTATGGGGCTTTGGTATGAAGGAGAAAGGGGTGCGTGGCCGGGAGAATTTACTGCAGAATACTCCGCAGAACCAATTGGTTTGTGGGTTATGCCTGTTCTGGACCAGCATATGTGGAGAATGTTCTCTCACGAGTGATGCTTGACACTATTTCCGTACGATCATAGGTTGAACTGATGTATACCACACCGCGGTCAGATTTGGAGGGCCGTTTCATTTACAGCACGGCCTGCTGAGTTGGTATACAGCTGAAAGACTCAGCTCTCCTCAAAGGGCGATCCACCAGCGGCGTCGTACCTACAATACCTCCTGCCTCCAAGCTAGCGACATCTCTAACGATTACCTTTGCCGACGAGGTTCTAGCCTAGAGGCGATCATCATTGCCCGGTTCTAGAAGAGACGAATTACCTAGAACAGTAACTCCTATAGTCGGCAGGGAAAATAGTTCCAGAGCAATCAACATCAAGCCTTACGGATTCGCTTCAGTCAAAGCTGAGCTTTTCACTCCGTACCATGGTTCGCTTTGGTTAATAGCGTGTGGGGAATTGAGGCAATGAGAGCCTTAGCATTTTTGGTACTGACACAGCGGACTGTACGGAGTACTGTTCATACTGTACACCGTATTATCATCATCCGGTATTTTGGGCTTCAGCTGAGAATCAATAGCACCGAATATCGAAGTTTACATCAATTGATGATCATGGGGAACTTGACCAATTCCGGCAAGATTTTCGGGTGTTTCTCCACTCCGATCTCTGGGACGATGGACTCTCCCCACATGCACAGCCAGCCACCTAAACTTGGTGTCGATGCTGACAAGGCTAGACCTGTGGCTGGCGATTCATGATTCATCAGGCAGTTGTGGCAAAATATTCCCAGAAAGAAAAGCCAATGCATGGGGTCCGTTGGAAAGACAAGGTTCAAGGAAACAGCGAGGCAGGCGCGCGGACTAGCAGCCGTAAATTCGAAGCAATCACGATCGATCTCGGACGCACACTAAGTGGAGCCCAAAGCCGAGGGTAACACGGGCGGCGGAGCGGTACGACTACCAATGGTGAAGTTCCACGAAGGCAGGTAGTTGAAAGGAGCTGCACAAGCTGACGGTGGAGTTAGTCTAGATAGGTTCGAGCCCAATTGCAATAATTGACTTTCGGACTCTCATAATTGAGCTGAACGAGAAGTCGATCACATCTCAAGCCGTGAAGAACGAGAGATTATGAGTTTGAGCCGATACCCGTAGGCTTCAGCGTCGATCACCTGGAGCTCAGTGCCAAGGGATCCAGATGCCCGATTCGCCCCGGAAGAAGTGAAGGTTGCCATGGAGACTAAAAAGTGGATGCTGATGAAGGTGATTCGGGTAAGCCTCCATTCACCCAGCGACAAATTAAATGATGCGCACTAAACCACGTAGAAGTCCAGGATTTGGAAGGCTCCCAAACTATAATTAGCGAAGTACATGTGAAGAGTCTTAGCTGTCCTTTACAATGAAACAAAAACAGCGGACCAAAGCGACCATGAAGCTCGATGATTGCGGTGAACGCCGATTGGACTAACTGGAGTGGGAAAAGAGAAAAGTGGATGGGGTTGGATATATATAGTAGGAACTTTACTGCTTCTTTAGTTCCTCTGCAGTCGGAGGGTGTGCTTGATACGAGACATTTCATTAGGCAATGTATGTATGTATGGGATGTATTCGCTTGCCAAACGGTAAGATGGAAATGGACCTCGGGAGAAAGGGAGGATGAGCCAATTTTTCCTGAGATAGAGAGGAAGAGAAAGAACAATTGAATTGATAAGATTGTGAGCCGAAGAGGAAGAGGGGAGGTTGGTCCCTCCCCACCCTAATCAGGGAAAGCGCCGTAAACAAACGCGTGTTGTCAACAACAACCAAAACCGATGGTAATGAGAATACTTAGGAAATGCTGTTATTATTTCTAGCTGAACGATTTCCCTGCTCCTCCTCTTCTTTTCTATCCATACTTATCCTCTCAACTTCTCTTTCCCCTCCTCATCATTCCTCAAAATCCCCCTTAAGCTTATCTCGCATTCCTCTCATCAGGAATTCGTCTCCGCTTTTATAGATCTATCCATCGGATCTATAATCGCCTCCTTCACCTCCACTTCCCTTTCCCCACGAGAAAGACTACCCCTTAAAAAGTCTTTTCTTGTCTAGCCTTTCGTTCGTATCTGTTCGAAAGGCATTCGAGAAAAGACGCCAAAGGACAGCCAATCTGGACTTTGACGCTCGTGTCCCCATCCCCTTCAGTGTCTTCCCGTCGTCGTACCGGAGTGACGCTGTTCCTGAGCCTACTCTTGCACCTGAAAGAGTAGAGGAAGAAGTCAATCTCGATCGTCCTTCGCACGTCGAACGGGAAGACACTCGACCCTCTGCTCCTCTCCCAGATCCCCGTATCTACGGAAAGGAAGAGATCGATCTACACGCCCAGCGAGACTCTCGTCCTGTTCCGCCCCCTGCCCCCCAGCCTGACCAATACTCGGTTTACACCGAAGACCGGTACCAGCAGCAAGACCGCTTCCAGGAGCAAGGCCGCTTCCAGCAGCAGAAGCCCTATCCCGAGGTCCATCTCGCGCGTGAACGGTATGTTTAGCGATTATTGTGCATCTGAATATCCATTTTGGAGCTCGGAACTCCGTGGACTATTGATTTTGTGATAGCGAGCTGCAATTAGCCCCGGTTTTCTCTGATAACATATGGGAGAACCGGGTCAATTCGCTTGCAATCGGCTCGCTTGTACTTTTGTTTTGGTCTCTTTTTCCCCGATTACCCTCGGCTCTAGTGTATTTTTTCCTCTTGTTTTGCTTTTGTTTTGTTTTGTTTTTTTGGTACCCTTACAGGTGGGGACCGGGGATTATCCACACCAAGTGGGGAGAGTCAACAAGCGGTGTCACGACATCAATGGTGGCTTCAGCTGGTCGGGGGCTAAGGCCATTAGTCCCCAAAACTAATTACGTGGCACCAAAACAAAACAAACCGAATCATGGCACAGATCATATTCTTTTTCAAAACACTTTGCCCTCCCCCAGCCTCTCGTCCCCAATATAATCACCCAATCACCTCGTCCCCCAACCTCATTCTTTATATCTTGGTCTAACCTTCCTTCCCCTTGCCTTTAGCTATCAAGAACCTACCTCATACCCTCGCTTCCAAGAGACTCCTAAGGTCTACGATCAGGAGCTTTCCAACCAGCTAGACATCACTGAGCGTGACTATCGTCGTCGTGTCAACCAACAGACCTACGACGTCTATAACACCAACGCTAGCTATCAGCAGTCTGGTTTAGAGTCCTACGAGAACCGTCAACCCGTCTCGTACGACCGTACTCCTGCCCGCCCCCAGCTCAACGTCTCGTACGACCAGGCTTATCAAGCTCCCACCCTCGACACCTACCCCGGCTCTTCTCAAAGCCAACGCCAGGTCTCTGTCGAGCCAGTCAACCCACCACCTTCTCAAGTCAAGGTTCTTAGCACTACTACTGTAGTTGATCATCCCCCTGCTCGCAAGATGGGATACTACGACGACGACGGTAACTACCACTCCTTCCGTCGTGGTGTGGAACGCGCTGCCGACCGCATCATGCACCCTTTCCACCACCATGACCACCATCATGGTGAACATCATCATCATGATCATGGCCGTCAGGATGTCGCCGTTGCTGACGATCGCGGTCCAGTTTCCCGTGACGGTGCCTCCCAGGCCGTTCGTGTTGTTGAGCCCCGCAGCGGCGGTCGCAGAAACGCTGACACCGTGCCCATTCCCTGCAACTTCATTCGCATCGGCGACATCTTGATCCTCCAGGGCCGTCCCTGCCAGGTCATCCGTATCTCCGTGTCGCCCCAGACCGGCCAGCACCGTTACCTCGGTGTCGATCTCTTCACCCGCCAGCTGCAGGAGGAGTCCAGCTTCGTCTCCAACCCCTCCCCCTCCGTTGTTGTCCAGACCATGATTGGCCCTGTCTACAAGACCTACCGCATCCTCGACATCCGTGATAACCAGATCGTCGCCATGACCGAGACCGGTGATGTCAAGCAGGGCATCCCAGTTGTGCCCCAGGGCGAACTCTTCAGTAAGATCAAGGCAGCCTTCGAGGACGGACACGGCAGTGTCCGTGCTCTGGTCATCAACGATGGTGGTCGCGAGCTCGTTGTGGACTACAAGGTTATCCAGTCTTCCCGTCTGTAGATCATTTCCTTCTTTGGTTTGATCGTTACCCAGTTAAGGTTAGTTTATCCTCACATTCTTCGGTTGTCTCAGTGGTATTGACGTCACAGTCATCTATCCGAACGATCAATCACGACGAAATGTTCTATATCTCTTCAATGCGGTGGATGGAAGTAGCTTGTTTTTTGCAACGTTTTCAATTTGTATGATGGATGGCCTCTGTACCTAGCAACGTAATTTACTGGAATTGGTTAATGTAAATTTTACCTTCTCCATGCGTGTCTCTTGCATTCCTTGCTCTGTATTTATGCTTTATACATAAGTTCTATTACGTAAATACAGCGCTCATTAGCGATCGTTCTCAACGTCTCGCCAACAGTCTTCTCCCCTTGATTGGTCAGTGACCACCACGACCTCTAGGTATAGATGCACAACACCAACATTAATTGAGAAAGCAATCTAACTATAGACGTCAAAGACTTCCATTGCCATTTTACAATCTTGTTTTCTATTAGCCCCTCCCCTTCTCCGTCTCTTCTGGTGTTATACATACTTCCAAGTGAATGTATCCTCATAAATGCCATTATCACTACCCTTCTGTAGTTCACTGGATCACAGTTCCCCTGTGTATTCTCTCATGAACAACCCAACAATATATACCTAGAAGATGTCAACATATCTATCCGGGACAACTAGAAATACCAATTGACAATGCTATATAGACCGTTCAAGGAAAGTCATCAAAATTAGCTTCTATTTAAACGGTTGAAAACCTATCTGACAGAACCATCTGATAGTCTTATTCTTATGAGGTCAGATATAGTGACGATTTCTCTGATTAAATGCCCTGACGGTTTAGATCTATATGAACGGTTGATACCTTCATATGCAAACAATTGTTCATGAGGAGGCTTTGTAGGGGAGTCTAGACACTGCAGGAGGGGTCACTGCAGTAGATGCAGCTAGTGATAGCAATATATATATGTAGATTGGATTCTGAGTGAAGCGCCATGATCAATGTCGTCTTCTGGATGATGTGAATGGAAAGAATCTTAGAATTTATATTTCACATAGAAAAGAGTTACAAGTATCTCATTTCAACACGTCAACGCGTCCATGGAGACATCAAGGAGAAAGAAGGAAAGAGAAATGTCCGTAAAGACCGCAAGCTAGCCAAGCGATGAATGCAACCGACCAACACCAAGAACCCCTGTGCTGTAGTGAACCGGGGAAAGACTCCGGTCAAGATATGAATCCAAGAGAAAAACACCTCACAAAGCTATCTCTCAAGATAAAAATGAAAGGAAACGACTAGGCCGCATAGTAATGTAAACGTCCTAGAAGCAAGGCACCGCAGCACCCGAGAAAGAAACCAATATCGATAATCAGTATGAAGTATATCCAAAGTCACTGTGACTGTAACGCCGTTTTCCGTCAAAAGGATCAAAGCAATAATCATATTAAGCAGAGAAATGTACTAATGCCGTAAGTTTCACGTAACGCCGCGACCGGTCCAAGTTTAAAGTGTTGCTCCAGTAGCCGTAATATACATATCCACATGTTGAGAAGAGACGAACAGGGTATCGTACGCATCAAAAAGCATCCCTGGTGGAAATATTTGCCCAAGAAAAAAAATTGGATCACATGAGAAAGGACGAGAGAGGAACCCAAAGCAAGAATGATGTTGTCACCTCTCGCCGAATTTCCCATACTCTTGCTGCCACTTGAGGAGGTGCCGTGTGAGCACATCCATCATCTCAACACTGCTCAAGTCCTTAAATTCCTTTTCTGTTGATACGGCTCCAGCTTCACCATCGGTCGTAGCTGTACCTGAGTCTGCTTCGCTGACCGTCGACGTCATGGCATTCTCCAGCTGCTCACTCACAGCCTTCATGAGGATGCCGTTAAGTCGGTCACTATTAATCCCCGGAGGAGTAGTACTCTCACCGGCGGAGGCCATTTCCACTTGCATCCTGGAGATGAACTCCAGAATGGCGGCAACGCGTCTCTTCATTTCATTCATAGTAGTTCGTTGGTTCACATATCGAGGTCGGCTAGGTTTCCCTGACTCACTGCCGTTCAGATATGTCCCATTGGCTCCACCCACTCTAGGTGAATCTCCGTTGGTGTCGTGGGACTGTCCGCGCCGCGGGGAATTCATCATGAAGCTTGAGTCTCCATTGCCATTGACATCACGGTCTCTAGTATATTGATTGCGGCCCACTCGCCCACCACGGCGTGCGGGTGGCCGACCGGATTTTCGTGTAGATGGACGGGAAGGTGCAGGTTCGGGGGCAGGCGCTGTTGTGTCCGGACTTGGTTGTGGTGGTTCTAGATTAGTCGCAACTGTTTTTGTTGGCGAAACCGCTTCGTGGTCAGAGTCCGTTCCTTTATAAACATTAGCTCCGCAGACACGACAAACCACAGAGTTGTAGCGCTACTAACCGTCACCTTTCCGTCGATCTGACCTTCCCTTTCTACGGTTTATCGCCTCAGGCTGTTCGGCCTCAGGCTCCTCGGCATCTTTGGTTTCCTTGTTATGCTGGCTCCGGGATGCAGCTCGCTGTCTTCGAGTCCCGTTGGTGGCAGCCTTGGCCTTTTCGTCTTCTGATGCGGGCTGGGATACCGGGTTACTTTGTTTATTCGAAGCAGCACCGGGCGATGGTGAGCTTGTGCGCTGTCGCTTCGTCGCCTGTTTGTGACTAGAGTGCGTCTCCGTTAGCAATTCATTCTCAACCGCCGTTGATCCAGGCGGAGCTACCCCACTCCGTACCAAATTCACTTACGCTTCACTATCACTTCGGCTTCTTTTCCCCCTCCGGGCTGCAATCTCCTCTGAAGCTGGCTTGGTTTCTTCCTTGCTCTCCTCGATTGCACGACGAATCTGCTCTTCTTCATCATAAGCAGCGTCACGGCTGTTCATCGTCGACCGACGCTTAGGATTGGATGGATCATTTTGTCGCGATTTAGAATCTTTCGTCCGCTTAGAATTATCGCGGGATGAGTCTCGAGAGGAAGAAGCAGGGGAGGGCGGGGCAACCGGAAGATACTGAGACGAGTATTGCCTATTAGATGGTAAGTGAGTGCCATAATTGTAACGTTGGGTACATCGAATGAACGAGGGAAATTTTAATGTTCCAGCGGACTATCCAACAGGAAAATATTCCAGTGGTACCTCTCCACAGGAGAAGAACTGGCTTCGGGGATGAGGAAAAAATATCGTGCAAGTGATGAAAGTAAAAGTTTCGCTAATTGTGGTGGACATACCCATTTGACTCGTTCTTAATTCTGTGAAGATCTTTGCGGCATTCTTCACAGAAATATTCGTCGGGGCTCATGGCCTCGTCCATGATTCCGACACAGCCACCATGCTGCCAAACCTTACATTGATCACACTGAATGAACATACTTCCGATCTCATCGGACATTAAGTCTGACGAGTCTACAGAGAAGTTCAGGATGGGGTCATCTTTGACTCTCCCATGCATACCATTACGACCGAGGAGGTCCCGACGAGAAGGGGGCAGGCCTGGGTATTCCTGTTGGCCACAGAGGCACCTGGTAATTTCTTCCTCCTCTTCATCTTCTTCGCCCTCCTCTTCCTCCACTTCGGCAATCTTATCTATTTCTTCGTCTCCCCGGGCGCGCTGGCGCTGCCTTGTTTGTGGGAAGTCAAGTTTGGCGGCGTCGGCATCGTCGATGGATTGGGAGCGGTGGCCGGACGACCCCTGAGGGGATGGATTCTTAGCGTTGGAACGAGTACTTCTCTCACGAGTCAATGAGGCGGAAGAACTCGAGGAATTCGTATGTTGAAGAATCGCGGGTGAGGGTTGGGAGGTACGGGCACGAGAGGAGCGACGAGGAGTCATGGTGGAGGGCGGCGTGTATATAAGGTGGGATAAGGATAAGGAATTCTAGCCTGACAGTATAATATCCGTGAGAATGCAAAGATGCACGATAGTATAGCTATAGTGAGTCGGTAAAGGACGATGTCGAGCAGACGCTGCCCGTGGGCAAGCTGTCGCACGCGAGTAGATAGCTGGAGTTGAAAGCGACTCGTACAAGAATGAAAAAATGATGCAGAGGAAAAGCAAAAGTGCGTGAGAGAAAGGAAGAGGAGCTGGCAATTGAGACAAAAGGATGAGAAGATCCAAAAGCAGCGACAGCGAGCTCGCACCAAAGCCGAGGACTACATAGTCTGAAGGGTGGGGGGAAGCTTTTTGTGAGAAAAGCGAGCGAGCGAGAGAGAAATCGAGTGAGGAGAGCGAGAAGCGGAAAGCGAGCAAGACTGAGTGAGTGACGGGAACGGTTACGGGCGACGGATTGCTTGCCATGCCTGAGTCTTCATTGGCTGCCGTCCGGTCCGCCTTCTTCCCCGCTTTCGCTCTTCCTCGCGATGCGAACTTTCGACGCGACACCCATGAGCCCATTCCACCAAAATTCTCCCTCTAATCCAGGACCCCAGTTTTTCCTTTTTCTTTTTGATCACTAATATGGAGGCTTGCATATTCTACAGATTTTATCTTCGTCGATGTTCATCCTTCTAAATCTCCTGCAGTGGGTGGTATGAGTGGTGAATGCGTTCCCGCGCTGAGGATGGAATTATCTCCGTCCAATTCCAAAACCCCGCGCTGATAACATCGTCATCCTGTGATCGACTTTGCATTCCTTCCCTCCCGTCTCTTCCTATTATTATACCACGGAATGAGATTTTCGTCGCATCCGGCTTCAGCTAACAAAGGTTTGAAAAGCACCCTACATCAAAGCCTTACCCTGCGAAAAGCTCTGGTACCTTCGAAGAAAGACAAAAAGTGGGCAGACCGAACCTGATGCACCAAGGGGTCGCAATAGCCCCCGGTTACCATCAAGTTACCAAATGGAAACACCAATGAATTACCTTTCTAGGCTCTGATCCGAATTTAGTACGAACCGGTGTTGTTGGGCTTCCCTGGTTTGCGCTTGGGTTGGAGACATCAAAAGAAAGCGATCGCATTGTGGATGACTACAGTTGGCTAATGCTGTCTTGGACCGATAGGACGCCCATCAGCTCACCATGACCCACGATAGACTCTCTCAGTAAACTGGGCTTATACTAATTTCACATCACCTCCTCAAAGATAATTGTTTCAGGATAAGCTCGGTGAACCGTGTGCCCTTCTCAAACCCTGTACAAGGAATTTAGGGTGACACGTGTGTACCTCGCAATAAGTCAATATTCGTAGGAGTCTTAAATTGGACCACGCAAAAAGTCTCGAAACTTGCTGAGGCTATGGTACATATTTGTGTAAGACTATGTGTGGATGATACGGGAGGAGCGGGCCAGTTCCTTGCAGCGATGCGAGAGTTGAGATAACAAGGGGTGATAGTTGAATAGAATAGAATAGACTTTGGAAGTGTCAGCCGGGAGATCAGCGAATGACAGACCAGTGTCGAAGTACCGCTAGTTATGGGGCTAGATTGTATGATCTACTATGGCTCAATCCCATTGTAACTGGGAGTAGGGCAGAGGAAAGGGAAAAGAGGAATGAATGTACGGAGTACTCTCCAATGCAGTGCCGGATGATATCCACCAAAATGGGATTAGCGGCCGATGCTGGCCTGAGGCACAGTACTAACTAGTCCGCAGCTCCAGATGAACATTAGTTATTATTATTAACGACGACGAGACGATTCCACACCCCTCCGCCTTCTTCCTCCCCTATACTTCCCCCTCGTTTCCCGTTTCCATTCCCCCCTTCTCCGATTGTTTGGATTGGTCCGTCATTTCTTCTTTATTTTTTTTGTCGTGCCCTTTCCTTTCTGTTCTGTGGTGACAGTCGGGGTTTGTGCCGGGTCCTTACCGACAACTTGGGCTACCAAAAAGTCTGCTTCGGCGGTGTCGGTTAATAGTTCCCTTGGTGAGTTTCTTCTGCTTTTCTAGATTGTCCTTTGGACTGTCCTTGGCGTTTGAGACCGGTGGGAACCTGGAAGGAATTAGGCACCGTGTCTCCGAACTTAGTTGTGGTTCGGTTGGCAACATTTTAGAACATGACAACTGACAGTGGGTATTGGGGTTTAGGATCATCTCCGTATTCGTCCTTTCTTTCCACCCTCGCCATATCAGGTCGAGCCACAAACAATTATCACTCTAGTTAATTACAAAAAAAAAAAAGCACTCGCTACATACAAAAAAAAGAGAAGAAAAGAAAAGAAAAGGGAAAGAAGAAAAAAAGAGCCTAAAGTGAGGAAGCGGGTGGAAACTTAGTCGTATTTATCATCAGCAAACTGGAGTGTCAGGAGACAAAAGCCCCTGTGGCTGTGGTTGTGGAGGTTCAAAGAGACGAAGACACTGGCATAATGACTGCTACGCTGAGTATGTCCTTTCACCAAGGATGCCTACTCCTCTAGGGGACATCATCTGGCCTGGATATGTGTCATCTCAGGAGATTGCCCCAGGGCTGGATGACAAGTTCCCGGGAGAGGATCTGCTGGTTGCTCAGTTGCTGATACTGTCACCCGCAGATGGGATGTATAACACAGCCCCAGATACTCCGTCGCCTGTCTATCCGGATAGGCTGATCCGTCCCCTTCCCAAGCGTACTCTTCGCTCTCGGCTGTCTTCTGAGGCGGCCGAGTCCATCTTCTACCCCCCGGCCCCCCCAGCGACTCAACTGTTCTACGGAACGTGTACGGATAATGGAGATGCTGTGAATGAATCTAAAGTGTATGTACAGCAGTGTGACGGCCCTGAACAGACCCCTGAGCGCGACCACCACCACCCTTATGAGAACGGTTTTGATGCGGAGAGCGGCGACGAAGATGGCCCGGTGGTTGTGCGCCGCAGTGCCGGATTTCGTGAATCGTCCTCGTCCCCAACGATGCCACCAGGGCACCCGGGTAACGGACCACGGACGCAAATCAAGTCATCCTCGGCAGGTCCCGACGGTTATGATGCCTTTGAGAACACTAACAATAAGAAGAAACGCAAGATCCCCACGCCGGGAACTCTAGCGGGTCACCACTCCACGCTCTCGCCTGAATTCTCCAGCATGGGTCTCGCGAGCTCCGCACCTACATCTGGGGAAGGAAGTCATGTGAGTACTTTCTACGGCACTGGAAGCCCTGCATCCCCTGTGTCCAACGGTCTTTCCGGTGCGGGGAGAGGGCGTCTCGGGCGTCATAGCGCTCGTAGTAGCACAGGCAGGGCTTCGTTGTCTCTCCATACTCAGGTCAATTGGCCACAAGCTCGGACGTCAGGTCGCCGCGACGGGGTTCTGTCTTCACCAGGTATGTAGACTCGTGAATCCACACATCCTTCCCTCCTCAGTAGGGGATTTTTCTCACATCCCAATATAGTTGACACCACTGCCAAATCTGATCAAGGAATCATTTCTGCTGCTATAGCCAATGCTGCAGCCTCGGCATTCTCCTCGTCTCCTCGAGGATCAGGAAATGTTAGCATGTTGGAGCAACAGACTACTACCCCAACGAAAACCCAGTTTACCTTCACGTGTGAATCCGACTCCTCGAAGGGTATGGCACTGCAATCGCAGAGTCCATACCCCGCACATCGTTCACCCAATTCCCTACCCCCGGCTGCACAGAACCAGAGAGGTTTTTCTACACAAGGGACGCAGACCAGCCCCAACGCCATTTCTCAGATGGATCAGCAAGGACAATCATCACACCGAGCTCCAGGGGCAGAGCCGACAACCGTGGGTAAAAAGAAGAAGCGGTCACCTGGGAGTATCTACGCCCTGGCTGCACGCCAGCGAAAGATCCAGCAGCAGTACGCTAACCTTCATCACCCACCGAGCATGGAAGATATCTGGATTTGTGAGTTCTGCGAATATGAGAGTATCTTTGGCCGTCCCCCGGAGGCTCTTATTCGGCAGTACGAGATCAAGGATCGCAAGGAGCGGAAGCGATTGGCAGAGAAGAAGAGACTACTAGAGAAAGCAAAGATGAAAGGTCGGAAGAACAAGAAGGCGACGAAGAACGTGACGAAGAATGCGGCAGCTCAACCAGCGGCATATGATCAGGGATACGACCGGGCGTCTGTCGATCATTCCTCCATGGGTGGGACAGGACTACATGACGATGACTATATAGCAAATGAAGACGACGAGGAATCAGTTTCTGCACCCCCGGCGCCACCTGCAACCCCGACATGCTTCAAGACTCCGCTACCGCCGGGCAATCAGGCCACGGCCACAGCCAGCGCTAAGACTGCGACAGATGGAGGGACGACTCGACCACCCTGACAAATAAATGCGCGGCCCACTCGTGTGGAGTGATGTTTCACCCTTGAGGCCGTGCTTCTTCGTTTCCTTTGTCGCCTTTGCGTTATTATTAGTCTTGGTTTTTGCATGATCGCATTTTAGCCTTTCAATTTCTTTTCCTTTTTCAGCAAATGGTTGCATAATGAATCCCCACTCAGAGATATTGATGAGCATGACGTCGGCAGTATAATGCATGAATTCCCTGGCTACTGGCTGTAGGCCAGGCTGGTATTCAGTATCGAATTATTTTTGTTATGTATGACGGGCATAGGGAAGAACAATGGATTGTTGGGATGTGTCCTCCGTCTTGGCAGGAGCACGGGTAATCATGGAGGGATTGACATTGATCAGCGATTGAGAAATGGACGCATGTATGTATGTATGGTTAATCATGACAGGCATTACCCTCCAATCAATTCTGTCCTGTTTCGCAAGCATCTTCTGCAGTCCCAAATTTAGACCATGGATGACGATCCACCCCAGCGCTTCCCCGATCACCACCCAATCCCAACAACCATCCATTCTTCAGCGCCTACCGAGTACAACCCTAATCGCCCTAAAGCTAACCAACACATCTTCAAAACCAAAGCAACATCACTAAGCGCGCGCAACCTCTCCCACGACCCCATAACAAGAAAACCCCATGTTTCAACTGGAGATACAAACCTCCAAACGAATGGACAGGAACTCCGCTAACCACTCCAAGAATAAAAGTAATAAAATAAAAAAAGAGAGTAGAAGATTCTTAATATAGTAACACTCAAACGACAGGCCAGTCAGTACCCAGACAAAGCAAACGAAGACAAAACAACCGAAACCCATATACCTATTCATCCATTGACAACAAACGACAGACATATATAAGGGCGTAAGTCGACTCCCTTCCATCTAGAGAAATAGAACAATCACACACAATACCCCCATCCTCCACTCCCTCATTGAATCATTCAGTTTCATCTTTCCTTTGTCCGGGTCTTCTCCATTGAGAAGAAATAAAAAAGTTCGTTTTATCATCTCGTTCGGCATACGCCCTTTCTTTCTCTTATATACTCCCCGAATAGATACCCATTATTGGGTCTTAATTCATATTTCCGCGCTGGATCGCTTTCCTTCGAGACCTTGGGAACTGGGGTCTGTCTGGTCTTCTCTTAATTCTTCTGTTTTAATCTGGACTTGTCCTTTTACTTGACTATCTACCTACCTATCTATCTATCCATCTATCGTCTATTCATCTTTGAGTCCTCTACAATCTCCTACCGGTTAGGTCCACGTTCTACCACTCACCCAACCAACACCCTAATACAATACAACACACCACTCACTACCACCACCACTAAAAGAAACCCCCAAAGACCCAAAAAATGTGGTGGATGCTCATCTTCAAAGCCTTCAAAATTGGCAACAAAGCCTACAAAACCCACAAAAACAAAAACGGCAATGACGACACCCTCAACCCCAACTCCATCAACCTCAGCAGCACACTCACCACCCCACCCCCACCTCCACCACCCCTCAAGACCCGCCTAAAAGCCCACATCCAGCTCCTCCTGCACTTCCTGCAGCTTGTCTTCGGGCTTACTGTCGTGGGGCTTTATGGGCGGGATGTGCGCGCGGCGCATAAGAACGGGGATGCGCAGAATGCGAAGTGGGTGTATGCGCTTGTTACTGGGGTTCTTGGGGCCGGGACGGGGCTGGGGTATCTTGGGTATGGGGTTGTTATGATGAAGATGGGGAAGTTGGGGAGGGAGAGGATGGTGGTGGGTTCTTTGGGAAGATTGGGGTGGGAGTTTGTGTTGGTTGTTTTGTGGTTGGTTGTTTTTGGGGTGTTTGGGGGGTTGTATATCGGGGTTTATGGGGAGGGGTCGGAGGAGGAGGTGGAGAAGACGAAGAGGATGAGGCATGCTGTTTGGGTGGATTTGGTCAATTTGGTGTTTTGGGTTGCGGGGATGGTTATTGAGGGATTGAGATGGTGGAGGTTACGGGGGGGACGGGGGGCTGGTGGTGATCTGGAGACTGGGGAGAAGGAGGTTGCTCCTGCTTAATGATGGGGTTTATTTGTTTCTTGTGTTCTATGTGCGGTGGGAGGAGCTGGGGTGAGCTGGTCTCATGGGAGTGTTGTTTGTATAGATGAGGTCGTTGGTACGAAAGTGATCATTGCCGTGTATTCTACTTGATCTTGGTCTTCGTTAATACATATCATAAGTAGACCTTGAATCTCTTATTAGCCCCAAGCTACGTCTTGGTCCTCAAAATAGATCTCTGCTACCCAGTGTCCTCGTCCAAGGTGACAGCTGCTATCCAGGTGTCCGCATTATATCACTCCTGTTCGTCACTGCCCACTGGGTTACTTTCTGCCGGTTGGCTTTTTCGATGCTCTTCAATGAGCAGACTAAGCTGACTGCGTCCGCGCGTCAATGAGAAGGGCGTTAATAGAGTTGGGAAGCCTCCAAAAGTCGCCCGGCCAAGGCTGTTAGTAGACAAGGTTGTAGAGCTATCAGTGTTTGGTGTCGGGATTGGGATGCCGGAGCTCGTGGCGGATGTATCTACAGTCGAGTCCGGCGAGGCATGAGATGCATCACTGGCCTTGATTTCAAAAGATCTAGATTGAAGAAACTGCAGTAGTCCGTCTTTCGTGCTCGCTCCCACGGACTTGGCCAGGTACTCTTTCTCCAAGCCAACTTGCTCCGTGAAGCGGGAACGAAAGCCCTTATCAACCAGCGACTCTGATGACGGCTGCTCATAGTTCTCCGCCAATAGATATCTTACATCGTAGTGGGTCCAATCATCCGTGGTAACAAAGCCCCATTTGGGGGGAGTCGATTTGCTATTCTGCGGGGCTGGTTCTTCATTGGTGAGGATTTCTTTTAAGCTGCGTAGAAACTCTGGTGGCAGCTCGGGTGGCTTGTCGGTCGCATCACTACTTTTCTCACGAAGTACAACATCTATGGAGGTGTTAGAGGTTGATGGGGAACTTCCCAAGAGGGTGATTTCCTAGCTCTCTGGAACAATGACTTACGCTCTATGTGCACTGCCCCAGCTTCAGAATCGCTGGAATCCTCCTGCTTGGGTGTTTTTGCCCGAGCTCCCAGGGTTAGTAGTTTCGAAGTCCGTTGTGGGCTTTGGGTACGGGTACTTGTACTGGAAGATGTTTGCGATGATTTGCGTCGCATGATCACCGGCCGACGCTTGGTGTTCTTCCCTTTTATAAACACGGTCTTGGGCTTTGGTATCGGTTGGTCGATATCTTCCATCATAGGTTGAGATTGCGGAACGGGAGTTGGGGGGTTAGATGGTTTGCGCGTGATGCTCTGGCCTTCCAGACCGGTAAGGAGCAACCGAGTCGTTTTGTGTGTGTCCCCTGAGGGCGCACTTGACTTTTTCAAGATGGGCTGTAGAGGCGCTCTCCTGGCTTTATTACCCGGCGTCTCTTGCGGTTTGTCGTCGCTTCCTTTTCCACCACGAGACGATCTTTCCTGGAGGACGGAATTAGCTTCTTGTCTATGTCATAGGAATGTTGATTTCATGTCGTATGTCTATGCCTTCTCACCTTTTTCAACTGCTGGAGTGCAAAGATCGATATAGGATTAGACTCGGATATTTGTTGGAACAGGTTGGCCAGCGTGGATCCGTCCAACGAACCGCGAAGCCGGTCGCTACTCCAAATCCTCCAGAAGAAGTTCTCCAGTCTGTATCCAATGTCGCCTTCATGGACCGAAGGGTGAATGTTGTATACTGAAACATCTGAGTCAGCCTATCGCTACATCGAAGAAAATGTACTACCTTTCCACAATCGCCTGACATCGCTTGTATCCACGATATTCCTGTCGTCCAGCTCCGCCGGTACTTTCCTCGTTGTCGACACCAAGCCTTTCGGGAGAGACTCCATCTTGGGCACAGAGTGATGGTAAACTTGGCGAGAGGTAAGTATGGAGCAAGTGAGGTGTATCGCAGAAACTACATGGTCAGGGGGGAAGGTTGTGACTGCATTTTTGGGAGAATGTTGTCCAAGGTGAGATAGCGGTAACAGAAATGCATTCACAGATAGAAGCCTGGCGGTGAATTGAGGGGTGATGGGAAAAGAGCACAACCAACGCAGGGGGAGGCGAGCAATACAACCAATGGTAAACTTGATCAATAACTACCAAAGATGAGAGTAAGAATGAGAGGTAGAATACCCTCTCGTATTGGGAAAAACCGTTGGGCAGTCCGGGGAAGCCACTGCACGGGCACGTTGTCAAAGGCCGAGTAAAACCCAGACGATCCTCGCAGCGTAGATGAAGCAATCAAGCCTCCCTTGCCAAGCTATCCACTGGACAGGCAGGATATTCACACCGTCCTTCAGCCGCAATTGAATTCTGCAGATGTAGCAGCTTCGGGGAAGGCGAGACGAAGACTAAAGCAGGCAGAACAAGCGACGATCTCGCTCTTTGTTGCCTTACCCGTTGTTGGGCCTTACCGTTTTCTATGTTTAGAGTGAGAGGATGGCCAGGGTGGATAATGAGCAAAATTTAAAAGAGTTGAACAAAAGGAGGGAAAGGAAAGAAAGAAAGAGGGAGAAAGTTGTTGCCCTATAATCGGGGCCACCATTGGATAGCTGCCGTTCCCACGAGCTCCTACTGGTCCAAGAAGAGATTAAAAGAGCAAACGATGAACAAGGGTGGTCCACATGGAAAGATAGAATCTTAGACGAGTATTTACTCATCAAATTCAATGAGCGATAGTCAGAGCGAGGTATGTACAGTACATAGAGAATAAGTAGTGGTTAGTCGTAGACTAAACACTTCTGGACCGCAGTTCTAGTAGTCTTTTGTCCACATCGGGTAAGGCCCTGGAGACTATTAGGTCATGATTGTGAGTTGTAATGAAATGTTAGCGCGACAATTGGTTTATTCTTTGCCACCGCACTACTACTAGTAGTATTTAGTTGACACTCCCATTGCTCTTCATTGGATCCCTCGAATTCTTAACATAATAATTCAGGCCCCCTTCCACGAGATGGGGCCAGACTAAGCAGCAAAAGACAGCGGATATCCAGCAAAGGCTGGGGGTGTGGGATGGACTTCCCGTCAAATGACCGACTCACCGTTCGGTTCCTGGGTGTCATTGGTGATCCACGTCCTCTTGAAGGATCATGAAAGGCCTCAAGCCACATCTGTCCGAGGGTCTCGTCAGACCTAAATTGGAACGAGTTACATGGACGCCCGTGTATGACTCCTCCGCCGAGTGATTGGTTGACTACTGGGTACAAACGAAAATCAGCACCGTGTCCTCTCCCGGGGAATATCGTTTGTCCTTGCATTGTCCCATCTCTACCCTGGTCTCAACCAAAACATATCGGGAAAATAAAAACCTTCCTCTGGAATATGGGAAGCACTAACACCCTGGCAATGCTGAACCAACCGAAGGGGATAGGTCATATTCAGTCACGGGGCCCTTATCACCTGATGCTGCGGCCTGGTCACTGGGCCTGCCGCATTCCATGTTTCGCCTTACTCCAGATCCATATGGATGTACATACGAATTACCGAGACTATGGTCCTTTTCACTCCTTGCTGGGCAATTCACCGGAAATCAGACAGCCGCGGTGGTGGCTCTGATAGGCCAACATCAACCCCAGAGTCCAGACCTCAGAGTTCCAGAGTCATGGTTCCATGGGTATGGTGCAGCTATAATAAGCACCTATCCTACGTCACTATCTTAAGATCAGGAGCTACAAAATTCCAGTATGTCCTACTAGCTTAACTACCAGGAAGCATATTTCTCCTGCGCAGAGCTAATCTGACCCTTTGGTCCCGCGGCTGTCGTCCTACGCATCGCCCTCGATTGAGAGGGAGGGAATCGACAGGCATGCCCTTGTTTTTTGGGAATCTGATGAACCCGGTGGTCGTAAAGTCTAAGTTTTGGGTGATAATCGCGATATTAGGCTGTTTTATTACCTGACATACAGCCTTACAAATTATAAACTATTATTCACTTCCGCTAGGGAACGCTATATTTTATCACTCCACCTCCCTTTTTACTCTCCTTGCCTTTCAAGGTCGATCCAAACCCCGAACCAAACAAAGTCCTAGAAGATATAACAAGATAAGATGATATATGACAAAACAATGACAAATAACAATTAGTATTTGGGGGTTAAAGTAACGAAATTCATTTAATTTTCTCTGCCTTGCAAGGTCATAGCATAATATGCGTAGGTAGTTTTTGTTTAGAGTACTGTAAGCGTGTCAAGTTGATCACCAATAGGCGAGATGGCCGAGCGGTCTAAGGCGCTGGAGTAAGGTTCCAGTCTCGAAAGGGGCGTGGGTTCAAATCCCACTCTCGTCAACATCTTTTTTTTCTCCCTTAGCCGAGTTAACTACTCGGGGGCCATATTGATGTCCAGGAAAGGAGCGTTTTTTTTTTTTTTTTTTCTTTTTTCTTCTCGTCCATTTTTTATTCCCTTCTTTTACTCTCCTCAGCTACCTCTCTCTGTATCCCTAAAATGCTTTTGATTTACTAAGACTATGCATTTTAAATATCCAGTAGCACAATGGCAAGACCAAATCCATGTGTTGTATATATAATCACCTAACTTGCCTCTACCTCACGCGCACATGCGCCATGAGATCGGGCGAACCCATTCGTCATTGCTCTGAAAGGCAGCCATGACTACAGGGAAGCCTGTATAAGGCTTAAGAACCTATAACTATTTGTCAATACCGGCCAGCTGATTTGTACAATGATGGATCTAGATTTCTTATAATTTGGACGCTTTTCTAACTATGGCCGGGTACGTATGCGTGCATCAACGGAAATGTACCGGCAGAATCACCTCCATGGTAGCTATGAGTATAGCTGATGACTTGCAAAGCCAGATGCTGGTATATACATGTCTATATACATGATTTGCTGGTATAACCCAAACCTTTGCCTGCACCCCGTGAGAAGGTCACATAGACAGGAGTATCCCAAACGGGGAGCCCTTGAGCCTTTGCGATAGCTTCCAGTCACAGGTAATATATCTTCTGCCAATCTGGGTTGGGTCCAAAACAATATGTGCTTTGAAGGTGTTATATACACTACCCATACCTATGGCCTCAGGCGCACCTTCTACCCGTGATGCGTTAGAATTACCGAATTCCATGGGACTGAGATGGTGCCAAAAGCCGGGCTCTTGCCAGTATAGAGCTCTCAACTATCAGATGTATGTGCAACGTCGCACTCGTACTTGGCTTGACCACAGCATCACCGATTGAAAGGGGAGATATGTGCTCAGTTGGCGAGTTGATCCGCACGGGGACCCTAGCATGAGCTGAGGGACATGTGGTAGAAACAAAGTTACCGATGTCGCTTTGTTTTATGTTGTCGACCCGCCTGCCATCGTAGCCTGAGATAAATAGCGTTCTATATACCGGATATCAGATATATACTGATCTTTCAGCCCGGCCGGACCAATGTCAGGTACTTTTCAAGACTTTCTCCAAGAACATTGATAAATGGCCACTGCGTATTCTTTCGGAACAGGCGGGACCAGAGTCTGATGACTGCAAGCCCAAGGCCGACAGGGTCCAAGCTAGGGACGGTTTCCCAGTCTTCTAAGTCCATCGAGGAATATGCTTCTTCGACAATACAACGTGTCCAGTTCAATATCCGACTCTCATTATCTAGGCGATTTGAAATTAGCTAACTCACACTGTTCATCTTGATCATTAATCCATGTGCACATACCACTTAAGTTACGATCACCCCCTGTCTCCGCTAAAGAGAGAAGCCACTTGCTGAGGAGGACAGCACATTCTAGACTGGCAATTGAGTGGCGGACGCTCCAAAAGAATGCTTGACTGCGCGCAACATGATCAATCCCTAGCCGCACAGGGATACTTAACGCATGCGCCGAATATATGAGCGCAGGAGTCAGTCGATAGCTTCTGCCAGGCTTAGGTGATCTGTGCAACGCAGAAGCTATACGGTATGGATCCCTTGTCTCGAGTTGACGGTATGGCCCTAGATTCAGGGAAAGGCGAACGTAGGCTAAGCCCAATAGCGAACTCGAAGTAAAGGGGATGGGGCCATTATCATTGTGAGGATCAAGGCTCGATTCCGGGGCTTGTTGCCAAACTGAAGTCCAGGACCGGAGAGCTCTCCTAGTGAGGAACGTCAATGACTTACTAAAAGACATAAGATAGGAGTAACTCACTCCAGTTTATTCAGCTCTTCTGTCGGTAGCGCAAGGGCTTGGTCTCCCGTCGGTAGAGAGAGCTCACTCACAAGATGGATGCGCTGAAGAAGACCGTGAAGAAGAATGTAGTTCCCCAGTGGCGCAGGGATCGGATCCAGCAAGACCGTCGTCCGCGATGGTTGTAGTAAGAGCGCTAGAGCGTCTTGAAAGAACAGTTGTTGAGCGCCAGCCTCTTTCTGAGCTAGTTCCCATTCCTGGGCGGTGGTTGCTTTCCACTCCTTCGTGGAACAGGGCAGTCGCAGATGGACCTCACTGCTGCGAAGTACCGGGTAAATGTTGTACGCTATACTATGGACATGGACGAAGCAGAAGGAAATAAACCTGGTACGTCGAATCGATTCTTCTTCGGCCCATTCATGCCACTGCATGGGTAAGTGTCTTGGGACAACCGTAATGTTCTCAGTCAAGCCGAATTCGCGCAAGCACCGCACCAGCAGGCCTTGTAAGCTAAAGGCTTCTTGAACCAGCTCAGACTTCTCCCATGTGGCGTACCCCATTAATGTGAGCAGGGTGCGAATGGTCTCGATTTGTCTCCACGCACTCATTCCGAGATCATTTTCCGAAGGAGATAGTGCTGTAGCTTGCCCTGTCTTTTGGGATAGTTCACGAATGCTATCTAACGGTATTTGGATGATCCCATTATATGCTGCCAGTGGTGTGTGTGTTTCTTTCGACAGTTTATGCAACACAATTGCCTTGGAAGCATAAAAAAGCCGTTCTGCGTTACGGTGCTCAAACCGATACTGGGCACCTATTGTCATCAAGGCTAAAACAAGCTCAGGGGCGCGCTCGTTGATTCGCAGTGTTGGAAGGTGTAGGTATGGCAGATGAGGGTGAAATCCATCAAAAAAAGATGTCAGATACCTTGTTAACGTGTGCCGCGACGGGAGGACGAAGTCGGGAATAAGGTGGCGATGCTCTTCTAAGGAAGCCACAAGAAGTAGCCGCTGTTCTTCGCTAACCTTCGGCGGAATGACCTTCATGGAATGTTGAGGAGGCTCTGGAGAGGGTTAGCAACCCTGATCTCAATTAAAGTCGGTGGTCACTTAGGGGATCTACTGCTCACCATAATCGGACACCGTCCCTAAGCTTTGATCCCCAGAAGGTACCGAGGGCAACCAGGATCGAAAGGGCGAATCAGCGCGCGAGCGCTCCGCCTGGCTCCGACGAGAGGCACCCTGTTGCGGCTCTCTAGGGTCCCTGACCGGGTCAGGCACGTCCGCAGGAACTGTACCCTGAACCTGAGGCACTTCCCTTAAGGCGGGAACCCATTCCGAAGGCAGTCCAATGGAGTCCAAGAAATGGGTGAATTCTTGGAAATGATTAAGTTCTTCCGGAAAATACGGCAATGGTTGGGCTAGAGAGGGGGTTAACCATATGGCTATCTGAGTACCATGGTGGATAATACTTACGAGGGGGCTGTGTGTCTCGAAAACTACCGGGAAGCAATAGTTGAGCAGCCTGCAAGATGTCCGCGTCATGAGTTACTGCAGGATGTGGGCCTAAGCCTGTACTCTGACCACCTGCATTAAGCATGCTCTGGTTTTGTTCCAGGTACGGTCCGTGCTGCGGCCCGGACCACTGCTCCATGGGAGGTGGTACGAGAGGGATATCCGGGCGTGGTGCGGGTTGTACATTGTATGGTTGAGTCACGGGAGGATCTGATGTATGCCGCGCAAGCGACTGCCCTGCAGCTTCTTGCTGGGGCTGTGAGGTTGGCGATATCAAGCCATTATTCTCATGGGTGATGCGCGTGTGGCGCTTTAGCAGATCCCGTCGGGTAAATGCAGCCCCGCAGAAACAGACATACGGCTTTTCCTTTGTATCTGCGCAGAAATCCTCAATAATGGACCACTTATTGCGGACAATGCGATATCCGGCGTAATTTATTACTTGATTTTTTCATGAGGACTGGATGCAACTTACGAGTGCGTACGTGCCGTTCCAGATGTTCCGTTCTCCTGAACGTCCGTCCGCAATGGTCGCAGACACGAGCTTTTGCTCCAACGCTCGAGCGACGATTGCCCCGAGGTTGAGGTGAGGACGATTGTGACAGCATCAAGACATTTGGGGGAGTAACACACAGACGATTCGGATAGGTATAGCTCCCCACTTGGAGACAATTGCATGCAAGGGGAGTTCGGGGGTGGGTTGGCGGACTTTTGACTTGGAGGAGGTGGAATGGAGTTTGAGGGAAAGAAACGAGAGAGAAAGACTGACTCCAACACTAGCGCCACTTCGGGAACCCCACCGCGACTTTTGACTCCAACATAACACAGACCCGATCGGCTTGTTGGAACTCATCATCATATTTTGATAATACTGTGTGTTAGGAGTACCGATACTTCATTTTTGTTTAACAGAAGATCGCACAACTGAGCCCGAGACAACCACCAAGCAGATTCATGGCGCGAACTTATACGTTTCCTGGTGTGGCCGTCATCACCGGAGCGGGTGGGACCGGTGTGATAAAGTTATCGCAAAGTTCCTATGGTTTGTATTGCTAACATGCCAACCAGGTATCGGAGCAGCCGTTGCAAGAAGCTTTGCCTCAGCGGGCTGTGACAGAATCGCAATCACAGACCTTAACCCAGCCTCGTTAGATGGAACCAAACAAGCAATTCTTAGCTCCAACCCTCAAACCCACCTCGTTGTCCGAGCGGGGAATATTGCAGATGAACAATTCGTGGACTCGTTCATTGCCGAGGTCGCCCATACCTTTGGACGGTTGGACTACGCAGTAAACTGCGCCGGAATCTTCGGAGATGCTCTGCGATCGACAGAAATGTCAACGGAGACCTTCGACCAAATCAATAATGTCAACTATCGAGGATGCTGGCTATCTTCAAGGGCAGAACTGAGACAGATGATCAAGCAGGAGCCACTACCATGTCATGATCCTAGTCGCTCTCCTCAGAGGGGGTCTGTGGTCAATATTGCAAGCCAGCTCGGACTGGTTGGCCGTCCTAAGGCTCGTGAGTTAATGTCTTCTTTTCTCTGTCGCTCTCTCGGTGCGCAATAATTCTACTGACGTCTACAGCTGCCTACTGTAGCTCCAAAGCCGCCATAATCGCCATGACACGATCTGACGCTATAGACTATTCGAAAGATGATATCAGAGTGAATTGTGTTTGTCCAGGTATAATCGAGACACCGATGACAACACAGAGCGAAGAAATTCGTGAAAGACTGAGGCCCGCGGTGGATATTGCCCCAATGAGAAGGATGGGGCAACCGGATGAAGTTGCGGATACCGTATTGTTCCTATGTTCCAGTTTCGCATCTTTTGTTCAAGGCCATGCCTTAGTTGTGGACGGGGGGTATATACTCAATTAATGCAAGACTGATGAAGTAAAATTGATATGTACGAAAAAAGTTTATGCAAGGCGCAACAACATCAAAGCAACTAAATTGGTTAAGTTATCGTTTTATTTAAATTATCAATGACAGGTGAATAAGGTTCCAAAATGCCGAGCTGATGATTCTGTAACTGTGCACCCACCAACCATTGATCCCAGAGCATCTCTTAGTATCATCGTGACCAGCGCGATTAGTATAAGTATTGAGAAGAAACTAATCCAGCTAATAGATATTATTACCTTGTATCGTGATGTGAGGTCATCGAGTGTCTCCAACTGCCAAGGCCCATATCTATTGTATGTGTTGGGGTAAACATGCATCGACTCCAACATAACAATGACTCTACCATACAGGTTTGACGCGGAGCTTTTCTTTTTTCTTTTTTCTTTCTTTCCTTATATTCAGCTTAGCTTAGCGCCGCCTTTCTTTTTCTCGGGGATTAACCTAAAAGCATAAAGCGAGAGTCGAAGTATACTGTGGAGTAACCCTGATAAGGCTTGAAGTATGTATACCGCGCTATCCACTATTTTCCTGCTGTTCACATTTAGCGACAACTACAAATAGTCCCTTGGGGAACGAGACAGTTATTAGATCCTGAGTCTAAGTGGCCTCTAGACGTGGTCGCCGCGTTTACGGGGATTTTACGTGACTAATTCCGAATGATCAGGGAACGTCCTTCGATGCTCCGGGACACACACCTCGGAGTCCAAGGTCATACTCGTACAGCACTATAGTACTGAATTACTTCCAGAACATCCCAGATTTGCGGAAGGAACAGAGACTGTTATGGATACTGTAAGCCGTACACGTATACTGCAGTGGACTTCTCCGAGCTTTGATTTGGGATTGTGACCTGACAGCTCAAGAGTGACAAGTACAGGATCTATCATTCAACATATTCCAATAGGTCACCCAAAAATCGAGCCACATCGTACCAAGTCATCCACCATTTGCCATTGAGGTGATTCGCAAGCTCAGACTCCCATCCTCGAGCTCTGTCGAGAAGTGGAGCCGATTTATCTTCCCAAATCGCTCGGCCCTCCGCCTGCGACAAACCAGTGATATACCTGCTATCGTGACCCCAAAGCTTGAAGTCTAGCTCATACCGAGAAGTGAATTTTCTCACCTCTTCCTTACTGTCTTCTAGCTGATAGTCATCAAGGATAAAAACAGTCAACGCTTTCAAATCGGAGATAAAAGCCTCCCTCTTTGGAGAGGACAAAATTCGATCAACAGTAGACGCTGTCGTATGCCCAATCTGGCACTTGCCAGTGCATTTCTGGGTCTTGATGCGCTCCTCTAGGGCTCCTTTTTCTTGCGTGCATTTATCCTCCGCTTCCCGTCGATCCTTTTCGCACTGGTTGGCAGCGAATGCCTTCTCGGCCTCGCACTGTTGAAATTTCTCATTGCACTTGGTGGTCTCTGCGGTCTGGTCCTTCTGGCACTGGTCCAACTGGCTCTCTAATACTGTCTTTTTGGATTCACACTGCATGGTCTTCTCAAGGGAGTTCCTGTTTTCTTGCAACAGGGCATCCTTGCTAGACTGGCACTCATCCAGGTTCTTCTCGCTTCGCAATTTCTCCGACTCGTACCTGGCGATCTTCTCACCACATGCACCATTCTCCTTCTGGCACTTCGCTTCTTTCTCCTTGTATTCTTTGGTGGCAGAATCGATTTGCCCTTGGCAATCGTCCGACAGCTTATCGGATTTCTCACTCTTCTCGACAAGGAGCCATCCGTCACCGCTAACGGCCTCATAGGATGTTGCAGTAACTTTCGCACAAAGTTTACTCGAAGCTCTCCATACACTGGCCTTGCATTGGGGATCTGTAACACAATGTTCGGCACATGCCTGTGCCGTTTTAAACCCCCTTTGGCCTGGTTCATAAGCGCTGGGGTACTTGTTGCACATGTAGTCAAAGTCATATCCAGCAACGACTCCCGTGCCGCCGGACGTGCCGGTGCAGCATTTTAGGAAATTCTCCTTTGGGGTTTCGCTGTTCGCGGAGAAACATTGGTTGGCCAGCACGTTGCTGCTGGCCAGGAGTGTCAGGAATATAATATTTGGTTTGGAAGGCATGGTAAATGAAACTGTAAGAGGGGAATTGATGCTGGATGGGCTCTGCCCTGGAGCACTTTAGGATATACTTATATATGCCTTATGGACTGGCTCATTTTGGAAGCGAGATATCTGTTGTGGGCCAGCTGAAATGCCTTTTACAACTGGGTCCGGACGGCTGGGCGAGAGTTAGTATGGATGGTAATCGCACAGCCGAGCTTTCCCATCTGCTCCGGAGTAGAACAGCGATATACGGGGTACAGTGTTGACGCTGTATCTGTAAAACCCTTACAGCTGCGTCGAAGTCCTGATCGAAATCCCAACAATGAAATTCTCCCGGTTACATACATAGTGCTCTTAGTGGATCGTGAAGAAAGAATCTGAATGGCCCTTACAGATGTATTTCGGCTAGTAATTAGGCAACTTATGTTGTTAGAACTTAGTAGTTACAGGGCACCGGGACCTGGGATGGGATCTGCATAGCTGAGCTTCCAAAGACCCGAACTTTCTGCTCCGCCGCAGCACTAGATCGTGGATTTTACTCCACAGTGGCACAGATACCTACATGGCTGGCTGAATCTGAAACTCAAAATACATCTTCCTGCTGCTGTTTACCTCATTGAGTAATCTCTATTTTGTACACGATTGACGTTTCGTCACCTGGTGGGCTAAGCTCGGTTAAGTAAATCGGCACCCGAGTCCAATGTTCCGATGAACTCTTGCCTAAAGTAATCTTCCTCAATAAGGTATTGATTTCGCTAACTTTACGGATATACCTGCTTGTTATTAATCTATCTATATCCCAGTACTACTGTCAGAGTAGCGCGGTTCTCGAATTCTTTAGAAGCTGGCAACCAACTCAGCTCGGCAATTCATCCGGGAGGTGATGACCGTGCGTACGGACCGACAAATATAGGGGTATATATTTTGTACAAGCTGAATTGTGGGGCAAGCTAACTGATGGATCTAGTGGATGCAATAGTACATGTTAGGAGATCCGATTCAGAAGATTTATGAACTCTAATTAAGCGAAAGCGAGTGCCTATACCATTTGCCGCTCTTGCAGGCGGTCTTTTGTTACCTGTCTTAGGCATAGAGCTGAACCGTGTCATAGGATCCACAGTGAGATGAGATCAACCATGTAAATCGCTGTAAATTTGACCTCTACTAATTTACTCGGTGGAGTGTTTGACCAGGTTAGGCCGTGTAATGGGGCTCCCCTCGTTCAGCTGCGCAGGATAGCTGAATTTCGGTATCGCTGCGACTGTGCCCCATAATACAATACAGTGGGAGTTGGCAGTGGACGATTCGACGGAACATATAACAATTTACTTCCGCGCCTTCTCACTTTGTGTTCAACTTCCTCATTCACTTGGATGTGTGCTGTTCCGCCAATATGCACTTAACGGCAGCGCTTACCCTTTTCTTCGCTGCCGCCCAGGCAAGCCCTCCCATCCAGCAGGTCATCGGTACCAGTGGTCGATCTCTGCACCGATGGTCACTTGATGATATCGTTACCTCTTACTTTGGAGATGCCTCCAAGTGCTGTCCTAAGGGAACCCAGTTCGACGGCGAGAGATGTGTTCTCGACGGTCCTAAGTGCGACAATGGCAAGCTCGTGGATGGAAAATGTGTAACCGACCCCATTTGCCCTGTGGGCCAATGGAATGGTCAGTTCTGTGTCTCAGCAGAGGGCCGCGTTTGCCCGGACGGCTTGAAGCCCAGTGGAAATGTTTGTGTCTATGAGTCCGGTCCTACATGTAGGGATGGCTCAAAACCAGACGGCGATGTTTGTGTCTCCAAGGGCGCCCCTAAGTGTGACAACCCCGGCGACGAGTTCAAGGGAGGAGTCTGTGTTAGTACCAAGAAACCAGTCTGCAAGGATGGATCGCAGCCCAGTGGCGGAATGTGCGTCAGCGAGAAGCCTCCAGTCTGTGGCGGCGATGCGGAATGGGCCCCTGAGCTCAAAAAGTGCGTTTCTGGAACGCCTCCTACCTGCAAGTCGGGCAAGTTCGACAACGGCTTTTGTGTTTCTGATTCTGATCCGGAATGTATCGACGATGAGAATAAGTACAACCCGAAGACCGGCTTCTGTCACTCTGCTATTACGCCCGGCTGTGGAGAGGATGCTGAGCTCCAAGACGGAAAATGCGTTGGCAAAGTCAAGCCGGCTTGCAAGGACGGATACACTTACAGCTACGATTTGGCGTCTCAAACTGGTCAATGCTGCTCGTCTGATATGACCTGGGATGGAGAAGCTTGCTATTCCATCCCCGGGCCGGACGGGTGCCCCTCCGATACCACCCAGGGCAAGGACCGCTGTACGAAGCCATCTGGTGGTCTTGCCCATTGTCCACCTGAATTTAGAGAGAGCAATGGTCAATGCATTGGCAGAGGCCCCTTCTGCCCTCCCATGCTCAACTATGAACCCAGTCTCAACGCCTGCGTCGAGGACGAGAATCCCGAATGTTTGGAGCCTGGCAGCAAGCTGGAGAACGGCAGGTGTATTTTGGAGCTCACCCCTGAATGTCCCAAGGGCTCTCGCCAGGAGGGCAACTACTGTGTTACGATCACCAAACCCTACTGCGAGGGCGAGGAAGAAGGAAAAGCCCACTTTGACGGAACCCAGTGTGTTTCCAACGAGACCCCTGAGTGTGAGGATCCGAGCGCTCAATATGACGGCGAGGAGTGTCTTACTGGCCGTAAGCCGGTCTGTGACGAAGCCAATGGATTCTTCCTCCAAGGTGGCCGCTGCGTGTCGACAAAGACCCCCGAGTGTCCTGATGGTGGTAAGCTCAATGCTCAGGGCGAGTGTGTTTCCAGGAGAAAGCCTAAGTGTAAGACCGGCGACCTCGTTGGCAAGGACTGTGTGGTTGGTTCTGTCAAATGTCCCAAGGGAACCTGGGATGGCAAGAACTGTGTCGTCGATGAAGAACCCAGGTGTCCTCCCAACCATAAATGGATTCCCTGCAAGAACAAGTGTGTCTCCTTCGAAAAGGCTCAATGTGGAAAGGGTTATTACCCGAAGAACGGAGAATGTGTCTCCAAGCACGACAAGATTCGTTGCGACGACGGCGCACAGTGGGACCCCAAGACCCAGACTTGCCTCGGAACCAAGCCCGAGTGTGAAGACGGCAGTGTCCCTGAGGGAGGCGAGTGTGTCTCTCAGGAGATCCCCAGGTGCCCAGATCCCGAGCGATTCGAATTCAACGGCAAGAAGTGTGTGCTCAAGAAGGGCCCTGATTGCGCTCCGGGTTTCAGACTGCTCAAGGGCGAGTGTGTTTCGGAGATAGGCCCTGTCTGTGGCTACGGCCAGGTTCCAAAGGATGGCCGCTGTGTTTTGGTCTCTGGTGACTGCATGGAGTTTGAATTCTGTCCTACCTACAAGCCTTTGCTATAAGGTCGGAAATCAACGTTTGTACATATTTTAAGTTGTATTAGTTACGAATGCAGAACCATTAGACTGCTCTTACGCTGTTGTCTCAAGGTGTAGCTCAACAGCTAGAGGTCATCACTCTAGTTTCATATGTGTAGTCATTTGTTAGCGGTGAGCAGATAGTTCTGGAGTGACGCGTGGTAATGTTTTCCTTGTTACCATCGTCCCTGCGTGACATTCCCACTCTTTCCTCAGACAGACTCAATATCAGCATTACAAGAGAGAAACCAAAAGAAATAAAGAATAGCTTGGCTGGCAGAGGACAACCTCCCATCCAAACTTCGAACCAGGATACAACAGATCGGCAGGAGGATGTATATAGCCCCAGCTCATTATGTTGTCCTAACATGAGCAGGGTGACGCTGATTGACTGCGGCGATAAGAAAAGAACCGTTTGCAAGGCCTAAGCTCTAGATTGGTGTCTTAACTCTCGGAAAAGCTGCCATCTTCAGCATTATTCTCGACCTCAGGGTTATAAATGATGCTTGTCATCAAGGCTTTCAAATCCTCATCTAACATACTGATTTTCGCTCTATCCTCGGCTATGGTACTAATGGGCCAGTTCTAGACTTGAGCTGGAGAGAAATATCCCTCAGGATCGTCATTGGCTGGGAAATGCATATATTTGCTTCTTTTCATGATGAAGATCGCGGTTCGTCTGACGTGCAGTGAGTGGGGTAGGTGGATCTAATGCCGATCTCGATTATCGTGGTCCTGACTTGAAACTTGATGAGGATCATGTGTGGAGTACATATAATCAAATGTGCTTTTCTTCAGTCTCCGAGAGATTGTCACTTGCAGAAGGGCTGAAGTGCCCCACTGGTTATAGTCTGCTTCTTTTGGCTTGTACGGCACCCAAGACACCCTAATTTGAATACGATGGTATGCACTCCTGAGTCCCTGGATATAGTGTAACTTGGCGTTAACTCACAGCCTTATTCGTTGCTATTTACAATTTCAGGTAAGCTCTAACCACCGAGCACCTTGTACATCTGCTTGACACCATCACCAATTGGGAACTTCAGGTCCTCAACCTGGTGGCGATAGAAGCCTTCATTTCCTCCTGCCGCCGCTACTATGGCCGAAGGAACACTATCTGGGTATTCCTGCTTGGACATGAAAACTAGTACGATCAGTAATGGTTCACTGAAAGGAACAATGATGAATGCTTACCACGGGCATTGACAGCAGCACGCTTAGCGCTCCACATGGCATGATAGGCATTGGTGCTACCATCGTTGTTGGCATCACCGACGACATAGAGGCCGCTAACGCTTGACTCCATGTTACTCTTGATTTTGACTGAATTCCCATCCATCTCCAAGCGCAACTGCTTGTGGAGGTTGGACGTCTGAGTAGTAGATACGTGGATGATGATTCCATTCGCGACCAAGGAGCTGCCGCTGCTGCTCAGGTGAACGTTATACTCACCGTCCTCGGGCTCCATACCGGTCGTGGTACGTTCGGCGCTGGCGATATCTTTCCCCCCAGATAAAAACATTGTAGGTATTCGTGATGACTATTTCCCAGCCCTCCCGCCTCCTTATCCTACTCGGTCAGTTCACCGCCAGTAAATATATGTATATCGGTAGTTAACTTACTCAACTCCAGTGCAGAACCAATGGCACTTGCAAGCTTGCCATACACGACTATTGTACGGTTCTTATAGTCATGGACATCGCGCTAGGGACATCAAACAAGCCTTTTCCAAAAGCTTCAGCAAACCCTGACTTACTTGACTGAGGGTATGCCTTGTTTGAGGACACTGTTATATGACTCTAGTAAGCCACACTGCTTCATTAGACACAGGATCTGGGATATACCAGAGTACCGCTGACATCTGTATGTGCACAATAGTATTTATTATAATTAAGTACTTAGTACATACGACCATAGGGTGTGGAGAACAGGGCTTCCCGTCCGCTCAGCCGTACTTAAGCCACACGCCGGGAGGTTAGTAGTTGGGTGGGTGACCACCAGCGAATCCCTCCTGTTGTATGTTTTTTTTTTTTTTTTATATAAAGTCTGCTAACACGTCCTTGATTGATACCCAGTGGCGAAAATAAGTAGTTCGGGGTACAATTCCTCAATCTACTATCGAACTACTGATCGAGACTTTAGTAGTACCTGATCTACACACATTCTGTCCCCAGTCCTTTTTCACACAAAATGACCAGTTGCTTTCTTGTCCCAGAACATCATGCATATATCGTGTCTTGACATTCCAGTACTATTGTGAATCATACAAGAGGGATATTCGGGAAACTCAAGCAAGAGACACGGATGCGACCAGGCCACCGCCGACGATGACAACATCGTAGTCCCATTTGGTAGGATTCCACTCATCCAGTGATGTGTAATCAGTTTAATTGAACTCTACATCATCGAATACAGGGTTGTGAGTGAGCGTAGAGCCCCCATCTTCAGACTCTTCCACAAGAGGCATCTAGGGGGCAGATAGAGCAGAAGCAAGAGGAAAAGAAAGGAGACAGAAACGCCAGAAATAGAATAAAGACCCAGGCGTACCATGTTTCTGGTTGTGAAAGGGAACAGATTATCGGCAAACTGCCAGACTAGCCATTGCAGGGCAGACAATAGATATCTATAGTGCACGATAGACTTGGTCACCTTGGATATATCACTGCACAGCTCCCTGACAGGTCTACTGCGACACGGCCGGGAGTTTTTTTGAAGTGTAAGAAGCTCCTGCATGAACTTCGGTTGAACCAGGAGTCACTAAGACTATTCTTTCACTCTGGTGTAGAGCTTTAGGGCTGAAGGAAGGCACTATTTCTTCACGGGGCCAAGATATGATGAAAAAGCATTGGTGATCATATCAGATGGATTGCTTGGAGCAATTATGAGTTTACTTATCTAACATTATGTCGTTCAATCTAAATGATGGTTCATTCTCCGAAGTGGATACAGGAAAACTGGGGATCAACCGCCTTTTGTTTCTGTTGAAGCGCAAGAAAAATAAACTACGCAGTGTCTCATAGTATTATTCAAATTCGTATGAGCGAATTATTGTTTGAGTGAAGATCTCCTTCGCTGAACGCTCAGTAAGTTCTACCATCCATTGAGCAGGAATACAATTTGGTTGTAAATTTTGGGCGTTGATGTACGACACCTACGGAAAAACCATGGGCTCTTGACTGCCAGAGAACTGGTTTACGGTGGTGGAAAACATTCTTTACGGATAAAACCATCATCATATTAAACAGGCGCACAGAAAAGCGGGCGGAAAAGTAAAAGAAAGAGATAAACCGAGAGCAAAAAATTAACCTAAAAAAGAAAGTGCTTCCAACGAGAATCGAACTCGTGCTTGCGGATTGCAGATCCTTTAGATAGGAGCTGTCATATTTCTATGAGACCGCCGTCCTAACCACTAGACTATGGAAACTTGCTTGTTAATTGGCTCTTTTTTTGGCCTTATATTCCATAGTTGTTGGCTGTTCAGCAGTTTTATCGGACAATCAATGCGCTTGCCATACTCTTACTTGGTTAATCAACATTCCACAGAAGGAAAATAGGGACTCTCCGTTTTTAGTTCTTTTCTGTTTTACCGCGTTTCTCAATCCTCGGCATGATTATTTTAGTATATGCCTTGTACCAGGGTTTATCCCTTGCTTTGACCGGTTTCCCTTACAGGGTGGAGATTGCCATGGTTGAGAGTTACTAGGTCATTGGGTGGAGAGTGGTTCGGCTCAGGTACCCGAGTTTATTGTAGCGTATTTCATTAAATGACTTCATAACTTGGCTAATCATATGCTGCAAAGCTTGGTACATATTCGTAAACATAGAATTCGACTTCGTCACTGATCCGCCATAGAAGCCCACTTCTCAAAGCAATTTTGACAGTATAGAATGAAAGGCCGAACTCAGGACAGAATGTAACTAAATTCAACATTTCACATAAAAGCTCTTGATCTGCGTCTCACTTCCACCCCATCTCGGCACCCGACAGGTCGGCCTAATATCCTTCCCAAAGACGCTGACCGTCCGGTTGCCAGAACAATGGTTATCGTTGAAGAGATGCACCCTGCAATGAGAATCTGTGATTTTGTCTGGGATGTAGGACAATGCTCCGCCGTTGAGAATCGCGTCGCGACAAGATGTGCTTTTGGTTCCGGAGAAGAGCGTTATTTCTCCCGTGCAGTGGTCATTTTGGTATACGGAGAACTCCCAGGTTGCGTTTGGGATGGCGTGATGCTGGTGTTGAATGGAGGGGAGGGCGTACGCTGTGCCGAGGAGGAGGAGAGGGATGCTGAAGAGGATTTGCATGATGTTGGCTGTGTGTGTAGATGAATGTTCTTCGCTCTCTCGGTGGTTTCGATCAGGGAATGAAATTGGATTCGTTCACCTAGAAGTCCTGATATCAGGTAAGCACCACAGCCTGTAGTAGTTGGTACGAAATAGATCACAACAGATCTGAACAGAAACAAAAAATCTTTGACTGGTTTGTACAAGTTTACTTTGGATTTCACTATTTAATATTCTCTGTGGAAACCTCAATCGGCAAGGGGCATCCTAAGATCTCCAAATATAGTCCACTTACCCAAAACTCATATCACCCAGTTTGCATATGCCAGGGTTTCAACGGTGGATTCCATAGGTCAATATTTCCCTTCAGTGGCGTCCAGGAAAAGGTGCATATGCGCTATCCCTTTAGCCTCATTTCCTGTATTGAGTGGCGAGTGTAAAGCATTGCGTGTATCTTAAATCTCGATGAAGTTCATATGTCCGCCTGGAGAAAGTCGAAAGTTGGATCAAGAGTTGGATCAAGAGTTGGATCAAGAGTTGGGTCAAGGGTTGGGTCAAAAGTTGGTCCTTCTATCCCCGGTCCTAGATCCAGTGCCCCAGCCGAACCGAGGCTGTGGTAATCGAGGACTTCGGAGTATCTGCAGAATCTTAGTTAGCCGCACTCTTTGCGAGATTGATGACAACGCACATCATAAGTTTCCATGTCTCTATGGGGAGATCGGCATCATTGAAGGACCAGTCGAATTTGTCTAGCGCTGCAGGCTCGTCGTCGGGATCATGGTAGGGAGCGAGATAGGGGTGTTGCAAAGCGGTCTCAGCTGTTAGCCTCTTGTCTGGATCAAACAAGAGCAGCTGCTCGAGGAGGCTGATGACTGTCATAACAAATGAGTGCCTTTGATTGTGGGCTTATTCAAATTGAGGGGCTATTACCATCGTTGTCAAATCCATGGAACACAGCCTTCAGTGGGCGTGGCTCTTGTTTAGGTAGTGAACTGACAACCCGATGAGTCTAGAAAACCTTTCATGTAAGCGTCTAATGCGGTCTCTTGTAATATAGGAGTGGAAACACTCACGTTTCCACTAGTTATTTTCTGAATCACCTCTGGAGGCGGGTTTCCGAGCACTTCTGTGATCAGGAAGAACTGGTGAATGTGGTCCTTCCCTGGGAACAACGGCCTCCCTCGAAGCATTTCGGCGAGAATGCAGCCCGCGCTCCAGATATCCACCATTTTACCGTATCTCTGCCATGTCAGCATGATCTCTGGTGCTCGGTAATACCTCGTTGAGACATAACCAGTCATCTGAGGTTCTTGTACTCGAGCCAGACCGAAGTCGCAGATCTTTAAGTCACAGTTTTCATTGACCAGGAGATTGCTTGGTTTCAGATCACGGTGTATGACGCCAGCAGAGTGGATATATTTCAGTCCGCGCTGTAGAAGGTTAGAAATGCTCTTCGATTCATCACCTATACGAGAAATGATACCAGTATCTGGTACATGAAGTATTGAGCAAACTTATTGTCGAGGGGCCTTGCCCTTAAGAGTCGACTGAGATCAGTCCCCAGGAGTTCCGTTACCAGGTATCTAGCAAAGCCTGGCATCAGTACGCTGTGAGAGATATTGCCACCACGGTAAAAGCTATGTATAAGTAGAATTCTGCCGTACGTACATGTCCTCTAGTGGAGAGATAAAGATATCGCACAGGCCAATAAGCTGCCTCAAGTTAGCGTTGCAGGCATATCTGCGGGTGAGCAGGACTGAGGGGTCCAAACATTCTCATGGCGCAGCTGTTTCAGAAGTTTAACCTCTCTGTACGTCCGCTTGGCAATGGAAGCGTTGGCAAAGGGGTTCATCATCTTCTTAACAGCGACATGTTGCTGGGTTATTTTGTCATATGCGGAACTGAGGCCCCTTTTGTTAGCCTGCAAAATAAGAGGCCAAGGTCGCTATGGACCCAATATCCAGGATAGGTGTAGTATATACCACACAAGTCCGAACGCACCCAAACCGACCGGTTGCACATTTGCGTATCTGATGGAATGTTATTCTACACCGTTACGAAGTATCTCACCCCTGAAAAACAGTACCTGCTGGTGGTTTCGAACGTAGTACCCAAGATTTCTGCACGAATGAATTCCATGCTGTCGTCCAGGATCGACGTGGCAGTAATGGCAGGTTTCTAAAAAAAAGAAAAAAAAAAAAAAAGGTAAAAAATAAATAAAATAGAAAAAAGGCCCAGAATAAAAAAAAGAGAACAGCAAAGATTGATTGAAGACGTCAGCCCTGCCTTTTTACCACAATGACGAGGGATAGATTCAGTCGAGACTTTCGGGCTCGTTGTAGCGTGAAATAGAGACAACCGTAAGGCTACCAAATGTGGAAATCCAAAAGCCTACCTTGTCCGCCACTTGTTCCTTGTGGGTTAACGGAGTGAGACGCGCGAAAGGGAGAACTGCCGTTATCCATCCGTAGTCCTTGAGGGCTCATGTCACCCAGGAACTGCCCGTCCTGATTGGCGGGATGAGATGCCACCAGCAGGATGCCCCCGAATCAAGGCACCCAGCGGATTTTCGGTGCAACATTTCTCAAGTATCCACTCCCCTTATATCCACACTCGAACCAGGTGAACGGAGCCCCTATATTTGGGTAGTCCATAGTCCTCGTTAACCGCTGGCGTGCCAGTGTCTGTCCTGGGAGTCGTGACACATTCCTCCCGCTGCCAGCTAACTATGCAACCTAGAGTCTCATCTGCTATCAACTCAGATCAGACCGCGCTGCTACATTCACGGGGCAAATAGAACAAAGAAAAAGCATCACTTGATTCCCATGGAAGTGAAGCCTGCCACTCAACTAGTCCCTGCTCGACGCTTATTGCCACTGGATGCACGGCTTACACGACTCCCCAATCACAACCTGTTGCGAATCTTCCCTCTACAACAACTGACCGAACACAAGCAACACTGCTCTCACACTATTTCTTCAATTCAACTGACAATCCAACCTCGAATATGGTTTCCGGGGTCCGGAATTATGTTCCGAAGTTTTGCCACACAGCCTTAGGGCAATGTTTCCCAAGACAGTTCATTCGCGTGGATTCCACTTGACAGTCACGAGTCCTACAGATTGATATCCAAGCGCCTTCTCGCCTCATATCACCCTCGCCAAGTTCTCCATGACCGTCTGACACCTCACTTCTCGGCCAAACTCGTCTCGACATGAATCTAGAAACCGTCAACCGACTGACATAGAAGCAGACCTCGCTTCTCAATCACATATATCGAACATCACAGGTGAAAAACCCGATTATACGCTTCACGAGAACCCTGCCATACTCTTCTCAACGGTCAGACAACTCTTTGTTCATAGGTACCGTTCTAAAGTAGAGTCCACAGCCACCGCGGACAAAGAGTCCCTACAACAAACCGAGCGAAGTGTCCTTTCCTTTGGCCACACATAACTTATCACATATAGGCCGGTTCTCACCACTACCTTCTCTCCAGGGTTCTTTCATTCACCATAGTTCCTATACCCCCAAACGCCTGCCATTATCCCAGCGCTCGGCTCCCGGATCCACTACGCAGAAAAAAACCGTGAAAAAAGCAGCCCAGAACACCACAAGAGCCGACACAAGCCGTTCTCAACGAGAGAACAGTATTGCATGTGAAAACACACCCTACGCCACCCAGCTCGCCTTAATCTAAGCGGATTAACGTGAGGTTTCGCAAGCCCTAGATATCCGGTGGCTATTCGGCCATTTCACGGTAGTTACTCGGTAGCTGTCAAGAGTTCGTCTTCGGAACCATAGTTCCAGAGGCACTTCTTCGAAATCTAGAAGAGCCCACTATTGCCTACGGAGCTTAACACCACCTTAGTCCGTGGCTGTCACAGCTCTAGGCGGAGGTTTGCCTTTCTCTTCTCCAGGACTAGACCGGATGCCGAGGTGCTGTGCATGCAGAGTGGTGGTACACACTATTGTGCACGTCACCGTGGAAAAAGATGAGCAATACCTCGCCATTGGTGGAGCCTCAATATAGTCCGACACTGTGGCGCATTTCGGTTATGTTTTTGCCAATTTTGAGGCCTACAGTGGGACGCTACACGAACATTGGTGAGTGGCACGTATCAGACCATTGTGGCAAACGTCATTCCGGTGGTATTTATCATCACGATTTCCCATAATTGGGAGGGAAAAATTGCTGAAGGGGGTAGTGGTAGACGAACACGCATTTATATGGTCCACCCAATTTATTAGCAACTTTAGTATAGGTGGTAGGCACTAGTGGTAGGGTTGAAGCTCAGGTACATTGTGGCAAAGGGATCATCACCGCCTAATCGGCCACCAATCACATGCTCTATAGAATGTGGCAGAATTTAGGTGGGAATTAGATGTATGACTAATAGAGGCAGCCAATCATTGTCCATATTATCATGTGGATAGTGAGGTGGTGGTGGCAATTATCTTGTCTGATGCTCCAAGAGCGGCAACCTGCGTCTTTGATCGACGTGATATAGGAGCCATGTCGTCATAAGATGGAGTTTCATATCTGGCAGCGATACTATGTATGCATGCTAATAGAGCCATCACATGAGTCAAAAGCACAGCCTTCTAGAAGAGGGGACTTCTGCAGAAGGCGTCCAACCTGATCAGCTAGAGAAGAGAGCGAATTGGCTCTCGCCTTATCGATAGCTATTTAGGAACAAGCCTACCAGGCTGGCCTGACAGCTGTCTCAGCCTCGATCATTAAGGACGCTAAAAGAGTGCAACAAGGACACGATCTGTTTCTGGCGTTAGATTTCTACGATGTAAAAAGAATGGATATATACAGTCTAATAACCATGCAATGACAATTCATTCCGTCGATCATCGATGATACAATACATTATTCACTGCGTTTTCTTCGTCATCAAAGCAGTAGATGTGGGCGCAGAGTAGAGCCACACGATGACGAAGGCCAGGAAACCGCCGATAACAGACCAGAGCCCAGCGATCCAGACCCATCCTCCGCTGATCTTCCAGCTGCGAGGATATTCGTTGTGAGCATAGTGGCGGACAGTCACCTCGTGCTTCTCCTCGATGCTGGTGAGGAAGGGACGCTTGTAGTTGACACGGAAGGAGAAGATACCGTGCTGGTCGGGGACGGTGAACTTAGTGCTGTAGATGGTGCTATTTTCCGTCTTGGCGGAAGGCTGGAGGTCAAGGCGATGGAAGGGGGACAGCATGGTGAACTCGAGCTGAAGGGCATCATTCTCGGGAACCTCGAAAGGCAAATACTTGTCGTAGCTGTACTCGGAGACCTCAATGCTGAAGACCTGTGAAGAGGTTTGTCAGTTCATTCCTAGCGCTATCTTACAGTTATGTGGCGGTCGTTACATACTGTCTCGTTCTTGATCCGGTAGATTTTAGGGTTCAGTTCACCACCCTCGGCCAGATGATGCTCAATCTTGCCAACCTTGAGGACTCCAGTCTCCTTGAAGGTCCAGGCGGTCAGCTGTTTGGCAAACTCACGGTTAGCAGTCTCAGACTCCTTTACGTCACCAGGAGCCTTGACAGTAGCGGAGAACCACTTGTCCTGGAGACTCTCAACCGAGCCCAGAAGAGTGAAGCGGGCAGAATTCCGGGCTTGCATGGCCGAAACAAGAGCCAGCTGGGAACCCGAAGCCGCAACATCCTCAACGGAGCCCACATTCTCCTTGGGGTTGTAGCTGTAAGCAGTTGCCGGGGCGCGCAGAATGGGCGCGAGAAGTGGGTTGGAGTCACCCAGAGTGTGAGGGGCGGTCCTTGGAAAAGCCAGAACGCCCTCACCATCGAAGAATGCCTTGGTGTCACGCCTCAACTGGCCGGGGCGCTGGAGAACGAGGACATCATGCTTCTCATCCGCAGAAAGAGTATCATAATTGAAGTGATCAACGACAACTGAGGAACGGTCGGTAGACAGATGAAGGTCGAGTTCCAAGAGGAGCGAGCTGATAGCGCTGGGGGTAGTGGACTTTCCGGAAAGGGCGAGAAGGACGTTGCCGTCTTTGTTCATGAATTCGATGATGTTCTTGGGGTTCAAAGATGGCCCGAAGCCTGCATTAGGAGTCAATTGTGTGCCATGGACCACATCCGATTCTCAATGGGTTATTTTGCGAACCTTTCGACCGAGGAGGAAGGAGGAGGACATGGTCGTAAGCTCTTTCTCCGAGCTCGAACAAGGAAAGCTTGTCACTCTTGGGCGATTCGAAAGCGAGGTTGTATCCCCGAGCTGTAAGATAGTTAGCATCAATTGCTTCCAGTTGTCAATTGTGCCTCACCTTCTAGATCCCCCCAGAACGTAGAGTAAGCATCCTTCTCAGCCTCATCCTCCAGAACGACCAGTAGACGGTTCCCCGAACTACTCAACGCATGTACAACAGCCAAGAAGCCGAACAGCAGTAAGGAAAGACACCACCGCATCTTATAGGGATCCGCGCAGCGGAGCAAAAGAACGACGGCGAAGGATCAGCAGAGGGAATTGGAAATTAAAGCTGGGGTGAACCGGAGTTGTCATGAAGATCGATGAGTATGTAAACGGGCGACGTGTTTGGACCGAATGCCAAGACTTGGTCGCCGCTTTGGAATTGACGGGCGCATTACATTGCCGGACTTTCGTCACTTTCAACCTCCCCTCTCCTCCGTCGCACGTCTCAACCACACACACCACCCCCCCAATTGCCTTTCCCTGGACCCCGGGAATCGCTCAATTCTGCGGTCAACCAATTGCACTCGATTAAGTGCATTGTTCTTTTTTTCCCACCGGTACCGTCCGCTCAGCCGTCTCGCGACCACCGTTCCTGCGAAAAGTTTCTTTTAACGTCCGACTACTTCCTAACCCTTTCCTATCACAATGACTACCCCTCAATTCTGGTCGACGCCTCTCCGCTACCTTCGCTGGGCCTCTCATGAAAAGCCCGCTATCTTCTACTCGCTTGTCGTTGGTGCCATGGGCCCCGTCATGCTGGTGACTCTTCCCCCGATCAGACGGGCCTTCGGCGATGTTGACCCGGAACCCATTCCCCTCACATATCCCAGTAAGTTCATCTCTGCATCTTTACGTGTTGTTTTGTTCTTTTCTTTCCGGATCTTCCTGAGCCATGGTTGGCTGACTTGACATAGTTCCCCAGGGACCCCGGGTTATCCCGCAGGGCTACGATGACGAGTAAATCCGCCAGAGACTGTGAATGGAGTCCGTGTCGATTTTCAGATTTGATTTTTGCTTGGTGTATTTAGCTGGGAATTCGAGTCAATTCAAAAGACTACCTACCTACTCTGTCGGATATCTCCGATTACACCGCCTATCGCTTGAGGCTGGGCAGGAGATTTTGTGTTGCTCCGGGTTGATATCCGGATAAATGGCTTTTGGATTGCTCGAGACGCTCTTCTTACCATTGCCCCCTCCTCAATCGTCTCTATACCCTCACGGCCTACGGGCTTTGTGGTCAGCGTGACTGCTGTGTATTGTACAGGAAAATGATTATAGAGCGGTGAATAATGCCATTTGTTTCCTATCCTATGGTAGTAGTCATGGCGGCTATTCACCTGTGACTCGGTGATATTAATTCATTAAATGACCGGTGTCGGATATCCCAAAGTATGCAAGCCATATTTCCAAGTCAGTAGTGCTGTTCTTATTCAGCTGTTGTCATCTCTTCATCTTCGTCAACAACAGAGGCGTTCTTGTTTTATCTTCAGCTCCGATAGAATCAACGTCGGTAATATCAGTATCGACAGGCAAAGTGTCAGTGGCAAAAGTTGCACTCGTATCAGCCGAAGTAACCTCAGCAGTGGTACTTTCAGGATCGGTAATATCTATCTCGGCCTCATCATCTCCATCACTATCTGTCACAACTTCGTAGTCAGATAAGAAGAGCTCCTCATCACTATGAACATGCCAATCACCATCGGGCCAAGTGACCCAGGGGAGTTCCTCGTCATCAACCTTGCAGCACGTCAGATAAGGTAATTCTCCCATAAGGTCCGGATCATAATGACTTTCGTTGACCAACAAAACAGAAACAAACTTGCTCATTCCACTCTTGAGTATGTCCAGTGTTTTATCAAGCATCTTGGCCCTGTACACACTCATGCGAAAGGCGTTCGTATTTGCCTGCTCTTCGGTATCTAGGTAAGCATCACCTCCAGCGTGGATGGCACGATAGAAAGCGGCACCGCCGTCACGAGCACAATAGGTACGGTCTTCAGCGACTGCCATACAAAACCACTGGCTGTAGTAAGTCATTGCCGTCCACAGACCAAAGTCCTTCACACAGGGTGTGTTTATGTCTTCGGTGCACGAAGCACCACGAAGTGTTGTGTAGGGACAATAGGTGAGCATGCGCGCCTCAAGCAATTGCTTGAATTCGACGAGCTCCGCTTGTTTGCTCTCACATAACTCGTGGACGACACTCGGTAGATAGTCGAGGTCATCTTCTAGAGCATTCCAGTTGCCGATAATGTGGATTGCTGCCTCCTTAAAGATTAGCGCCGATCGCATGTAAGTGCCCAGTTTTATCCAATTTATTGGATCCTCAGCGATGAGAGCATAAAAATGTGGACCTAGTCCCTGAAAAGCATCTACGATGGCGGGAAATACCGTGCGGGTGGCTCTAAGGCAATCGGCCAGATTGACTAACTCCCAGCAGCGGCTTAGGACGTTCTGGAGACCCCCCTGGTCCAACAAAGGACAGAGGCCATACAGGATCTTGAACATGTTAGTCCAAAGGAGACGGATGTCGGGAGGCCACATGATAGGCTTCTGGAGCCGCATATACATCGGGCCATAACGATATTGGTCATTCGGGTCCTGGTGTTTGAAGGAGCCGGGCATTAGCGCTGCGAGCCCTGATCGTCCACCACGACAACTTACCAGAATCTCGAGCACTCCGTATCCATGTGATGCTGATTCCACCAGCTCAAGTTGCACACAACCGAAGTGTCCAATACCATACGATCCGAGCGATGAAAGTAGGTCTCTCAACTCACGCGAACGGGCTTTAAGTACGGTAGAATGTAATCGATAAACATCCTCATATATCATTATGTTTACGTCGCCGTCGCTAAATTGTGGGAATGTTGACCCCATCCTGGAAAGACGGCAGGCTTAGCTGCCAAGAAGGATCCGAAGGGCATACGACAAGTGATCGTTCCAGCTGGCCGGTGTAGATCATAAGGGGGTCTATCAGGATAGAAGGTAAACGATAGGTACGATTCGAAGATGAAGTACCTTGGCTATCTGAGATAAATGTATGAATGGGCGAGAGAATGAAATGTATTGCCAAAGACAGTGAGGTTCTGTTACTGCGTTTCACAATACTCTCACCGATCGCCATGGCGTCCATGATCCTCCAGGGTGTAAACAAATGACGACTAATGGGATAGAGATAACATCGCCTGCAATGATGGACATGGCAGCTACTTCCTTCAGGCCTGGTTCATGTGGATGGAGACGGATACAGTTGAGTTTGGTGAACATACAATCACGGATTGACCCCGACGTATCACGGATTGAGATAGAGTCAGACCAAATGGGCACCCATAGGCAGTGAGTGGCAATCCAAAAGGGGTTTGAGTAACAAAGCGCAAGGATGATCATAGTCTAAGCCGACTGGCAAACATCAGTTATTGAACGGTTCTGGAAAACCTCCAGGGTTAAAGCCATTGAATAGACAAAGAATAACGCCATATATGCTCATATCTACATGTAGCTCATGAACAGCATCACTGTATATCATCAAAGCTCCTAAGCTGATGGAATCCAGAATCAGTCGCATGCTCCCTGCAGACTCCTCACGTCGGAAGAAACAGTCGAAAAAAAGAAGAAACCTCTCAGGATGGAAAGAAAAGAGGCAGACAAACAAGAAATGATCACATCCAGTACACCGCAAAATCGCAAAAAATGGGAATAGGTTTCCAACGGTGGAGATTGGAGGCAAAATAACAGGAACAATCAAGACCAGCACCGGGCATTACAACATAGCCAAAAAAGCCACCTTTTCATAACCCATCACGCAAGAGCCCCAAAAGCCAGTCAATGTTCACATTATTAATGCTTTCTGACCCTTTTAACGGTAGCAATAGCCAGGTCAAGCAGAAAAGGATAAGAGAAGAAAAGAAACAACCAGCCAACGCCGATGGAGACGTTTCATGAGCATCAGAAAACAACCAAGGATAGCTTGATTGGCATCCAGGTCAAACACGAGATCCGGGTTTCCTAAGGTATGGCTCCATATAGACTGCAATTTGGTCTCAACAGCTTAAGCATCATTGTTTTGGCCTGGTCTTTCACAGGTCAAGATAGAAGGCATCTAATCCGTATAGATGCTGGAGGTGGGTGCGAAAGTAAAAAAGAATTGCGCAGATTTTAATACTCCCAAGGCGATGTTCTCCTGAGACAAAAGGTGGAATTGAAGCTACACCCCAGGGATTCATAGACAAATAAAAGGGGAAAGCATCCTTCATCTACCGCCGGCGGGCTGGATCTCTTTCCCTTGTTGGCTGTGGCCTACTGCGGTCCGAGTATGCCGACTCCGGGGTATATCTGGGGTCCATTCCTCCTATCCGCGGGTCTGGGGCGGTAGTAGTAGGGTAAGCTATTCCGGACGTAACAGGGGAATAGTCCGATTCTGTTTCATAACCAGGCCCAGGGTACCTAGGGTTGTTTCTCCCATTTTCGTAGCCATAGCCAGCGGCGCTGGTGTATGTATATGTTTGATGCATATCGGCAGACACCGGGGGTTGGCTGGGCGCAGAATAAGGAACCTGCGGGGGTGGATACGTCTGGCCAGATCCAAAGGGAGAGTGGTTTGCAGGGTAGGAGGAAGAAGTTGGATAAGGGGGACTTTGTGTCTGCGCGTAAGGGGGTTGAGTGTAAGGATCCACATATTGCTGGGGTGGTGGTGCACTGTAAGCAGGTGGGGGGGATGGACCCGGCTGCTGTCGCCCTTCATGAAGTGAAGAAGATGCATAGGTTGCTGGAACCATGTTAGGTGGTGGTTGAGAGACACTGTAGTCTTGAATGTAACTACCTCGTGGATAGCCTTGGTCAGCGCGACGGAGCACATCTGCCTCCCACCGAGCAGAGTCAGCTTTGAGATCAGCAATCATTTCCTGTAATACGGCGCCCAGTCAGTTTTCGATATTTCACTCAAGAAAAGAGGTGTAAACACCGGCTCAACTCCGCATCGTTTCACTTACTGAGGTGAGATTTCTATAAGCACGGATAAAGTAGCCCTGGCGGCCCTGTTTTCACATCCAGTCAGTAACAGGGTTACAACGAATGGCTCATTTGCCATTGCTGGACCGATTCGATTCTCGGCAGTCATTTTAAGGAAATATCGGGAGACACACTTGGTGGTTTCCAGGTCTTACGAGAGCATCATTTCCAAGGTAACGGCATATGTCTGCTTGGATAACTTCCCGGCTGATTCCATCACCGGGGATAAAATACTCGTTCTGACGCTCCGGGCGTCCTTCATATCCAAGGCGTCCAGTCATTTTGTCCAGGGAAAAGGTCCAGTATTAAGGTACTATAAGCCAAGGGATCCAAATGGGCACCAGGAAATCCAGGGAATCCGGAGGTTATGAAGTTGAAAAATGGTCCAGTGATGGGAGATGATGTCCTTTGTGGGAGGGTTGGAAGCAGAAACAACAGCAGAAGTACAGCTCTAATGTGAGAGTGCGTCCAGGTAACTCCAAGGCTGATGATAATCAAGGCTAAACCGGAACTTTTTGATTGACAGAAACCCACGATGCAGAGAACAAGGTGTTAAGTGCAAGCGAGTCCACAAGATTGATCTCTCTGGGATTTTTCACCAGTTGAGAGAGTAAAGAAAGAAATCCAGGTGACAGTTATTGCCCACAGTAAGTTGTGTGAAAGACTGGGGTTCAAGATGGGATCTTAAGTCTCCTCAGGCTAGGTATCCGAACGGCAACGACAGGACCGGAGAGTCGAGATGATGGATGGAGAATGAGTTGTTGTAAGAGTAAACGAAAAAGAAAGCGAACTTGAGGACAAGCGAAGAGAGAAGGGTTTCAGGTGAGGGGATAAGGGGCCCGATCCTAAGTGGGGGCACTCCGTCGCTGATGATGACTCTCTTTTTCTTCTCTTTCCAAGCACTCCTGTACACTTGTGGCTTTTTTCCTTCGAACTGGCGGGAGATGCCAGGGGTGGGCTTGAACTAGGGAAAGGGGAAAAGGGAAAAGAGGAAAAGAGGAAGAAAAGAGAGGGAGCGAAGGTAGAAAAAAGGACGGACAGGTGCACGGGGAGATAAGCAGAAGGCGAAAGTGGAGGGTGGGGAGGGAAAAGAAAAGACGGTTGTGGGTTTTGTTTGTGCTGGGATTGGACTGAATACAAAATGGACTGAACGCCGCGCGGTTGGCCATTTGGGCTGTTGGGCCGGTTTGGGCTGCTGCTGGCCTTCTGTCTGGTGCCACGATTGACTCCACTCTGCCCTTCAGCAGAACATTCGAAGCGGTTGAAGGACCGGTTTGGACGAATAGGGCTTGCAAATCTGAATGATTTTCCTGTCCCTAGCCGTGTGCTTATTCGTTTATTGGGGGAAGACGAGAAGGGGGGAAGAAAATTAAAAATTAGAAAATCGAAATCCAGATTAAAATAAGTTCAAATAGAAGAGTTTCTCTTGAGTAAAGTTTTTATTGCTTTCTTTTTGATTATTATTATTCCTCTGGTGTTCTCTTGTATTTACTATTCTGAACGCGGCGATGAACTCTCTCCAATGGTGATCCTGTAGTCATGAATCTGTTGTTTACTCCGTACCTACTGGATCAGTAGGCTTCCCATTCCATCGGAATTTTGGACCCATCGAAGGAACCATGGGTAAGTGGTAACTTGTAAGCTGAAGAGCACATTCTCTCAGCCTGCGCCAGCCTCACTTGTCTCTCTTCTCTCTCCACCACGCAATGACATGACTTATTGCTTCATTTTGAAATGGTGAGGCAAAAGGAGTCGATAACACTCGAGATCATAAAACAAGAAACATTTTAAGTCATAGCATAAAATTGAATTACGGAGTAGAATTAACCAATCCAGGGGCGGTGTCTCTTCCGTGACTTTCAATAAAAGGTCAAGTAAGACAGCAGAAGACGTACGCAGCAAGGAAGGCGGTGGTACTACGCAGTACTCGACGGATCCTACTTTCAAGAATAACTTCATTTCTTGATATGGAAGAACGGGGTATATTCTCATCTTATTATTGAGTGACACAGAGCATGTTACCCTTCTCTCTTTTACTTTTCCTGTTTTCTTTTTCTTTTTCTTTTTTTTTTTACTAAAACCCCGTTCTTCTCTTCTGCAGACTGCAACATCGCCATCAAACTTACTTTGTAGATCCTGAAAGACAGTGTTTCGGTGGACTTGCCACTCAAAGCTCATTGTGACTGACACGAAAGGCGCCAAAAAAAAAAAAAAAAACAAAACCCTGGGCGTCCAATCCATGTACCTGAGCGACCAGTCAAGGTTTGCCGTTGCCAAAAATGCTGTCAGCCAGTCAGAAAGAGAATTGACGATGCTGTTGGGCAGGAATGCGTGGCGGGCTTTGGGCACTCATTCGTTCTGACCGCTGACACTAAGGCATACTACGCTGACACTACAGTGCGTACTACGAACTAGTTCATCCACTCTTTTCTCCATACTGGCCCTGTCAACCGCTCCGCTGTAAAACCATTCCTCGATCCAAGGCTCGAGCCCGCCCGACCCGCTACCCGGAGTGGAGGATTCCAGTCTTTTTCTGGCTCAATGTATCGAGATGGTGACTAATGATTAGATTCTCGAAATTATCAACAATTAACCAAGATAACGAAGGCAGCCTTGCTTCACTAACGAGGTGGACTATTATTCACACACCACCATTGCCTGCGATTACTGGTACCATGACCAGTCCTATAGCCATTTCTGGCCAGCTGCATGATCGGCTCGCTCTCTTTCTCTCCTCGACAATCCCGCCACCGCCTACGTCTGCAGGTTGGAGACTTGGAATACTACCCGTCTGATCGGAAGCCCAGCCTTTCATCCCTCCAGGTCTCTCCCCTCTCCTCCCCCTTCACTAGGGTGTGGGGACTGAATCAAAGCCTCACCTATAACCATCAAGATTGAGATAATTCGTCGAACTTTCAAAATCTAGTCGAAGATCTTCTGGACGAGTCAAATCAGGCCCGCCCGGGGATCACGTTATCCCCATAAATCTCACATGCTGATTCCCTGATCCATCTCGACGTTATATGCAGCGGTGAGTCCCAGAGGGTGGATCCTATCCGCTGATGCCCGAATGGCATCTGTCCAGGTGTCCTTCCGCTGCTGCACGGGGGCACCTTCGGTACGGTAGCTGCATCTAACCTAGTTGCCTTGACTGGGGAGCAGGTACCTAGATCCAAACGGCGCTGTTTTGTACAGTATTTTATTCATTGAGTGCCTTCCATCTTGCCTCACCGGGAGATCATCAATCTGAGGATAGATGAAAAGAGGCTACCGCTGCCGCCTGCAGTGCTAGCTGATAGTTCGCAGAACACAAAATCTAGACTGAAACCATAGAAAGTCTCGAACTGACTTGATAATGGATTAGAGATCCGGATACCCCGAAAGTCTTTCTCGTTTCGGAACATACGATTGAACTTCCGTGGACTGGCTATCATGGTGCATATGGAGTACGCCCTCTGCCTCGAGAAGGGCCGAGTGCCAATAGATGAGACCCATGCGTTATGATATCATTGCGCCCCGTCAGATCAAATTCCGGACGTACTTATGATGGCAAACCCAAGTAAACAGCCTGTCGACTAGTAGTCAACTTTTCGTCGTTATCATCGCTTGTATTATTTTGGTTCCATGGGCTGTTTCCAGAGTCAACTGATCTGTTGCATTGTTGGGCTTGACATGCCACCGAACTACCTATTTTTCCCTTTCGACCACGTTGCAGCAGCGTCGAGTCATATGGACAGGACGGACGGAACCTTGTGTGAACATGGCCAAGTGACACCCTTTTATTCCTTCTCGCAAAACGAGATAGACGCCGGGGGGCTATTGTGTTTATCGATTGTGATACAGGCATCAGCCCTTAGGCCCATGTCACCTCCGTAGCTTCTGTAGATCGTCTCGGAATCATGATGCTCGAGCACGACATGGGCCATAAGACATTTGACGAGGGCCGACGGATTTCTACCAATGTACAAGGCCATATAAATGACACGGCCGCCTGGATTTCCCGATGCCACTGTAACCTCGAAGCCTGTTCGCGACAAGAAAGCGCATGTTCCATTTTATCGAGATTTCGATTATGTGCTTGGATATCCGGTTTCGGGAACTGCTGGCCACTCTATTCGTAAAGATTTCCGCTAATTCACGTATTTGAAACGCTGCCGGGTTATCCCTAAACTTGTCGTTGGATTGAAGATGGTAAAACAAAATAGGAGCGCATAGGCCTTAAACATACTAGGTATCAAAGCGAACTTTTGCAAGTTTTCACTTGGTAGGCTCGTCATTTTTCACCACCTCAATAGCGAAGAAAAAGAAAAGAAAAGAGTGGAAAAGAGAGGAAATGTTTTTATAAGCCATATAGTATACCAGCACGTCTAACTTCTGTGATCTGGGCAGATTGTGCGGCACGAGCACAAAGTTTACGAAATAAGGCAATAGGTATTGCTCTAGAATAATAAATACGCTCTTCATAGTTCAAATCTCGGAATCCTCGGATTTATGTGTAGGCGTATGGTTTCGCCAAAGCGCAAAGTTGGCTCTTTGGTTAGGTAGGGAGAAATATATAAATCAGTTTACAAAGTTAGTGCTCCGTAGTACGGAACCCAACTTGGTTTGATAGGAGCTTCAAGAGCCCAGCTTGAACAACAGCCATGTAGGAAACTAGTTATTACCGAGTCTAGTGCTCTTCTCTCCCAAGATTTTGTCACTTTGACTATGAACATATACTCCGTAGGTCTTTTATGAACATAAGAAGTAGGAGTTGGATACTAGGTACCTCGTGTGGGTCATGTAGAATCAAACGCTAACCCAAATTAGTATCGACCAGTGGCTCCCAATTGGCTGCCCATACGGTCAGCGGATGGAGTCCGAATTTAGGCGATGATCTTCATCTCGACATAGAGTATGGTTCTAACAGCAGAGACTGCACGCGTTCACAAACGGGGATGCTACAGTCCCGATTTTCCACATTCCGCCCATAAAGCCAGCATGACGCTAGAATCACCAATATCGACATGTCGCGCTCGTCCCCAGACCCGTTTGTCGCATCGCCCTCCTCCCCGAGCCACCCCGTGAAGAACCATTCCCGATACACCTACCGCCAACTGCAGCTCCTACGCCAGAGTTCGACGGCCTCGCCGCTCCGAGTGATTGCCCATGTCGATCTGGATGCATTCTACGCACAATGTGAGATGGTGCGTCTTCAGATACCGAGGGAGATACCCCTCGCTGTACGCCAGTGGGACTCGCTGATCGCGATCAACTACCCTGCTCGGGCGTTCGGGATAACGAGGATGATAGCCGCGAAGGAAGCTCGGAAGCTTTGTCCAGAAATTGTTCTACAGCATGTTGCAACTTTCCGAGAAGGCGAGGGTGGAAAATGGGCGTATAGGGAGGATTCATACCAGCGCATGAATACGGATAAAGTCTGCTTGGATCCGTATCGGGCGGAATCGCGCAAGATCCTGAAAACAATGAAGGAGGAATTGTCGAGATGGTATATGGACCTGCTTGATGAGGAACGGGGGCTGGGACCACACGCTCAGATACAACAAGCTAGTGTTGAGAAGGCTAGCGTTGACGAAGTTTTTATCGATTTATCCCCGCTGGTTTATGGTGTCCTGCTTCGACGGCACCCGGAACTACGAAATGGGCCGGATGGCGACGATCGTGTCGCATCACTACCTCGTCCCCCTACAACGGCACTGGAATGGAACCAGGGCGATTGTCTAGTGGACCTGGACGAGAACGAGACAGAGGTGGATGATCCTGATTGGGATGATGTGGCGATGCTTATTGGGTCAGATATTGTTCGAGCGGTTCGCACGGCGGTCTGGGATAATCTGAGTTATACGTGTTCCGCAGGTATAGCGAAGAACAAGATGATGGCAAAGTTGGGGAGCTCTAGCAACAAACCTAACAAACAGACCATTGTTCGCAATCGCGCCATTCAGAACTTCCTTGGTGGCTTTAAGTTTACTAAGATACGAATGCTTGGGGGTAAGCTGGGTGATCAGGTCACGGCTCTGTTTGGAACCGAACAAATTAGCGATCTTTTACAGGTTACGCTGGAGCAGTTCCGGGCCAAGCTGGATGATGATACTGCTAACTGGCTTTATGGAATCATCCGCGGCGAGGATAAAAGTGAAGTGAACCCTAGGACGCAAATCAAGTCCATGCTCTCCGCCAAGTCTTTTAGACCGAGTATCAACTCCGTCGAGCAGGCGGAACGGTGGTTGCGGATTTTTGCCGCCGACATCTATGGCCGTCTCGTGGAAGATGGTGTACTTGAGCACCGCCGCCGTCCAAAAACCCTCGCCCTGCATCATAGGCAGGGCGCACAAGTTCGCTCTCGCCAAAGCCCCATTCCTGGGTCGACACCGATCGACGAGACATTGCTCTTCGATCTTGGGAGGACATTGCTTCGACAGGTCATCGGTAACGGACGCGCCTGGCCTTGTGCAAACTTGTCAATGAGTGTCGGTGGATTTGAGGATGGGGTTGGCAATAATAAAGCAATAGATTCTTTTCTACTCCGAGGAGACCAGGCTAAAAATATTGGCCACACTGCGAAGGACCGTCTTACGGATGACTTGCCAGAAATGTTACAACCGAGCGAGAAACGGAGGAAAGTCGAAGACGATGGTATAAAACGCTTCTTCAACCAGTCTCTCGGGGTCAACACGAAGCCCCAGCCCAGCAAGGCTATATTGGAGACACCGGCGACCAGCCTAGAAGGGAACAGCGAGAACGTGCTTTTGTCTGAGTCCTCTTCGAATCCTGTAATATCTGACGTCGCACTGGGATTCTATACTTGTAGTCGTTGCGAAAAACCGCTACCGGAAGCTGAAAGGGATGAACACGATGACTGGCATTTTGCCAAGGATCTGGAAAGACAAGAAAGACAAGAAGCCATGAGATCCCAACAGACAGCACGCCCGTCCAATAACACGGGATCTTCCAGCGCCCGTGGCAGACCGGGTCGTAACAGCCGGGGTAAGCCTGAGAAAGGGCAGACACGTCTCGCTTTCGGATAGCACTGCTGGACTTAAGAATTGCGCGATAATCAAACATCCAAGTCGACCGGGTCAAAGGAACGACTTTGCATATTCCAGCAAACCCAATAGAGGAGATGTTCCTCTTGATATTTATATGCGTTCGGTGCACCAGGAGAAACGAAGAGCACTCGCCTTCTTTCTCCCTTCTTGCTCATTTCAACGGACCTCATCGTGCAGTATTGCATTGTGAGCTATGTGAAATGCACTAAGAAAGCCGCTACATCGTTGATAAGCCCTCGACATGATTCGTCGTAAACCCCGCCGACCATGTCGCACCAAGCAAGGGAACGACAGCCAGCAGATTTCGATTGATAAAGAATATTAGAGCTCTTGGCGAAGCCGTAGCCTCAACCATGGTTCGAGTGCCAATTTTAAATTATCCGAGAATTAAAGCCAAAGGACTTAATATAAATATTGGATTTAAGCTCTTTCGAACTTGACGAGCTAGTAGACGATCATATCGGGTTGGAAATGAAGATGCATAGCAATCCAAATGAGCAACAAGAGAAGCTATTGGTGGTTTGGCACTTTTTAGGTCCCGTTGTGCAGCGGTGACATCAGCAGACTCAGCCGCGGGGTCGAATTTCAATTCCAACAGACAGTCATTGTGATTTGACGTTTCAGCGATTTCGCTCTCGCCTACCATAACAGTGCACGTGTCTCACGGATCATTTCCCTACACCCGATATTAGGGCAGCTCTATTTCTGAGAATCAGCAGAGGGTTTCGAGTGTTTTCAATCAATTAATCACACTGCACGAGGTGCCCCTCACAGGACGGGTGTAGCAGAAATGTCCAATGAAGGCACCCGATAAAGACCAATTAGCTCCACTTCTAATTTTTCGTTACGGTCAACTTGGGTAATTCGTCTTATTTGCTATTCAAATATTGGGTTACACCATGCCCCGGCGATATCGTGCCCGTGAGTACGACGAGGACATGTACGAAGTTGAACGGGACCATTATCATCGTAAACACCAACATCGACCGCGAGGCGGACGTCATTACAAGGAGGAAGTAATCTACGAACAACCTCGAGCCCCGAGTCCCCCACCGGTCGAGGAGTTTGATCGTCTTCGCATTCGAGACGATGCAGGGCCTGAGTTGATCCGGGAACCCCCTCGTGAGACATCGAAAGAGCTCCGGAAGGTTAGGGATGACACTTTCAAACGTCGTCGACCACATCGGAGAGAAGTCGTGGAGAAAGAAGAATATGTCTCCCAAGATGAAGAGTTGACAAGGAGGATAACGGGAAGCGAGTCTGAAGACGAAGTTCCTATCATCCCTAAGAGACGTTCCGCGCCGCGCCGCGGTGACGTACGCGATGAGCTATCGAAACCTAGAAGCCGTCGTTCGGAATACGAACTGGAATTACCGCCCAGTGTCGATGAAATGAAGCACGAATACAGAAAAACCCGCAGTGGCCCTCATTATCATGCACCCCCACGGCTACGACCTGAGTCTGGCCCAAACACAGACGTAGAGGATGGTTATGAAGAGGAAGAAGATGATATTTTAGTTCGGAGAAGCAGGCGGCGAAGACCTCCAAGAAAGGCTGACCTCCATGAAGACGACGACAGCACGTCTTCCCCGGATTCAGAAGACTCTGCGGATGTTTCTCTCGCTCGGGCGCCTATACACCGAAGCCCACCGAAGCGACATGTACAAGATCCGGAAGGTGAGCTTGCTACCTGATATAGACGGTAGTATGATGATTGACCCACCGTTAGATTTTGATTTCTCCCGACCACCTCGTCCGCCCCGCGCACCTAGCCCCGAAGTCAGTTTTGAGAAGCCTAAGAGGGAAAAGTTGAGACCGGCATCTCATGAAGAGATACTCGTTGAAGAACGCGGTGGGCCAGAGCTTCCAAATATAGTACGCGGCCCACCTCCGGAGCCTTTTCTTCGGCAAAGGGAGGAAGCATATCCGGCTCCCCAATCTCGCCCAAGGTCTATCGAACGTGAAAAGGAAATATCCATCCACGAAGTAATGCCAGGCGGGTTTGATGAGCACGAAGTATTAGAAGAGGTCTATGGCAGGCCCCGTGAGCTGGAGAGGTCTATACGGGAAACTACCCCTAAAATGACCGGAGATGATTGGGCAATCATCTCTGCAGCCCCCAAGACAGAGCGGGAGGCTTTGCTAGATGAAATCTCTCATGGACCCAGAGAGCCAGCCCTCAAAGACAAAAAGCCCAAGTTTACTGTAAGTGAGGAAAGACATTCGGAAAGTGACCCGGATTTTGCACGGGGCAAAGTAGGGCGGCGATACATTGGTATGAAAGATCAACGAAATGGGCTCTGGACGGAGATCACCAAGGACCTGGTAGTGAGGGAAGCAATTGAACGATCTGGGTATGAATACGAGGAAACAGTATCTTCCTATTACGTGTTCTCGTACCTTCAATTCGTGAGTGAATGTCTCTTCCACTATGAAGCGTACTATTAACAGATTCACACAGGATGATGTTTCTGCTCTAGTTGACTTGTCGGAAGACATTCGCCGCGCACGTCGTCGACGGATTCAAGAGATTCACCGTGAAAGGAGCTCTATGCCTCCCCCAGCGCCTCCAGCACCACCAGCGGCAATGCCAGGAGAACCGCCATTGATGTTGGACAGACCGATGTCTCCGCCCTTCCGGCATCGTGAAGAGCGACGGATGAAGCAACGCGAGCTGGTTGATGACAGACGTGGGAGACCTCGCTCGGGAAGGTGGTGATACTTATCTAATGTCCCGGCGAACGTATTTTAAAGTGGCAAGCATTGCTTGAATTCCCTTGATCTACAGCCATCATGATTAAACGACACGAGAGATACTGCTCTAAATTTGCTGGAACAAGTATTTGAGTATTGTTACTCTGCCTTCGAGACCCACGAGACATGATTTATGAAAATATATGAGATCGTGAGCCCATATCACATTTCTCTGAGCAAGACTATTCTCAACGCAGGTCCTATATTTTGAGCTTTTGTAGAGAACATTGTAGCTCAGTGCCATCGTCTCCTTGCGGTGGTAGTCATCCTATAATTGATTGTATTAAGTAGGGGTAGTGCAAACACGAGGCAAAATCGAATACCGGTCGTCGGCAAGCCATCCCAGAATCACAGCCCTATACAGGTCCACAGCAACTTTCTTTATATTCCTTGATATATTTCAACTTTCCACCAATCAGAGCATGTTAGCTCAGGGGAAGAGCGGTATTTACCCACGTGACCTACATATTTGGAGTATACAAGCTAACATATAATAGCCGGGCTCATAACCCGGAGGACCCTGGATCGAAACCAGGACATGCTATCTTTTTTGCTCCATATATATTATCCCTACGGATAGCTCAGTTCTTCATCCTCCGAAAAAAAATATCATCATTCCATATCCAGGAGTCTCTTGTACACCTATTCCAATTCGTATCTTACTATGCAATAGCTGTTATTGAGATCCAGGATCAATATACTAACTACTCGGATAAGAATTCGTAAGGTTTCTGGCAGAATAGATCTACTTTAGTAGCTCTAAATCGGCTGCTAAGGCTTAACTGGGTGTTCCAAATTTCAATTGCCTTCCATTGTAGTTTCAACAGCGTCAACTTCAACATAGTGCTGTACCCTATCCAGTGCCCACGGATATCTCCCCTATCTTCCCAGCTCTAGCAGCAACTGGCATGTGCATACATACTCTCATTCTTCTACAGCCCGCACTAGATAATCAATTCAATTGCGATACCTGTCTTCCTAGCTCGCCCAGTTTTCTGTGAAGAATATGTATAGGGAATTGATTAGTATACACCATCTCAATTCCCTACGAGTATAATGAGGAGTGTCTATCGGAATGAATGTCTATAATGATGAATATCTATAATGATGAATATCTATAATGATGAATATCTATAATGATGAATATCTATAATGATGAATGCCCATGATGACAAAGAACCAGAGAGACAAGTATTATAGATAGCTCAGAGCTCTTTATCCTCCCTAAAATATCTTTCTTAATTAGATATGGATCGATCAACATCATCATATTATCCGTTGATGTATCCTAATCAAGATTTTGATAAGGCAAGGCCAAAATCGAAGCAGAAACGGCCCGGAGGCTTAGAGAACTGGGCCTTTCTCCTATGAATTTATGCAATGCCATACGTTGCCGCGGTAAGATACTTATATGTTATTAGTATCTTGATCCATATATACTGATTAACTTTCGCTCATCAAGCAATGTTATACTGTCTATGGTAATACAACTCTTACCACATCTATCTTACAGTATAATAGATACTGTACCTGCCCAACTGCAGTTTTTTCTCTTAGGAGAATGGAGAGGCCCGAACGGGTACTTTCTGTTGCGAGGGCCTCCTACGAAGAAGAAGGCTGGCAGAATTATCTACATAGCAGCCTATTGTACACACATGAGGGACTTCTCCCTCCCTCTCTTACTCTCTCCCTCTCTCACGATGGCTGTAAGTATAACCATCTTTTCCTTCAAAGCTTCAAGTCACCTAGTGGCTTGACACCGAGTTCTGTAATAGCTTTATCATAAGCTTTGCTGAACTCCTCACTGCCTCAGAGCAGATTCTTTCTCCTTATAAGCTTTGATATCTATTAATGTATACTAATCAAGTGGGAAAGGCAAATACTAATGATACCAATGCCGTTGTTGCCCGCCTGGGCGAACTGGGGGACTTCTTGCAAGTCTACGCCAGAGGTTTCGCTGCTGCTGTAAGATTTTCATCCACTACTAAGATATTATCATAATAATCTTCCAAAAGAAGCAGCAGGAGGAGAAGAAGAAGAAGAAGAAGAAGAAGAAGAAGAAGAAGAAGAAGAAGAAGAAGAAGAAGAAGAAGAAGAAGAAGAAATGGAAGACGCTGTAGATTTCACTCTCACTGAGTGAATTTTATTCAAAGATGCTTGCTAAGTAACTGGTATGCATTAGTTTATTTACTTTTATTACTAGCCTCCTATCCTCTACAGGATGTGGATGGTCATTTAAACGGTAGTAGTCTACTAGCGAGAGATGTGTTGTCAAAGCGCTGGGATGTAATCGGCACAAGCTGATTAAAAGACGGCCGTGGTTGTAATAGCGCATGCACGGTGTTACTGTAAGTACTTTGCCATTGGAGTCTTGATCCATGGTACACTATGGCTGACACTTATTATCCTTTCAAAGTGCTACATAACAGTACTTGCGATTTCGGAGGATTGAAATAACAACGGACCCACTGATTTCTCAACACGCTAGTCAGCACATGGAAACTAGTATACACACTCTCTCCTGGGTACGGTGTGAAGATAACTGGAGAGCACGATGCACTGGAGAAGAGGCTAATAGCGTCTTCTACGAGTAAGAGAAGCTTCTCTAGATAAGGATAGAGGTCTAACCTTGTTCGATCTTTCTAGGGAACGATAGCGCTATATCCAAGCATCATGACAGTGATATTCAGCACTCCGAAGAGCACCTACCAGGCCGTTAAGCGATTGTCCTGTCTATTATACACGATCATCACCCTACGATGTGTTGGTATACTTAACATGGAGCGTAATTAAAAGCTCCCAATAAGCTGAGCGCGAGTCAGTATACTTTTCTTATCAATAACTCTCCAATCATATTCTGATACTCGATAGCAGAGGTCCACTGATATTTTGCTCTCTTGACTAAGCGACCTGTCGTCCTCCTTCATACGCGCGATTCGATACACTTGCCATATTTATGCTATGACATCTGGTCTTTCCATAATACCAAATGAGATATCTTGATCCGCATCGTGACCTTGGCCCTAGAAATTCTCTGTATCGTTAATTCCCGATCCTTTTCTGTCTCACCCCCCGAGTCATATCTCGCAAATTGGACGAACGAGCTCTCAATTATCGAGTTCGTTTGACAAGATGATCGAGCACGATACAACTCCTCTGAGCACAATCGGAACACATGCAGATGGCATCGAAGTGGATGCATCGTGAACTCGTTACAAAGTGTCCACAAATATCGAAATGCTAACGCGTTATCGCAACTTTATCACACATGAACAACAGCTTCAAAGACAGAACCGGAACCTATACTACCAACCCATCCGGTGTCCACAGGGAATACCAGCAAACTTTTGGTACACCTTCCTGCGCCAAGGCCATTGTCAAACGTCCCCCGGAAGTCATCGCTCCACTACAACCTCCTTCTACCTTCGCATATATGGCTGCTGCGCTGCCCAACCTCCTGTCTCTACTACTATTTCACAGCAGGAGAAAATTAAGACCCTGTTTAGCAAGAAGACAGTATCTAAGAGAAAGACTGTCTTAGCTATGACAAGTGAATCTAAAGAACCCCTAGATATATTATATACCGCCACAGTTTCAGTCTTACGTTCTTAACATGGCAAGTAACTAACAGGAAACGGCAAGATAACCGCTAAGCAGGTTAAAGAGATCAAAGAAATTTTTGAGAACCGTGAAGTAGGGTCCCTACCTGTTGTTCGAGTGCCTACTACTTTCTTACAGTCAGTGTCATGGTAATATATCCATACCTGGACGAGCAATCTCTCTGCGCTACCGAACAACTATACCTCGTTCGATGTACAATGCCGCTCCTTAAAGTGCTTGTTCATTACTAAGTTCTCGTCTGATTTATATGCAAACTCCCCGAAGAAACACACTAATCGCACGGTCAACTATAGCCTATTACTTCCCTGTCATCCCCATTCCGGATCCTCTCCATGAATCTCACAATCGGTTTACTGCTGTTGAAAAGAGGCTCAGGTACCCTATTGGTCGTTATCGACAAATTTACCAACGCGACTCGACATCTTTCAGGCAAAAATATTTTCCGCGGCCATATTTTGGGCCAAACAGTACTTTTAACAAGTCTGGGCTTATTGGGGCTTCCTGCAGAGGGTAATCTCCAATAGGAGCCCAAATTCACTTCAGTCGTTTGGTCATATCTATTGGGCAGAGCTGACGTTGATTTGATCTTACAGAGACATGAAAAATCAATCTATGAATGACACTGGCCGCGTCATATACACCTGGTATTGTGGTATTGTGGCTCAACAGTCTCCCCTGATGGGCGGCTACTCGTTCAACATAGGAACCGAGACGGTATAGCTAGTGGAACTATGTCCTGAAAGGATATACTCATCGCTACTACTGCTGGGCATCTAAAGAACTTATTTCGGAGATACAGGCACCCTTGCTACTCATTTATCGCCCTGGTGTTTCACTCGATTGTGCTATACAACTGAACAAGCAGAATAGGAGGAAGATGACGATGAATACGGCTTAAACATACCGTCCAACATCGCACCGTATCTAGTACCTATATTTGAAGGGTATACGGTATGGGCCAGGATTTCAGGAATAGCCATCAGCTGGAGTAGCAATGTGCATTTAAAAGCTCGGAAAGCTTCCAAGTCTAGATAAAAGCGAGTGGCTACAGCAGCCTAAATCTACAAAACGGGGGGGGAACAAAAGAAGACAAAAAGAAAACGTCATGGAAAAAGATATCTGCAGTTGAGATAAAAGCTTTACTTTAATCTTTCAAACTATTACCATCACAAATCGGAGCACGTGGCCTACATATTTAGAGTATATAAGCTAACATATCTCAGCCGGGCTCATAACCCAGAGGTCCCTGGACTTTTTGCCTATCTAGCCTTCTGGCGAACTTTATTTTAATCTTCGCATTATCTATACCTGATAATACATCAATAAAGCAAAGTCTGATTAGGTTATACCAATTTTTATTAATATTCTCGTTTCTCTGATCAACATCCTGTTAATTAAGATTGGTTGAAGTTAAGGGCAGAACTGAAGTCTATTACACTGATGAATTAGATATTTAGTTCTATACTAGAACTATATATTGAGTATCTATTGTTTTCTACTTATTCATAAGCGAGCTCGCTCCCTGGAATCTAAGTGTAAAATTCTATTAGTAGATGTGAAAGTGTCTTTTGTATCTTCCTGAAATGAGTTGCTACCGAGTATAAAGGAAATATCAGATAATATACTAGGCAGAGAAGGTGCAGTATACTGGACATGCCATAAACATTACATATATAACGTGGAAGACAGCAGCAGAAATACATGTTAAAAAGGCTTCCAGGGTATGTATCAGCAAAAGGCAATACCTAAATGGCGAGGTATAACATAAGATTAGTATCCACACTAGATTGCCGCCATTTTCCTCTATATAGTATAACATAGACTATACTATATAGGCGGTAGTTCACGTCAGTAGCATTCCAACGAGCCAAGCAGGCGCCTAAACACCAGCTAGTAGGTAGGGGCGAGGGAAATTGATCGCAAACACCCCAAAGGCAGATCGACGTTTCTACGCATGTCCATCTTCAGCTTTGGCCTGTCCAAAGCTGGATCACTGAGGGGTGGTGTAGCCAATTTCGGCTGATCGTCCAGTTTTATGGTGTGGGTGGCTGTGAGAAGGGTAAAGATGTTAAGATTCTAGTGGCTCGCGGCATAGGATATGGGAGATTGGTAGTCCTAGGATGAAATATGCTAGCTTCTTGTAATTTTTATAAAAGCTCACCACATCTATACTCGATATCAGAGCTTCCCGGGACGGCCCTGCCTCTCAGCTACCACGGAATTAGACTACTAATAACCACAGACACTGAAAAGCCTCCTGGGGCCCAAAAAGGAGGTTGAATAGGGGTCAAAAAGATATATAGCATGTCCTGGTTTCGATCCAGGGACCTCCGGGTTATGAGCCCGGCTGTTATATGTTAGTTTATAGACTCTAAATATGTAGGTCACGTGGGTAAATACCGCTCTTCCCCTGAGCTAACATGCTCTAATTGGTGGTGGTAATAGTTGAAAGATTAAAATAAAGCTTTTATCTTAACTACAGATACCTTTTTCTATAATATTTTCTTTTTATCTTCTTTTGTTCTCCTCTATTTTATAGATTTAGACTGCTGTAGCCACTTTTTTTATCTAGATTTAAAAGCTTTTTAAGTCTTTTAGATAAACATTACTACTCTAGCTAATAACTTATTTCTAAAATTCTGATCTATACTGTATACTCTCTAAATATAGATACCAGATACAGTGCAATATTGGACAGTATATTTAAGCCATTTTCATTGTCATCTTCATCCTATTCTTTGTGCTGATGATATTTTTTTCGGGGGATGAAGAGCTGAGCTGTCACGGAATTGATAGCGATCATGCAAGGTGACTGTACCGGATACCCTGCCCTAGGTGCATGAACAACTCGGCGGCCGAACGACGACGTCGGCGTCTATATTCCTCGCCTTCCTAATGACGTACAGTGGCCCCGATCTGGAAAATGTAGACAGAAAGTCTTAGGGGTCTTTGGCTATAAATTAGTACTGGAAGTCATAGTAGGAAAATTAAGAATCAGTCTTCTGTCTTTAGTATCTACTGCCTAGTGCTTTGCCCACGTATCCTTACCTAGTTGACAGGTCCTCTACCCTGACTAGTAGATATCCCTCTGACATGAGCTATCCGTAGGGATTATATATAGAGCAAAAAAGATATATAGCATGTCCTGGTTTCGATCCAGGGACCTCCGGGTTATGAGCCCGGCTATGAAACGTTAGCTTTTGATCAAATTCTATAGGTCACGTGATAAAATTACCGCTCTTCCCCTGAGCTAACATGCTCTGATTTGAGAAATTATACAAATTATAATACTTAAGTAGTAAATCTAGGTTTCTCCTATATCTCAAAAGAGTGAAACAGATAGAGCACTGCAGGGTGGGAGGATATATAAGGCCCCTTTAGGTCTATACTTTAGGGCTTAGAGATACTTCACTATTTAATAAGAATAGAATATAGGTTATTATTATAGTATAAAAAGACTAAGAATAGGTAAATCCCATTCTACCACAGAGTGTCATGTCTCGATATTTTGTGAAGTCGTAGCATAGAATGATTACTGATCGATCTAGACTGCCAAGCCCTCGGTCGATTTTGAGGGCGAACGTTTCAACCCAAGCGCGTCAATCGACCATGAATCAACCAACCAGAATCGTTAATTACGGACAGACAGAAGCTTCCAAGGGACTATCAGCAGCAATGTCCAGCGCCGATGGAGAGTCTTTGAGAAATAGAGGCCGGCCTCGTAAAGTGCCGACCGCGGCGCCGGACACGGTGAGCGGTATTAGTTCTCGCTTCTTAGCTCCTTTCTCATAGTGGCGTAGGTACGACGGACGCAGCTTCGAGAAGCCCAACGGGCCTATCGGTCCCGACAACAGTCGCTACTTGCCTCGTTAAAGTCTCGGGTTGCTAGACTAGAAGATGCATTCGGACAACTTAATCAGATCATGGACTCTTTCGACGCACAAGTTATCAAGCCAGGTGCTCACATGTCCCATGCTCAGCTGTTCCAGGCTGTGAAGCTTTTCCAAAATGAGATTTGCTTCCAATTAGAAAGGGTCGACTCTCATGCGTCGCCCAAAGAAGGCAAAGAGCGCAGTTCATATACTACTCAAAGTCAGAAACCCCAACAAAGATCCTGCGACAGACAGTTGTCCTCGGACCCTGGCCAGGTCAATAAAGAAACTACTAGTGTCCCAACATGGACGAAAGAAAAGGCTTTCTCGTCTGATTTTTGGCGCCGCTTTTTGGGCTCATCTAACGGCTTTTTGCCGCCGGTTGCATCTACAGCCCATGAACCCAACGCGTACATTCATGAAACATCTTCTGTAAGCCCCGAGGATCACGCCATAGAATACACGACTTCAACATTCACAGAGAGACTCTATCGTACCTGCGCAGGAAACGGGTTACGATTCGTGTGCAACGACACAGTGACAGATGAAGAGATGCAGCCGCAATTTGGGCTGGTGTTGCAAACCGTCCCACGAGAGCAAATCCGACCCTACCTTGAGAGGGTACTTCGGATGAAACCATGTAATCCCGTCCATGACCGCCGGTTTCCTTTTATTAGTCTCGGGGGAGCGGGGACACATTTTCCCTCCGCAGGGCAGGACTCTCGTTCTCAGAACCTTCTTCGCTTTCGTGAGACAAATGGCGTGTTGGCGATTCCCAGTGATGAACAATGGTTTGATATCAAGGACCTGGAAGGGTTCTTGATGGAGCAGGGCATCAAAACTGAGGAGAGCTACCATACCTCGGTCAATTCTTCATCTATTACCAACAGCAATCCAAGCGCGAAACCTGGATTGTTACTCCCAAGTGGTACCATCCTGGGTTCAGCTGACCCAACTAGCCATAGTCCAACTACCTCCAGTAATGTGGTTATGGTCCTGGACGAGGCTACCCTTATTGATAGTATGTTGACCAGCCAATAGACTCAAACAGGATTTACTAATTTTGCTCTAGAACTAAGTCGGCTCTGTATCTGTCTTGGTTGCGTTGCTGGATTCCGCCGCTCTGATGTTGAGACCCTAGTATGGCAGCATGTTATTTGGAAACCAATCTAGTTTGGGACCACACGAATGAATGCTGAACAAGCGTTCTATGTCAGGAACCAATGGCGTAAATCATGACATCTCTATATATTGCTAATTCTCTTCTGATGCAAGGACATCGAAATAAGCAGGTCAATGGAAGACGATACGGCCAGCTTTTATCTCTTGTCCCCATCTCTTAACATTCCCATTATTTTCCCACTCCTTCATGCTCGATACCCATCTCTAGGACGACACAGCGAGAAAAGCGAAGTTCCTAGCAGCACTGACGGAATTCCCTTTAGCTCATAGTCTGTTCGCGCCAGAGCCAGACGGCTGCTGCGGTTGCACCGGGTCCAATTCCCGCAAATCCTGCAAGCAGCCCGGCCAACGCTGACAATGGGGAGACATTGGAAATCCCGACTCGGTGGAGATCCCAGACGCTAACCCAGCACCACACAAACGTCGACGCAGTCACAAGGAGGAGATCGTTTTGAAGAAATGTGGAAGCTCCATCCGCTAAACTTGCGACGGGTGCAAATGGGTCCACTGGGAAGAATAGGCGGGTGAGGGAGAGATTTTCCGAAAGCAAGCAGCTGAAGATCAAACTCATATGCAAGCAGGCTGAGATGATGCAGGTTGTTGTGTAGAGAACACTCAGATAGGGCAAATCAGAATCAGTTCTTTCATCTGCTAGAGAATCGGGTTTGGCCTGTCTACCTCGGCCTATGTATTCGATGGCTCGAGATAAGAGTTCAGTCATGATAACGACAAATACTGGCGCCGGCTGCCACACAGCTACTACTGACTGACGCGTCTGTGCATGATCAATTGGGAAAAACAAAAGCATTGTTGGAAGGATATATCCAGCCGCCACCGCGGGGAGAATGGCCTTAGCTGTTGACTCGGGCAAGCTCCTGGTGGTCCATGAAAAATAGGATATCCGACCAGTGATGAATGTGCTTGCCATGAAATAGAACGGAGCGATGAATCCAATTCCACGAAGCTGGTATAGAACAGCCCATAAGCTGGGAATAATGAGCAAACGTTAGTTTCAATGAACACAGAGGATATTGATATAATCCATACCCTGACAAAAGGGTCCATTTATTCCTTCGGCGATAACCCTCCGCCGTGAAGATGGAGATCAGCGGTAGCATCGAGGACAAGAAGTATAGTAGCTGCAATGCTTGTTCTGGTCCGGAAGGACCTGCAACTACCGGCAAAAATATGGTTACCAGAGACTGGAGGATTCTGTCCACAGACCGAAACCCGGTAAACACTCGGCGAAGAGGAACCTCCAATCCACCCATCGTTATTGACCGGTCGCGAACAGCTTGACGGACTAGTGCCCATGTCCCATTGGCCGCGGTGGCAACGAATAGCAATCGGAAGGCGATAAAGGCAATGAGGAAATATCCTACGTATAGCAGAAGGCCAGTGATTCCCCGGGTTGCTGGAACCCTGAACAACTCGTCATAAAAAGGGATCTCTCGTGGCCTCCTTGGTATAGGAATCATGTCCAATGACACAGCTGCAGAGTATGTCGCGATCCAGTTTTCCTTTATGAGTTGAAGAGGATAGTATGGAGTGACAAATCTTGCAATCAGCTTCAACAGCGGGGTTTCCAGGCACTCCAGGCGCTGTCGAGCATGAGCAGCTCTGACTAAGCTCCACGTACGTTCTTCCCGTTGACGTTGGGCTTTCTCAAAAGCAGATGAGATGTCTACAGTTGATAGTGATTGACAAGGATTGCTTCTCAGAGCAGCCGTGAGGTGGTTCGTGAGAGCGGCGGCAGTTTCAATTGCCGAATTTCCTCCTTGTCCAGTCAAGGGCTCAAACTGTTTACGACATTTCAACATGAGTCTTACATTCAAGATCAATGAATAGTTGGGTTCCTCACCTTATGGCACGAATCACCAGTGGTCATGATTCTCTGGAAATACCATCTTTTATAGACGTACTCAGGTAGACTGGTGTACACCGAGCTGGTCTTGTTCTTGTAAAGATCCGAAAATCGTACTGTTGGAGTGATTTGATCGTCCCAATGTTTTTTCACCAGGGTCTCCTCTTCTTGTTTGGTGAAGCGAGGAATATCTGGTCCATACATTGTTTTCCCCATGTTTCTCACCAGGAACCAGTACGTTTTTGCTCCAGGCCCACTGGGGATGAGGTACGAGAACTTCTCATTAAACACAGAACTAAGAGATCCCTTCTCAATACCAGGAACGCCCTCTGAAATTCCAAATATACATGCATATGTCGCCGGGAGTGCTGCCAACCACATGTCAGTAATATCAACTAGAACTAGCTTTGAAATCAAGAAAATACGTACCATTCTCTTCAGATGGATCTATCCAGGAAGGGTCCGTTTTCCTAGCTTCTTCCCACATCTGTCTCCGTACCATCGAATGGATTCCATCTGCTCCAACGACAATATCACCCTTGTATGATTGTCCCTCTTTGGTGGTGACCGTAACGTGAGATTGACTTGTATGGACAGTCTGGACCCTCTGAGATGTGAGTACCTTCGACTTGTCTTGGATCTTGTCATACAGAATCTGAATCAACATCCGACGCTCAAAGAAGACAATGGGGTAACCATGACTAAGGAAAATATTAGTTTAACCGACACAGCGAAGACAGAAAATGAGCAACGAACCGTCCAGTTATAAGCTGGTTAAAGTTCTCTAAACTGCGAACGAGCCTTCCACGAGAATCGCGGAAAATGACTTTATCCACTGGGTATTCGGCCATCTCTATGACCGACTCATAACATCCTAGTTGGTCAAGGATGCGTAGACCGTTCGGTAAGAGACCAATACTTGCACCGACTTGGGGTGCGATGCTCGGGTAAGCCTCGAGAACTAGGAAGTCGATGCCATTCTTCTCTAGCATTAGGGCCAGGGATAGCCCTGCAATGCTGCCACCGGCGATGATGACCTTGAAGGGCTTGGAAGTCATGGCGAGGGCTCTGACGGTAGTGTAAAACAACGATTGTAGCGCTCTATTGAATGAGATGAAGACCTTGTATTTATGACCTTACGAAGCACTTCTAAGTCAACATCGGCTATGATCACTGCCTATCCCTTTAGGGCTCTGCTATTTTCTGCCTATGGTTCCCACAGTATCAAAAAATTATGATAGAATCATCGATTCTTAGAATGTCGGAGTAATTATCAAGATGATCAATAATCAACCCAATCAGGGTATCAGACTTCCGGTGGGTCGGCCGAACCAATTGGCCCGCGAGTATAACCCTAACTAGTAATCAACCATCGCCTCGGTTGATGCCATCTATATAGGAGTAAAGCTGGCAAATGCAAGACGTCTTGCTAATATTGGTCATTGGTAGCAGAAATCGCCGCCAAGTCTGATTAGCCCTTGGAGATTCATCTATTTCATTCAGCTGGTACTTCATTGCAGAGCTTCATGCAGTTTCCAAGTCTAGGAACCGGGTCCTATTGATCTACCTTCTTATCAATCTTACTACCATATTCGGCACAGTCTGGTAAGCAGTCTACCTCGTGCGATGCACAACTTCAGACCCCAACACTAACCTTCTCTTAGTACCCCTTGGAGCATCATTGCCTTAGTCTGCAGACATTGCCGATTTCTTTGACGCGGCGGGATGTTTTATTTTTCGCCCCCAATTTGTTCAGATCCACCTTACTAATACGTAGTCTGAATGTGTACACATAGAAGGGAGCATTGGCAGGACAGGGAACCACGGCGCTTGGTGAAGATACGCTGTGAGACTGCACCGCTTCTTGATGCTGGAATTACGCAAATTGGACCACAGGTATTTACTAAGGGGGATCAGTTGCTTCACATAAGGCGTTAGACTTTAAGACGTGATGGCTTTGTAGGATTTGAGAAGAATAAGCTTGATTTGGGTCACCAGTTTAGGGCTGCTTTGATCTGGCTGGTAGACCATCGATATGACTGCAAAGGAATGAAAACATGGTTGGAAGGAAATATATCCTTCGTTTACTTTCATGACGATCAATTTGTACAGAATCAATTAGTAAACATTTATAGCCACTAACGCAGTCAACAACAATTAATAATATGAATGAGTTCGATGTCGTTCGACGGGCATAAGCAAGCTATATCCGTTGCTTAGAAATTCGAAAAACGCAACGAAACAAGATACTTAAGGGCAATTCAATCCCCTCCAAGGGATACTAGAAAAAACAGCTCAAGGAAAGCCCCGATGCTCAAATATCCTCGAAAATGTCCTCTACTAAAATCCTCGTCGTGCTCGGTGCCACCGGTAACCAAGGCGGATCTGTCATCAGAAGCTTCCTCGCAGACCCTACCTGGCGGATCCGCGGTCTGACCCGGAATACTTCCAGTGCGAAAGCTCAATCGCTCCGAGCACAGGGTGTTGAAATAGTGAAGGCAGATCTAGATGATACCGCCTCCCTTGAAGCTGCTTTCCAAGGAGCAATTGCCATCTTCAGCGTGACTGATTTCTGGAACGCATTCGCGACAATTGCACAGAATATTGAGATTGAAGATCAGTCGAAGATCAGACGGACATATGAGTATGAGCTACAACAGGGAAAGAATGTTTTCGATGCTGCGGCTAAGATAGATATCTTGGAGAGGCTTATTTTCTCTAGTCTATCTGATGCGTCGAAGTGGTCGAAGGGTAAGTATACACGGGTGCTACATTTTGAAGCCAAGGCACATGCAGTCGATTATGGGAGGGAGACGCATCCGGCGCTTTGGAAGAAGACTAGTGTTGTTCAGGTTGGGTGGTATTTATCGAATTTTCTTGGTCCGTTTTTGAGGCCGAAGAAGGTTGGTTTATTGAGAACTTACTGTAGTCACTGGTTTCGTTGCTAACGCGTGTGTTATAGGCTGACAATGGAGTTTATCGATTTGTTGGCGGGTTGAAGGGCGATGTTAAACTTCCTATTGCTGCTGCTGAAGAGGATACTGGTCCAGCTGTGAAGGCTCTTGTTGCATGTCCACCGGGGAAGAATCTGATTGCTTATCGGGAGTGGATGACACCGAAGGAGTTTGTTCGTACCTGGAGTCGTGTGCTTGGGATTCCTGCTGAGTGTGTGACTCTGCCGGAAGGGCAGTCTATCGAGGGTGTGCCGGACATGTTGAAGAGGGAATTCATCGATAATTGGGGATACTGGAATGAATTTGGCTATGAGGGTCGTGATGACCCTACTGTCGTTCATCCAAAGCAGGTATGCTCTATGTTTAAACAGAGTAATCATTTGGTGGCGCTGACTTAATGTAGCTTGAGGTTGGCTTCGAAGTTCCTACTGTTGAGCATTGGATTAGGAAGCAGGATTGGTCGGATATCCTGTAGAAAGCATTGCCATGGCAATGTCTGTTGAATGTCTTCTTGGTTAGGATATCCGAGGATCGCTTCCACGTTAGAATCATATCTATGTCGAAGTTATTAATCCATCCTACCAGATATTGAATAATAGAAAGTCTGATACTTACTTCTCCCATATTGTCTCTCATAAATCCACTTTCTCCGTTCCCCGTAGATATTTTTATCATCGTTGATCTCCTATATTTCGCTGTGATTATTGATTTTGATATATGTATCAGCACCTTGCAATTGATATGCTATGGTCTGTGGTTAATAAGTTGCCCAGAGCAGGATGGGAGGGTTACTGCACAGAGCTCAAAAGTAGTTAAGTTAGGTTGATATATAGATGGATTTCGAATGGAGCCATCATCAGTGCCAGCTTGAGTTAGTAGTTCACTATATACATAACTTGTTGAACACAGTATACTACTATATAGAATGACCTATGAAAATACGTCCCAAGTATCATTTATTCCTTTTCCCGCCAATGCATACATACAGAATCGCTACACCGCACTTTACATCCCTGACACGTACATCCGTTCTCTGCAATCAGAAAAATATTCCTAACCCACGCCATCCAACCAGCATAGAAAGCAAGCCACTCTGAACGCATGCGTTAAGACGCATATCCAGCATCTACATCTAAACCACTGATGCATTTTCAGAAATATACTCCGGCATGTGTCCCTCCACGGACCAAACCTCCGAACAAACCAATCAAGCCACCATAGAACCAATCCCAGAAAGCCTTCCACATAGAAACACCATAACCCATGCTCATTACCCCCATTGTGCTCTTAGCTACAGACACACGCATATTACACAGCTACACAGCGCATCCAGCCCCTCATGGGCCATGTCGTGGACCGTGATACAACAGGAACCGGGCACCTGGCAGATTGCGGCTGAGAATGACGTTTAAGAGCAGAGGTGTCCACGGGGGGAAGATATTTCTACGATATGCCTCAATATCTACGAATACGGACGTATTAGGATGTGACATCCTACCCCTTCGCAGCATCATATGCCTCCCTTTCCCTATCATTGACCTCAATCCCAGTTGATTCCTAAGGCACTCATTAGGTATTGACAGTGCAGCAGAGCCAAACACCACCATCAGGCTAACAAATTGCCACCATCACGACGATCAGGTACGAGATCCGAAACAGGAGTGGCCCGACGCAAGTACCGAAGGGTGCCTTGCTTTAGCCATCCCAAATTAAGAAAACTGGGTACGCTGTGGATAATCGTCTCGGTTTGTTTGCACATAGAGTATCCGTACCTACTCCATCCCATACGGTAGGTATGTACTCTGTACAATAATAGGCGATATCCGGGCTGCAATATGACACATCTTGATTTTCCCTATATTAAGTGGATATCTGGGCCAGGGCTGATATTATTAGCCAGGGTTGGAATTGGCTACCCGTTATTCTTTCTGGGTGTTACTGTAACGTGGTGAAAGTTGGGTATTTTGTTTTTGTTTTTGTTTTGCCGGCTTATGTCAATCCAGTCTGGGTCAGCAGGTCGATTCTAGATCCTGAGGTTTGTTTCTGCTCTGGTCACGGATTGAACTGATTGCGATTGCTTGGGAGACCGGTGTAAGGAGGGTTGCCAAATATAGGGCGGGAGATTTGGATGTACGATGTACTGTGTATGGTGGTTGTGCATACATACTTACCTGTACTTTACTGCATACTACATACAGTAGTAGTGCTGGTAATTGTCACTGTATTGGTATTGGAAGAGAAACGCCACAGCCAAGGAATGAAAATCAAAAAGCAATGTTAAATTAAGTTCCCACAATAATGGATCACGGACACGGGATGATCCTAAATATAAGTAATTATTTGTTTCTTTTTTTCTTGCTGCTATTTTGGTTGATTGAGATCGGAGAAAGGAATCCCTTCTCTGAGTCTCTAGGAGTGTTTGTTTGTTTTGGTTGGTGCCTTGCTTTGATTTGTTTTCATTCTGTTTGTTGCTAGATTGGTTGTTAAATTTTTTGGTGTTGTTTCATGTTCTTTCATTGGAGGAGCCTTTTGTTTACCTTTCTTCTTTTTCTACGATTTGGTTACCGGTGTCGTGGGTTCAATTGCAGTGATTTAGGTTATGTTTGATGCGAAGCAAGGAGATCGGCATTTGACTAATCGATTTTCCCACTTTTTCTTGTCACTGCCTCAGCCACACCATTATTGGTATTTTCTTTTTTCCGCTGTTTCCCTTTCATTTTAAAATACGAGACGTTACCGTTCAGGGATTAGTGAGAGATTTTTCGATTTACGACAAGAATGGCGACCATTATAATCATGGCTTGAGCCTCGACGGAAGAGATACTCTCCTAATCCCTAGTATCCCTATCCGGCTGTTTGTGGATGTCGAGCATATCAAAGCAGCAGCCACTGCATTCCCCGGCAGACCCGGCATGGTACCGCCCGTGCCAGAGATAAGGCTACGCTGTTGACAGCTTCCAGATACAGACAACCCCTCCATTCCAGTGAACTATATGACTCGTATTCCAGAAAGTTGGCCCATACGGCGGAGACCGTGCCACTACTGATCGCCATCTGTCGACCGAAGTTAGAATCGTAGACGACCTATTCTAATTAGATCGCGAATATCGCGCTTGCACTTTCTCTGAGAGGGCTAGTAAATGGCCTGATCTGCGCGGGAGACCTGCGAGGAAGGTTCGCAGGTGACAAACTTCAGCGTGCAAGAACGGCCTTCTGAAAGGCGGGGTTTCACTTCTTTATCACTTCGACAGGACCTTCTCCATCCGAAGCACACCGGGCAGAAATGACACGCAGAGGGCGTGCGTCGTCATCCCTCTCGTTGGGTTGCCTCTGGCCGATGCTATTGGTCGGGGTCTGCGACAGGTTCCTATCTTAGTCGTACCGTGGTATCCACGATGGACAGGACAAGTCCAACGATACGTAGATATGTCAAGCATGCCCCTATGTTAATGTAGGGTGAGTATGCAGCCACGGCCGGAGTCATCATGGTTTTCGACTGGCCATGTGTCTAGATTTTCGATTAAAGCGGGGATGAGTATCAATGCGACCGGGAAAGAAAGGCATGTCGGAAAGTTTCGATCATTTCTCTTGCTTTTGAAATTGCATGTAAGTAAATGCCACAGCGCATTCTTCGGCAAATATTTAATGAACACTGGCAGATACCGAGTCAGGGTAACTGCTCAATCAAGAAAAGATTCCATTGCGGATTTTCGCAAAGTGGTCCCTTAAGATAAGCATCGGTAATCACTTAGATCGGTAGAAGTGTAGAGAATCTGAAAGAGAAAGGATTGACCGTGTATGTGGATAAAGTGAAATGATTCCATGATGAGAGATCGCGGATCGATTCCTTCCACTCATTGCTCGTGTCACAAGTTTTGATGTTTGATAGGTTGGCAGATTTGCTTGGGTTTGCTTGCCTGCTTGGCTGCCTGCCTTGATTTCCAGGCCATGGTCGATTGCGGCCAGCCGTTGGACCACGTAAGTATGATGTATTGGGAGTCTGGGACTTCAGGAGCTTTTTTCCACGATTGTGAAGTGTATCTCGCGAACGCGTTACCGCGCATTGACCCGAGATGGGAATACCCATGGATATTTCAAGTGGGAAGTACTGCGTATTGTGTGATTTGTCCTTTGCGATTTTACACACCTTATTGTCCGTGGTACTCACCGTTGGGTCGACCTTGGGTTACAGACGGGACAGCCGACCTGAAACCGCACAAGGCCCACCATCATGCGTATTAAAGCCGCAGCCTCCCTTCCATGGATCGTCAGCTGCTGGTCCAGCCCATCCAGGCACGGCCAGAACAGTGAGGAAAGCGGAAAGGACACGAGAATCTTCGAGTAAGCATAATAATAAGGTCAATGACACATTAATCAACATCATACGGAGCAATTCATAGCCATTCCGCGTAGTCATCCTTCTAGACCATTGCTTCGAAGTCGCATCTCCACTCGACCGAATCCATTTGAAGACCACAGGTTGTCCTGTGCGGTGGCGGGTGCGAGAGAGGATCCGTCACTATTGTATTGTCTATACATATCATCCTATCAACGACAAGTGTAAATTTGTACGGTTACTGTAAGCCCCCATCAGAAGCAATCCCGATACAGGGAATCCCTCGATATAAGCAATGCAAACAAGAGTCTGGATTAGATTCCTAAATAAACTAATAAAAGCCCCAGTAAAGTGAAATTCCATAAAAGCACTCAACCTCCAATATCAACTTGCTTATAGTATTGGGTCAGTATGGTATGTAATGCTATTTGGAATGAAGTACCACTTGGGCAATGTTAAGTCAAGACGCATGGCTGTCTTGGCTATGCGAAAACCAATGAGACCGGCAGGATCTGCATCCGTGACCGTGTCTCAAACGCCGAATCGTTCATAATTCAAGTGGCTGAACCGGGAAGATCTCATTATTCAAGAAAGAAAGGAAGAAATAGACCGTAGGAAAACAAAAAACAAAACAACAAGAAGTTGTTCGACCAAGAACTATATGGACATATTCCCTGACCTTTAGGGGGCAACCAGTCAAGTAAGGTGAGATGAGGCAGAGAAGGAGTGTGTGTGTGGTATTGTGGTGGTATGTGACGTGACGTATCTTTGTCCCGCTGTGTCAGACAAATGACGCGGCCAAGGTGAAAAAGTCTCCCATTCAGCATTGAAGAAATTAAGGTCAATGACAAGGATGTCTTTGTACTTGAATCTTAGTACGTGCAACCACAGATTCATTAGAGTTTCTATCCTACCTTAAATGTACAGTAGCACAGCTGTACCTTTCATCGATCTCCAGGGCCAGGAAAATAATAATCGGTTTGTTTTCCTCCATATCCTCCTGGGCAAGATCTTTATGTACACATGGTCCGTCTTTTGGAAATATTTTCCAGCTTCAGTACAGGTGGCGCCACTCTGGTACAACGATACTACTACTGTTATTCACTCCTCGCAGCTGGGGGATTTGTTTGGGTAGTTTGTACCCACATACTAGACCGATATTTACGGGAATAGTAGATTACATTCATGTTGACGATGCATCTTGCAAATGGACAAAGACACTTCCCTTTGCTGTCAGCTTGGATCGGAAATGATCTTCTTGAGAAAATTGCAATAGAATGGAATTCTATGAATTGTATGCAAAGGGAGATAGCTCTCATTTCCCCTTCTTTCAATGAAGACTTTTCATTCTGGATTGTAAAGATGGATCAAGGTAACGAGTTAATTAACTTAACTGCTGAGTGCGGGATTACTAAAACCTTTGGTTGACCAGCTGTAAATCGAATTACTCCATTTTTGCAGCCTGCATAGTACTAAGATAGGCAAGGTACTACAGCTAGGTACTCTAAACCCCACTTCCAAGCGGGTATGCCGGTAATTTTCGTTTGTTTTTCATTTTTTTTATTTCCCCCATACTTCGTCCTGGACAGAATTACGGCCGATTCGGCTAGATGCCTTGTTACCCATTAGGCTAGCGTAGCTGGAGCCTAGATGCATGGACATACGTACGCCGTACATACGACAGACTCTTACCCTGATAATCAAAATTTCTTTCTTGGTATGGTTTTCTAGAATGATTACTGGCTGCATTGGTGGAACGCCGGGAAGGGAACCCGCTCTCGTTCCATGTTTCTTGTTTCGTTACTTACCAGCTGTTTGACTGGATCCATTGTTTAACTGACCTTACCCGACTCACTCAAACTCACTCACTCCATCGGCTTCCTCGTCGACCCAAAGAGGAGAACCGTTATTCTCCTTTCTCACTCTCTTCCTTTCTTTCCCTCCCTTTCACTTTTTACTTTCTGTCGTTACTATTGACATCCCATCGGATTCTTTTTCTATCCAAACCTCCGTGAGCCGGTCGGCTGTCCCTTCTCTCCTATCTGTAAGGTGACGATGATCATGACGATGTTGCGATAGTCTTCTGATCCGCCCGCTATCGTACTCTCGGCCCCCAAAACATCTGTCTAGTCGCAGTTAGATGAGCCCTATCTATAAGATAGAGGGAAATTAATTAACCCACAAAGAGAAGTAACTGGTCGTACTAGTTCACAGGTATGTCGCGGGATCGCATGATAGTTGCAAGCCCATTTGCATGTGTTCGTGGTCTGTGGCTGATCGACGTCAGTAATTAACTGCCACACTGATCCTAGCGAAGAAGGATCTTCTACGGAACCCCGAGCCAACAGACAATTTTTCTAGCCTTGAGCTTGGCTCACGGTTCGGCCACTGTTATTCAACCTTGTTTTTCAGTCGACACCGACCAAACATTCAACAATTGTACATCCTGCCGACCGAGCGACCGATCTAAAACCGAGGTGGTTCTTTTTATCGATCCCTGGACCTATTGTGATTCAGCGGGAGGTTGTTTTGGCACGATTTGGTCGAGGCCGGGATTTTATAATAGGTGTCGCATAGCTGGGAAAGGAACGCACGCACTGCTGTCACGACTAAGCCGCTATCCGGCCATTTCCGCCATGTATCGTAACATGGCTCTGCTATTACTCGCTTTGTTCTCCTGGCGGGCCTTTGCTGCTTCGGATATCACATATTGCTCTACCGTGAACACGGGAGCTTCAAACTCTGCTAGTATGTTCCTGTGGTCTCTAATGCCCTAGGATTTTTCTAACCTGAGCACAGATGTCAGTGTATATCAATCGAACGGACTTTGTACGGACACATGTAACTCCGATTACGCTTTCGGAATTCTTCAAGGGAAGAGTTGCTGGTGTTCGAACATTGCTCCCAACACAGCGACCAACGTCGATACGTCGAAATGTGATACGGGATGTCCAGGATATCCCGATGATAGTTGTGGAAGTGCATCCAAGGGCGTTTTTGCTTATATCCAGATGAACGAGCATTCGCCCTCAGGAACCGCCACAGTTTCGTCGAGTACGTCGACATCTACAGAGTCATCGGTCAGTAGATCTTTCCCAAGTAAAGTTCCCTTCCAACCCATCGACTTCGTCAGTTCAGCATTCTGCTGTGCATGAGATCCAATGCTGTTTTGTTCCCTCATGGGAGCCACTTAGTTCTTGTATAGAATGATCTGAACACATGACCAAGCCACTAAGCTGGATCATGGGGACTATGACATTGCAGTCTCACACAAATCGGTCATTCTTGTGTGCTAATCTTTCACAGACGACATCGACGGAATCTTCCTCCAAAACCACCGATGCACCTACGACGACTGCAAGTCAATCGGTTGAAACTGTTGCCGGGGAGGTCAAAACGATCACAGTCCCCAATGCGAAGCCAACCTCAGATCCAAGTGCCGGTATGTCGGAGAAGGATAGTGGCGGCTCAGGTTTAAGTGGAGGCGCAATTGCTGGCGTGGTCGTCGGCGCGATCGGCGGCTTGGCTGCTATTATAGCCATCTTCTTCTTGATATTCTTCAAGAAACGTCAGCAGCGTTCGACAAGCCCAAGTCCGAGCGTCTCCAATGTCTTGCTAGATGGTAGGAACAGCAAAGGTTCTCAGATGAGCGTCGCCAACCGAGCGTTCTCGGACAACCACAGCCATACATTATCTGCCGGATCCTCAAGATTACCAACGTTTACCGATACTCGCTTGAAGACGGATACTGTCCTGTTCCCAGGCGGCCGTCGTGACAGTGACGTGTCACTCCAGGACAACGAAGACTATTCTCGGCCAGTTCTTCGGGTTAGTACTTTTTGTGTTTTGTCGACTGATTTCTTGACAAGGCTAACGTTGACTACATAGCTTACGAACCCTGACTGATAAGTTCCAAAAAGAGATTCTGGCTTCTTTCTTTTGTCTTCCCTTTTTTCGTTTGTCAACTCGATTTGTGCGTTCGGCGAATATAGCGGTCTTATGATACCCATTTGTCACATATCCTCATCTACCGAAATCCGGGACTTGACAGGCTCGGCACTCCCCGGCGTCGTTCTATGCTTGCAGGGGCTTATGGGTCTCTCCGCAAGTGCATGGTTTTGATAATTCCTCACTATTGGGAAACAACCTAGACAGCTATGAATGTCCATATCATGGCTAGCAGCTGTCAATGTCCCGCGATATAACCACGCATCCACAGTCGTCCGCTTGTCGCCGACTCTACTCTATTCCATTACCCTCATCCCTTGACCGATCCTATCGTGTACATGGAAGCACATGCACATGCACATGTGCGATTTCGAAGTACATACAACTAATTTCATTGAAGTGTCTTCATGCATATTTTCTTCAAATTGTTCCTTTTGATTTTGTTGTATACTTGTTAGGGTCATACGGAGCATTTGTAAAGCGTGCGGGCTGGATGTTTGCAATACAATCAAATATGTTACTATCAATGGAGAAAAGTCCAGCATGTAATCATATAATAATGGAATGAGCAAGATATGTATCAAGAATCGCTGGCTATTTGGGTCTACATTGAACCATCAAATTAGCGTTCACTAGCTCTCGGGTGATTTACAACGTCCACTGAATCGCCGACCGAACCATCGGATCAAATCAAACGAGTCATCTTCCCAGCCTGGTCATTTCTGTACGATCACAGATGGTTTCAGCATGAGACTAGCAGCTAGTGACCGGCAGCTTGGCGTTGAAAACATGCAAAGAAACCACCCGAAACTTGAAAAAGAGACATTAAGGCTGACAGGTGAGACCCGCACCGGCGAGACAATGAACCCGAGCTGCGATACGTACAGTTCCATACCACATAAATCCGTTCTGTTTGCTTAATTGATCGGTTTTACAGGGATATCCGAAGAAGCCCCGGAACTCCACCAGCTGACGGGTCTTGGTTTCGGGATCGAACCTTAAGCGTCATTCACGCTAGCCTCACGTCCAGTACTCATTGTATGAGGAGCCACAGGACATACTTCCAACATATAAATGACATTGCCACTGTGGCTGAGTTGCTTGTACAGTATCACAGAACGGGTTACAATCGGAAAGCAATGTTAGGAACATGTGGTCCTGCCCCAGCATTGGGACCCATGAGTCTACCATACGCCGCACTAATTGCCAGGCAATATCTCTACACTTGCTCAAATGTATTTCAGTACCTACTCATAGAGTGTACTCTGGTGTGGTTTGTCACTTCAGTTGAATGAGTACCCTTCTTGGTTGATTCTATGTTGAGCCTTTGTATGGCTGATGAATACGGTAAAAGGATTGTTCACAACATGATCTACTCAGTCACAAAGAGGAATTTTCAATAAGACTACACAGTGACGAGCACTAGAAGCTTCTAAAGCTCTCTATGTTTCCTGACAATTAGTGCCCAAATGAAGTATATATGGTCAGCTAATTGCTCACCCAGTACAGAAGCCGGGAATAGACTGCAAACTACTAACAAGACACTGCATACATAATTTCTGCGAATCTATCGGGTGAGGCTAGAAAAATTCATACAGAATTTTACACTTCACTTTGCATATATTCCGTTTATCATGACGCCGGAAACTGAGACGAGACAGTATCGTGGGTTAGACGGCTTGCCAGCTGAGCTGCTTGATATGATCGTTGCCTGTATCGACGCTCCATCCTTAGCACAACTCGCTAGCACCTGTCGAAAGCTCAGCTAGATGTTACGCTCATTACTGTCCAAGGATGCCAAGGGATATGCCCTGGCAAGTGAAGAGTATTACTCTCGTTACCTTACAAGAAACTTAGGAGCGCATATTCTCGACTGCCCGTTCGTTTATCGGTTCCAACGGTTCGCAGATACTATCATTTTCCCACGTCAGCCACTCGCAGATGTAATTGAAAAAGGTAAAATCAACTCTGTCAGAGGATTTCTTGATGCAGGGGTCAGTCCGAGCTCCTATGATGAGCTTGGAATTAGTATGTTGGGTCTTGCAATTGGTTTCCGGCATACCCGGATTGTGGAACTCTTACTTGAGAGGGGTGCCAGTTTGGAGCTGTACCCATTGCAGCCTCAGCCCAAGATGATCTGTATCATACCATACTGTAACCTCGAATCGCTCAAACTTATCGCGGATAAGGTCGATTTGAGCTATATATGTGGCTATGGTAGATCTGTGCTCCATCAGGCCGTAGGGAATGATGATCCCGATGTGCTAGAGCTTTTGGTTGGGAAATATGCCCATCTGCTCTCCTTGCAGGATTCTAGAGGTGAAACGGCCCTGTTCCAAGCTGCTCAACTCTCGGATGACGGGGATCGTCAGAACACTATGATTCGTATATTGGTCGACGGCGGCATTGATATAAACACCAGAAACAGTCAGAACGAGACTGCCTTGCACAAAGTTTCTTCTCGTGGTTCCCCAGAGGTTGTCCAGTTTCCCCTAGAGCGCGGAATTGAGACAAACATACCAGGAAAGAATGGAATGACCGAGTTACACTACGCAGCCCGAGATAATTCGATAGAAGTTATAAACCTTCTACTTTCTCATGGCACATTCAATATTCACGCATCCACGAATAATGGCGAAACGCCGCTGCATATGTCAGCAAGACAGCAGACATCCGATAATTTTGCAGCGCTGCTTGATAACGGGGCAATTCTACACCTTAGAGACGCTAACGGCTTAACGCCTCTGCACATGGCCCAAATACTGGGTCATTGGAGCCTTGAGAGATACTCCCAGTATTAAGACAACCTCTGATGGCTACAGCCTTCTTTGGATATTTTGGTTTGTTCTTCGCAAGCTAGAACATTTTAGTGAGCGTACTTAAACCCAGGTCGAATGGGACACTGCAAGTCTCACTGATTCATGACAATCAATCGGCGATGAAAACGCGGTGTCTGCCTTTTGGACCAGTTCCATGAGTATAGAGACCAAGCAAACGTGTGACTCTAATTTTCGCTTTTTGAAAATGAGAGTGATTGTGATATAGAATTGGTTTGTTCCATGTCTTGGAGTGATATAGTAGGAGTCAATTCCAATGCTCATCATTCTCTGAGATACGAGCATCCATTTTGCGCAGAGAAATTCTAAGCTCTCTGCTGACCATGCCATTGAATGGCAAGCTTTTTGAATAGCTTAGGAATATATCCAGTAGCTTTATATACACGTACATGAATGTACATAGGGCTGTGACTAAGCTGTGCCTTGGACACATGATAATGGATACTTTTCCCTTTTCGGGAAATGCGGAGGTGGGCACTTTCTTTCCTCCTTCCGTCGATTCTGTCCGCATTTCATCCCCTCACGTACTGTATCATTTCAATATTACTGGAGGACCATTTTGATGGCTGATCATTATCTATTGCCACTTATCTCATGGTAAGTCAGACCCCTCATCTATGCTTCGGAACCAAATATTGAGACAATGGATAAGAACCCAGACAAGTACTGCCGCTTCTCATATGGCATGTTCACATGAAGGGAGAGATGGAGCCGCTACCTTACATCATAGGGTACGTGCATATATCTCGGCTACATCGTTGCTACATGAATGTAGAACGATCTATGACCATTAATTGTATGGTATACGTCGGTGAAAAGGGCCTCTAATATTACATCCTTGCAGTTCTATGACGCCGAGGATTGGCTCCTCACACCTTCTCAGAAGAACCACGCTCTCCTATCAAGTCTATCGCATCAAATTACTCGATACAAGAGGGTATCCTTATCTTTGATCTGCATCTCCGCACCGAGCGAAGTAAAATCATTATGTTACATTGCTCCTGAGAGGCTGCAGTTTCCGCTTAGCACCTCAACCTAGCTTGCGAATCCCCGCCAATCTTTGATTTCTATAATGACCACATGTCTCTATCAGGGTATTAAATCAAGGCTACTTCCCCGGTCTTTATGGTCATGTCTGTGACATCTATACCTTGGACACGACACTCTGGTCTACTTACGAGATATGATACAGATGTGACTTCGCGCTATTTGAGCCTGCAATAACGCGAATATTCCTATTTCTTCTCTTAGTGCGCCATCTTGCAATTTGGGATAGTATAATGGACGTACTCGACCGGCTAGATAATGTGTGGTTGGTGTGCTTCACCGTGTTCGGACTGACTGGGCTATGTTTCGCTTTAAGTGGATTGAAGAACAAATCAGTTTGCCTTCGTTCGAAGCTCCATAGGCCTCGAAGTGGGACCCCATCACAGTCGATTTCACCGGAGAAGAAATCAGCGCAGTATGCGAATACTTTGCCACCTCAGGGCCGTCAGGCACTTGCTGCATTGCCGGAATTCGCGACAGGAATAAATGAAGTCGACGAAGAGAAAGTTCTCAAACACATCCTTCCCATGACCGTGGACTATAGGACCTGCGAGGAAGACAGATACACGCCAATGGGATTCTCAATAGCTGAAGTTAAGGCCTTAGGGGACTTTCCGGACTACGCAAAACTCAGCGGTGTGCCCTTGCCTCGAGAGTACACCGAGTTCCAAATTGAAAAAGCGTTACCCAGGCCATATCGTCCGTTTAGGTGGGGATACCACCAGACAATGTGTACGTTTGCTCATGCCTGACTACGAGTGTCGCCACATGACTTGTGCTATACATTAACAATCATGGCAGCATTGACAAAGCTAGAAACGGATTGGTGGATAGAGCTCGAGAACACATATATACAACGGATCGCGCAACGGAAGGACTTGTACGCAAAGCATGGAGATGCGGTCCTGGGCTGGCTTCCAGGATCAGAGCTGGCCTGTAAAGAACTCATGGAAATGGTACTGCAATTCATCTGTGCCCGGTATCCGCAATACTTCTCTTTGGTGGACAGGCGCATCCTACAAAATAGGATTTTGGGAGTAGAACAGGATATCAGATCCAAGCATCCTCTTGAGATACTGCTGGACAACGTGCCCGAGGACTTCGGTTTGATGCTACGTGATGAAACAACGGGTAACTACTTTTTGCGTGCCGGAGTCATCTGTTCTGCTTTGGGGTGGAATGTCGGCACCAAGATCGGACTTCAGCTTCACCAGATCCATGGCCCAGTTCCAGATTACAGAGAGAAGATGCAATTCTCTATGGATCGGTGCGTACCATGCCAAAATATCTCAGCCAGGGTTTACTCACAGATGACTATGCAGGTTTTTCACCAAGATGCCGGCCGACAAACCGATACAGAGAGGATCCTGGGGTCTTGAAGTCGGACAACCTTTGTATATGCCCAAAGGGGACCCTCACGAGAAACTCCGACTGTCTCAAGATCCCAATCTTCAACTAGAGGACTGCTATCTCAGAGTAGACTGGCAAACGCTCCGCCGTCTTCCTCTTTCAGGAGCCATCGTATTCAACTTCAAGGCACTGTTCACACCTGTGACCGAACTCCAGGATGAACCTGGCGTGCCCGCATTGGTAACCAAGGTCTTGAAGGAGGGCAACAAAAATATAATGGAGTATAAGAGTACGTGGCATGTGGAACATGTTGTACTTCCCAAGCTTGAAGAATGGGCAAAAGAACAAGAAGAGAATGGGCTGGTTCCCAGCGATTGGGAGGTAGCTACATTGGATGACAGCCCATGGTATCAAAATTGGCAGGAAAAGTGGCATCGTCAACAAGGCTTTTAGTGCCATTTTCTCATTCGCTCTCCTCCAACTCCGTATTCCTTGATATGGTCTCTGGTTCATAGATCCAGTGATGCTGGGCGAGGCAGCCGTATTGGAATCATTTATTTGCGTTCTAAGTCATTTACGAACATGGTACAATAAATGTAACTAGTAAGTGGAATCAACAAATGTTTTACAATTGAATACCAAAGATGATGGGGTATCTTCGGATACTGCAGATTGTAACCAAAAATGGTACTATGCTCAAGCAGCAATGCCGTTTTTCAAATTCCCGACTCCCGAGCCGTAGAGCCCCATTCTCCCATAGTAAATGTCTCCATATAATTCATCTTGAAGAGGATGACAAGTATTCCGTGGCGTCTGTGTCACGACGCTCGATGTATATTCGATCGTTGCCCTGATAGGGCACGTAAGGTAGCAGGGTCAAATGAGAACCACACCTATTAAAGAGGTGTAGGTAGCTCAATGAAAATGACTGCTCATCGGAAACCGGCATGAGTTTGTGAGAGTAGCCGTAGCCTCTGAGACCGAGCCTGGCAATAGAAGCTCAGCACCAATGTATTATTTGGCAGAGCCAAAAGGACGTTCGCAGCTAGCCGGCGGCAGTCTCAATCATCACCGGCATCATCAGCTGACCGAGCATCACTAGCCTGACCCTCCTCACTCTCCTCATCTTCGTTGTCCATATCCTCCAACTCAGCAGCCAACGGGCTGACTCGTTCCTCCAAAAGATCCAAATCCTCCAACTGCTGCCGCGAAGGCAACTTCCACAAACTCGTACCACACACACGATCCTTGGTGAGGAGATCATCGACAAATTGATCCACATACGTAAGAACGACCGAATCGCGCACGCGCCGCTTCAATTTCCGATAGTCAAGAAGAAGCGGTTCTAGCGTCTTGTACACATCCACCGCGTCGAAGGTCAAGCGAACGTAAAACGCCGCCAAAGCCCGCAGGTACTTGAAATCACCTTGTTGTTTGACCACGCCGTTCTCAGCTTGCTCCGTCGCTGTCTGCTCCCCTTCCTCGCCGTTGACCGGGTCGGTGAAATTCAGGTACTCCAGTACGATATCCCGGTCCGGGTTTAGTTGTAGCATCTTGAATGCGAGACAGAGGAATGGTGTGGGCTTCTCGGAAACGCCGTACGTTCCTCCAATGGAGGTCAGCTCGACCGCGCGATCGCACAGCGTCGCTGCGTTCAATCCGAAACATTGTTCCTTCCAGTAGTAGGAGTCCGTGATGCGGTCGCGCACGGCTTTTTCGAAGAGAGTGGCTGGATTGACACCGCGGACTAATGGACCGGTGTAGCCGCGATTGTCAAGGAGAGAACTGGCATCGGCGCGGTGGGATGCCATGTTTTCCGGGGTGGATTGGCGAGGTGAAGGATTTGCGGAGAAATAATGATGCAGATGGAAGATTGAACTGAATGATGTCGGAGTTGAGGCGATTGTCTTGGCGGTCGGGATTCTGCCAAGACAGGGCGCTTATCGATAGTCGCACTGCCAACCGGGCTGACTGTAAACACGAGATGAAACAGGGTTCAGTGATCGATTGATCTTCATCGTCTGGATTTTGACGTATGAGTTGCATGATTGACTAGTTGACGAGTTACTATACTACTATTCAAAAAGAGTCCATATATATCCCAGTCGTGGTACAACAGTGTCCCATATAGTGTTCTTTCCATCTACACCAACGGGGCCATACATAACCCTACCAAACTATACAACCACCACGTCCCACATACCAATGCAGAAACCCCTCTAACCAGCAATGGTCCTCCTAACCTCCTCCACGGTCTCCGTCATCCTCTCCTCGGGAGTGATCTGCATCTTTACCTTCGTCCTCTTCCTCTCCGGCTACGTCCTCCAACAACAATCCGTCCGCAGCATCCAACACGCCATCAAACCCCCGCAACCACCAGACCCCATCCCAGGCTTCACCCACCATGGAGGGAACACAAAACGCACCACCCTCCTAGATAACCTCAATGTCAACGATAACGCCAACTACCACCCAAAAGGCAACTACGCCTACCTCCAACTCCTCTCCACCCCCGACCCCTCAAACATCTGTTCCGCAATCCTCTTCTTCAAAACCCTCTCCACAAACAACACAGCAATCCAAGACCGCCTCTTCATGTACCCCCAAGAATGGGACCAAACCCCGCCCCACAAACAAACCACCCAGGTCTCAACAGCCCTCTCCCTCCTCCGCACAGCGTCCCTAAAATACAACATCTGGCTGCTCCCCATCGACATGACGGCCGCCACCAGCGCCGGCTACACACCCACAGACACAAAGCTGCTCCGTCTCGGCCAGATCCAGTTTATGCAGTATGACTCCGTTCTCTACGTCCAGACACCGGGGTTACTCCTCGACACGGCGAAGTTGGACACTATGCTTCTGTCCAGACCATTGCCGGGCCGACATGACAAGAACAGACCCGAATCGTATAATAACGAGGCGTGGATTCCGATGCCACTTCGTCCGGATCGCGATGTGACTCTCCCGCCTGTGTATCTGGTTACTGTTAATAATGTGGGCGCGGGTCAGGTTGAGGCCCGTGGACATGTGCCCAATGTGGCGTTGCCCGGGTTTGGGTCTTTGGTTACGGGGCCTTGGGGTGTGGACAGGTCGACTGGGGAGGAGCAGCCGGGGTATGTTTTCTTTGAGCATGATGAGGATGGTCATGTTTCTTGGTCTGGGAATTCGTTGTTTGGGCCTTGGAGGGCAGGGCAGTATGATGTTTGTGAGGGGATTGATTTTGATGATGTGCATGATGATTATGGGCTATGACTATGATTTTTGTTTTGGGTTTTTTTTTTCTTTCATTCTGGTTTGTAGGGTTATTGTTTGGTTTGGATATATCTGGTTGGTGTTGGTGGGTTTGTATGCATGATGTAGCATATTGTACTTTTCTTCTTTGTTATAGTTGCTCTCTTCGGCTGGTTACATCCACGGAACTACTTGCCAATACATGATACTAGATCTTATTTAGTATTTCTAAGATATTAAATCTGAGTGGATATCATGATATAACTCATCAGTCGTGTCTTAACATGACTCAACACAGCGCTATCATTGAAATATCGCCGGTACATGCATTAGAACTACATCAAACAGCAAAGCATCCCGATAACACCCATACAAGCTTACCAGAGATACAAATAGTATACAAATCTACAGCCGACTATCGAGGAACGCCGATCTCGTACCCCAGTAAGACTTCGGTGGTACTGCCTTCCCAGCCTCTATTGCCACTTGTAGAGACCATGAACCGACAGGCTTGATCGATGTATAGCTGTGAAACAGTTCCTGTTCGATGGCCTGGGATGATAAGGAAGGGGACAGTTGAGTGACGGGCGACTTGCTCGTGTTTCAGGTCGTATAATCTAAGAATATCATGGGAGGCGCTGGAAGTAGACGTTAGCTCATTGACCACTTTGTAGTATGCGATAAATATCGCCAGAAGCTTACCAAACTATATGTCGCCCGTTAGGCATCGCCCTAAGAGCAGTAACAGGTCCACTTCCCTGAGGGAATTTGAAAGTCCGTTCAGGATCTCGAAGGCCCTTGTGAAGACTGAATTCTTCTACAGTTCCATTTCGACGGCCGGCGTAGATGTAATTACCGTCAGGAGACCAGCATGCATTCATGCACCAGGGCGGAGAATTGCGAGGCGAGATGCGAGCGATGGGGTCCGGTTGCCGTCTATCCCATACTCGGATAGTTCCATCTATCGATGCGGCAAGGAAGGTGTTATCGGATACGTTTTTATCAGATTGTGTCTGTTGGCTGAGGTCTTGGCTCTCAGGTGCAGGTTCCAATTCCTCCGCGTGAGGCAGTCCGTTTACAACAGGCTGTGACGAGGCAGTAGCGGCTTCTGGCTCGCGAGTCTCTGGTTGCTGAGGCGCCGCGTCCTCCTCCTTGATTTGAGCGCTTGTATCAACTGGAGCCGGCGCTGCTGGAGCACCATTTTGCTGATCTGACGGCTCAGGCTCACCGGGCGCATCGGCGTCGGGGAGGGTGCCATTGGCTAGAGCTTTGCCAAACTCATCATCTTCATCTATGCCAAAGGCATTCCCTGATGCGCCTGCCCCTTCGCCTCCAGTGCCATCTGCATCCCCGAACAAGGAGTCCGCCCCACCGAAAAGTGAGTCTGCCGGTGAGCCCGCCTGCGGGTTTGATGAATCGCCAACACCGCCTTGGTCGTTCGACGTATCCATGAAATCGAAGCTATTACCGCCACTCGCCTGGTAATTCGAAGAGTAAGTTCCATTGGGAAGCGGTGTCTCGGTATCCTTAGGAACTGAAAGACTAGATTCTGGCCGTATGTCAATGGCTGATATCTGTCTGGCACTGGATCCAAACGAGCGCCTAGTCTGGCCCGTGTTCAGGTCCCAGTCAAAGACTCGCTTATCCCAACTTCCGGACAACAAAGATTTCTCATCCGATGTCAAATTCAACACTGACACGGCTGAAGTATGTTGTCGTAGCAAAGCGATCTCCTTGCCCTCGTCATGACGGACAGATTGTAGGCGAATGGCACCCGACTCCAAGCCGGATAGTAACCACAATCCCTCACTATGGCTAGCCAAAGAATATACCGGTGATATAGCGTTGCCGTCCATGTTTTCCCAATATGTCATTACCACGCCCGCCTTGATCACGCTGTCCACGAAGGGGTGCCGTTGCGCCACAGTTAGCATCAACTTGCTATTTATCGACTCCACCCAATTGAACTTCCGCACGTATCCATCTGAGCCACCGCTGAAAACCCACCTCATGTCCGCAGTCGCCGTCACTGCATTAATCGATGTACTGTGAGGCGCAGCCGTGGTAGGGACTATATCGTAGGTAGAGGCAGTGAGGCATTCGGACCGGACTGGAGGATGATACACAGATACTGAATCATGTACAATGTTCACTGGGCCGGTCGTAGTCATTTCGACATCGGCATTCGCTTGAGTTACTACACCAGCGCTATCCGAAACGTGACTGGCGTTGGACTGGCTATCCGCATCTTGATCGGCGTCAGCATCAGCGTCGGCGTCGGCCTCGTTGTCGTTGTCGTTGCCACCATCGTCAGCATCCCGGAGGGCGTCTTCCATTTCATTATCGGAGCTACCATCTTGCGAGCCTATACATCACCAATCATTAGGCTGCTGCGACCATCGTCAATGCTGTTACAAGGAAGCTTACCTGCAAGATCTCTGTCATCATCATCTTCCCCAAGCGATGCCATTGTTTAAAGCGGCAAGAGTTCTTAGGCCCGATTTTTCTAGAATACGCGATCTTAAAGCTGGAAGTTAAACCATATAATGTGTATATATAAGTAGCGAACAAGGAGCTCTTTCTCAATGGCCCATCTCTCGGTGGGAACCTCCGCAATTCAAGGGTTCATGGCTTGATGGCTCGCACGGGCTTAGGGCGATGGGAAATGAGAGGGCGAATCAGTCGCACCGATCTTGCGCCCAGGGTTATCAAGGCAAAAGCTATGGTATCGCGGCGGGCGGAAATATATTGGAATCGGGAAGACGATGCCTTTCTTTATCTCCAAATCCGTTTATCGTTCTTTCCCCGGCATCAGTCACGTTGCCCGCCCACATTATGCCTAAGGCAGAAACGTCCATCCATATCTGGTTAGCGTCATCAAACAACTAGATCATGCTGTTTATGACAACAGTTGGGTTTAGATGTCCCTATACAACAAAAAGTATTGCTTATGAAATAAGAAAGAAAGAAAGAGAAAACGCTTCAAGTATTTTGGACAGATGGCTCAACAACCTCGTATAGTGACATTCCTTACAGGAACAGATCGTCATGGTTGTCCCATAGCAATTAAAGGAATTGACCACCAAGTGAGCAGAATTCCGCATCTTAGATTGAAATAATTCGTGTCTCTTACTATTTGTCTCTTCATTACACTTTGTACATTTATATATACTTCATTTTTCATCATATAGGGGGGGCGCGTAGCCTAGAACATTGTGAGAGAAGTGACTTGGGAGGTAAGAGTGTGGTAAGAGATGGTGTCCTTTAAGCAAAGCACGCCTTTTCTTCTACAGAAGCCCCTGGAAGAGCTTTGCTATTAGGAATGAATGACGTTCGTGATCTCCGCTATTCACGCTAGATGAGGGCTTGAGCCGGAAGATTCTGATAAACCTTCTCAGCTTAGTGAATCGAGCAAGCTTGAACGACCATTCTTTAACATTGAATTGGGCTCTCGACGGAGAAAGGTGGGTTAAAGAGTATTATATACTACATAACCTCGGGCTCCACGCTTCAAGCTCTCTGGTATTCTTGTTACCCCCTAGACTGCCTGCCTATTTGGGGAGTGCAAACGAGTCAACCTCTTTCTCGTTTCCCTAACAACTCAGCCTGAATCACCACCACCAAGATCATCAACAACGCACTGATCTCTGAGTGACAACTTTTACAATATGAAACCATCGAGTAACTCGAGTATTCCTAGTGATGGGTCGCACCATAAGCAGCCCAGGAAACCAGCAGCCCGTCCCGTTGTCCCGGTCAACCAGGATATCCGAGCTTACTTCGCCGAGGTCGCCCTCGATAATTCTCAGCCGTGGCTCTTGAATCCGGAAATCCCAACACCTGATGAGCTAATGGGAACTGGGTCTGAGACTGAATTTGTTGATCTGCTGCCAAACCGGATCGTGGGTCCCTGGAGCTCGAAGGACGAGTATCTGAAAGCCCACTATGAGTTGCTTAGAGAAGACGCAGTAGCTCCTCTACGGGACGCCGTAGCATATTTTCGAGAGGATCCAGATATCCAAGACATGAATATTGTATCTATCTACGAGAAGGTTTGTACCTATTTCCCTCTAAGTTTCAGTGGAGGGTCGTCTGATTTGTTGGCTATAGGTACACATTGTAGGTATTACCTTTGCACAACAAGGCGTAGCGACTCGAATACAGTTTTCCACTATTAGATCGGGAAAGAACATAGTCTGGGAATACTCTAAGCGGTTAAGGACAGGAACCATTGTTGCACTTTCTCCAGCAGATGATTCGTTCAGAAACAAATGTGTTGTTGCTGTCGTGGCAGCCCGGCCACTAAATGGCGTAAAGCAACATCCTCCAGAGATTGACATTTATTTCGCGCGGTCTATAGATGCAGAGTTCGATCCTCACCAAGAATGGGTCATGGTTGAGGCTAGAGATGGCTACTTCGAGTCGATGAGACATACGATGACAGCTTTGCAGAAAATGAGCCGAGAAAGGTAAGTGTTCCACCCTACTAAGAGTTCTGAATTTGAACTTAGCAGTTCCGACAGGTTTCCACTCGCCGAACAAATCTGCTTACTCCATCCTAATACTGATACTCCCGAGTATGTCAAAGCAGATCCAGTCATGGACATACAGCCTGCTACCTGTCCATCTGGAGAAGAAGGCAAGATTAATATCCTGGAAAGCTGGCCTAGATATCCAACAGGTGATCTGGATACCACCCAATGGAGGGCTTTGGAGCAGATGCTTACAAAGAGCCTTGCCGTTATTCAAGGGCCGCCAGGAACCGGCAAAACATTCGTCTCTGTGATTGCGTTGAGGATTTTGCTGTCCAATATGAACCCAGGAGACCCGCCTATAGTCGTCGCCTCGCAGACAAACCATGCTCTAGATCAGCTCCTGAGGCACATTTCTCGGTTTGAGAGGGACTACATTCGCTTGGGAGGCAGAAGCAGTGACCCTGAGATTAGAAAGCGCACCCTATTTGAAGTCCGACAAAATGAACCCATTGCTGCCATACAAGGCAGTGTTCTTGGACAGGCCCAAAGGCGATACAATAAATACCATCACACGATTGCTGATCTCTTGCAGAACTTCAGTGCTGAGAACGATGACGCTCTCCTTCCGCCTGAGCTTTTCGCAAAGTATGGCCTACTGACTGCAACACAATGTGACTCGCTCGCGAAGGGGGCAAAGGGCTGGATACGACCCAACGACGAAGAGGATGATAATCCCTTGCTAGCCTGGCTTGGAGAGCATGTGGTGCCATTCGAAGTGCACTACTCAACTGAGACCTTTGGCTTCGAAGAAGATGAGATTGATCTGGAGTATGAACAGCTCAAAGAATTAGAAGCCGAACAGGGCAATGAAGAGGAGGACCGTGAACTTCTTAAAGGACCGTTCATATGTCTTCGAGAAAGGTTCTGCGGACAAAGTACTTCGGCCGTCGAGGAAACTAGCCGGAAGTATCTGAAGGAGCCCAACCTGTGGAAGGTACCTGTCAAAGCACGTGGAGGAGTATATAATACTCTTCGAAAGCTGCTCAAAGATAAAATCAGGTCGAAGTTCCAAAGCTTGATTACACTTAATACAAACAATTGTAAAGACCTCCGCATTGGAAAGTGGGAACGGGACAATCATCTCCTCCAGGATGCCAAGTTGATTGGGATGACAACAACGGGCCTTAGCAAGTACCGAGCTCTGGTATCAAGCTTAAAACCAAAAATTGTTCTGATAGAAGAAGCAGCCGAAGCCATTGAAGCACCGATAGCAGCTGCTTGCTTCGATTCTCTTCAACATATGATCCTAGTGGGAGATCACCAACAACTCAGGGGGAGTTGCTCGGTACAGGACCTTCAGGGTGAACCATTCTTCCTGGATATCTCAATGTTCGAAAGACTCGTGAATAATGGGATTCAATATGAGACTCTTAGAAGACAGAGGCGGATGGCGCCAGAAATACGACGATTGCTGGAACCCATTTACGGCGATCTTCATGACCACCCGTCAGTACTTGAACGTCCCAGAGTGCCAGGAATGGGGGATTTCAGATCATACTTCTTTTCTCACAATTGGCCAGAAAGTAATGACAGCTTATCCTCGAAGTACAATGAGAAGGAAGCGGAAATGATTGTTGGATTCTTTATGCACCTGGTACTCAACGGCGTTGCGGTAAAGGATATAACGGTTCTGACATTCTATAATGGTCAGAGAAAAAAGCTGTTGAAAGTATTCAAAGGGAACTCCTATCTTCAGGGTCAGTATGTGAATGTTGTGACCGTTGATTCGTTTCAAGGAGAAGAAAATGAGATAGTGATTCTATCACTGGTGAGGAGCGGTCGGCCTACCATCGGGTTTTTATCTATAGAGAACAGGGTCTGCGTTGCGCTTTCGCGTGCTAGGACCGGTTTTTATATGTTTGGAGACTCTACTGCGCTGGCTGATGCGGATTCCCTCTGGTGGCAAGTAGTCACCCTCATGGGGGGCAAGAACCCAAAACGAAGGCTTGGTTTTTATTTACCTTTAACATGCACCAAGCACGAAAACGTGATATACAAGAAAGGTTCGTACTTCATACGTCCACTTTAGCGATTTCTACTGACGACAAACGCCAATAGATCCCTCTGAGTGGGACACTGCCTATGGCGGATGTGATCTCCCATGTAACGAACGTCTAGGCTGCGGGCACAGATGTTCTCTACCATGCCATAGGTAAATTGAGCTGCGCGAGCCGTCTGACCATCTGAATCATAGTGCTGACCGTGTGGGCTTCTAGTTTCTCCCATGATCAAGTCAAGTGCACCGAGGTCTGTGATCGACAGATGCGATGTGGTCACAAGTGTGACAAACCCTGTTATGAGATTCACACCTGTTTCTGTGGGTGCCCGTCGAACTTCGCCGTTGAGTGTAACCCAGTAGCGATGGGGTTTTTGCGTTCTAAACTGGATGGATGTAGACTTGAGGAGGACAGTCACCGCCAGGCTGCCATTCGAAGCTACCAAGCCTTTGCAAACGGTGGATCCAAGGAACAGGACGAACGACTCCTCAGGATGGGCGAGTTAGGCAAGTAGAGCGGATATCGGGGGTACAGGGTGGCATAATGTGCAGCCTGGGGCGAACATTTCCTTGTATTTCCTATTTACGCTGGCGCCATGGATGATGTAAAGGTTATGATTGAAAATTTACCCTGTGAAGCTCGCAATCATGAATGTTTACTATCCGAGGTCATCCATCTCTTTTGACCACCTTTTAACTGACGAGCTGTTTCTCATGCATTATGCTCCAGAGCACCCCTACGCCCATCTGACTTACTTTGCGCCCCAGGAAGTAGCTGTTGGTAGCGGTGAATATCAATTTACCTAATATGTACAGTAGATCGTACACCAGAATCATGAGGTCTATAATCGTACAAGTCCCTCCACAAACTCCAACCCATGCCAAGAGAACGAAAATACAAAAGTCCAGCTATGTGTCCGCAACTTCGGATAGGGAACGGTGAGTTTCGGTACTGAGACAGCATCGAAACATCCCCTCACAGGCCCCTTGTCTTCTCTGGATCCATCTGGACCTCATCCCCACTGATCTCTTTGACGGACTCAAAGGCGGGCTTCCCAGCATATAACTGTTCAGGCTTGTTCCGCTTCCCGCCTTCCATTTCGCCAGCGCCTGCGAGTGGCTGGTTTCCGCGGAATCGCTTGCGCATATCGATCAAACCACGCCTGGATAGGGACGGAGAGTTAGGCCTGGTTTCAGCATTGCAGGGGTTGCATGACTCACTTGCACTCGCCGTACCCTTTCCGCAGCTGTTGGCATCGCATGGGCAGTGTATCAACTAGCGGCTCGCTCAAACATTCACGGGGCGTGTGGCGCTGGACCATTATACAGTCGGATTCCTGGAGGCATTGGGCCAATGCATCGCCTGTAAAGTTATTTCAAATCATGGTTAGACTAGGTGCACCTTTCAATTGCGGGAGGGTAATATCATGTTGGCCGCAGGCGAAGCATGAGATCTGGGTCTTGGTCTGCGGAAGCGACGGTCGGTCGGCCCCGATTGGTTGATCATTGAGAGAGATTGAATAGTACTCACGGATGTCTTTGCAGGAGTTCGGCATCTTGCTTGAAGGTAGGAAACCAGCCGACAAGGCAGAGGAAGGAAGACCTGCCAATCACTTGTCCGGCGCAAAATTAGACTCCAGGAAAAGAAGGCAAAAACGGGGCCATCCCCGGATTAGATAAGCAGCTTATCACATGAAAATGCAAATGACGTCTGAGCGTTGCCTTTTCTTGGAAGTTCTTCTGCTGGTCATTAAACATTTATTTCGCTTCCTGGCGCATTTCTGCCTCTTACCCCCCCCATGATGGAGTTTAGGCCTCGGGTTGCGCGATAGACTTGTCACCCTTCTATACTAAAGGTTTAGGTATCAATTCGTCCATCATGGCGCGTGTCCCTGTGATTGGACGGCTGTTTTGGTTCGAGTATTTGGCTCTGTTCGCCTCTTTGATTTTGGTACTGCTCGAATGGGTCATACATATTATTACATTTTGTCTTCGTAAGTTAGATGAGTCGCGTTGGCGTTCTCAGGTCATTCGTTAACCTCCGACAGCTGAAACGGTAATCAAGTTCTTCTACGACCGGTCGAAAACTATTTTCAACCTGTTTATAACTCTTGAGGATGAAGGCAAGCGCAGTAAAGAAGAACGGATCGCCACCGCAGTCGCACAGGCCTCCGACTTCGTAGATATATGCGCTCTGTTCGGTTACCAGACTGAGGAGCATATTGTCCAGACCGGCGATGGCTACCTGCTCGGCCTCCACCGCTTGGCCTACCGGAGAGGCGAGGAGAAGATGCGCGTCAACCAAGGAAAAGGGGGCGTTCGGAAGAAGGTCGTCTTCCTCCACCATGGGCTCATGATGTGCAGTGAGGTTTGGGTGTGTTTGTCAGAAGAACAACGGTGTCTTCCCTTTCAATTAGTGGAAAGGGGCTATGACGTGTGGTTTGGAAACAATCGCGGCAACAAATACTCGAAAAAGTCCGTGCGGTTCTCGCCCGGGTCTAACGAATTCTGGGACTTCTCCATCGATCAGTTTGCCTTTCACGATATCCCCGACAGCATTAATTATGTCTTGGAAGTCACGGGCCAGCCTTCTCTGTCGTATGTTGGATTCTCGCAGGGCACCGCTCAAGCCTTTGCGACACTATCTATCCACCCGCTGTTGAACCAGAAGGTCGATGTTTTCGTGGCTCTTGCGCCCGCAATGGCGCCTACGGGCTTGCCAAACCATTTTGTTGACTCACTGATGAAGGCCTCGCCAAATTTCTTGTTCCTTCTCTTCGGCCGACGTAGCATCCTCAGTTCGACGACGATGTGGCAGACGGTCCTCTACCCGCCTATCTTCGTTCAGATCATCGACAAGTGTCTTGACGGGCTCTTCAATTGGAAATGCCGGAACATCAGTCGTTGGCAAAAGCTCGCGGGCTACCTACATCTATTCTCCTTCACCAGCACTAAATCCGTGGTTCACTGGTTTCAGATCATCCGACATAAGAACTTTCAATTCTACGACGACGAGGTCCACGCTCCGTTTAGCATTGTCGCTAGCGAGCGATTCTATAAGCCGGTCAAGTACCCTACCAAGAACATCAAGACGCCCATTGTGCTACTGTACGGAGGCAATGACAGCCTTGTGGACATCAACGTGATGCTGAAGGAGCTTCCTCGCGGGATCACAGCCAAGATCATCCCGAAGTACGAACACCTCGATTTCTTGTGGGCGACGGATGTAGAGCAACAGGTGTTCAGTCACGTCTTCGAGGCTCTTGAACGGTACAGTGGCATCACCCAGCTTGAGGGGGCGGTAACGGGCTTGATCAATGGAGATGCGGGGCATGCGATCGCGATTTAGGCGATAGAGATGCATTAAATAGCAGGACTTATGATTCGTGCACAGTATATACCGGCGCGCACCCGGATAGAGGTTGGTTTGTGTATAATGGTGTATGTTAATACCCGACATTAGTGCTCAGTTCTCTTTTTGTTCTCCTTTTCTTTCTCATTCCTGGACACATCTTGCAACCGCCATGGGATGTTTGTCGCACAGCACGTAACTCGAGGCCGCTATAGTATATCTCATATTATGATATCATCCACACAATAGAAGTAGGGCAATGACCAGTCGAACCCCGAGGGTGGGCCGTCGAATGTGATACATTGATTTAAGGTCGAACTGACGTCCCGGCCTTCATATAGACTACTGGTCAGAGCCAACGACCCCCTACTCATCTGTCGTTGGGTTTGCCTCCTGGGAATGCATCCCGTTGGACCTATCGAGCGGTCCATCACATGAACACTGCGTCGTACTTTCTTGCGCCCAATCGTCGCCCCCTGGATGTCCCGATCCAGAGTCCGGCCATTGGTTTGTTTGGTGCCTGACAGCGTGAGGTGGCCAGATCTTTGGCCCGGATCCAGCCCCTCTGGTCCGGGAGGAGGGATGGTGGGTTTTTGTGCAGTAGAGCCGAGGGGTTGGAAAAAGGTGACAGGTAAAGTGAACCGTTTAACTTAAGCGATTGGTCGCGGATGGAGGACGTTTCAGGATATACGGAGGAACGGAGAAGGGGGAGGGGAAAAGGAAAGGGAGTCGTAGGCTAAATGGGACGTTATTATATCTCGAAGGTGATTCCTTCCCCGTTGTATGTCTATATTTCTGAGAACTAATGCCTTCCCGCCCATCAAGGGATTCCTGAAAGATCTATATTTATTTTGACGGGACAACGGTTTGACTCATGCTCTAGTACGTTGTCTACTCTTTTCTTTTTTTTTGGGGGGGTGTTGTTTTTCTAGTCCCGATATCATCGTTTCTTCAATAGTCCCTCCAAATATTTTGTCAATCGGTCCAGTTGGGAATGGTTGGATGGAGCCGAAAGCAGATCATCACGACCATCCCCAATGATTGGCAACCTGATCCATGGCCGAGTCGGACAATTCATTGCTTTCCCTTTGTCTCCTGCAGATAGCCCTGGTGGGAATTATTGGGTTTCCTCAAAACCAGGCCCAGTGACCTTGATCTAGAGGTCATAATGACTATTGTTTTCGAGGATCCAACCACCGGGACAATCTACAAGGAGAAGAAGGGAGACAGCAAGCATTCCATAGATAGGGTCATTCCTTGTTTTCCTTTTCTTCTTTTTTCGTTTCTTTCATTTCTTGATTTTGATAGACTGTTTGTTGGCTTGTTTTCTTTTTTCCCTTTTTATCTCCATCTCTCTCCTTCTTGACCCATTGATGGTATTCACCAGCCCCCTTTGAGTCCGGATAGTGGGTTTTCTTTTTATGGATTTTTTTTTTTTTTTCCTCTTTTCTCTTTTTCATTACTAGAAGCAGCCCAAACGGAAATAAGGAAAATCCCAAACCACTGGGACTGGAGGACTAAAGGGGGGAATCCTAGGGTTCTCTAAACCTTTATGAGGAAAGTCCCACGAGAGTTATTCCTTTCCAGGTTTAAACGCTGCTGGCTTAAGGTTTCGTGCCAATTTGTTGCGCACATTTGGGAAGCCTCTTCTGTTTTTTTTTTATTGATTATTATTATTATTATTTCTTTTCGCTCACACCGCTTCGTACTTGTGTTGACCAAGTGAAAGAATTAGGAAAAAGGGAAGATTAGGGTCATCGGAAAAGAAAAAGGTAAAAAAAGAACTACACACGTTAAGGTCCAACAGCAATACCCAAAACGAACAAAAGGATACAAGTGATTGGAACCCAATTGAATAAAATGAAATCTCAGGGTTAGAAAAAATTAAAAAAAAAAGGAAAAAGGGAATTACAATTTTTGTATTTCATTTATTTCATGTGTATCAATTTTTCTATTTATTTTTTTTTTTTTAATTCTTCTTTCTCTTTGACATTGAACCCTCCGACTCGGATCCTTTCCACCCTTTGCCAGTTCCTCATTAAAAAAAATCTCCCCACAACCGCTGACTTAGCTTCTAGTTCGGTCTTTTAGTCTCCGGAAATCCACCCGAATTTCTGTTGACATCAACCGTTTTTCCTGCGCTCGCCTTCTCCGACCCCCTTTGACCCTTCGCTCGAGTACAGTGATTGCCTTGGGTTCGGTGGCGCTGTCGAGTCCACGGCCAGCATATTACCCCCCCAACTCCCCCTCCGCGACATTGGTTGGCATTGGCATTGAGACCGATGTAACGCATCGCGTTGTCGCTGCCTTTGCTCTTCCAGCCAACCCCCGCCCCCAAAGGGAATCAGACCATCCCATTGCTTGAATTCGCGATTCACCACCGAGATCTTGGACCGTTCACGAGACACGAAATTAACGAAGTGTACCCTTTATCTACCCATCCGATCCGGCCGGTTTGCGTGAATTGCATCGTCGCATCATACTCTTTGGTGGAAATTTAGGAGGTACGGTACGACAGAGATTGTGTTGGAAGAGGTCGATTGAACCAAGCATCGCATCGTCCCGATCTCCTCGAGGCGCCACATCTGTTCGAATAACTTCAGTTGATTGAGGGGGAACTACAATTGCTGTTTCAATGCGGCCACAGTACGTCCTCCCGCATCGGGTCCCCTGCCCTGAACTTTTCGCGCGCGCCGGATGCTAATGGTTTCGCTCGATACAGACGGGAATATCATATTGTCGTGCTCGGAGCTGGTAGGCACTATTTTACGTTTGAACGTCATTGAGGTCCACCGCTGATATCTGCTATCTCATGCGCAACAGGTGGAGTGGGAAAGAGTTGTCTTACTGGTATACACCCTCTGACTAGTCGATTGACCCGATTCATGGGCATGTCACTTACACTGTGCAGCTCAATTCGTCCAAAATGTGTGGATTGAGAGCTATGACCCGACGATCGAGGATTCATATCGCAAACAGATCGAGGTAGACGTAAGTGGATCGTGTTACCCAACATGTCTTACCTTGCTGATTGCCATAGGGGCGACAATGCATTCTAGAAATTCTTGACACTGCAGGAACAGAACAATTCAGTAAGTCTCCCTGCAACGGTACGGCTCGGTCTTGTCCACTAACACAGCCCTAGCTGCCATGAGGTAAATCAGCCATCCGTCCCACTTCTTCAGTCCACCTGGGATCCACTACTGCGGCTATAGGACTGACACATAACCACTCACTCCTTCTCAGACCCGCATGCTAACACTGACTCACAGAGAACTTTACATGAAACAGGGACAAGGGTTTCTCCTGGTATTTTCCATCACGAGCATGTCCTCGTTGAACGAGCTGTCCGAACTACGCGAACAGATCATCCGCATCAAAGATGACGAGAAAGTCCCCATCGTTATCGTAGGTAATAAATCCGACCTGGAGGAGGACCGCGCGGTGCCCCGTGCTCGCGCCTTCGCCCTCTCCCAGAGCTGGGGCAACGCCCCTTACTATGAGACATCGGCTCGCCGACGAGCCAACGTCAACGAGGTCTTCATTGACCTCTGCCGACAGATCATCCGAAAGGACCTGCAAGGCAACTCCAAGGGTCGCGACGAACCCCCCAAGCGGGAAAATACGAATCGACCCGATCGCAAGCGGGAACGACGACAGAAGTCGAAGCGTAAAGGACCTTGTGTGATTCTATAAATTAACGAAGATTATAAACGAAGGAGGTGCAGAAGACCGACGACTCTCACCTCATCATATTTGAACCAGCCCACCTCACATCTCATCGACGCATATCTCGAGCCACCGGCTCACATCCTATCTGCACATACATACTACATATCTTCACCCGCCCTAATGTTTTCAATCATATGCCCATCCAATGATAGATATATGTCGGTTCACAACCATTCAACTTTTTCTGTCTTACTTCCTGTTGATACGTCTTCATTGGTTATTTTACTTCAAGGAATGAGAAAAAGCTGTGTCTCTCTTCGTTTTCCTCCGCATTGGTATCCCCTTCATTGATATAGAACAGTTTGTTTTAAGACTACGTCACCGTTCGTTGTTCGCAAGCTGATAAAAGCAATCTGCTAAAGAAAAGAATCACATTATTTTTTCTTCTTCTTTTTCTTTCCTTCCTAGTGCCCTCCTAAGTTCTCTCTATCATTTTCTATATTTGCTTTTTCTTCTTTGTGCCTTATTTGACCCGTCATTCTACCCCTTTTTCTCCCCCCTTTTCCACTCCCCTGATCAATTTCCCGTTCTTTTCGAAACTAGCGGTAGCCTGTTGAACGCAGGGTAGATTATTAGAATGCGATATTCCTTTTCTTTTTATTCGCTCTTACTTTCTTACCGTAAATTATAGGGACTATCATAATAAGCACATTAAGATATCTTCACGAATCACCCTTCTCCTTCACCATAACATGACTCGTACAACCCCCTCTAACGAACAAAAAGGAACTCAGAAAAGAGACCATCCATTTCTAGTATACTAACCAACCATACATCGTATAATTCTCAATATAAAGGCAAAGACATATATATATAAATAGTGAGAAATAACAACCCCAGACCCAGTTAAACACTAGAACCTAGACGTAGACCCAAACTAGACCTAGAATAGGTAGATAATATATTGTCACTCATTTAGTAAACAGAACTACATCCTAAAAACACCAAACCGCGTCTGCACATCCTTATCAACCCGTCCACCCAACGACGCCGCCAAACTCAATCCAAGCACGCGTCTCGTCTGCGCTGGCGGAATGACTCCGTCGTCCCAGAGACGGGCGGACGAGAAAATCGCCTCGGATTCGTGGTCGATGCGAGCTTTCAGGGCTGGGTCTGCGGTGCGTCCGACTGCTTCCATTACCGAGGAGAGTTGCTCGGAGCCCATTACCCCGATTTTGGCGTTGGGCCACATGAACATTAGCCTTGGGGAGTAGGCGCGGCCGCTGTTTTTTTTGGTTGTCTGTTAGAGTTTTGGTCTTTGGTTTTTGGTTCCATGGGTTGTTTTAGTTTGTTTGGGGGAGGGGGTTGGATGGTTGGGGTGTGTAACTTACCACATGCCGTAGTTGCCGGCACCGGCGCTGGAGCCAAAGACAACGGTGAACTTGGGTACATCGGCGCAAGCCACTGCCGTGACTAGCTTCGCGCCGTTTTTAGCGATGCCACCCTTCTCGGCGTCAGCGCCGACCATGAAGCCGGAGATGTTTTGGAGGAAGATGAGGGGGATGTTGCGCTGGGCGCAGAGCTCGATGAAGTGGGCTCCCTTCAGGGAGGACTCGGAGAAGAGGATGCCGTTGTTGGCGACGATGCCAACCTGGTGGCCGTAGATACGGGCGAAGCCTGTGACGAGGGTGGTGCCGTAGTCGCGCTTGAATTCTGCGAATTCACTACCGTCGACGATACGGGCGATGACTTCGTGGACGGGGATCTGGCGACGGAGGTTGGTGCCGACGATGCCGTTTAATTCAGCGGGGTCGTAGAGGGGTTCTTTAATGGTGCTGTCGTCGAGTTTGAGGGGCACGCTGGTTTTGGGGTAGTTGAGGTTGGCGACGGATCTGCGGGCGAGGATGAGAGCGTGGGCGTCGTCTACGGCGAGGTAGTCTGTTACGCCGGAGATGGTGCTGTGCAGTTGACCGCCGCCGAGGTCTTCGGCGGAGACTTCTTCGCCTGTGGCGGCTTTGACGAGGGGAGGGCCCGCCAGGAAGATGGTGCCTTGTTTCTCGACGATGATAGTCTCGTCGCTCATGGCTGGGACGTAGGCTCCTCCTGCTGTGCAGGGGCCCATTACCACGGAGATCTGGGGGATGCCCATTGAGCTCATCCGGGCTTGGTTGAAGAAGATGCGGCCAAAGTGTTCCTTGTCTGGGAATACATCGGCTTGATGGGGGAGGTTGGCACCACCGGAGTCCACGAGATAGAGGCAGGGGAGTTTGTTCTCTTGAGCGATTGCTTGCGCTCGGAGATGCTTCTTCACCGTAATGGGATAGTAGGTGCCTCCCTTGACTGTGCTGTCATTGGCCACGATCATACATGTAACGCCTTCGACGGTTCCAATTCCAGTAATAATGCCACCGGCGGGAACGTCTTCGCCTGGGTACACCTCGTGGCCGGCCAACGGGGAAAGCTCCAGGAATGATGTGCCGGGGTCGATCAGGGCTGTCACCCGATCTCGAGGGAGCATTTTGCCTCTGGCAATGTGCTTATCTTTTGCTTTTTGTGGCCCGCCTTGTGAGATGGTGCTATGTAGATTGCTCATCCGATCTACGAGCTCCTTCATCTGCTCGGCATTCTCCTTGAAATCAGGCGAGGACGTGTCCACCGCCGTGGGCAGAACCGATATGGCCGAGGCATGATGCGGATGCGTATAGCTCGCAACTGTCCTGAGAGAAGTTTTAGAGGAGACTGTAATTGGAAAGCGAGGCGTGAGCAGTCGTCGCGAGTAAGGCAGCGATAGCGATGTTTTGGAGCTCAAGCTCCGCAGGAGCGGAGAGGGTGCGCGCATTGCGGGGATAATCTAGGGAGAGCAGAAGACGAAGTAGCACCGCGAAACACCAGGTTGAGCTATCTCATGGTATTGTCCGGAGCTTTATGAGAGCAGCCAAGTGGGAACAATGGCCGGTGAAGGAAAAATAGACGAAGACAATGGGCGTGGGGAGGAATATGATCGAATGTGACCCCGGATTGAAGTTGCGGAGAAACAACTGCGACGATTGCCGTGTTTAGCCGCGGCTGGCATCGGCCTCCGCATTTGTGGATGGACTCGCGACTCTCTTACTTCATTCTTCTCGGCTTGCTCGTCTAATTTCCCTTCCACTTCCCCTTCAGATCTCTTGTTTCTTTCTCTCTGTACATTTCCCCTGCAGAGATACCTTTCACAAAATGGCTGCCGCATCCCGTCTTCCATTCCTCTTCCGCAGCACCTCCAGGTCCCTGGGATCCATCAGGAAACCCCTCATACAGATCCCCGCATCACGGACATTCGCATCAAAACACCCCAAGGGCTTTGTGCCGCCCACCGAAGATGAGCTACTAGAGCTACGGGAACGTGTGCAGGAATTTACCAGTCAGTTGTTCTCCTAGGAAAGTTCCGTGTTCCGCAATCTGACCATCAGCTCAATCAAGGGCGTGAGATTACCGAGGAAGTAGCCGCAAAGACCGACGCTCAAAATGAGTTCCCGGCGGAGATGTGGAAGAAACTTGGTGATGCTGGGTAATTATAACGTCACATTGCTGGATCATTGTTCATTACAGGCGACTCTAATTCAATTGTCAGATTCCTGGGTATCACTGCCAATGAGGATTATGGCGGCCTCGGAATGGGTTACCAGGCACACTGTATAGTTATGGAAGAGCTTAGTCGTGCATCAGGTATTACATTCTTCCTGTTACTACATTACGAGATGTGAAGTTTGTTCGTGTTTTAATTGGGGCCTATTATAGGAAGTATTGCATTGTCCTACGCTGCGCATTCCCAGCTTTGCGTCAACCAACTCTCTTTGAATGGGTCACCGGAACAGAAGGAGCGGTTCTTGCCGGGGCTCCTATCCGGTGACAAGATTGGTGCTCTGGCTATGTCAGAACATTCCGCAGGCTCGGATGTTGTTAGTATGAAAACGACGGCTAAGGAGGTTGATGGTGGCTACGTGCTGAACGGGACCAAGATGTGGATTACGAATGTGAGTTGCTTGAACTGTTTTCAGAGGGACATGTTAAAGAGGCTAAACTTAATTTAATTCCAGGGCCCCGACGCTGATTTCATTGTTGTCTACGCCAAAACCGAGCCCCAGAAGGGCTCCAAGGGAATCACGGCATTCGTTGTCGAAAAGACATTTGACGGATTCTCCTGCGCACGGAAACTCGACAAGCTTGGAATGCGCGGCTCAAACACCGGAGAGCTTATCTTCGAAGATGTGTTCGTCCCTAAGGAGAACGTCCTCGGCGAAGTAAACCGCGGTGTCAAGGTTCTTATGGAAGGTCTCGACCTGGAACGTCTAGTCCTCAGCGCTGGTCCCTTGGGGTAAGTTCTACTAGGCACTATATATTTACAACCGAGAACACAAGGACTTACGGTGATGAACGATATCTAGTATCATGCAAGCCGCCCTTGATCTCGTCCTTCCCTATACTCATGTCCGCAAGCAATTCGGTACGCCCATTGCCCATAACCAGTTGATCCAAGGTAAGCTGGCCGATATGTATACAAAGCTTCAGGCATCGCGTGCCTACACGTACACCACGGCGCGGCATATTGATAACTCCGCGTCCTTGTCTGAGGTGAGCATCCGGACACAGGACTGTGCCGGTGCGATCCTGTATGCGGCGGAACGGGCGACGGAGTGTGCACTTGATGCGATCCAGCTGATGGGTGGCAATGGGTACATCAATGAGCTCCCCGCGGGACGGTTACTCCGTGATGCGAAGCTGTATGAGATCGGTGCTGGGACCAGCGAGATCAGACGGATGGTCATTGGACGGGCATTCAATAAAGAGTATGCATAGATTTCCTTTCAAAAACTATATACGTTCCTGTTTTAGCTGCACTTATTCTATCATGTCATATATAGTGGCATTTGTTATACTTAGCCGCCAAAGGGCACAGTGTTGAATTAAATACACAAAAATGATTTCATATATTCATGGCCACTTCGGTCTAATTCTTGGCCTTGTTTCTGGTGGATCTCCGTACAGGACCTGACGCCGCTGGAGGGTCTGCAGTTTCACCCACTTTCTTTGATGCGATTCTCTTCGATCTGGTGGTAGTTTGATTTTTGTCTGCGTCCAGTTGGTCTAGTGCATCGGACGCCTTCCGTTTCCTTGTCCTGGTAGATGGCGCGGTTACGGAATTAGGTTTCTTGGGGCTAGACCCATGCTCTTGCATTGGTGCAGTTTGCAGATCAGATGACTCTGGTTCCATCCCCATTGGATCATCGTACGTCTCAGGCGCCTCAATAGGAAACTCATGCTCGAGCATCTTAGAATTAACTGGCAAATCAGAAGCTGACTTGATCACCCTATGCGAATGCACCGTCAACGGCGGAGAGAGCGACGACTCAGCCGGAGTGGTAGTTTTCGAGAAACCATCAGACCCAGCATCAGTCTCGCGAAGGCTCTCCAACGAAGACGCAGTAGACGTATCATCAGAGCTAGTATCTGCCCTCGTAATGACCACCGGCACCCGAGGAGGTGCCATATCGGAGCCGACTTTTCGCATCCTTACCCGTCCAATGGCAGGATGCGACGACCGGAATACCTCACGCCAATTCTTCAGGAGGGCCACCTTCTCTCCATCACCGGGTTCGTACAGTTTGCGGGGTGGATTGTCGTCGTGGGGCGTTTTCCATACCGTGCCCTGGAACGATGCGATGTCTGTCTCGGGGAGGGTCTCTTTGGGTATGGGTCCATTTTGGGCTGAAAGTTTCTGCTTCGCGGTGAGGATGTCGTTGATTTCTTTGATGTTGTATTTGTTGGGCCAGAGGCCCATTGCTCGCTGGCGGCGTACGGCGGTTGGGTCTTCGTCGTAGTAATCGTCGGATTGGTCGTCCCAGTCGCTGAAGTATTCTTCTACCTCGAGTGAGGGATCCTCGAAGAAGAGAGCATCATAGACTGCGGTTGCGGCGAGGTCATCCTACACGAGCGATAGGTTAGTTTCTTTGTCTGCGACTATTCGTGTCCTTGGTGTGGTGTTGAGACTGACAGCGATCTCGGGGTCCGGTTCCTCAATCCAGAAGATATCTTCGTCGTATTCATCATAGTACTCTTCGTCATCAGACATCTTGGGTATAGCAAAGCGAGAGGCCGTCGAATATAGGGTTCAAAGGCGTATACGAGACTGAGAACAGGAATGGTGGAAAACTGCCAAGTCTAATGGGTATTACTAAAAGGGAAATGAGAGACACGAAGACCAGCAGAGTCGCAGCAAAGCAAAGAGATGAGTCAGCTTGTTGAGACGAAGTAGGACAAATTCCAGAGCGGCCGTAAGACCGAATCAGAAGGATAGGTTGTAAGCCACCAGGACAATGGACCGGTGACGTCGGAGGAGTTCGCTGATCGCGTCTTTCCGGCGATGAAAAAAAGAGATTAACTGCGCTGAAGAAGAAGTGGATCTCAGATAGCATCACGTGCCATGTGTTTCCCCGCAGCTTCGCTTTGCGTCGGCTCAAGGGGTCCGTCTGGGGGAACAGTAGTACTTCCATGCAACTTAAGCTGCCTGCCTTCTAATTTTTCCCTGAGAGCTCTTTCTGTTTGTTCTCTGAAAGCTTTGTGATCCTACGCAGAATATGCTGCTACCCTCCTATATAATCTGTGGTGTTGACTCAATCTTGTGATCCTAATTAGCAGCGTTTCTTTACAATGCCACTCTCGTCCCTTCTCCGCACTGCTTCCCGTCTGAGGCCGACGGCCGCCCAGAAAGCGAGAAGAGCTGCATCTACAGTGTCTTCGACTACTCCCAAAACACAGAATTCATTGGACTCGATTCTCATCGCAAATAGAGGAGAAATTGCTTTGTATGTCTGGAAATTGTGCCGTGCGCTGTTTCCCTACTAACTATACCTTCACCTCAGACGAGTCGGACGCACCGCGGCTCAACATGGTATCCGCGTAACTACATTATACACAGATCCCGATAGCCGGGCTCAGCATGCGTTGAGCTCCCCATTCGCGTTCAATCTAGGATCCGTTTCAGCTTATCTCGATGGAGACCGTATCATTGAGATTGCGAAGCGGGAGGGCTGTCAAGGGATACACCCAGGTTACGGATTTGTATGCTTTTTCTGAAGAGATGATGTTTATAGATGTGCTAACCTGTCTTTAGTTAAGTGAGAATTCGGAATTTGCGCGAAAATGCACAGAAGCCGGGCTGGTCTTCATTGGACCTCCATGGAAGGCCATCGAGGACATGGGTGATAAGAGGTAAGCCAATTACTCGGCTCAATTGCCACATACATCTTGCTGACAGCCTTCGAAGCCAGTCTAAGAAAATCATGACGGCGGCAGGTGTTCCTTGCGTTCCTGGTTACCACGGTCAGAATCAAGATCCCAGCTTCCTCGAAGCCGAAGCGGATAAGATCAAATATCCTGTGCTCATCAAGGCAATCAAGGGAGGTGGCGGAAAGGGAATGCGTATCGCCCATAGCAAGTCCGAGTTCCAGGATCAACTGCAATCTGCAAAGTCAGAAGCCATGAACTCGTTCGGAGATGACCATGTGTTGGTGGAGAAGTACATCACCACTCCACGGCACATTGAAGTTCAAGTGTTCGCAGACAAACATGGGAACAGCGTGGCTTTGGGAGAAAGAGACTGCAGTATACAAAGACGACACCAGAAGATTCTCGAGGAGTCACCCGCTCCTCACTTGCCTGATGCTACGAGGAAAGATCTCTGGGCAAAGGCACGGGCGGCTGCTGAGGCCGTAGGCTATGAAGGTGCCGGTACCGTTGAGTTTATCTTTGATAACGATACCGGGGAGTTCTTTTTCATGGAGATGAACACCAGACTTCAGGTTGAGCATCCGGTGACTGAGATGGTCACTGGCCAGGACCTGGTCTACTGGCAACTCAAGGTGGCTGAAGGCGCTAAGCTTCCATTGACCCAGGAGGAAGTAGAAGCTCACATGGCGAGCCGTGGACATGCCATCGAGGCGAGAATCTATGCAGAGAATCCCGATCAGGGATTCATACCTGATTCTGGCACACTGCTGCACGTTCGCACTCCTACTCCCTCAGAAGACATCAGAATAGACGCAGGCTTCGTCGCCGGCGATGAAGTTTCAGCTCATTACGATCCAATGATTGCCAAATTGATCGTGAGAGGCAATACGCGAGAGGAGGCTCTCCGCAAGCTTGCGTCTGCGTTAGAAGAGTACGAAGTCGCAGGGCCAATTACCAACATTGAATTCCTGAAGACGGTCTGCAAGAGCCCTGATTTTGTCGCCGGAGAAGTGGAAACTGGATACATTGAAAAGCATCGCGAAGAACTGTTCACTCGCGAGGCTATCGAACCAGAGGTGCTCGCACAAGCCGCATTGGCTTGTCTGCACCACGACTCTGCCCTGGTCGCTCGGAAGCAGGCAAATTTCGAAGGCTCTGCTGTCGGGTTCAGCCCAAGCTATCAATCACGGCAGATAACATTCGCGGATCTGACGCCTGGAGCCAAGGATGGCACCAAGTTTGATGTCCGTGTTCAACAAACGGATGACAACACATTCAATGTAGAAGTTGGCGGGCGCACCTTTGAGCAGGTGGTCAGCCACAGCAATCCCGGGTCGCATATCGTTACCTCTTTCTTTCCTCACACGCGATTGGACACCACGGTGATCCGTGATGGCGACTCCGTTATCGCTTTCCAGAAAGGGACGCAGTATCGTTTGACGATACCACGGGCCAAATGGATGGACAAAGCACTGGGAATGAAGGACGTTACCAACAGCGTTCTGGCCCCAATGCCATGCAAAGTGCTGCGAGTGGAAGTTCAGGCAGGCGACGTGGTTGAAAAAGACCAGCCACTGGTGGTTATTGAGAGTATGAAAATGGAAACGGTCATCCGCAGCCCGCAAAAGGGAACCATTTCCAAAGTGGTACATCAAAAAGGAGTAAGTCACGCGGACCATTCCCCTGCACGAACATTAACATTGCCCGGCTATTTCTCAATGTTTGGAACTATTGGTGTGACTATTTGTATCGAGAGCATGGATTCGGCCCGGTGTGGGCATGCTTTCCCGTTTCTCCCTCTCCTTTTCTCTTTCTAATTTTTGGCCGACTCGGTGACCGGGGTCTGGGGTTTGGCTGGAACGGTTGCGCCCTTCCTCCACTTCTGTGTGGGAAAGCCGGGTCATGCACGGACCGGTTGTCAAGCTTCCACGACCTTTCCGCCAGGCTTCGAAAATCTCCACCCCAATCAATGCGAACAGACTGACTAACGCGTGCCTTGCAGGACCAATGTAAAAGCGGCACACCCCTGGTGGAATTTGCTGAGGAGAGCGGTGAGAACTAGGGACAGGTCGGCGAACCTACCGGCAGATGTACGGTCGTGTATGATCAAGAAGGTATGGCCAGGGTATCATTTCACTCAAGGGAAAAAGAGAGTTAAGGCCGTCGGTACTCTAGGGTTTGGTACGGAGACCGGCCTTCTTCCCCCGATGGATACCGGTGGACATTCCTATGGAGACAGCTCCAATTTCTCCCACCCGCGGTAGTAGCAAAGTTTTCGATGAGCGATGTTATTGCAATGGTGCTGTACAATTAGAATTAAGGCGCTGTCATGTGGACAACGGCACATGACTTCCTTCGGTAGTCTAAATCAATGAATCGAGTATTCTGTGTCGTACAGCCGAGAAGTTTAGATTACAGTATACAACACCGTGAGAACGGAACAATGAAGAGACCAGGCAAAGGGCAAGAACAAAAGGAAAAAAGCAAAATTAAAAAAAAAAAAAAAAATAGGCGTCAGACCCGCAATCTCACAGTGGGGCAAAGCAACAATCAATCTCACAGTGGGGCAAAGCAACAATCCATGGAAGACATTCTGACAGGGTTGAACCCAAGGAACCTAGCTCCCGCTTCCATCCATAGAAGTGCAGACCCGGAACCCCACCTCTCGGGCCAGGAATACGGAGTATGGAGCAGGTAAACTTGGAACTGTAGATGACACCGCGGGCCGAAAAGGGCAACTGTGGTCTTTGCCTTAGAAACCGTGGCTTTTCCGCCCGAGTAGTCGCTGCCTAAGGTCTCCAAGCAACACTATGCTTAGCTTGTTGCAACATCGCTGATTCCAACGATACTCCAGAGCGAACATCCTGGGCTTAGGAAAAAGATAAAAAGGCTGTCTTTCACTGCCATATTGTATATCATCTATAGAATGCTTTATTATTTAAAAGATTATCCCTCTCCCCAGAAAGAAACTGTTCTGACAGATTAAACTGTGTATCTGGTTTATCAAGGTCTAAAGTGCGCATACCATCAATGTATGTACAGTACCCAAATATTAATATCGATACGCGAACTCATTCCGACACGCCGAAGGCTTCCTTAACAGCACAATAGCCACACAAGATGCAAAGAAGAGGTGTAGCAGGGACATGTACAATCGCAGGTAATAAAAGTGGGCTATCGAGTGATGAGAAACCCAAAGGATAAATCCTATTGAATACACCGGAATCATTAAGGCTATTACTTTCCGTAACATATCCAGTTGTGTTGTAGAGAGGAGGAGTGGTAAAGTTCGACGACCGGCTTATTGATCCCCCACGACATCATGAATTTCTTATATATGGATTATCATGATGTAGAAAATGAACAAGATATTGTGAAGGAATGTGGTGAAAAGAGCTTCAGGGGAAAGCTTTCTAAAACGGAGTCGGTGGGCTTTCGGAGAAGTATGAAGCCTAATGCTGTGAAGGAATTACGGCTTAATGGGCCGTGCTACACGGACTAGACGTAAAATACAAATATCAGGGGCTCCCATTATGTAGAATATGTTGCTACTTTTGGACCTCCGAGTAGAAATGCACATGCAAGGAAGAAAAGCCAAGCGATTATCCATCGCCTTTGACTTTGTTGATAGCTTATCAGACCGGCTGGGATTGGGCGAAAAGGCTTGTTTAGCTTGTCTTCTAGAACACCCGTGACTTGGTTGGCTATGTCAAATACATATGCAAATGCAAGGCTTATGATGAGGATCATTAGGAGTAGGTTTGTGAAGGCCGAACATAAAGAAGTTAGAGCAATCATTATGTCTATGAAGGACGTTGAGAACTCTTAATGGAATACCCTTCGTGGGAATCTCTAACTGTTTTGCTGAAGATAGCATTCCCTAGCTCTATGCAGCTGCTACTGAAGATCGTGTATTCCGTCTACGTGGGAATGAACCATAGCTTGTGCCCGTCTGGACTGAGAAAGGGAGCGCGATTTTAATGTGCCCGATTCTGAAGGCTTACTTATAAAGATTGGTCTTAGCCGCTATGCATTCTGCCCCACACTATCAGAACCATGTTACTTCTTGTAGTTGCCTAGAAGCTCTTTGTTAGAACAAAGGCTCTTTGTCTACAACCACGTGATTTAGGCCAGTATAAAAGATCTTCCTTTGTCTATAGAATCATTGAGAATTCAAGAATTTTATCTTTGATTAAGAAACTAGTATTCTTTATTTATCTATAGATTATAAATCCAGAGATTCAGTCTCTAGACTTTTAGTTATCTTTTCTGGCTTTTTTTAAAGCTATTCAGAATTTTAATAGTAATTTTCTCGCAATATAACTCTAATATACTATTCTCTAGAATTTAGAGCTGTCAGCTATTTTTAAGTAATTCTACTTAGATTCTTGAAACAACTACTAAAAAGTTATATTATTTAATATATTATATTCTCACTACAGTCTATAATAAGTTGAATAGTAGATATTTCAAAGCTGTCTCTATTAATAGATGCTGATACTTATCAGATCTAATTAGAGAGTATTATTATTTATCTTAGATCTTAAGATATATAGAGAATTATTTTAGAAAAGTATTTATATTTTGAAGTTTTTAATAATATTAAGTCTACAAAGACAGAATCTAGTTAATCTACAGTGTATACAACTTAATTATCTACTGTAATTATAGAAGAAGAAGTATTCTTATTCTTTAAAAAGAAGAAGAAGAAAGTCTTAAAGACAAAAATAAGATTAAGAAGAAAAGAGTAAAATAGAAAGAGCTTAATAAAAAGATAATTAATACTATTTATTTATTAATATTATATACAATTTAATATAAAATTATTAAAATAGAAATTTTAAAGAAGTTGTAAGATTATCTATAGAAGAAATTTAATATTTCTACTAATATTTAGTTATTTAAAAATCTTTAAATCACTGTTTATACTTAATTTATAAACTGTAAAAGTATTCAAGACTATATATCTAAGTTGACTATATCTTTTAATAAGTTAACTATAAATTTAAAAATAGATAAAGTTCTATCTAAATCTTTAAAGATACAGTTTATTCTGTATAATTTAAAAGAGACTTAAAACTTATTTTTTATCTTATATTTAAATAGTTGTTTTAATAAAAAGATAACTACTTTTAATAAAGTTATATAAATTCTTATTTAGAAGAAAATAAGAATAAAGTTCAATATTTTATAAATTAGTATTATTAAAGCTAAAATAAATAAGTAACTTATATAAGAGAAGAAGAGTAAAAAAAATAATAAAAAATCTTTTTTTAAGAAATCTTATTCTCTCTACAAATATTATAATAAGACTAATTATTTAAAGAATCAATATTAGTAAGCTTATTTAAAAAAGTATAAAAAATACAAGATAAAGTATAAAGCTAAGAAAAAGTTAAAAGATAAGACTAATATTACTATTTCTATGTTAAAAAATAATAATTTTATCTATATAGTTAGATCTATAGAGAACTATAGTCTTATTATAAAAGATATTAAAGTCTTTTCTCAATTTAGTTTAGATATCTAGATTATTAACTTCAGAGCAATAGACTATTTTATTATAGATTTTAATAATTTTATTAGTAATATTATAAGATCTTATCAATATAATATATAGACTACTATCTTAGGATTTCGATTTGGGCAGACCCTGCCTTTTTCGGCCGCAAATGACGCCAAAAACGGCTATCGTGGCCCAACCGCTGACTCAGCCGCCGTGCGCATAACGACCCCAGCTTAGACACGCACCAGATTCAATGCACGTGACTGGTACCGCCCTAACACAGGACCGCTGAAGCTGTTTGCTGAACGAAGCTGCAGCGAGAGTCTTTGCCGCCTTTCGAGGCCAGACTCTGAGAATGGGGACCGAAAATGGCGCCCCCCTCCCAGAGTGAAGCACACTCCCTATGGTCGCCTTTTTCATAAATGACGAGCTTCTGCCCGTCCATTCGTTTCTTTCGTCTCGTCCCTCAGCCATTTCTCCATCACATTCTCCATCGTTGACAGGCGCCTCGTCCTGTTTCTATTTCCTCCTTTTGCCAGACCGTCTGTCGGTTCCTCTTCCCTGAGTCATGGCTCGCCGTCCCTGTACCTACGCTGGCCGTAGCAGTGACGACGACGAAACCGCTAGCAGTGCGTCTTTCCGTCTTGACTCGGACGACGCGGCCGGTGTGGATTTGCAGACGGATGTCACAGATGTCACAGACTTCACAGACTCCGATGTGTCTCCTCCATCTCGCCGTAGAGGCAAAGGTCGACCCCGTCAGAACCGCTCTATGCAGAGATCTTCGGGGAGAAAGGCTCACAAGAGTGAGAAAGGGTCTCCTTCTCTAAGCCGCCTAGCGACGGACTCAGACTGTAGCACTAGTGGCGATGATGTGAATGTCGACGCCCGCCATTCTCGACGTTCTGAGCAACGATGTTCCCAGAAGAAATTTCGAAAGCCTGCTGCTCTGTCAGGAGCCCCAACACGAAACAACGATTCGAACACCAGCTCTAGTGACGATGACTGCAGTGGCAGTGGCTTCGACATTGACTCTGACACGGACCCCGACATTGACTCGGATGGTGAGTTATCATCAGACAGTGATGATGATGGTTACGCGGACGGCACCAGAAGAAACATTACGCGGATGGACGAGAGATGGGAACGGTAGGCCTAAAATCCTGACGGTCGCAGTGAGGCTTTTGGAACGAGCTAATAAACGATCAGGTATTGCCGAAAGAGGAATAAGAGATACAGGGCGCTACCAGATTCCTTGTGGGCGAACCCTGCTTCGGCTCTTCGCGAAGCAAGGAAAAAGGAGTTGACTCTGTTCCTTCGTTGGTGCCTACGTTTGCGGCGAGGGAAGAATGGCCGGAAGCTAAAGGGTATCAAGAAATTCAAGTCTTTGGATACTGATTGGAAGTCATTTCTCCGTCACTATGAAAAGGTTACCGGGGAACCCATGGGTGATGCGCTCGGAAGGCGAATGAGAAAGGTTGGGAGCAATCCCAGCCCCGATTCTGGATGAGTTGCTAACCTGTTTCTGCCCCAGAGTATTCGCAGAATTGCAAGGGAGCATGATTTAGATACGGACGAAAAAGAAAAAACCCCGATGTTTATTGAAGACGTGGTGCCCCTGCAGGAGACAACACTACGTACAATGGAGAAACGGTTCGATCTTGGTCTTCAGCGCATGCAACAATGTCTCTACCCTTTAATGGCATGCTTTACGGTAAATCGGATCAATGCTATGCGTCGTCTTCAGTACCAGCATCTCCAGTGTTCGATCCAACGGGATCCTCATGGGGGACCGCCCCGAATCCTTCTGGAGATCAAGTATAAATTTGCGAAGAAATACATGGGTGTGACGCAAGCGTATGTAGCTTCCTGCTTCTTTCCGCAGCTCTTCCCGTTAGAAATGCCGCTGCTGACTGGCCCATCAGTAACACCTTCCCCCTCCCCGAAATTATTTATGATCCGTCGTTGATGCTGAGCCCTCATACGTTCCTTCTCGGGATTCTCTTTCATGATGATGCATTTCGAGCTCCAGGAATAAAGTCCATGGAGGACCTGCGACGCTTGTGGGTGGAAGATGGCCGCCAGCAGATGGAGGTCCCATTGAAACGGGACAAGGCTAAACACTATGTATTCTGCAAGGTCAAATGCGTCCGCGGCAAGATTCAGATACATCGCGATCAGCCTATCTCCCAAGGTACCCTATCTCGACAGCTCAAGACCTTTGGGGAGATCGCCGGCTTTAAGTGGTCATTGTTCACGCATCGGTTCCGGTACGGTGGCGGCACCATTCTAAATGAAAGCGGTAAGTTGTGGTAATGCCATCTTGTCTGTCCTTCCGTCATGCATTACTAATTCAGAGCGGTTGGGACTGCTAGGTCTTGTTAGCGACGCCAAACAGAACTTGATCATGAAGCACGCGGACATCCGAACGTTCCTGAATCATTACCTTCCTCGGCGAATCAACACTGATATGCAGGCGTTGATGAGAGGACTCAAGCCAGATTCGGCCATGATGAGGGCAGTCACTCGGATGGGACGATGGATTGACCGACGTCGGCCCCGAGAACTCACTGATGCACAGAAGGCCACGGTGGAGCACGATCCAGAGCTGCAGAAGGCTATTCGGAAGCGGGATGCGTTCTCCAAAAAGCTTCAGCGCAGTCAGAAAAAGACTGGCCGGAAGCTCGATAAGCTTGACAAACTGAAACGGGCAGTCACAAACACGCGGAATCGACTGCTCTATGCGCTCCGCCAACGTGTGCGAGAGGAATTTGATGAGGAGCAGGCGGTCCTTGATATTGAGCGGCAACTGGCGGGCACTGCTATTCTGGACGAAGAGGCTAAGGAGCAGCTCCAAATTGAAGAGCAACTCCTTCCACAGCAGATTCACCTGCTAGGTAAACTCATGACTTGGCCTACCTCCTTGTCAGTGGAAGCAGAGTGGCAGCGGCGAAATGAGGCTACCGAAGCAGTTCGACTCTATTGTGATGTTCTGGAAGGTGGCCCGCGACGAGGTCGACGGCCTAAACGGACCGTTCCGGTGAAAGAACCCCGAAAGCATAGCCTCCCCAGAGAAGAAGTTATTGCGCCAACCGAATCCCCTCTTCTTACCCCGTCACCCTCGCGGCATGAAATTGCCTTGCAGGAGGCTGGCGAAGACATCCGAACTGCCGCGAAGCCCCGAGCGTGCTTTCAGTGCTATGGAAACCCCGCAGGATGTGAGAATCGGCGTCTTAAGCAGTACTCCCGCCACAAGGGTCTGCTACGACACTTCCGAGCCGTGCATCTGGACGATCGTCACTGTAACTACTGCAACAAGCCAGTGGACAACGAGATGTATTGGCGAAGACACACTGTAGACAAGCATCGCTTGAATGTCAGATACCTGGAGGACTACCCTCTTAATCTTCGAGTATATTCGAGATGAGGCGCTTGTACAGGAGCATATTTAGATTAGCAAAGCCATGGAGAGGTTACAGTAGCGACCTATATCGCCTACCATGTTGGGAACAGAGAGATGCTGTTCCAAACCCTAATCACATGCTGTGTTGGAAATAGCACAGGCTCTTGGGGCCCCAGGGTCGGTGGAAGTCATTAATTACTTCTTGCAACTCACACGTTATCGTATCTCGCGCAGTCCTTGATCTCCAACATATCTATATACTCCCCTGGGCAATTGTGTGCTAGTTCATTGATCTCAACCCGGATAATGCGTGGACGTACCATGGTCTGGTGTTTGGGGGTACTTTGGTGTTCTCCTTCGTCGAGATCTTGGTCGTTCTTTTGATTTGGGCGTGGGGGCTGCTGAACGGGAAGTTGAAACTCCATGCGCTTTGAGTCTCCATATCTCGCCCTTTTTGATCTGGAATGTCGCATGCCGATGCATGGAAAGAACGCTTGTTCAATTTCCAGTTTGTCCATACCATAGAGACCAGGAATCCTGAAACTATACGGCCATGTGCACCCGGTTCGGCTCGGGCCCTCTGATCAATGGCTGATCACGTGTACTACTGCCTAAAATATTCAGTTGAACAACGGCAAAGAAGCTTAAATGCGTAGAGTTGAGAATCGACGCTTCAGACAAGTCGCCCGCAGCAGGACCGTTGCTCTAACGGGATATGATATATCATATATCATATATCCATCTTCCGTCATATGTTATCACGTGAACATATTCTACGCTAAGGAATGTGGCGCAGCTGACGCATCATTCTTCCCAGCGGCAATGACTCCATAATATCAACGACAGCCACAAGGACCTGGCCGCAGAGCATCATTTGTTTATTTGAAAGATTAATGTGACGTTATATCACCGCAAATGTCGATCAAAATGGAGCTAGACATAGACAGAAAGCTTGGGGCAGTCTTTGGCTCTTTTGACGGTTTCATAGAGCCTATGCTGGACATCCAGGAGAACATCATGCCGCGTGCTGATTTCTCACATTGGGCTAACAACCTCCGATTCATAGAGGTTCCCAGGATCAACACACTTGAACTGGACGACTTCTCCCGGACGAAACTTCTGAACTTGACAAATAAGGGTGACTTTCCGGGAGAGAAGAACTACCTCGCAGTTTCGTATTGTTGGGATTCTTTCGAAGTGTCTTATGGAACACGAGCTTGCCTACCTTACAGAATTCAAACAGACAGGGGTATCCGACCGAGCAGGGCACCCAGTAGCGTTCTCGAGAGGTCCGTATCCTATGCTATTACACGAGGTATTCACTTCGTGTGGATCGACCAAGAATGTATCGACCAAGATGATTCCGATGACTTGAAACAAGGCGTTCAGTGTATGGACCAAGTCTATCGAACTGCTAGACACTCCGTCGGACTGCTGAGCACAAAATTCTACGCCGAGTCGACCTTGCGAACATTTACTCGAGTTCTGTCCCATATACGGGATAAGTCTAACTGCTCAGACCGTTCATGGCAGACTTCTTGGCATGATCCGGTTGATCCACAGAGTCTCTCAGACGTGAACCATTTCTTATTCCAAATTTCATCCGACAGGTGGTTCCGTCGGAATTGGACATACCAGGAAGCAAGTTGCAGTCAGGGTCAGATGCAACTACTCATACCACATGCATTAGGCCAACAGCTTTTGACCACCTACGGAAGCCTTAATGAAGTTTCTTTGCGGCTCTCTGAGCTTTTCGATGTCGTCTCGGTGATTAGAGCCACGGTAGATAATTTCCTACCTCAAACATCGTCAGGAGCTAAGAATACAGACATGGAGGCGATGAGCGGGCTGTATGTGCAAGCTTGGCACCAGCATTTACGAAGAACACGTCCACAGAGCTACGAAGTCGCAAGTCAGATGAGCTATAGAGACAACTCAGTGGTCACAGACCGGCTAGCCATCACAGCAAATCTATGCGACTATTCAAAAATCATCGACCTTTCCTCATTGAGACTAAAGCAATACACCTACAGCGTATGTGCATTCGCGCTAGCTTTAGTCAACGGGGCTATCATTCCTTCGGGCCGCTCGAACATATTCGCGTCTACGGGCAAGCCAATTTATCGCTGGCAGGACCTGAAGATCTACGATTTCATTGCTTTCCCGAAATACCTATCTACTATGCACGCCCATCCTGATCGTGTTGAACAGCGCTTTGCCGATGTTAAAATTAGAAGAGAGGGATTGGAAACGTCCGGTTGGCTCTGGATAGTTGACAGAAAGATCGAGCTTCGAAAGCTCAGAGAGACACATCATCATCTCCTCGAGAAGCTTCAGTGGCCTAGAGACTTGAAAGCTTTGTCTACCCCCCTGAAGGCGCTCTTAGCAGATCTCTTTGATGAGCTGCAAGAACTCGATCTCCCAAGAATTGCAAGCACTTTGCATACATGCATTGAAGTGGAGGAGACCGAAGCCACGGCGACTAATTCGCGTTATTCTCTGGACGAGTTTACCACAGACCACTACCACATGAGTCACTGGTTTTTTGATCTGTTGGAAAGCCTCCTCGAACGGGGTTTTCTCTGGTGCGGCAGGCTTGACGGCGAAAAGGAACTTAGCAGTTTATTCCATTGTGAGAGTACTGTGACGGTGTTCACAGGCAGCGCAACTAGCTTTGTCGACATCCCTAGGCCCTGGATGGCTCAAAACTTCATATCTTCTGAGGTTATCCCAGGGGCTCGGGCAGCGAACGGAGTTACTGAACTGGTACATACGATGAAACCCATTAATGGGGCTTGGTGTCCGGTGGGAAATTCGAGCAAGAGATTTCTATTTCCATGGGGCGACCAGTGAAGAATGTATCCCCTAATTGGTTTCTTTTCTGGAGCAGGATGGGGGAATAAGATTGTCAACATTACCTGTGCAGAGTCAAGGTGATGTTGACGCGGCCTGGAGTGGTGCCGCACAGCGCTAGACTGCCTTACGTAGACTAGTTTCAGAGGCCGTCAGTCACTGCATACCTTATCCCGTGATTTGGTTAATGTGCCAAGCGCTCTACATGTCAACACACGAAAAGAAGCCCCGTTCAATTTGTCATTTAGCAACAAGTATAAACAATAGCCAATAGTTCTTGTACGGCGCAGATTCAGGTGCATGGAATCCCGAACCTTGCATTGCATGCAGCTGGGTTCGGGCCGCCAAGCCCCAAGCGACAATGAGGGCGGCAGCCGCACGCCTGATACCCTTTCCTCTAGGGTGACCCTGCAATTGCCTTGCCCAGTATGTCATGGAATGAAAAGCAAGCATTATACAGAGAACGATATAGGTAGAAGGCCGGACGAATGTAGAACGAAGTCCGCTTGGAAGGGCTATTGAAAAATTAGGTTCTCCTGACTCACCCACATGGTAGCCATGGGCAATAGTTGAAACTTCATACGCTTATCATGCACTGAAGTAAGCTAATGCAGTGAGCACTGCAGGCAAGTTGTTACTGTATCACCCATCCTGTTGCTTTGAGCCGGTAGAAACAAGCTGCCTAGGCACGGATTGTAGAGCGCCAGCATAGTCTATTATGGTTCTCGTCATCATGAACAAGGAACCCAAGAATGGCTTTATTCCGCAGGATATAGCTTCGGCTTAAATTTCAGAATTTATTGATGATGCGTTGGGACGTATGCTATGCCTTTAGGACGGAAACTGCCTAGCTTGTGAACGTTGATACTGTTGAAAGCTACCTGACTATTCTCAAGAACCGATATTCTCGTCCCTGGGATCTCAGAGTTTATTCGGAGGAGCTCCAAGAAACACCTGGGAACTACGGTGGTAGTTCTGAGGAGCAATTTAGTCTATGCTTTGGTAACTCTACTTCTGCAGGTCTCTATAAGTTATCATCATTTACGTCGCGTAAAGTGAATGGTAGACTTGAGCTTCGGATTCTTTGCCGGTGTATATCAGATATGAGACCAAAAGCATCTATCCCACTTCATTAACTGACCGCATTAAGCATACTGCGTCTATCAAAGAGAGGTAGGTCCACCCAATCATATCCTCTTCAAAGGCTCGATCGTCATTGGAGAAAAGCTACTCCTTTCCCCATATTGGAGTAGGAGACTGCATCCAAACAAAGCGACTCAAATTACAGACACTCAGCCATTCCATTACCGTCCCAGTCCGGCTAAATAATTATCCGCTTTATCATCACCAGCACCCCATCGTTCACTCCTTCGCATCATATTATCTATGTAGAGCCAGTGTTGTCTTCAGGCGCTCCGACCCTTGGCGGCCTTGCTGAGTATGACGCGATCGTAGAATGTCCTCGGTCGTTCTCCTAATGTTGACCCTAGTACTTTTCCTGTAGGGGGTTAGTGTCTTCATTGCCCATTAGAAACACTATTATTAATTACGGAATATTATTCAGGCTTCAGTCAATTGTGGTGAGCTATAGCGTGCCTTATCCGCGAAAGAGATACCTAACAGACCCCTGTCACGGAACTCAACCTTCTATACACAATTGGGCCCCGATCAGCATGGAAGCGCTTGCTCATCGGCCCCCAGGTGTCCACACACTGCTCCGGTGAAGCCATCTTTGTATTGAACAGGGACAGGTTAAAATGGGTGGGATTGAGGGATATCTCTAATTCTTCCACTGGAGGAAGATGGCTTGGGGCGTTGTCAAGAATAGTAGGTTACACCGAGGTGTGGCGGACTCACTAGTTAGTCAGATAGCCTCGCTGACGTAACAGGATGAATGCTACCCTCGTCCGATCCTGGTAACTATGGAGGATATCGTCGCTGAATTCTAATTAAAGCGAGGATGGAGGGAACTTCTATATTTTGTCCTAAGAAGGCCAAATTATTTGAATGAATCTTGCCCGATAATGTTCTTCTGTGTTCCGGCGTGATCTGCTTGGCCATGAGGACTTGCTGCTTAGACCCTCTTGAAGATTGGGAACTCCGAAGGAAGATTAACCCTCCTAAATCCGTAAAGTAAAGCAAGCTGCTTAGACTAAGACAACTCAGCTGATTGTGCGATGATTTAGTTTCGCATGGTCTGGACCTTGAGATAATCGCACCGTTCTATAAGCCTTGGCATAGACACACGGAACTAGACTCCCATTTATTAAGTCTCGACCAATTCATCACTAAGGACTACCACTCATTATAGTAAGTAAAAGTTTAACTAAAGTGGGCTGTTCCTGCAGAAGTATCTCGAACTCTCTGTTGTGCAGAAATAATCGGATGTGCCAAGCAGCGTAATGACACACCATTCTAATTAGGTTCTCGCACCGCTCAGTGCCCGCGCGGAGGGCAAAGTCAAACAACCGAACAATATCCCCAGTGCGATCCTGGCATATTGGGAAAGTACGCAGGAGATGCAACATCTTGAAGAGGCAGATGTCACGCAGCTCCTCTAGTCCATATTTTGCGGCAAAAACATGAAGGCGAGCATGGGTGAGAAGCATTTCGGTATAATCCAACGTAGGACTATAGCTACCCTGCGAACCCTCAGAGGGCCGTGGCTGAATCCGCCGTACAAGGTAGCCCGCGAATTGTTCCACCGTCTCTGTGTCTCGAAAGAGGCATCCTTCGAGTACACGGGCCTGCTCCACCTTTTCTCGTCCACCAAATGTCAGGCCGGGAGGTGGCGTGTCGCCGGGAATCGTAATAGAGTAGTCTCCAGTGTACAAGTACTGACAGGCAAGACTAAAGATATGTTTATCTGTGTCCTTGATTATGAGAGATTCATCACCAGCAAAACTACCGCCATCGCTATCGAACCAGGGCGTTGAATGTGATTTGAGTATATCACTGTGGATGATAACTTCTTCACAATCAGTGCCGATGGTGAACTTCAGGAGCTTGGACAGAAACACTCTGCACTATTATTAGTGATATCTCATCCAGGAAATTCATTCACCCTTACCGGTTGTTGCATGGAGTCATGATTGGAGCCGAGAGGGGCAAAATTTCCTCCGAGGAATTACACGAAGTTCAACTGGCTTTATATAATGGGTTACCAGTCATTTTGTTCACGGACAAATATCAGCTTCATGAACCACTGAAGGCCAGACGTGGATTGATTGGTCGTAGACCTTGATAGGCTTCTCTCTGAACGAAGATGTGTTAGACGCCTTAGCCCTATAGCACTAGCGTCTTCAGCGCGGGGCTGGTTTCACATTACGCATCCATCTTCTATTGGATAATATCTGATGCCCCGCTTCAGCGCTTGGCCCTCAGATAGTCAACGAATTACTCTGAAAATCCTCTGTTTCTAAGAGAGTATACTGTAAAAATATAGATTACCTTATATCAGTTCAAAGTATCACTACTCAGCTTCCAGTTCTTACTGTTTAACAAAGAGCTGAACGGACTTTTATTTTATCTAGAAGAAGGCATGTTTGTTTAAATAAATACAATGTATTTTAGTCCTTTAAACTAAGAATATGCTGGCCTCCAAAAGTTGCTGGCCACTCCAAGCAATCCTTAAGAGAAAATAATTTCGAAGCATAGGAAAAAGTCGTAGGGAAAAAAGATGAATCCAGTCCTTTGACCGTACTTTCCTGTATAACTATCAGGGAGGAAAAAGATGAGGATTCACAGGCACGGTAGTGGGAGGGCCACTTTGGCGATTTTATGGCGCGCGCCGTCTCTACCAGTCCCTTATAATTCAGACCTATGAAGGGAGCTTCAGGTTGTGGATAGAGTAGACCATTTGAGTGCATTTGCTTTGTAAGAGCTCCGAACATGAGGGAACTACACTCAAAGGTGCACCCGCGGCTTCCGTCTAGGAAAGCATCTCGTAACTTGGCGAGTGAGGAAAGTATAAGAGTAATTGCATCATATCTGCGCATGTTCATTTTGTCTCGGCGATTGTTATTATATTATCCCAGATCAGGATTCCTGGGCCTTACCTATTACTTGTTCTGGAATTGGCAACCCAAGATTTGTGATGCGATTGCTACTATGTGAGATAGCAAATAATGTGCATTTTTCAAATTCATATGATTGTCTGAAGACTCATGATACCCATACCCAGAGCATCGAATCGCGGGAATATGTCGTGGGAAGATTAACTCTCAAGCTTTTAATCCACCTGTCTGCGAAATATTGAACTAAAGTTTGGCACTGGTAGTAGTCTGCTAGTATAGCAACTTTAGCAAGCAGTTCCAGACTTATTTCCCGAGGTAAGTTTTGGGGCTGACAGTGAAAAATATCATTAAAATTAAGAAAGCGTCAAGATCCCAGCCGCTGATAGTAATATCAACTGCGCCCTTTTTAAGTAGATGAAGACCTTCTTTCCAGCCCTCAGTAAGTGCTTTCTGGAACACAGGTGAGGCCAGGATTAAGTGTTTTGCCGATGCTTGGATACGAAAAACCTGCGTTTTCACGTGTTCATTATTTTAGGATTTAGGTATGGTAAGCTTGGTTTGTTCACTACCACCCTTTTCCCAATTGTTATAAAGGACAATACTAGTACATACCTCTTCAAGTTGCTCTTTGAATATGACGGGTTCCTCAACAGGAGGCTCTTCAGGAGGCGGTTCCTCGGCAGGCAGTTCCTCATGATCGTTCCCAGGTGCAAAGTGATATTCCGGGCATTGCAGAATTATGTTGACCTCTCCGTCTGGGTCAAATATATGGGTTTCTCGTCTCACCGCGGTACTATCATGTGGAACTAGCAATTTAGAGATATATTAGATTTCAAAATTTCAAATCATCAATGTTACCATATGCACTTACTGATGTTTAGATCTAAAGTTCAAGAAGATCTAGTTGATCTTTCATCACTCTCACAGATAGTATGTTCAAATTTGCAGCGATCTGGTACCTCAGTTTGCAGTTCACTTGAGCTTGGTGTAAACTTTACCTCCAAAAGCACGACGACCCCGTCGGAAGAAGTCGCAGACCACCATTTTAAGATAATGGGGAGATACTCTTCACACTTTCACGAGAAGATTCAGGATTTAGTTATCCCTTGAATAATTCAGAACAGAGAATGGAAATGAAATGCTGGTCTATAATGAGGCCAGGTTTAGGTTGTTGGGGGTTTTCTCTCTTCTGGTGTGACACCGTTGTGATATGGAGATCACCTGACCTTGTTTCTAAGCCTCAAAAATAATACTGCCACGTAGCTACGCCTCTGTTGCTTGTTTTGCTATATTAGGATGACAAAGTAGGGCTGCGAGACTAAATAAAAAACTTAACTGCCCGATATGAGTAAAAACGGGGCTTTGACCTTCAAAAAGCTGTCACCTTCGTTGATTATTTTGTTCTCAGCGATCGTTCAGATTAGTGTTCTTGTACACTCTATGTACCAGTAGAAGTTATAGTAGCCCTCAATTAAAAGCTAGTAGCTCAATGAATCATTTAGACTAAAGTCTTGGTAGCGGGGAGGAAAGATAATCATCATATGTTTGTGGGTCAAACTGATTTCGAGAATGACTGTACTTTGTCTGAGGCCTCCTCGGTTTTTGCCAGTTTATGTACTTGGAATTTACCACTGCACAAAGCCGGTTCTGGAAACGGGCAGTGAAGATGTGGACGGACATCCACACCCTACCAGAAACCAACCCACTCCGCAGGAATACAGCCCGTATCAGGAAATTCAGAAGATATCACCGCTCGCCGTTATATCAGGTGGCAGATGCGCTGAAGGACATAGAAATGGAAACACTGGAAACTATTAACCCATTTACATTAGCACCATGGGAGGAACGAGTGCAGGCCGATAGTGGGGAAACCCTAGAGACACCGACAGAAACCGGTGGATCAATGCAGATTGCAGTGAGCAGCTCCGCACGGAATGGGGTGGTAGGATTTGGCGGAGTTGTCCAGAAGCAGCCACCCAAGTATAAAAAACCGAAACTGAAATCCTTCTTTGTCACACTTGGCACAAGATCAGAGCAGAATCCGTACTCGGGGGAGCTGGCTGCAATGGCACACGCATTGAGGATGCTACCGGTACTGAAGCTGTACAGAATCACGCTACTAACAAGCAACAAAGCGGCCGCGCTTGCACTGAGGAGTCCGCGACAACAGTCAGGCCAGGAATATGTTTGCCAAATATACAAGTTGATTAGGAGACTACAGAAGAACGGAAATAGGATCAATATCCGTTGGGTCCCTACAAGCGAGGATAATAAACTGTTAGGCCTGGCTAAAGAGCAGGCCAGGGAAGCAACCCAAGACGACGCCACTCCATACACAGAGCTCCCTAGAATGAAATCCACCACCCTCAATATTGTACGGTCCCAAGTAAGCACCAACAAAAGCCTTCCAGAGAAAGTTGGGAAACACGCCAAAAGAGTGGATGCGGCACTCCCAGGCAAACACACCCGACAGCTATATGACCGATTAACATGGAACGAAGCGAGCGCATTGGCTCAACTCCGAACTGGCATGGCAAGATTAAATGGGTATCTCTACCGAATCAACGCAGCGCAGACAGATCAGTGTGCATGTGGACAGGCAAGAGAGACTGTGGAGCACTTCCTCTTTCGATGTCGAAAGTGGACAGCACATCGAGCAGAAATGCTACAATGCACCAACACCCACAGAGGCAACATATCCTTCTTTCTGGGAGGGAAATCACCATCAGATGATCAAAACTGGGCCCCAAACCTCGAAGCAGTACGGGCATCCATACGATTTGCAATCGCCACCGGCCGACTCAACGCCACAACCATATAGATAACTACCAGTCACCCAATCCTCCTAACCGACCAACTTACACCAGCTACCTCGTGCCAGAGACGGTAGACACGCTTCAGCTGCCGAAGATAGGATGTTGAACACTTGAAGAAGCGCCTTCAAGCTACTCTACTAACAAAATTACTAACCCACGAGAAATCTCCTCCCCCCCCCCCCCTACGATGCGGACAAATGAGACGACATATACTAAAAGCAACTATGTATGGGCTCTAAGGAGACACAGTATATATTAGGACATGTATTAGTATATTAGCGATAGTTGCCCTTTCGGCTTAGCCGCCGGGCGTTAATAAATTGTGTGTACTTTGTCTGTGGAGTTAAGGAGTGCATAGACCACATTGAATCCGACATCACCCGATCATGGTATGAAGGAGAGCTCAACACCTGTGATGACTGATACTCCTTAATACCCAATCACCCGTCGCACTGCCCGGTCATGAACAAGCATGTTATTAAGTTTCTCAACTTCAGCGTATTTCGCAGCCACTCGCTTCAACACTGCAACCGCAAATTCAGGGTTTCCAATCAGGACATTATTTCCATTATCCTTTGTCAAGAAATGTTGGATATTGGCTGACACAACCTCCACAATCGCATCGCGGAGGACTGGTTCATGACGCGGGGTAGTGCGCCAGATGTCTTGAACAACATCTGGAAACTTTTCCGAGCTCCAATTTGATTTTGCCCAATCGATGATTCGGCTGCTCGCGAGTTCTCGGAGAGGATAGACGCCAAACTTATCCGCGGCTAAATATACTTGAAGATGATTGCGTGCTATTTCATCCGATTCTGAATTAACAGAATCATCTCCATTCCCGTAGTCTTGGGTATAGCAGAATGACAAAACACAATGTATAGTATCAGCATCTTCACATGGTAGGTCGACCCGTGACGAATCCGCTTCCTTATCATAAATATCAGATGTATGACCACGATTTCAGGCAATTCAGAATTTCGCTTACCTTAAATCCATCTTTCAAGGCAGCATCAAAGAAGGGTGACTGAGAGCAGATAATGGCGCGGTGTCCTTTGAATTCATGTTCTTGACATGATATTGTCATGTCCGCATATTTTCCCTCCCTAAATAGAACTTTCAGTACCCCTTCAAGGTTTGAAAAACCCATAACGTTATATATAGTGCTTTGGACTTCATATGGGTAATTGCGACCTACAGTAAGGAGATCGGGGTAGAGAGTAGGAGTAACGAGGGATAAATTATATCATAGTGACGTAAACATGAGTATCGAACACGAACGTTACAACGTAACGAAACACATAATTTTTGTTCCTCTCCTAGAGTAGACTAGCGTAGCTTGGATTTAAGGCTCGAATAATAATCGAAGGGTGTAACGGGATGAGAGGTTTGACTCGAACTGTACTATAACAATGCACCTAATATCAAGTGGCTCAGGATCTACTGATCAGCAGTGTACTATGATCTTCCGTTGTGCTTTCTAAATACTCCAGCGGTGTATATCCGGATAGACTGGTATACCGATCTAAGATCTCCGCCCATAGCGCATTTCTAGAAGCGATGTTAGCTGGGGCGATTTTTCGAATCCGCTGATGTCTTGGAATGCCTGAAACACTAGCGCCTTCATAACACCACGCTGAAACTTAAAACGTAACTCTGATTGGTTTACAGCTGATCCCCACTTCAGGGCTTCAGCGGCTCCAGTAATATAGCTGAGCCCAAGGAGCCAACAATGAAAGCCTCTTGTCAAGGGCGTCACCTCTATCTTGTACACTCTTGAGTAATATCAGCTCAAATATTCAAGCGTACCATCTTTATTTTCGTCGATCATATGGCTTCCATAAGTTGTCTTTGCGGTGATTGAGGGTTGAAACGCTGAAGCGCTGAAGTGCCAGGAAGTGGCGCTTCAGCGTTACCACACATCAGCTTACCCTGGAGCACTAGCGCCATCAGCGCCGCACTGGTTTCAATTTATGCATCTCTGATTGGTTCATAACTGGCACCCGCTTCGGCACACCGACGTCACACATGAACAACACCCCACTTCAAGAAAAGCTTATTCTTCAGATGGCTTGATGATAAAGCAGACCACGTAAGACAGGCATTAAGCTTTAGATGACCAACAATCAAATCTTAGAAGTGGGAAAAACAAGGAGACCTGTAAATAGGCATTCAGTTACTTTGTGATAGTCATTGATATTACATGTAGTCCGGTTCTCAAGAACCCGGACCCTCAGAGCATTTTAGCTCTACATAAGACCTTCTAGAGTAAAGTTTATAGACGCGACCGTTACTGCCTTCCATATTTAAAAAACATAGTAATTCTTTTTCAAACTCTAGTTATATAATACACTAATACCGACATAGCTAATTCTGTATTCAAGCTCGTTCTACTTTGGATAGTAAAAAAGGGTACCCGTATGGAAGTATAGGGCGTATCAGTTAAGTACTTTTATAGTTGATCTAATATAGATTGTACATCACTACTTCTTAGGTCTATCTACTATATAAAATTAGTACAAGTATAAGCAGCCCTAGTATTCTGCCCGCATCTACCCCGCCCGACCCACCCACCATCACTTCATGCATCACGCCTGCAATGCTAGAAGCAATTCATAACCGTTTCGCCGAGAGATCCAGCCTATAAGTCCAAGAGATAACTGTTATTATGGGAAGAGTCAACGTATTGCCATCATCATCCAGCGTTAGAGACGCCCAGACCAGGCTGGATAAAAAAAAAGACCATAAATACAAGTTGTTTTACACCTATAAACCATCCGGGCTTCGGTTGTATCATCTGGTGTTTGTCAGCGAATCCAGATCCTCAGAATAATGAGATACAGACGGACTAGCTGGTCACCACTTATCTTAACCCCGGCCAAGCGCCAGGATTTTATTGGGCTTCATCACCTGTATTGCTCATCCGTACAAGAATTAATTCGACCCCACGTGACACCAGCGGCGGTAGCCTCGCTCCTTTTCCATGTCAGCCGTGGGCGATATGCGCCTGGCCTCGTATAAATCTCGAAGGCGTCTCGCATTTCGTGCTGGTCATGATATCAAGGCCACGACCAAGTTGAAGCCAGTTTAAGCCAGTTTGAGCTGGCACCACACCAAGATGGCCCGCCGCCTCAGTCACCATGACTACACGGTCGGGTGGGTATGCGCCTTGCCAGACGAGATGACTGCCGCTCAGGAGATGCTTGACGAAGAACATCAGAATCTTCCTTCAAATCACACCGATTCAAATATATACACCCTAGGATCCATAGGAGCCCATAATGTCGTCCTGGCGTGTCTGCCTGCAGGCCAGACGGGTACCAACTCTGCTGTGGCAGTGGCCATGCAGATGAAGACTACGTTTCCGGCCGTTCGATTTGGGCTGATGGTAGGAATTGGAGGCGGCGTTCCAAGCAAAGAAGCAGATATTCGGCTTGGCGATGTTGTTGTCAGCCAGCCGGGCAACGGTCATGGCGGGGTAGTGCAATACGACTTTGGAAAGTCAACGCCAAGCGGATTCAAGCGGACAGGGTTCCTCAATGCTCCCCCCACAATCCTCCTCGCCGCCGTTACGAAGCTACGATCCAACCTCGACCGAGGGAGAAGTAGTCTGTCGCCACACCTGTCGAAGCTTGGTGACCTCCCCAAGTTCAGCCGCGATCAAGCAGGAAGCGATTTGCTGTTCGAAGCGGAGTACAATCATAGTGGAGAGGATACCTGTCTATCATGTACAACCGCGAGGACGATACAGAGGAAAGAACGGGCGGACAATATACCTATGATTTACTACGGTGCAATCGCGTCGGGGAACCAGGTGTTGAGGGACGGAGTCGAACGGGACAAGATTAGCTTAGAATTCGGAGGAGTTCTCTGCTTTGAGATGGAGGCGGCCGGCCTAATGAATACGTTTCCATGCCTGGTGATCCGCGGAATCTGCGACTACGCTGACTCCCACAAGAATAAGAGATGGCAGCCATACGCGGCGGGAACAGCAGCGGCATACGCGAAGGAGTTGCTAGGCGTGATACCGGCTGTGGATGTGGTGAACACGCAAACGGTCGATGAAGCACTACGAGGTTAGTCTAGCCGTTATAGCGTGAAATTTAGAGATAGGACTCACACGCTATAGGGGTGAACCATACCTTTTACCTCCCGTTCGAACGAAATCACAAGTTTATCGGTCGGAATGCAGAGCTCGATACGCTGAAACAAAAGCTCCTAGTAAATAAAGATTGTCAGAGAGTAGCGCTCAGCGGTCTTGGTGGTATCGGTAAGACACAAGTCGCGCTACAATTCGCATATTCAGTTAAGGAGGACTGTCCAGAATACTCCATCTTCTGGGTACAAGCGTTGAGTATGGAGACGTTCGAGCTAAGCTGCAGGGAGATAGCGGGTGCGTTAGGGATACACCAGGGGCAAGAGAGCGGCGAAGACCTGAAAATCCTAGTGCGGCAACGGCTAAGTGCAAAGACCGCAGGAAAGTGGTTGCTAGTTATCGACAACGCTGACGACCTTGACTTGCTTCGCGGGACCTATCAAACAGAAGGGTTGCTGGCCTTTCTGCCAGAAAGCGATGGTGGCCTGACTATATTTACGACGCGGCATGGAGCCGTAGCGCAGTACTTGACGGGCAGCGATGTGGTTGAGATAGGAAAGATGACGAGACAGGAGACGACGGACTTGTTACAGAAGTCTTTGGTTCGAAAGAACCCTTCTGACAACTCCGAGACTATGGTGAATCTTCTGACGGAGCTGGAGTATCTCCCTTTGGCTATCACCCAGGCAGCAGCATATATAAACACCAATAAAAGCTCCATCTCCGAGTATTTGCGCCTATTAAAGAAGACAGAGCAGGATGCCGTCGCACTCATAAGCACGGATTTCGGCGATAAAACACGATATCGGAACTCGATGAATGCGGTTGCGAAGACGTGGACGATCACCTTCAACAAAATTCTCGAATGCGATACCTTAGCAACAGATCTCCTCGCATTTATATCTTGCATTGAGTGGAGAGCGATCCCATACTCTATTTTACCAGCAGCGTATCCTGAAGCACGGCTGGTAGGAGCCATCGGTACACTCTGCTCCTACTCGTTTCTAGAGAGAAGAGACGATGGCACTAAGCTGGACATGCATAGGCTAGTCCACTTGGCAACGAGGATGTGGGTAAATCAGAGTGGTCGTAAAGCAGAAACGACAATAGCTGCATTAAAACACCTGGCGGAAGTCTTTCCATCCGACGATTACACTAACCGGGAGATCTGGCGGGATTACCTGCCGCATGTGGCACGCATAGAGAAGGACGAGCAATGTCAAGATACGGAAGAGAAGAGCAGGCTTTGTCTAAAGGTCGGACGGTGCTTATACGTTGATGGGCGGATGAAAGAAACTGTTCTTTGGCTACAGGAGTCTTGCGCATGGAGGGATATAAATCTTCCTCAAAGTAGCATTGATCGACTGACATCGCAGCACATGCTCGCTATAGCATATCAAGCAAATGGACAGGTCAAGGAGGCGGTCAAACTGCTAGAATATGTTGTCGCGATACAATCAGAAGTGCTCGCAGAAGACCATCCTTCACGACTGGCGTCGCAGCACGCGCTCGCTGGAGCATATCATACGAATGGACAGGTCAAGGAGGCGGTCAAACTGCTAGAACATGTTGTCGCCATACGTACGGAAGTGCTTGCAGAAGGCCATCCTGATCGACTGGCGTCGCAGCATGAGCTCGCTGGAATATATCAAGTAAATGGACAGATCAAGGAGGCGGTCAAACTGCTAGAACATGTTGTCGCGATAGAGTCGGAAGTGCTCGCAGAAGACCATCCTGATCAACTGGCGTCGCAGCACGCGCTCGCTATAGCATATCAAGCGAATGGACAGGTCAAGGAGGCTGTTAAACTGCTAGAATATGTTTTCGCGGTAAAGTTGGAAATACTCGCAGAAGACCATCCTTCACGACTGGCGTCGCAGCACGCGCTCGCTGGAGCATATGAAGCGAATGGAAAGATCAAGGAGGCGGTCAAACTGCTAGAACATGTTGTCGCGATACGTACGGAAGTGCTTGCAAAAGACCATCCTGATCGGCTGTTATCGGAGAGGAACCTTGCTGCTTTCTACAAGGATCTGATGAAGAGATCCAGAGCAAGACAGGCTTCTGCAACTCCGCAGGCAATGTCCGAAAACAATGTCACTTCCACTGCGCTGTCAGATCAACCACCAGCAGAATAGGATCCGAAGCTAAGCTACAAGTCGAAACGAAGACTTCTCGTGAGGCAGTGAAAGGGCCTTTTAAAGAAGGTCAACTAGTACTGGTGTTCATTTTGTAAACAATGGATTATAGGCTGCCAAATCCTTGACTAATACGGTCATTGGCAACTTTCTGCTAGTCGCTGATACACAGCCTCTCGCCGACTTTTTCATCATGGAAATATAACTATCATCACACCTCTTGTTAAACGCGATTTATGAGCTTTTTACCCATGCAAAGCACCTTGCTCGAATTTCGCAGCTAATACACCGCCGATTTCCAGATGATGTTTGTAGATTTATAGAAATTTCCGACTCCTGTGAGACCCACGGTCCACTATTGTAACGGCCGCGCCTTTAGCATGGATTGGCTAATAATGTATCTCTTTCTTTTGCAGCATGTTAGTGGCACATTCCAACGCTTGACCAAGAGAGCACAAGGCGGTCAAGTTACCGAGAGTGAGGGCATATCTGAATTTTAGTCTCAAGGGTAAAAGGAAGGGTATCAATACCTTGTAAGTACAAAACATGTTATTTACCATATGACCATATCGGGATTTGCGCACCATGTGAAGGCGGTAATGGTCGCCTCTGTACAAGCAAATGAAGCCACTGTGGCATCTCTGATCCCCATTCGTGCCAGGTCAAAATCGGAAATATACGATGCCGTATACCACCCAAAAAATAAAAATAAAAAGCAATAAAAACCTGCTCTAGCTGCGCCGAACCTCCTTAATACGCCGAAGGTTCGAATATCCATCTACAGGTACTCCATCCAAATGTTGCACGCAAATCACAGATGCAAGAACCTCAGTTAGCAGATAGCTTTGAGGCTCTTCAGGAAAATAGTCCTTTCTCAGCGGTTCATCCGGTATGCTTCCATACTTCTCACAATTCCGAGAGCTGCCCCCATGAGCGTCGAGCTGATGGTTAACCTCTGCCGTGCTTGATTTCCAGTTCCACTTGGCATGAAGTACTTCAAATGGGCGTTTCGACAGATCCTTGCTCTTTTCGCCACCCAGCACGAAGAATGACTCTGCTGACCCACCTTACCCCGAGGAATCGGTCTCCAACTGCCTTCGTCTCGCCCATCGGGGCCTCATATTGCGCAACTCAAGATAATTGTTCTCCGGTTACCGGGGGCAGCTGGTGGTCGTGGAGTGGAGATTCGGATCGGAAAACGCTGCCAAAGGCACGATAGGCCAGCGAACCGTCTCAATTTCCAGGTCAGTTGCCACATATACTGGATCTTATCATGGATAAGCAGGTCTTTCCTATAACCAAGAACTTTCCAGAGTTTCGTCCGAAGAATAAACCAGTCAGAATCATAGTCGTCCCAGTCAAGGCTGGGCTCAGTGAATGACATCTCTTCGTCAGCACTCAGACCGGCGCTGTCTTCTTGTATTTCTTCACCTAACTCATCTTCTTGCATAGACTGGGAGTAGAGGTCCCCTGGGCATGGTATCCCTCGAAGCTTCGGGAATATCCTGCGCCACTCCGTTGCAACGCTCTGGAGTTTGTCCCGTTGCATCAAGTGTCGTGGATTCTCGAAATAGATCCTCGCAAAGTGCATGCTTTCCAACCGCCAGAGCGGATGCAGTTCGGTTATCACTGCGAGAGAGATGCATAACTGAGTCATAGGCAGGTCAAGCACTGTCAGTCGCGGGCAGTGACGTGAAATATCTTGAAGCAGTGCACCAGGCATCTGGAACTTCACTCCCAGAGCGAGAAACTCCAGGTGAGGCAGAGCAGGCAACAGACCTAGCAGCAGGTCTTCCCCTAACGTTGGGTCTGCCCTAAAGTTTATACACCTCACGCTAAATTTTCGTAAAAGCGGGCAGCATCGTGCGATCTGGATGAGCTCTTCTTCATCGCGAAACTCACCCAAATGCAGATTGAGAACTTGTAGATGTCGGCATGTTGCTATATTCTCAATTATACTATGGTCGATGAAGCGTATTTCCGGCCCAAGATTTTCCAAGCTGAGAATTTGAAGTTTCTCGAATTCTGGTAATTGATCCAACCAGTCTTCCTCCCCCTCTCGAATATACAAGGCCTTCATGTTTGGCCATGCAATTCCCTGTTTCCCAAGACGGGGTCCACAATGGCGGACGTTCAGCGCCAATACCTTGAGGTTTTGTTGTTGTTGAAGGCATGATAGGAGCTCCAAAGTATCGGATTGAGCTAGGCCTTCAGTTCCAGACGGTTCCTCGAGGCAGAAAAACTGCAAATCACAACTTCTTAGCAACCGACAAAGCTCATCCATCTGGCGGCGGCTGCCTGATTGGTATATCGTGAGAGCTTTGAGGCTGGGGAACTTATACAGCTCGGGTTAGACATGATTTAGGATCATTGCGAACCAGACCAGACTTACCGAGGTTTTGATGAGCTCTTGGGAGCTAACCATCAGTTTACAGTAGTAACTATCAATGGCCAAAAACTCAATGGTTGGGTTGATAAGGAAGTCAGGAAACAGCGACCAATCTTGATCCTTGATCTCGAAAGGGATTGTGAGACTTGAAAGACCCCTTCCTCGCGGTTGTAGAAGGTACTCAGCATATTGGCGATGACGCATTGCGCGACATTTCTCTAAGCATACAAGCCGAGTATGTGGCACTTCGACTTCATCAATGGCGGGTATCTCAGGAGAGAGAAGAAGATGCTTCACGAAAGTCGTATTGCGGGCGAATTGCTTCCGTGATGCTACAAAAAGGCAATTGAGTGACCCAATGTCCGGTGTGCGGAACTGCATGTCGTTCAGAGAGCCCTTGTAGAGCTTCTTCAAAGCGGCCGCATTCCATATGCTGTTCACACCAGCGCAATTCAGAAGGTCCGGGACATTGTGAATATTGTTGATGACAAGACCAACAATTTCCGGGATCAAAAGCGGATTTCGTGCGTTTCGCTCAAATCTGGCAGTCATCCTGGGAAGACGCACCGCCGGAGAACATATATTAACCGTTAGTATCTCGATATCAGGCCAATCATCCGTGGTCACCGTAGGAACTCGATGGTGTTGGTGGGAAGAGGCGGGAATGGCATGATTTTTTAGGACATGGGACAAACAGGCTGTCGTAAGATGCCACCACTGTAGGATCCTCTTGGAGAATTATTTAGGGAACGTTTCATGTATGAACCATTGACGGCTCAACGCTGAGTCATTGGACGCCCCAGCCCCTGAACCACTAGCGCCTTCAGCGCAACGCTGGCTGCAAATGACGCATCTCTATTGGATAACATCTGATGCCCCGCTTCAGCGCTTGAGCCTCAGATGACCAACGAATTACTCTGAAAATGCTCCATTTCTAAGTGATTATACTGTGAAAATGCACATTACCTTGTATCAGTTCACTGTATTACCACCAGCTTCCAGTTCTTACTGTTTAATAGAGAGCTGAACGGACTTTTATTTCATCTAGAAGGAGGCATGTTTGTTGGAACGAATACGATGTAGTTTAGTCCTTGAAATGAAGAGTATGTTGGCCTCCAAAAGCTGCTGGCCTCTGGAAGCAATCCTTAAGTGAACATAAATGCGAAGTATAGGTATATACATAGGCTAGGCACTAAGTATCACCAATCATAACTCATGACTCGGGAATTACATTCCTGAGTATACCCGACATGGGAATTACAGTCCTGAGTATACCCGACATGGGAATCAGCTCATTCCAGGACCAATTATCCCAAGTCGGTGAGACTCCGAGACCTTGTATCCCAGGAAGGGCAAACCTGAGACCCAGAGGGACGTATGCCGCTAGCCATACGGCCGATCTGGCTGGAAGCCCCAGTGAAAGATCGGACCGGGGCTTTAAGCCGAAATCAGCCATGGGCTCGTGGTCTGATCACTGAGAAGGTCGGAGGGGGTGGAGCAGAGGCCCAATGTGGTAAGCTCAGATACCGATGACCTGTGCAGTAAGACCGAGTGCGATGGTCTAGTGGTCTAGCACCAGAAGCGCCAGACCCTGTGCTTCGGACCGACTTCATCATAGGGTACCGGTCGTACGACCACCATAGACGGAGGACCGCCAACTGGCGTCCATGGCGGGTGCCAGGCCCAGACAGTCGTCTGCCTACATGTTTGCGGCCCTTCTAGTTTCCCGACCGCCCAATGTAACGAAGGGAGATCCTTGGCCTCACAGTTCCACGTCGCGTGCGATCGACCTCATCGTGTCTTCGTCCATCGCAAGCTCCCCCCCGAAGTGCATAAAGATGGTATTGGTGTCATCCTCAATGGCCGCCTTGAAGCATTGTGCGGGCGTGAGCAGCCGCAGATTCTTATCGTAGAACGTTGCCTGCCGGTTTCTCGCCTCCTTTCTCGCCACCCGTTCTACCTGCGATGGATCCGACCGATCAACGACCACCTCGTGTGCCGTCTTCCAACGCCCGTCGGTTTCTCGGACTCGGAACACGATCGTCACGGGCTGAGGAGTTGCCTCTGCCTGACGGGGCCGCACATCCTGCGCCCGCCGAGCGACGATCCGAGGCGTGAGTGTTTTGCGGTTGCGTCGCTCGCTCACACTCGAGGTGGGTGCGCTGGTCGCCGTCGGAGCTGGATCCTCCGGCGTTTGAACGGGACCGGCCAACGCAGTGCCGGCGTTGGCTTTCACCCGCTTTCCAGGTTGGTCCTGCCCACGTGCTGGCTCATCACTGCCAACAGCCCGAAGTGGTGCTATAGACGCGACAAGCTGCCGGGTCACCACGAGGTCCCTTCCAAAACTCATCCGGACGGTGAAACTACCATCATCAATCGCAGCGCGAATGCACTCATCGACGGCAACTTTGCGGAGTTGGCCATCGTAGAAACGCGCATTCCGGTTGGGGTCCCGTGCATATCCGTCGGCGAGAATCTGCGCCTCGGCAAGGTGATCAGGACTCACCGACACCACATCCGTAGTGCTCCATTGACTTCGCTCGTAGACCTGGAAGGTTATCGTGACCCGCCGGTGGGTCTCTTCCATCTCTTGGGAATCCGTTTCTTCCAACGGATGCGGACTGTCAAACAGGGAATCCTCCTCTTCCTGTCTGTCAATCGCTTCGCGTTGAGCCTGTTCTGGATCGGGTGTATTGGCTGGGTATCGTTCGGTGTCCAGTAGAGAGGGGCCCGCTTCAGCAGCACCGGCCAAGTTTTCATCCCCACCATCACTATTCCATAATTCATCTGCGATGGCGGCATCCCGAGTTCCTGCCCGATTGAGATCTTGATGCGTCGGTCGATTCTTCGCCCGCAGTTTCCGCACGCCATCTGATTTGCGTGGTTGCGAACTGGTTCTCAGGCGCTGACGGGGAGACCGTGGGACATTCTCATCGTCCTGTGGACTACCACGCGAGTTCTCCATCGCACTGGGCACGGGGGTTTCAGTACGTGGTGGAGCAACTCCAGCCCCTGGTTCCGGATGTCCCTGCGTTGGATGATTGGCAAGGGGTACATTTTCATCCTCCAGCTGGCTTCCCTCGTCCCGCAATCGTGTAATCAGATCCGGCAAGTCAAGGGGAAGCGCAGTCACAGGCCGGGGGGTAGCGCCAGGTGTTTGTAGCTGGTCGAGAGCATCCGCGCGCTCCCGGGCGACTAGATCTTCTTGGGATTCTCCACCAGCTCCAGCGATGAGATCCGTTCCGGGCGGAATTTGCTCTCCGACTGTTCCTTGCTGAGCTTCAGCTGGTAATGGTCCTCCAGAAATACGCTCCGCGCCATCCGGCTCGTCGACCGACCGAGTTACTTCCAGTTCAGTGTGCTCTGCGATGGGTTGCAACGGACCAAATCCAGGCCGTTGCTCCGCGCTTGGCTCCGAGTTGGTCATAATACCCTGTGCGATCGACTGGCCTCGAGCGGCAAGCGATCTTTTTGTCACGTTGCAGTTGCCTTTCTGTGTAGCATCATATGGTTCCCATGTCGCATCCTTACGCACTGTGGGGATTGTTGGTGACTGAACACTTGACTGGCGTGATAATGTAGCTGGCATTCCAGCACAGTCTTCCACCGAGTCGGATTGGGTCAGTGCGGATGAACCCATGTCCATGGCCCCGTCCACTGCATCTGCTCCCTCGTCTGGTACGCTGGACATCTCCGTATCGTCTGGTGCCCCTGATGTCGAATGAACCACAGCGGCTGTGCCCTCCACCCCCGGACTCCCACCCTCTGATCGGTTACGTAGGTCATCTTCATCGATCTCCGTATCTTCCGGTTCCTCACTGTCAGAATCCATTCCTCTGCTACCTGCCGGTGGTTGTTCGACACTCTGCCGTCGAATCTGGTCTCCTGCGTCAGATCTTTCACAATCCATACCCATGACCTCAGAGAGAGTAGATGCCGCTCTTATGGAGCTTGATATGGAAGGCTCTTGGGGAAGAGGTGGGCCGTGCTCCACCGCCGGCTGTCTTTCTTGGTGTCGATGCCATCGATCTCCTTGCCTCTGATGTTGTTCTTCAGGGGTTTCCGAACGATCCTGACGGCCATGGAATGACGCCTTATCAGAGCCGTTTATCGACATATTGTCGTATGCCGGTTCCGACTCTGATCTAGGAACATCGCTGGGGATAAACAATGGTGAAAGAGGCTCGCTGGACGATGGATGCCCCGGAGAAGCACGTGGGGAGGTTGTTGGGGAGGGCTTGCCGAAAAAGGCGTAGTAAACGCTTCGTCTCACCTCCAGCGATGAGAGGTTTCTTTGCGACACCGTTGCCGAGTGTAGAGTGTCAAAGAAGATATGCGGACGGTCTAGTTGCTGGGTTTGCTCCTGAGGCACTCCACAGCGCTCCTTTAGCTGAATTGCCCGTCCCGTGATATGCGCCACCGGTGCGGCCTCGTTTGGGATAGCGAGCGCAAAATAACCAGCAATCTGCTCAACAAGAGACTCGAAAGTCTCATGGTCATAGTGGTAGTGATCCGGCTTCCGTGCTTTGAGCAGGGCAGCCCGGGCAATCTGCTGGTCAGGTGATTGTCGTAGGATCGCCTTAATTGGTGGAGTACGAAATCCTAGCTGCTTGGCAAGGGTGGCCATTCCATGAATCACGCTCTCGTCCGCCCTCGCTCGTGCCTTTGCCCGCGTGGGATTAGCCTTTGGGCCGCGCTGAAGATCCTTGGCCATGTCCGGGTAGTGTCGCATCGCGTACATCCAGATTTGACGATAACCAGAGGATATACGTTCATCCCTAGATCCAGGCTGTCGTCGGAAAGAAGTCTCCGATGTCTGGATTAGACAAGATCCGTTGGAGCGACGAGATCGAAAGCTATGGACGAGCGCGCGTCGCACGGTCAGCTGTTGCTTGTTTAAAACAACCAGCCGTTTCACAGCATTGGCACAGAGTTCTAGGTAAGAAATATCGCGGAAAAAGGTATGAAGGGATGGGATGATGCCATCGCACATTTCATGAGTCCGGATCTTCTGCCATATTGCCGCACGTTCGGACCGGCTAAAGTTGGAGAAGACCTCCCCGCCGAGGATTTTCCCCTTCACCGTCTTCCGGTCAACTTTAGACGCACGAGGAGCGTAAAGCTGCAGGGTGTCAACGGTGTGGAGGTCAATAAGGGCCATCCGAGTGCGGTCATGGTTGACAAGGGTTGCCCAAAAATTCTTCACATGTGTCAAGTAGTGAATGAGTTCCTAAGACAAGTAAGTCAGGGATAGCCTGCAGATAGCGACAAGTAGGACCAACTTCATCGCACTTTAAAGCAAGGACTGTGTTTAATAACCCAAGGCTCATCCCATTCCAGAGCCCGGGGATCGCAAGTAACGCGTCAAATGCTGCACAGAGATGTGTGTTATCTGGAGAAGTGAGCTGCCTCAGCCGCTTGGCTTTGTTCGGCGAGAGTCGAGTCCACCAACGATTTTGAAAGAGCGCGTTCGCCTCATGCTGATACTGGCGGATTTTCCGGTACACTTCTCCATCAGTGGGAGCCTTTTCGTTTGAATATTCATCTATGAGTGCAGTCCTTAGATCAGGGCTTATGTCTACAAGAGAGGATTAGTAGGGATTAGGAAATTATGCTTTTGAAATCAGACCATCCAGATATATGTCCACCGTCCACCACCGGTCTGAGGGAGGTAAGGTTTCCTCAGCAGCTTTCAATCTATGTTGCCCATGGAGGCATTGTACTTGATGCCTACAAAAAAGAAGGCGGGGGTATTGCGGTTGACAAGTTTTAAGTTCTTCGGGGGTCAGTCCTGCGGCACGGCATGCTCTTTCGAGGTGCTGCCTGGAGACAACAGCAGTCACATGATTTCGAATGTCGAGTCGCTGGCACCCATCCTTAGCAAAGATATCACGTAATCGTTCCACGTTCTTTTGGTCAATCTCACGGCTTATGAGTGGCTGGAGAGAGATTTGGCTGAGGTCGATCTTGGCGGTGCCTTGGTACTTTAGGAGTCGTTCGACGGTTAATCGCCGTTCGGTATCTGTCAACAAATCCATAGCTTTAAGTTCACAAATAACTTCGGCCTTTTTTGGTCGATGCTCGGAGGTGAGGCAGAACTATTTATGTTCAGCTGAGTCGACGTTATGCGGTACTTGCTTGTACCTTTACTGAGTTGTTGCGGGTTGAGCGCTGAAGCGCTGAAGCGCCAATTTCCCCACACATCAGCCGCGTCCCTCTTTGAAAGACCTTTTTATTTTCCATAAAGGAGGCCACCATCCAAAACGGATCCAGGAATATTCATCATCTTGTTTTCTATAACAGCTCATCTCGCTAGTTGAAGGCATCCCATACCATGGACAACCGGCCACTCACACAACTTTACGCCGAGTCTTTTCAGGCTAAACGGCCAATGCCCAAGTCAGTGTCCGCGCAGGAGTCTCAAGGTCAGGTTAACCACAAACCAACCAAGGGGACAAAGCAATGGGAGAAGCAAAAAAGTTCTAAGAATATACTCCTTGGCTATGCACCAGACGTTCCCCAAAGCAGCTCCCAAAGAGTGGGTCAGGCAGCTCAATCGCCCGTTATCCGGAGAGGGTCACCCTGGGACACATTGAAATATCTTTTTACCTGTGATCTTGCAGGTCCCGTATCGATTGCTGTCCATGAAAAGGACCCCTCTACAGTGATTGCTGTCCGTGCATTCTCCAAGAAAAAGGCAGATATATGGCTGCAGGTACTCCAGCAGACCCATCATCCCAACGTTATCTCTGCAAACGAAATCTTCAAGGACCATGGCATGACATATTTTATTGTTGATGACCTGCCTCTGACTTTGGAACACCTGGTCGCCTGTGATATATTCCCATCTGAGTTACAGCTGGCTTCTATACTTGCACAGGTACAGAATATAGGATCACCACATCAAGAAAAAGGGCGCTAACTGAAAGAGGTGCTTAATGGATTATCGCACTTACTAGAAAATGGCTTTGAGCATCAATCCTTGACGTGTTCTAATATCCTCCTAGGGCAAGATGGAACTATCCAAATTGGTACAGATTGTTCCCACACCTGCTCTTCCTCTTTGCTTATGGTCTTGCTTAGGGGCTTTAGAGCACTGCATCGAACGTGAGCCACAACAATCTCAGACGCAGATTCTCCGGTCTTTGGCAAATATCACAATGTTTCTTATGCAGAAATATCTGAAGCCTGATGGTGTGATTGGGATTGACGGTGCCCGTTGGCAGTCTGACTCATTAGAGTTCCTGTCAGCAACGGCATCGGTCGCAACCATCCAAGACTTAAGAAAGGTCAGCTGGAAGTCTAATCTACATCGATAATCGGTATCTTACGAATGAACAGCATTCCCTACTCACTAAGCACCGCTGGTCTGCAGGCACGCTAGTCGGGCTTGCCCGTCTCTGCCTTATCACTACACGGACGTTCATAACGAAACCATGGATCCAAAATTAAACGAGATAGAAGACAAGGACATGTGCTGAATGTTTTTAGTTACTTTATCAGGGCGAAAGCAGGTAGTATTTCGTATAATTTCAAACCGGTTAAATTAAAACATATTATGCAGGAAAAGAGGAACACTACGCTAAGTAAACACAGAAGCAGCGAAATCAGGATGGTACGGTCAGAAATTGGGAAGAAACTCCGGCATTTTCTCCTTTGCAATAGACTCGGCATTCATTGCCAGCCATGTCTCTTCCGTTGTCTGGTCTGCCAAGGCTTCCTGGTCCGCTGCATAGGCATACCTTAGTTCCTCTTGTCTGACAAGGACATTATTATCAGCCAGAACAACCGGGCGGAGATCACCTGCAGGCACTCCCAGTATGATTGCCTTGACCACCGGTTCCAGCGAATGAAAAAGATGAACGCTACCCGGCCGGGTGCGCAAGACAAAGGATATAAAAACATTGAGTTGGCCAACACTGAAAGTCTCCTTGATACTACGGGTCTGGGTTAGTTGACGAAAGGGATGTCGCCGGAGTACATACATAGTGCGTATGGCATCACCACCATGCAACAAGATACCGGCTCCCAAGCACGCTGCAAGCGTCCAACAAATTTTTCCTCGCCGCACATGATAGCCGGTGACATTGTCACGACGAGACTTTGATGGTTCCTCAGAGCAGGTATTAAGAATTAACGTAGCAACAGAGGCCCTACCCTGATCCATATGTTTCTCCAACCACTTGTAGTTGAGATAAAATAAAGTTTGCGCTATGTGCTTCGCGAAGGGGCAAAGAACAATTTTTTTCCCCTTCACGGCTTCAAGTAGTCTATAGTAATTAACAGCCCCTTTTAGGCCCATCCACACAACAGGAAGTCCGAGTGCGCTTAACGAGGAACATGTATCTGCTTCGCCGAGTCCTAGAAAGGGCTGCAGCGGTCTAAGAGGGTCCTGTGCGAAAAGTCCAGCTTCCGCTTCGAGGATTTGCGTGATTTTACTCTGTTCGAGGAGCTCTGTGCCGTCTTTCCCAAACCTGCACAACTCTAAGCATCGGGATTTTCTCCGTCTCGGAATGTCAGGACTCAGAGGCGTGAGTGACTCTACCGCTAGAGGAGATTGAGAATAAGATGTAGATGGGGTCGGATAACATGAAGTCTCGGTATCAGACCCAGGAGGCGTAGCAGGTCCCGTGGGTGTCATTACTAGGGACGAACAAGGGCTACCAATCGACAATGGGGTAGCAATGGATCGGTACTGCGTTATCCTGTCAGCAGGGCTTGTCAGGGCTACCGACCGACCCACTTGGGGCGAATTGACAGAGGGAGGGGGTGTCGGATAAGCTAAAGCATCGAATATGCGAGACGTCCCCGCTCCCATGGGTGTCGCTACGTGCTCCGGGGTAGCGAATTCAGTGGTATTCCGGTCTTCCGGTAGCGCTATGATTTGGTCCCATATCTGATCCAGCTCGTCGACGGCGTGGGGATGAAGGTTCTCGAGGTTCGACAATGCGTGATCGCTGGTCAGCAAGGAAGGGTCATTGGAAGTAGATGGTGTGCAGAGCGAAAGGTCTGTATTATAGTTTCCTATGGGATCAACACATGGTTAGACTGAATAGGAGCGGAAAGTTAGAGATGGGCACAAGCCTAATAATCCTAGAGTGTTCACTTCAGCCTTTGTTTGGTTATCCTGCACCCTAAAGCCTTCGATCATCTTGGCCTCCTGAAGCCACTGAAGAACCCCGACTAACTGGACCCAGCTCAGTTTCCGGATATCGTCAAAATCATCCCCGAGGGCCCGGCCAAGCTATCACAAGGTAAGAATATACCCATGGTTAGTTCTAGTGCACTCACCTTGCTAAGCTCCGGGTCGTCTAGAACATGGGGAACTACCCCTAGCACCGATTGCTGTGACAGATAGTGAGTAGTCAGACAAGCCCCAGAGAAATACCGAACTCACGTCTATTGTAACCGACACATCATATGTCTTCAAACATCCGTCCCGAGCATTCGATGATTGCCCAGCCTGTGTTGTTAAGATGTGCCATCGAATATGGCCCCCTTTTCTTGCTCCTTCTAACACGCTCGAACTCTGTACCACGTAAAGCGATAGTAACTGTCTCAAATTCCTACCAAACCGGTTGACCAGCTTGACGAGCGTGAGTATCCACTTCAGTGAAGCTTAAGGGCAATTTACTGACATCAGAGCATGTGTCCTCATCCAAACTAAGTACCTCCGTTGGATGAATCTGCGACGCGAGATGTGAGCGGTTGGGAACCACGGACGAGGGTGCACTTACAGGAAGGCAGAAAGAAAGAGATGGCATTTCAGCGGGCCAGCCGCAGAGAGAGGGATAACTAAAAGAAAAGAGCGGTGGGTCTCGGCTATCTTGGCAAAGGTAATTACGGAAGTGATGCTCGGTCGGAAAGAAGAGGGAAAGCAGAGGGCGGGGAAGAGGACAGCATCGTGGAAAGAGGGGGGAAGTAACTTGTATTTATATGGAGGAGAAGCCAAAATCGACCTCAGAAAGATGAGTACTGTAAAGATGGGCAAAATGGCTAAAGATGTTAAAGAAAGAGAGCGTTGGGAGCAGAATCAATGGTCTTTGTCGAGAAACCGTGGCCCTTGGCCATGAGTTTGAGGACTTGCTTGCGTTAGCCCCACCGTTAGAGTACCGTCACTGATCGGTTGGGTTGGTTCCTGCAGATCCAGACTCAGGCACATTTCTGTATTAAAATAAAAATAACAGATCCATCCCCTATATTCCATTTCCTTCTCTCCACAAAACTGCTGCCTGAGTCATACAGTATCTAGAGGCTACCAATCATTGCTCTTTTCTTTTCTTTTCTTTTCTTTTTTTTTTTTTTCCCCTTCTCTAACTTTTTTTTATTTTGCTCTTACGCTTGGCGTTTTTCATCTTTTCTTTTCTTCTCTTTGCTTCTTTTTCATGTGCTCTTTAGTCTCGGCTTTTTTTTTGCATTTCCTTTTTTTCTTTCCTTATTTTTTTATTATCTTGTTTCTTTTTTCTGTCTTTTTTTTTCAAAAGCTGTTTCTTTATTTTGCTCTTACTCTTGGCATTTTTCTCTCTCTGAGCCTTTCTTTCCTCTTTCCTTTGGTCTTACACTCGGCTTTTTTTACTTGGGTTTTTAATTTTTTTCCTTTTCCTTTTTTTCTACCCTTTTTTTTATTTGCTCTTACTCTTGGCTTTTGTTTTTTTCTTTTCTTTTCTTTCCTTTATTCTAAAATAAAAGAATAAAAAAGAAACAAAGAAAAGTTGAGAGAAGAAAGGGAGGGATAAAAAAAAGGCTTTGAAGGCATCCACTGTGACAAGACGTTCCATTTCTGTTGACCCGGACGTGCCCCCAACAGTCTCAACTCGGCTTGTTGACGTTAATCAGTGCTGGGCTGATACTCTAATTCTGAAAGCTTTATGCCCTGGTGCGGGCACTTTCGTACAACGTTCTGTATGTGATCCCGAAGGTCGTCTGTTGTAGAGACTAGCCAGGACGGTTAGTACGTATCTCATATGGGAATTGGGAACCTTACCCATCACTAGTGTCCGACCTTGCTCATCCCAAGTGTTGGGCAGTCTCTCAACCTGGTCGCCGGATGCCTCGAGAGAAATGATACTTTGGTAATCAGGCACTTCCTGATAAATATAAACTCGCTTATGTCTGCCAAATGGTAATCCATTCTGCTCAATACCGTTGCTGACGTAAATCGAGATATGCAGTATCTAAAGTGACAGTGTAAGCCATAGGCAGAATTTCCGAACATCAATCGAATACTAACATAGCCGTCATCCATGATATCATCCTTCAGGAGATTATTGATTAGAGACAATGCGGGGGTCATCTGGTCAACAGATTCTACCTGCCATACCAAATGTAGCCGGCGAACCTGGGAGGTGCAGGTGTTGTAACTGTGGATCATTTTCTTTAGGCACGGAATGGCTGCGGCGATCCCAGGTCCGCTGGCCAACACTAGAATGCTCTCATAGTCACTAGCTTCCTCACTCACTCCATGAGGACCAGTAAACAAAGCCAGGAAAGAGACCGAGCTCCCCGCAGCAGCAGGGGCATAGCGAAGAAGATCCGCAGTGAAACCACTGCGTGGCTTTACTAGAAGCTCCACGGTATCTTGCTTACCTTTGGACCACGATGTAACCGTGAGAGGGTGAGTCTGCATCCACGAAATTAGACTGACTGAGGGCATCCAGAGGTTAATATACTGCCCAGCTTCTACTTTCATTGGTCGAGGTAGCAAAACGCGAATGTGGACAGCGTTGACCACAGGGCCTTCTTTAGATTCGCTTGTGCTGAATGACACGATAGCCCTGGGAGAACCACGGCCTGCGAAAAGACCATTATGATATAGGAGGGTTATAAGCTCTAAGAGTAAAGTCAACGCAAAAGTCCCCAGCGCAATTAAGAGATATATCTTTGAAGAGGTGCTCTGTGATGGAAGATGCTGCCAAGATCCGTAGACGAAGAGTCCCGCCAAAATTTGATGTCCTCGAAGAAAGATCTCGTAGGACCAGTGACGACACCAGGGAATCGAATGCAGGCCAAGGGCACCCAGGGAGATCGCAGCCTATCAAAGGTTAGTTATAGCGAAGTGGCGAATGTTAATAGGTATACAATCATAGCATAAAGATTTTGCTGTTCGCGGAGTGGAAATGTAAAGCCCTGGCCCTGAACTACGGTAACAATGTGAAATGATAGCAGGGCAACAGCCATCCAGCCAGCAGCACGATGGATCTTTCGACAGGAGTTCCATTTGATACCAAGGAGGTCCGCCAGGTAGGCTAGGTGGATAGTTGATAAAGGGAAAACCAAGTTCACCAGAGCCAGCTCTCCAGCCCGGCGACCAGCGCCAGTCAATGACGTGATTCTGAATGAGACAAGGAATACGTTAATTGCAGCATATGATAAATGGAGAAACACATCAACTCTGGTCCATGGACCCAAGAATCGATGCCTACGAATGACGAAGGGTAGCGTCAGATGTTGAGACACAACGAGAGAAAACAAATGTCCACTGCTGGCAAGGAGAGAGAGGGCGCGCACTAAGAAAAGCACAGCAAAAATACCGCCAGCGGTAATAGCATAAATGGCTAATGGGTCCATTCTTCGAAAATGAAAGACAGTTAAAGGATTAAGGAAGCATGGATAAGGGAAGGAGGGCATGCAAGCAGACAGCCTTTATAGTACATGAAGCTACATGTATAGATGAGGATATCCCGCGCTGAAGTGCTCTGAAGGACGGCGCCATCAGCAGACCAACGAGCGCTCCTTACGTAGGTTCCAGTCAATCAATATGGCCATATCCCAAGGCAAGAATACTTAAGAACCCTCGGTCGCACGACTTCTAGGGCCCGAGAAAAGCATACTATATGGTACCACGTTTGCGAAGCCCGAAATGTCTAAGAACGTTAAGAAATCTTCCAGGATCAAAAAACGTTACTCAGAGAGCAGTCGAGCAAAAGCGCAACAGCGTCAGCGCCGTAAGAGAAGCCTCTTTAAGAAAGCCGCAGAATTCAGCTTGGAGTGCGAATCCGACGTGGTTATCGCAATTAGGATCCGGAAAACCGGCCAGGCGTATATTTTTGATTCATCACCGCAGGAGGCGTGGTTAAGAACACTCCCGAGCTTGGTATGCACCGTAATAGTGCGTTTATATACTATCTAACTCGCATCCTAGGCATACTCCTATCCCGTTCCAATTCATCAGACAATTGAGGATATCTTACCCCAGCTCGGGGAGCGTTCGCCATCATCTCCGGTTGCCTGACCCAGCGACAGGAAACAATTGCGAGGGCTAGACCATAGCAAAGGAGCTAGTCTCTATTTGGTTAGACCGTTCTGTTTTTATCTGCAGCGCTTCAGCGGTTTCGCGGAAATGATTCGTCAGATGACCAAGAATTCGATGCTAGGAGCACCTTAGTAACTCATATAAACCAATCAGCATCACCTTCGGCTCCAGCGTAAAACCTAGTAGTAGATCTACTAATTCAGTGCATAAAATATCTTATAATCTAAAGCGACTACAAAACCGGAGGCTATACTAAAGGAGCTGCTTAGAGCTCGTAGAAAGAGCCCTGGCTCACCTACAAAGACTATAATAAAGCAGTCTGTCAACGGCTGTGAACGAGCTTTGAATGAGGCTACCATTGCAAGGTAGGAAGTCGCGGAACTACACGTTGCGCGTGGAAGAACGCTTCAGTTGAGGGAGCTCAGAAGCTTATTAAAGGCAGGATTTTCACTGTAGAGCCTATAGCTACTACCTCAGTAGATATAGACGCTCCGGTAGAAAGCCAGTGCGTACGCCCTCCACCAAGGTGCTCTAGCTATAATATTATAGGGCATAAAATTAATCAGTGTCCCAATCGTCGGATTATTTAGGACGCGTGGAATTCAGGAGGGGTTGAACGCTCGATTACGTGGAACGCTCGCTTTCCGAATACGTTATATACGTTATACGCTTAAACCCAGCTTACTAAGTCGTCCTAATTCAAGGCCACTCTCCTAATTTACATTGATTTAGTAGAAGGCTTAACGAGTGTCTTTGTCCTACCAACTCTGCGTGACGAGTAATTGCTTCAGCGAGTGTCGCCACAGCCGTAAGTGAGATAATCATTGGAGCTAAAAGAAATGAAAAGGACAAGGGTCGCTGTCTTTGAAGGGGAGGGGGATCTGGGTCCAGTCCGAAGTAGACCTCAACGAACCGTGATTGGGGTGGGGACATACTGGTTATGTGATCCACTAACCCCTTCATGGTCTCCGTTTCGCGTTAGCCTGTTTCCTGCCTTGGAGGGGGGCCGTACTCCGAGGATCATAACGGGTGGGGAATAGTAACAGTCACTGAGGAGCGCTGAGAAGCGCTGAGGATCGCCCGGAGGCTTGCTCCATGGTCCCTTCACTGTGGATTCCGCATCCACTCAGGCCATAGTCGCCATTTCAAGTTAGCGTGACCAATGACATTGCCGTATTGGGTTTAATGCCCCTTCTTTGATCAATGAAGCCGCAGCCCTACGAAGAAGACATCAATGCCCCTCAATGCCTATCAACGCCCCTCAACATTCATTGTTCTATTTATCTCGTGTAGCACCAGTGTTTCAAATATCGTTCAGCAGCGTGTCAATGTCCAGGCAGTGGAAAGAACGGTCATATGAGAGAAAGGTTTGGAAATATATATAAAGCCCGACGTTCCCGCCGCTCTATCTGGAACCCATCGTCCTTTCTCTACTCATAAGTTTTATCCTAGCTCAACTCTTGGTCGTCTATCTGAACCTCAAAAGGCTTTTCAATTTCCATATTATTTTTCGCATCATTGTGTTGTGTTGCCTTCCTCTACAAAGGTGAAGTTATCATGGTGTGTTGGTTTATTCCTTACTTCCTTGTTCCGCGGTTGGTTCCTATGATAGTTTTGTTCTCTTTCTACCGACTGCCAACATGTTAGATTCTTTATGCACCGTATTGTGGATTGGTTCTGTTTTATCTGACCATATCATACTTTACTCCATGTGCTGCCTTCCTGTTCCTGGCCTAGGTCTGCTGTCAAGTTGAAACACCCTCTTTTCTTGATCGACCGCCTGGCAGGTCGAGGGTGCCGGCCCATCCTGCAAAACATCAAGTCGGTTGCCACCAGCCCTGCAGCCAGCTACCATAGTACTGTACCGCATCCTGTTGTGTGGTCCACGGATTTCTTTCGCTGGATGTCATTTTGCGCCAGTCTGACCCTTAGGTGGTACATATGAGAACACGACATAATTACTAACAGTTCACTAGGGGTTCTGTAGGCCTCATGGGCGTCGTGTCCTGGAATGTCGCCGCATTATCAGCCAGCTGTCTGCAAATGGACGGCCCCTAGTTGTGGTTTACACTAAGCGGACCTGGCAAGCTCATCTATTCCTTAGACCCGTTCTTTATTTTACTATAAATACAGGCCGACCCAATTTGATTTCAACACGAGCCAGGCAGATTGTGTGTGTTACATGGCTCGACGGCCTATCGGATTTGGAGCTCGTTCATTTTGGCCAGGTCTGATACCTCCTTAGTTGTTCGTTAAGTGACCATTCTGACATGGATCGAACATAACCTAGAATCCCAGTTCGGGCTGATATGCCCTATCCAGGTCTACACATTCACCATCAGCATTCCCGTATGATACCATATCCCACACGTTGACTTTTAGAAAATGCTAACCTGTGTTGGTCTATACCATTGTGAAGTGGATTGGCATGCCATCTGACTAGTTACCCTCGCGAATCCCAACCTGTTGCGGTCATGCGGTATTGCTATATTGAAAAAGAGAGAAACTAAATGAGAAAAGAAACCAAAGCCCGGAATCAGATCCTCGATCATTGATGGCAGCATGCCAGAGGGCAGACTCGTGGAGTTGATGCCAGAAGCCATTTGAACTTGAATTTGATGGATTTAGTACTCGTCCTTGGGGGAAAGCTCTAGTCCTCTTTATACAATCTACTCTGGGTCAAACAGCCGCACTGCGTTCGGTGATACGAGGCACGCCCAGTGCACGTGTCGGAGACAGTCCGGCGAAGAAATTTCCTGATCTAGGAATCTGACTGCGCGGTCTTTTGCTGGTGTGGCGTCATTGGGTGGGGAGAAAAAAAAGACAATAATTGCAAAAAGGGAAGGAGTCCGTGCCGCGCTCCCAGCTGCAACAGAATACTCTCAGGTGGGTACTGGTGCATCGATAGCTGATTATGGCTCCATGAGACTATCCGAGGTATGTTCTAAACCATGATGAGGGAAGTTCTTGAGAATTTGAGTTTGGTTATGTCTTCATGCAATTTTCCATGTCTTGCAGCTGTAGCCGACTCGTGGAAAGGAGAACGGATCAACGCTGCCTATCCAAAGAACATATTGTTGACTCTACCGTTTTACATTTAACTTTCAAAACACCAAAATACGTCCAAACTGGGTCCAGCTAATTGTTAGTCTACGCATGCAGACAGTTCCTTTATGGTACGATTGTAATATCAGCAATACAGGGATTGTCGTTTCTTAGGTCGGATAAAAGGGGCTTATTCTTGGTCGACAGATGCCTCAATACATACTCTGCCCATGGCTTTTCGATAATTGGATTAGCTACATCCGCCTACTCGAATTTTTTATTCCGTCTTTCCCACTCATTTGCCCTTCCAGGCAGTCACACTGAGAGTGGGAGTTTTCTATTTTCGTGTTGCTCTCTCCGCATCCCTCCATCGTGTCATTCGGGCTTGCATTGCTATCATTTTGCGTGTGCCTTGAAACCCTCTGGTTCTAAGGCAACTTGGCTGTTCAAGGGTTGCCACAGAACTCGGTTCAACTCCGTCTTGCACCTCCGCTTGTCACACCGGTGACTGCCAGGCAATTTGTCTACGATACTGTTAATTGATTATTGTCTGGGGTAAAAACAAGCATATGGTAAGAAGAGTGGATCTTACCTATTCTGACTCCAGAGTTCGAGAGCATGGCAGCTGAATATTCCGCACATAGAAAGAATATAATATATAATGCAAAAACAGAAAATGAAGGAAATGGTAATCACGTCCCACATCGTGCGAAAAGGCCTGTGAGATAGGTTGTGGTAATGAGGATCGCTTCGGGTCTCCTGATTGAGATGGTGCTATCACAGAATTACAGGAATCTCTATTCTGTAATAACCAGCCAATATTTATTTATTTATCTTCCCTTCCCCCAAAGGGATCAGACAACTAGCGAGGTTCTGTTCCAACCAATTAGTTTTGGCGGACTGTGCAGGTCTACAACGAAAGAGGATTTCGCCTGACTCGTAAAACAGCTCATTCCCTGCGTCTGTCTCTAGCCAATGATCACTAGTCTGTGGTACCTCTCCCGAACTAAGCGCGTGCCCGACCACTGTTCAATGATATGCAGCTAGAAGATGCGAGGCAACCAGCGATTGTGATCTAGAAGCCAACTTTGCATCATACTCCAATACCTAGGTTTTCAATACAGCAAGTAATGTGCAAAGTGGGGCCGAATGAGAGTCCAGGGGGTCTCCGCAAACACGGAAGTATGTAACTATGTAGGTAAGACTAACAAGGATTTCATTCCTTTGATTCCCATGCCAGGGTTGCACGCGAACGAAGGACTGATCTTAAGAACTATGCGATGTTGTAGGCTATGGGAAATATGAGAGTATTTTTTGACACCAAGTTATCAACGAGATCGCACTCTGAATTGTTCTTGGCCATCCGGACAGTTGATGAAAACCATGGTTTGTTTCCTAACCACGATTGTTTATGATCCTCACTAAAGTGTTATACATCAAAGGCTCGCAACGTTGTTCCCACGTCTGAGTCCATTCTCTGCAACGCTGCTCCCCTGCCCGAATCCATTCTCCGCCTTCCAGCCCAGACAGCAGTGAAGGCATTGCAAGTACGGTGCTTAAACATCTTGGCGGATGACTGCAACCGCCTACGGTATAGGCTCAGTCGTGATGCCGTGAATCTCTTAGATACTTGCCAAGCTCTCAAGAAAAGCGGGTATAAGCAGGAGTGGGTAGATCGCTTAGCAGACAGCGAACTGCTCCATAGCTACGCCGAGACTTTGACAGAAATACTCAGCTACAACGATCTTCTTAAGTTGGCTCTCCTTACTTGGCACTTTGATGGATCTTTCAATGGCCCAAAGGCACCGCCACCATCTCGAGAGCTCCTGATATTCTTATCGCCACCAACATACGATTGCGAGCAGCTGTGCAAGACGCTCTGGGAACGATACAACCACCGACACGCGCGGGAAGATACATTGGAAGATTTCGGCGCCGAGTTTGTCAGGCTGTTAAGCATTCTTGAGTATGAATTTGGTCTAGTATTTTTCGTCCGATAGACTGTCTAACAACAATCGCGGGTGATATGTTATCATGAGAATACACCCGGCAGATAAGGTAGTCTGGCAGCCAACTCAGATAGATTTGCTGAATGTAATGCTCGTATGACCAGTCGAGCCAAACCCGTTTACTCGAAGTGCGGTGTAAGCGGCTTGAGAGAAACTTTGTGCTGGGAGGGGGTGGGGGTTGTTTGTTTGTACGTCCACGGAAGAGTGAATGTTCCAATATAGTGACGTTTATCAACAAGCTTGGTCGACAATTCGAATAATATTGTCTTACTTCTTTGTACAATGACCTTTTTAAGTGTGTTGAGCTTTCTCTCCAGGTCAGACATAATCAGCATTTTAAGCACCATATGAAGCAAACAGGATACAACTTTCACGGCCCATTCAGATACGAGTAGGTTATAGAAATAATTCTATGGTATGGCTCTTAAGCCAAGCGGAAATACACTGGCTCCACCTGAAACCGTCCAATGAAACGATGTGTTCTCCTCCGGCCAAAGCCAATCAGAGTGCTTCGAGACTCTTGTTAGTCAGGGTCAAGTGTGTTCGTTCCTTACTTTGGTTTTACACTTATCACAGTCCGAGGAATGAATTGAGGATGCCTCAAATAGACCGTTGAGCAACAAGGTGGAAGTCCGCACGAGTTATGCTAATTCATAAACCAGTTTGTGAATATATACATACGAAATGTTACAATCACTCAAAGAAAAGCAAGACGCATCCATCCACCGGCCAAGCTAGGTTTGAACAAGGAGCGGCAACCGCAATCCCGATTGACTCTATCTCAGTTGAAACCATCTTCAAACCCTGGATTGACGTTTCCCCAGTTGTTCCACACCGTGCTTTCGTCAAGTATCGCTCCTTGCGGTAGATAATCGGAAGGCAGAGCTGAGGAAGATGGACCTGTATAAAAGAGTGAATCTGCTTGATGGGACCACACTTGAAAAACGAATATATGCGTTAGAGCGTGACATCAATTCTGTTTGGACATCAACCGTATTGGGAAAAAATCACTAACTGGCTGTTTGACTATGAGTGTCTGTATCCGGAGTTATATGTTCATGCATCTCAGCATCCTCCTCATAATGCTCAACAATATATGCAGTTTCAAAGCATTTTGAATCCATTGGCAGCTGCCCTGCAGGGATGGAGGCCTTGAGGGCCTTTTGATAACACAATAGGAATGTTTGATGGTCCGTGTTTCTCATGCTGAGGCCCTTATGGATGTCGTCCTGCTGCTCTCGAAAATGGCGGTATAATAGATAGGGGCGCGGGAATCCTCGAAGACATTCTGGACAAATAAACCTTATTGATGTGTGCTCAAGAATTTTATTGAGAGTGTTATGCTGCCTTTGCAAGCTAGCCATGGTGGATTGAAAGAAAACCAGGGACCGGTCGACATGACCATGCTTTAATATTTGGGCTTCAACAGAACTAAATACTTTTTTTTATATCAGGTTTATGCTGCACACGGCGGGCTTTTGACAATCACACCTGCCAACACCTCCTAGTACTTATGCGTCGCCTGTTATATCGAGTGGACAGGCACCGTATTCATTACCTACTTACGAATACTACGTACAATGATCGGCTGCACCTATACATGCATGGCTACTATTGCTAGTGGCTTAGAGCAATTGGCCATCCAATCCTTCGACCTAGTCTATTTCGAAAACGCTAACTGGATCCGAAGGTTTGCGAATGGAAATACGCTTACGCTCGTCCCTGGCCTCATTTCGAAGTTTATCCAGTTCCTTCTCGTCGAACCGCCTTGCGCGTATTGACTCCGCTATCTGTTCTAAAGCCACAAATTTCCATCCAGCTTTGACAACTGCAGTTGCAGCTGGTGGCCCAAGCGACTTGAACTCATTCCATGGAAGGCGGTCCTGGAAATGATTGCGATGAATTGTCACCACCAGGTCGTCCGGTCCTCTCTCGGCGTCCACGAAGATTAAGACCTGAACTGTTGTTAGACCTTGCGTCCTGCAATGTAGGTGCGAGATTCTGACCTCGTCTCTTTGGACACTTCGCCCCGTCGGCCATAGCCAAGGTTTAATACCACCCCAGATGCTGGCCAGGCAATCCATCATTCGGTGCAGACAGATAAGGGAGTACAGATACGAGAAGACTTGGTAGATACAATAGTAGTAACGAATACCAGACTAGGGAAACTCTGCATGATTAAAGTACACAAACGCAAGACCCTCTTTATACTGCATGAGGGCTGTGTTACGGCCCTGCTTAGATCGGCGAGGCCTCCATACTCGTGATGTACGACAAGTGCATAGACGTAACATCATGGTTTCCAGAAGTCAAAATGTATGCATTATTCTATATGCACCTAAAATCGTGTTTCCAGCCTACGATGTCGTATCGACTGCTTCGTTGATGTACGGAGCAACAATTTATTGTGTAAGATCAGTTAGTACAGCTTTAGTGGATTAGACCAGGGGCATAAATAATTCATAGCCACTAGATGTAGCCTGGCCAATTATATCCTGTTATGAGATGGGCTGGAAGTCCATTCGAGATAGCCAATTTTGGTCGAAAATTTGCATTGGTTTGGTGGTTGTTAGCTTACGTGTCTTGCATGCAACTTTTGCACTTTCACGTGCTAATTCATACGTTCCTACTTAAGTGCATGCTGTCGCACTTTGTCGCATACGATTTCATGCCTTCCTCTTTGAATCAATACATTCATCCTTTTATGCCATTTGTCTTAGTGTACTTTGCAACGATAATTTCCATTGGTCACTCTTAAAATGGAAAATTCCATAAAAGATGAACTCATAGAAGCAATTACACGCACTGAAACTCAGTTTGACGAAGATTTACGTTCCTTGACTGATGAGGAATGCGATTCAGTCCGGCTTTGTTGTGACGTATTTCGCAATGATGAGACATTATCAACTTCCCAGCAATACAGAAGAATACGGGCTCGTATCTTCCTGAAGGATATATACCAGAAAATTGGGCCTGAAGTCCTACTGTTATGCATGTTAACTTGGGCCATCACCACGCTGGGAAAATTCGACCCACTGGTTATCAGTCCGAAGTTGCTGGGATGGTGGAAGAACATTCCGACAAAGAATGGTCTACGAAGCGCCGCCAATAAAGTCTGTGATGACTATGGGATCAAGGAACTAATCAAGAAAGTGCAAACGTATCCTGCAGGTACGAGAGCTTTTTTTATGGTTTCGAATATGGAATGTTGAAGCTAACAAGAGTTAGGGTCCACTAGGCGCCGACGCACGCGCCTCTCGAAGGCAGCAGTGGCTAGGAACGATCGAGCCAGAGCAAATACATCTGATGACCGGCCTGAACAACACCAGCACACTCATATTATACCTACATGTACGTAAGAATATTCCTGCCCTAATATACAGGCTCCTTATTGACGTCTATCAAGCAGCAGTTCATTCTCAAACCTACAACGGTCAAAGGACTGGCCCAGTGGTTTTGAAAGTCGATGACATACCAGAGTTGCAGATATCTCTTCTATCAGACCAACACCCGCAATCAGTTTTCGATCTACAAATCGCACAGCTCACGGGGTTCCTTCAACAATACCAATCAACATCTTCCAATCCAGAACAGCTCGCAAGAATTCTTAATTTATTTGAAGGATATCAATCCATCTGTCCATTGATACAACTAGTATACCCGTGGTATGGTTCTCTTCCATCGATTGATATCAAAATAGACTCCAAAATTGGGTGGAGTGCAAACGTGCAAATGTCGCACAGGCTGGCGGAAGAACTGATCGAGTATATCCGAAGCTTCACAAATGTCGACGTCGGAAGCGAAGGACGTAGGGATTCCCAACAAGGCTGAGTTTCTCTCCGGGTTTGGCAGCAACAAGTACTTTGCCATTTAGTCTGCTCGTTAGAGTATATTTGGATGGGTCGCCATTGACTCTCGCGACACCGCCCGGGGGACGGTTTTGTAGGAGGACTGCTCGCACGTCAGGATGTGATTCGAACCCATCCACTGCCCCCCATTCTCGGTCTATAATTACGTCCTCTCCAGTCTATATAAGGTTAGCAGCAATACTCTAATGTACTGAGCCATACAGACCATAAGTTTTGCCTTCTCTTCAAGCTTTTCTCGGTCTTCAGAAATTTCGTCAACTGGAATCCCGGGATCTTCAATTTCTGCCATTTAGGAAAACCTTATAAATGGTTGGCTCTGTAAAGCAATTTTCGGGACGACGCGATAGAAAAGGGAGGATGCTGGCAATTTGCACGTATAGGAATGAATTTCAGTTCATTTCTTTTGTGCTACGAGGTATGGCAATCTCGTTAACAACCGCAACGTAGTCACAGGATATATCCGAATATTGAGTGGGGTTTTTAATCTGACAAAACGTCACTGCGGGGCTTTCCGACCGCCTTCCATCCGCTTAGGCATCAGTGCATCTAAAACTGTCCCTAACGACGAAAAGCGTAAATCTACCTGAATAAGTGTGATCAGGATCTGCACAATGCTTGTACTCCCATTTGAGACACGGTCGCAAAATTCCTGCAATATGGAGTTGCATCGAATATCATGTAGTAGAACACAGTCGCCTCGGATCGCATGCTCATGATTGACTCTTGGTGTTAATGCGGTTCATCGTGATTTTACGGCCTGAGGCCGAGGACAGCAGGCAACGATGGTTCACCATGTTGTATTCGGTAAGCGTTCCGCTCACCCAAAGCCGTCCGCTCACCTCTGTATTGCATAGAAAAGGGCATTTTTTGAACATTGATATCCCGACTACTATAAGCTATGTCAGTCTGTAATTTAATAACATATTAGTATAGATATTCTTTATATATAAGTCAAATAGTAAGTAAAATAAAGTTTGAAAAGAATAGATTATAACTATATACTATAGAATACATCCTATATGCGTTCAATGAGGACTAGTTAATAGGTCAATGAAGAAATAGATTTCTCAATGAATGCCGGGATGTAGCGTAGAAGGCCCGCGGATACTCCACGTGCCTTCATGAGAATTCCGGTGTTCTGTGTGCTACTCAATTAGGAAGTGACCATATGATGACCAGCGTCCACAATATGAGTAGTCTTGCAGTTACACTGGCTCTCGTTCACTATGTGTTACATCAAGCTATCCACCATCAACTAATGGCCAATGAGGGTTACGGTCATATTGGGTCGAAGAGCTTCAGTTGTAGCTCTCCCACAGCTTAATGACAAGGAACGAAGAGGCTAAATAATCAATCATGACTCGAGTTCGGAAGCTAAAGAGAATTATATCGTCATTAAGTTCAAGGGCTATGCCATGCAACTACGGCGCTACTTGAAGCCAACCGAGCAAAGTTGTGGATTACTAGCGCAAGTTGGTCCCGGTATGGCGTTAATTGGGGGTGCTCCGCTTGTGCTGATCAGTTGTCGACCATGCTAGTCCGGAGCACACGGTCCACATCCCACTCCGTATCTAAAATGAATCAAGAGCTTCTGCCTTGAAAGGTCTTGCTTCAAATAATTTAGGGCTACTATCTAGGACAAGAGATCACAAGGCATACGGCCGGTAAGGATTGAAGCCTTTCTCGGAAGTAGCTAGGCTAAGGGGGAAGTCAGGCTCTCAGCCATTCTTCTCTATTTCCTATCTTGCTACTCTCATATCGAAGCTTGGACCGCCTCAGGGTTACACGACTCTTGGGCTGGGAAGTGGGGGAAATTCGCAATGAGCCATGTAAACTTGGAGGATCTGCAGAGAAATAAAATTTGCTGCACAGAAACTTCAGGAACTTGTGCTTCGCAGAGGCTATTCCAGCTGTCGAAGTACTGGTGCACAACTGATGTTGGTAGCAGTGCTTAAGATTTCATTTCGCCACATTTCACGATCAAAACTCTCCGGCATATGGTCAATTAGGCAGAATACTGTAGCCCAGTCTTGCTGACCTGTAGCACGGTCAGGCCACCATCTTAGGACAAGTCGAAAAAAGTCAAGGGTTTGCAGCTGATGGCCAAGTTTGTCATCAAAAAAAAGTATTCTGAGTCTGGATATGTCTCCCCAGCGAAGAATTTGATCAGCAGCTGCCATGGCTGTTTCCTGAAGAAACTTGCCATTGTCAAAGTTCGAATTTTTAATCATATAACGTAGCATGGCTTCCGAACCGTATAGAGAGGTTATGCTAAGCGGATCGTACAGACTACTTTCAAACTCAAACCTGGGTATAATCGCACAATCCGGGCGACAGTTTTGCTGTATCCAGTTGCTAAGTCGAGCTGAGCCTGCTTGGCATAAATTCTCTATACTTCCTAGGTTCGGAAGACGATCGACGGTAATGGTACTGAAATACTCCACCCAGTGGCATGATGCATAGACGAAGAACCCACCAAAGCCACGCTCAGTTGGATCGTAACGAATCATGTTTTCTTCCCAGGAATCCCACGTGCAATATGGGTCGTACTGAACTGGCTGTTCGTCATCTTCGAACAGGTTATCTCCTTGAGGTAACTCGGCGATTCCCACTTGCTCTTCAGAAAAGAGATTTTTATTGCCAATATCATCCAAGAGGAGATACCTAATGCAAATATCCAAGATAAATGCATTTAAATATTCAAGACGATGTTTGGCAGTTAGTTGGCCGGGCCGTGAGAAAGGTTCGCCTTGGGTGAAAGGCGGGTCAGAGATACAGGTTTCTATTATGAATTCCTTCACGGATTGGTGTACAAGACGAACCTGGCGTCTCTCTACATCATTCAGATCGACGCGAGCAACGAACGGATGGATAAGGGACATGATTCTTTGATGGTCTACCAGGCCAGCAAGAGCATCCACAGTGGTAACATGAGCTACACCCAGTGTTACTGCCCATGCCAACTCGAGTATGCTGAAAGGTCTGTGAGTGACAGCGAGAAGTTTTAAAGCTGTACCGGCCAGCTCCTGGTTTTCGAGATCATCCGAAGTACAGCGAGAAAATAGCGTAGCGTAGAGATGAGAGAGCTGCTTTGGTAGAGGAATGCTTTCTAAGAACCGTCGCATAGGATCAATCGCCTGGATCCTGCGGACTTCAATAAGCTCAACCATCATCTTCGTCCATATAGCGCTTCCTTGTGCTGAATGAGACAACCGATCGAGAACAAGTGCCCTGACATCCGTCGAAAGATATGAAAGTTGGCTCTCAATCAGCTTCTCTGCCACTATTGCATCTCGCTCGGTATCAGAATCTAGCTCAATCCTAGGGATCTCTCCCAGCTGCTCTAATATTTCCTGTTCGGGACGAGTAGATAATAGTGTTTTAAGCCCCTGGACTTTTAGCAATAGTGTTTCCAACATATGCAGAATACTTCGCCGAGACACTCTATCACATTCATCCAGACCATCAATCATGAGGATAACGGGCCGGTCCGTCATTTGAAGTAATCTCTCCAGAAACTTTGCCAGTTCATTCATACTCGCTGCTGGATCGAAAGTCCCAGATGCCTGGGCTTCTTTGTACCACTCGAAAAACGGCCTCTTCAGGCCTGGGAGTTGCTCAAGAAGCGACAATATCAACGCAGAAACTATGGATGTAGCCTTCCCTGTCTTATCGTCTCGACAATAGTAGTAGCATAGCTTGGGTTCGGGAAGTCGCCGTTGATTTCTGTTGCTCAGCATATCTACAAGATATGACATAGCGACAGTTTTCCCACAGCCCATATCGCCGATGATAACCAACTGCTGAGAGTCGATAGTGTTGTACCAGCTGGTGAGAATAAAATTTCCAAGTAAATGGTGGCAAGCAGGATCAGCTCTGATAGTTCGGAGATAATCATGGTATTGAGTCTGGTTGCTCATCTGGCCACTTCCCAACCATCTAGCAACTGAAACAGGATGAGATTCTACTCCCTGGGTCTAAATATTTGAACACTTACTCTCATGATCGTAAAGCATTGTCTTGATATCCTCTACAATCTCCCATGTCGCTTTCTGGATGAGATTCCGAAGAGTATCCGAATGTCTCAGAAAATCTTGGACAATACTTGGAAGGCGGTCAGTCTCTAATACCATTTTTATTATCAGTTTCGCTCCTTTCCGGCTTAACATTTCATATGCGACTTTGTAAAACTCTATTATCTTTTGGTACACCATAACAAGCGCCTGAAAATGTTAGAGATGTCCCAAGAGAAGTAATCGTAGGATACCTTGTGGATGTCTTTTCTGTCCGCCCTTTGGCCGAGGGTGTCACAATCATCTATATAAGAGATCTTCTCTAGCATTTCTGCAATCTGCTTTGCGAAGTCCAGGTCAGCGGTGGCGAAGCTGATGGCAATCTAGATCAATTAGCGATCTGCTGCAGAAGGTGCCCACTGGTATTGATAATGTATGAAGCTTACCGCAGTCACGCCTCTGAGTACACCAACAACCGCTGTTGCTGTTGGTTCAATGGCTGCCAGAGGGGTCGCAAGATCTAACAAGAGCTTGAATCTTTCAAGAGGTACCTGCAAAGAACGCAGACATCTTAGACCCCTGTCAAACGCAGATTCTTGGGTTACCTCTCTCTCTAGTTGGTCCAGCTCTGTGAATAATTGTGCGATGTTTCTTCCCTCTAGAATCGCAATATCTATCCCATCTCGGAGACTTTCAACTGCCTCGCGGTATGCTGCACTCCAAATGTCCGAGGAATTAATGGCAAAGTTGGTCATGCCAATCGTGGTTTGATCAGTGGCCATGTGTCGCTCACTGCTCTCCCTATGAAAAGATTTTTGCCTGAGTTGGACTTGGACGTCATTATTCCTTGCATTGCGACCCTTAGAGGCATCACTAGTTAGGCTGAGAGGCAACGGGTCACTTGAGCATGTTTCACATGGAGATTTATCGGACGGACTGTTTATTCATCAGCACAGTTTAATCCATTCTAGCAATACTTACCAGATCCTAAGACTCGGGTCAACTTGTGTATCTTGCGATGTGCGAGGTCTAATTTTTACTGTGGACTCACATGAGTCGCGCGATCTACCTCGAAGTCGATCGAACCGTCGGCGTAATTTACTTCGGAGTCGATCAGGCTCGGCTAGAAACTGTGTCATTATAGCAGCAATAGTACGTGAATTCGTAGTAAAGCTAGACGATGAGACATAGATGCTGCCCAGGAAATCTTAATACAGATTTTTCAAAGCTCCGTATTTGGTGCATCGAAAACACACAATTTCTCCTAAGCTACTCAAGGTCAGCAGGAGGGGCGCGCCGTCCTCACTATAGTCCCAGTTTTGTTTACCTTACCCCTCATCGGCATGAAACATGATTGGCAGGTGCTCCCGAAATTTGTCTTAGTCATATGAACTCTCAACTGTGCGTTACCCCTCTGCAAACAGTTTTAAACTTATCTACTTTCTGAACAAAGAACGAGGAAGGAGGGGAATGTGGTCTGTCCCCTTCGTTGTTTTGAGTCATCATAGCCAGTACGTGCAAGACGTTTGGTATCTCACATGCATGCATACTGACACGATTTCTTGTGGCTAGAAAAATCTTTGAACCTTGGTTGCACTCTCCTCGCCTCTTGACTTTCCGACTCCACTATAAAAACAAATACATAGGGGCATAATAGCAATATTAGCCTCGAATGCCATCTTAGTCATCGTCAACACACTGCCATCATATCACGAAGACCCTATTACAGAATTACGAGGAACGACTGGCTAGAGCTCGAATTCTAAATCAATCGTTCGACATCCGTCACCAGCAGGCACAAAGGTCTTCGACATCATGTCGGCTGGAAGGTCGAACAGGACTCTTTCTCAGTCAACATCCTCGGCTCATGCCGGCCTTTTAAGCCTCCCGATCGAACTGCGCAATGATATCTACAGACAAGTGCTGGCAGTACCTCATCCACTCTTCCTATTTCAAGATTCGGGTTGTCCAATAGAATCCTTTGCACCCGAAAGGCCATACCAATGGCTTGCGCTTCTATATACCAATCGACAAATTTCCGAGGAGGCAAAAGCAGTTCTCTATGGTTCGAATAAGTTTGCCCTCGAGGAGGCGACAAAACGCCAGGGCAGTCTTTTAAAATCTTTCCTGAACTGCATCGGCTCAGTGAATGCAAAGTCTCTGTCATACCTACAGATGAATTTTCCAGCCACGGAGCGGGCAGACGGTCAAATGGGCGAAATTAAACTAAGGGAAGATGGCATGCAGACTTTGCGGCTTCTCCAAGAACAGTGTACCAACCTGAAAACACTGGAGACCCTCATTCACGGCCCCAACTGTAGTCTAATAACAGACAAAGAGATCGATATTCGAACCCTCCGAGATGCATTGCAAGACATTGATACACAACTCAGAGCTATTGGGTCGCTTGACAGAATCATCGTTAGGTTTAGCAGTGGATCTCCAGCCCCTCCAACAACTGAGTTTATGCAGGAGCTTGGCTGGATTGTCGTACGGCGGAATAGATAGGTCCACCCCAGCGACATCGTTGTGGGAGGCAAATAATACGTTCTTGTTTAATTCACTTTTCATCTTAAATATTGTTTCATAGTCAGATCAGTGTTCTCATGTTTTCAAAGGATTTGTTGAAGTGATCGCCATACTAGTATGGTTTTCTCTTTTCGGGATGACCACTATATTTGATTCAGGGGCTTCTTTATGTGTTGGTATAGTGTAAGAATTCTTAGTGCAATCACAATCATACTTGTGCTATTATGTCGTATGAGAGCGAGCTAATATATCTGATAAGAAGGCGTTGTGCAAACAAAAAGGAAGAATCTATTTAGAGCCAAGTCGTTGAAGTACTATCCTTACGTAATTATGTATATCACGTGAAAGTTTTCGAGACCAGATCGTCACAAGTTGAATAACAATGTCCATACACCACAAGGGTTAAATGTGTAATCTGTAGGTTGGCACACATGGTTTCCTGAGACAACCACTTTTCCGAGTTCTCTTCGAGACAGACAAAACTAACCCCATGCAACGTACCCAGAGATCGCGGTCCTGCATTGGCTCTTTTCCTATGTACCTGTATGTATAAGCTACCCAATAAAGTATCAGTGGAAAACCTTTTGTGCAGGGTTGGGATAGATGTGAAAGCGAAAGAGATTATGTGAGCAGCTCCCACGCGGGAAAGAGGAACACAGACGAAAAATGATTTCGCGTTCGCTGAAAATGAGATTTGATTAGAGATGTACGCATTAGAGGCCTCGCTTCAGGGCGGGTCCTGTTCAAGTCGTAAATTTGGGGTCAGACTCCAAATGCAACACAAAACTAACGTTCATCAGCGGCATCATCAGCGACTGTAATAGAGATCGGTTAGCATCCAGCTGGTATTCCAAAGGGTGATTGTGCATAGGTTAAACTTGGGAAATTCCATGCACTTACTCCTCAGCCCATTCATTCTCACGACGTATCTGATCTTCCTCCTCCGGTGTAAAATCGTTCTGGATATTGAAAGTCTTCCGAATCTCTTCTGGAGACTTTCCCTTGATCATATTCGCGACGGTTTTACAGCCGACATCAAGTAGTCCCCTGATGTCGAGGTAGTTGGCGGCCTATTCCACTGGGTCTTAAGGTCCAAAATTTCTATTAAGACATCATACACTGATAAGACGTACCAGAATAATTTCGAAAAGCATTTCCTGGTCCACCTGCATGAACTTCTGATCCCACTCGTCAATATCCATGGTTTTATGACGGGAGTCGTCGGCATCATCAACGCAGGAAGTGTCGTTCTTATGATGGATGCACCATTCAAAAACTTTCTTCAGGACGGGTTCGCTGACCTACAACGAACAAGTCAGACCTCATCAACTAAAGACTACTAATAGTTAAGTCTGGCAGCCGAGCCAGAATGACTAACGTTGGGAATGGGGATGGATTCTCCAGTTTCACCCAAGTCTTCGAGCATATTTTTGATGAGCAGCGAGCGTTCGGCGACATCACGGTCTAAATGACAAGACAACAAATCAGCAACGAGCTTACTATTCAGAAGATGAAGCGAGAAGCCATGTATTCCTGCTTGGTAAAGGGGTATCGATCGTGAAGGATGCATCTACCAACAACAATGTCAACGCCGTCGGCGCTTGTGAAGATAAGAGCGGAGTGGGATGTCATTTTGGAGGTATTCAAAGTCATATACAAACAGCTAAAACCAGAACCAACGGTCGCCTTCACGAGACAAATTAGCCTTTTCTTTGATGAAGGATGAGATTTCAGAGGTAACAAACTATCTTATAACGGGAAATAGAGGGGAGATGACGAGCAGCTCTTACTGGTAACTGTCCTGAAGAAAAAGAAACAGGATTGTGGAGAGGACGTTGGCCTGTATATCTTGATATTAAACTCTTCGGGCAATGGGACAGGAGTAGAACAAAGCAAAGCAGGCCCAAAAGGAGAAGAGGTTGTGGTGCAGAAACACTGAAGGAACCACAAGCAATAGGTAGAATAGTGGTGATGTAACAGTTAGCCTTGGAGGATCACGTGTGATGACCGCTCCCACGTAATTCTTTCAGCCCACATTTCCAAGTTCAAACCAGCGCAACATGATCAAAAACAATCCGAATAGCATCATTAACACACTCATGTTCCAACACGCGATGATCTTCGATGGCTTTTTAACCGAGTAGATAGAGATGTCAATCAGCAACTCTATCCGTATACTATAGTGACGCGGGCATACTGCTGCGTAGTTCTCACCTACCAGCTGCTCTTTCGTTAGAGGCCAGGCTCCGTCGGCATTGAAAAGATAATCTCGCCCCTGTGTTTCAATCGAATTGTCAAGGTAATATCCGCGTCGCACTCCTGGCAATATTCATATGCCTTCAGGAACAACTGAATCTTCCGTCGGTTCTGTTGTTGGCACCTTGACTTGGCACTATCCAATTGCCGGTGCCGGATAGTCCTTTTTTGGTCGTCACGAGGTGAGCCGAGATCAAGAGTCGTTTATGGAGTCTCAACGTAATCAATTTAACATTCTATTAACGTAGACGGGACACAGGGTGTGTTGCCATCAATTTTATATAAGCGCCAGAGACCATAGTTCTTGTGTCGGCCACTATTTTAATGCAGCAAAGCATGGCCAATAATTCACAATTTTTTTTTTTTGAAACTGTTACAACGCGCTTTCTATTCTCAGAAAATAGAGTATAATTTTTGCGTCTTAACATGTAAATATAATTATATCGCCTTTTACCTTTACCCTACTATTTTGGGGGATCATATGACCACTTTTCTCTACTTTTGAAATTCTGAAAACCTCCTGCAGGGATACGTTGAGAAAATTATGAATGGGGCGGGCGCAAAGGAGTTATAAGAACAACCAAAGTCTCAGGTAATATTTCACCCTGTCTCTTTCATAACCAATTGGGACTTGTTGGTCACGAGTTGCGACACAGCATTATATTTTGCGCAAAAGTAATGGAGCTACAAATTATCTCCGTACTATGGTGAGTGATTGGATACGTAGGCAGAGTCGATGTTTAGTAGTTCCACCAATTATGGTTTTCATTACTTGGGACTGCACCTCCTTCTGAGGTGTCCTGTTAGCCGCGCGCTGGCTGAAACTTTATATGTTGCGTCCAACTTGATTTATTGAAAAACGACGACCTATCAATCTGGCAAAGCAGGACTCTTGCAACCCGTCCATGCATATCCAAGTGAGATTTCCTTCCATAAGCGCCTGGTGTGGAGCCTTCCTTTTTAGATGATTAGATATAGAAGAGAGTCGAATCAGATGCAGAGAGGGTGAAAAGTGTACGTTCAATGAGGTACGGATGGAGCGTTTGTCGTCTCCCAGATAAAAATAAAGTGCCAGCTTCAAGAAAGTTGTTCTGCAGTGATTGGCAGAATCTTCGTTCAACTCTTGTAGTCTTGGCGCGTAGAATTGTTGCGTTGTTTCGTATGGAATCATTTTGTTACCTCAATGTGGAGAAGTGAATAGTATTCAACCAATAATAATTGAACCATTGTACTCGATATGATTGGTTGGACTCCCCTTTTTCTCAATACGTCAAGAACGCAATGTATGGGTCAATGCGGTCCATTTCATCTAATGAAGTGGAATATATGCTCTTAATCTCACATATTGTATACATCAGTGATCAAATCGAAACTCAAGAGTCCTACCTACCTTACGTGAAGTGAATGGCAGCTTAAAGAGGTGCTAAAGTAGCCCCGCTGCTCCCGAGAACTAACACCATGGTTCCAGGGGTCTTAGGACTCCCACGAATAACCCCCATTTTCCTAGGAACGGGGATATTAGTTCTTGAGAATGGCCAGATAGATTCCAAGATATAAAACATATACCCCCCTCGCCCAAATCGAACGAATGACCAAGTTCTTGATAAGGAAAACACTAGACTACGCCCAAACACTTGGTTATATGGATGGTACGTCTACGCAGTATTTGGGTTGAGGCTGATGACCAGACACACAATTGCCCACGGGAGAGCGTAGAATATGTTGGATATCGAGGACTGCGCGAGATACCATAACTATGAAATAATACAAATATTCTAGAACGATTCTTATATCTTCTACGCCGTGCTGACCGAGAGGATACTTCCCAACCCATATCCATGATTCATTCCGATGCTTCCAACAAACTAATTCTTAGCACTATTTCTGAGGCTACTGAAGTGAGCAACGATACGAGTCAAGGCAGAATAACCGAAGGTCGGGTTTAGGACATGTAGATCTGCGCAATGGTCGTTGACTGTTGTGTACATCTGTTGCATTGAGATCATTCTTCTGCCCTGGTTGGTTGTATCCACTTGATGGGTTTCTGAACAACGGGTTTTTGAGAGCAGTACGCTGCATCTCAAATAGTGTTAGCCTTGAGGCCATATCATAATCCATTGCATTAACCTGCCTTCCGTCGTAGTGAAAGTGTGGTTCGAGCGACAATCGCCAAGTTGAGGACGACTGGGTATGTTTAAGGCGGCGTCCATCCAGGAATAATCAAGCCAGTGCAGCTGTTGAAAGGGCGTATCCAATGGAATCTAATTGCTGTTCTTCCAAAGGGTATCGCGGGAGTAATGACAGCACCATGTCATTAAAGTCGATGAACTGAGATTGAGAGCATAGAGCTGCCATTTCGAAGGCCGGGGGATACGAACCCGCATCTGCCCAGTCCACGAGCCACACAAGGCCGTTTCGGTCCAGAATAAGGTTCCGCGGACTGATGTCCTGGTGGGTGAGAACAAACTCGGTGAACTTGAAGGGCGGAAGGTCTGACGATGCGTGCTTGTATGTTTTACAGATGTCCAGCTTGTGGTTGAACCAGCCCTCGAATTCGGCCACGTCCTTGAAAGGCCCGGCGCTGTAGTGCGTGAAGAAGCGACCGCGACATGGGCCCCCGCCGATCGGGCCTGGCTCCAACAGCTTGATAGACTGCATTTCAATGATCATCTGGGCCGTCTGCTTCGCGACATCCCTCTTTTGTTCATCACTGAGATATCTCCAGCAGCCATCAAGCGGTTCGCCGTCGATATAATCCATCACAATATATCCCATGGTGCCAAAATATTTCGTATCGTCCATGAAGTGGAAAGACCGATGGATACGAGGAGCTCGAATATTGGACTTTGATGCAACTAGTTGAAGGACCTTTGCCTCGCAAGGCAGCACATTGCCGCCGCCTTTTAAAACGAGATCTTTAGACAATCGCACCACCGTCGTTTGACCGAGATCGTAAAGGATCGGAGAAGATTTGAAGATGTCGACGAGAGATTCATCGGAGATGCAATTGATGTCCTTATCATCCAGCGGGAATGCCTTGTCCGAGGCCTTACTGGCCGGCTGTCGAGATTGTTAGCGCAAGATTCACCCCTGGAAGAATTCGGTAAGGGAGTCAATACATCAGTGAATGGCCGTAAAGGTCCTTCCATATTCCCAATTCTTCGGATACTTTGTGTAAGGATCAGTGAGAAGGGGAAAAGCTGGGTTCGTATCGAGGTACTATTCCAAGAGGGCAAAAGAAAAAAGGAAAAAAAAGGTAGGTAAGCTGAATGTACGAAAGTTAAACATTATTGATGCTATTGTTATCAGTGGTTGGGCTTAGTCATTGCCAAGGAGCGCAACAGACCATGAAGGGAGATTAATAGGTGGATCAAGCGCCAAGTTAGCGCTGAGGCGGCTTCCGGCTGACCAGTCTTGTCTCAGCAGTCGCTGGCTTCACCTCAAAAGACGTCGGTTGAGATAAGAGCAAATCGTTTTTAAGTTTAGACGAATGTTTGACTTCCATTGGCTCCCCTCTCTTGCTGGATTCCCTCGAGCGGCATGCATAATGAAAGATTGTTCGCATTTCCTTCAATGATTTGTCCCTCTACGCGCTGGCCTCAACTTTCAATCTCTAATTATAGCAATTTGGCTTCCCAGGCTTTCATCTATCATGTGCACGGCGAGTTCTAAAACAGTCCATCATGACGACAGCCAGCGAGGCGCTTGGGCTGTTTGGAACGCGATGATATTTAAGGGCACCCATTCACTGCTCCAAGCCCATCCTTTGACAAACTTAGCGAAACAGATCCTCCTCGCCCTTCCTTGAACTTTTTATTCCACCTTTTACCGCTTAGGTATGTGTCCATGTTGTTGTGGTGTTATGCATCGAAGAATAACGTGTACCAGGACTCTCCGACTCATGGTTTAAAGAATGGCAAACTTTCAGCCCCTCAACTTTATACCAAAGCACCGTCAGGCCCAGATTCTGGAGTCACCGGTGCAGTCTCTGATTGCTGTGCCGCACAGCAAAAAGGCCAACACAAATCATTGGTGTCTCTACCTCTTGACATCCGACCGAAGCTCTGTCAGAATCGATTGCCAGCCTAGTTACTCCGTCCCAAGTACCATTCTCCCGGGAGGCTCCAAAGCCTATGTAATCATCTCTGAGCTGTCATATACCGTGTCCAGGGATGCTCAAGCACAATTTCTTCTCAGAGTCGCCCCAGGTTTGAAGGTCAGACATGTACACGATTTGCTGATCCAAAATGGACGCCACAAATACGAATTCGATTCGAACGGAGTTGGTTGCAGATTTTGGACGACGGATCAGATCAATCTGCTACATCAGCATCGGCTTATCACGGACACGGCGCAAGTTACAGCTGCAAAGAACGGGATTCGTAAGCTGTGGCCAGATCAGACACCTCTCGAACTCGACCGGGGAGCTTACTACTAGTGCGGATGTCAGCAGGCAGATGTCTACTTTGTTGTTCCTTGGGTCATCAAGTCATCTATCTTGTAAGAAACAAATGCGAGCAAGGCAGCATCTTACGCATTCTGGCCAATTTGGGGATCTCGGACCCGAGCCCAACTCATGTTCAGATCCAAAATACCGTTGAAGATTCGATTTATATGCCATGTTATTTTCTGTGTCTTCTTTTCCCCAGTTTCTTGTTCTTTTTTGTTGCGTTTCTACTTGCTGTTAGAAAGGTAATCCATCAATTTATGGCTTTGAACTCTTTCACAAGTATTCTAAATCACTCTATATCTCGCATGAACAAGGTCAAGTCCATATATCAGACTGTGCACACAGTCATTCTTTAACAGGGAGGATCAGGCCGCATTGAGAAGGGAAATAGCTTACCTTGTACCCAAGGAGGAATGGCACCGCATTAGTCGTCGCGGATTTCGCTGGGATTGAATATTACTTGTCAGTACTAACCATGTGCCGTGGCCGCCTGTAGATATAAGTGTATAAGTACCGTCGAATATAGTTGCTCCTTAATTCACTACTCGCACATTGTTTCTACTATGACTGACACCTTCCATTTCGCGGCCTGTGGTGGTCCTGATTATCAAATAAACTTTGTTCATACTTGCTATATTCGCACTCAATATTGTGAACGACACTGTTTTCTGACATTCTACTACGACAGAGGGAGTAACGCTAGTCTGAAGGTTGACCGCCGACTCGAACAACTGTTATGGACTAAGGACAAATGACTCACCCTCTGTGCAGCTGTCCAGAGCCGAGAGCAAGGGATATAGGTGACCTTGCCTTGTAAATAGGGATTTTGTAGTCACGTATAACAACACGACGATGCACTCTATCCAGCAGAGCACAGGAGCTTACCGATGTATTGTCTATTTCATTGATTGTAGTCAAACTGAAAGACTGAAGATCAGTGATTACGGAAATTGCTCTGAGTAAAGTACTTTGGGAGAAAGCTGAAACATAATTCGAAGATATCGCCAATGGGCTCGGTAACAGATAGGTCTGTTTTTGATTGGACAAAGCTGCGCCATTCCTCCTCTGGGCGGATTCATTGATAAACCCTTATCCCCGAGATGCGGCCGGCTAGAACGACAGACTTTATGTTTCCATCCCCACCTCCCATGTGACAATTCCTTCCACTTCTCTAGGCTTCGCCATGCTCCTGGATGATATCTGAAACACCAGTGCCACGCAAAATAATACATAAAATTACTGTTTGAGGGGCATGGGTGTCTAATTCCATGGTCATACGACTCAGAAGGAATATCTTAGGGCTGCGGCCTCTTTGATCAAAGAAGAGACAGTAAACCCAATACAGCAAATACCATTGGACAAGCTAACTTGAAATAGCGACTATGAGGGTCTGAGTGGATACGAAACCCGCAGTGAAGGGACCATGGAACAAGCCTCTGAGCGACCCTCAGCGCTTCTCAGCGCTCCTCAGTGACTGTCACTATTCCCCGCCCGTCATGATCCACTGAGTCCCCTGTCTGAGGCAGAAAACAGGCTAACGCGAAACGGAGACCACGAAGGGGTCGGTGGATCACACCACCAGTATGTCCCCACTCCAATCACGATTCATTTAGGTCTGCTTCGGACTGGACCCAGATCTCTATCTCCTTTCAAAACAGCGACCCTGTCCTTTTCATTTCTTTTGGCTCCAATGATTATCTCACTTACGGCTGTGGCGACACTCGCTGAAACAATTACTCGTCACGCAGAGTTGTTATGACAAAGACCCTCGTCAAGCCTTCCACCAAATCAATTAGGAGAGTGGCCCTGAATCAGAACGACTTAGTAAGCCGGGTCCAAGCGTAACGTAATCGGTAAGCGATCCGCCACTGCAAGCGACCCGCCACCCCAACCGCCATATGAAAAATTAAAATAGTCAAAACACCATGAATTCAGACTTTTATATAAAAATAAGTAGTTCTATCGATTCGGGCAGTGCGTAATTTTATGACCCTGTACATTACAGCCAGAACATCTAGGCAGAGCGCGCCTAGGAGCCGATTCAATAGGCAGAGGTCTATCTGCCTGTATGGCTTCATCTGCCTGATTTCGGCGCTCAATAAGGATTCGGGCTTCAGATACTGATGTGCCTTCTTCAAAAATAATCTGTTTAGTAGAGCGCTTTCGCCTTTTAAGCTGCCTTTCGTGCGCGGCCTGATATTGCTCTAATTGATGCTTAAATATCGTCACATCATTTATAGCTCGTTCGGCACCTTTAATCAGTTGGTTTAAACTGGTTTTGATAGGCGAATCGGGACTGCGAGATCAATTTTTAAGCAGCTTTTTAAGCGTAGATTCTGACTTCTTCAACTGCTTAACTGTATGAGGCGTTTTAGGCGCTGAGCTGCCCCGGCTGCTGGGTCTACTACCCGGAGGCGTAGGGGTCTTAAGCTGAACTGTCAGCTGAGAAAGAACGCGCTCAGGGCTTAGAGGAACTAGGCCAGTAGCTCTAAAAGCACTATAGATATTGCTATCGGTAAAGGCCTTTGCGTGAGCCTGAGAATATGCCTCCAGGAATTCAGTTTTATCGATATAATTAAACCCGCAGCGCATCTTAGATTCAATCAGGCCTCCGTACGAGGTTTTTAGCGGCGAGAAAACGGCAACATCAAGCGGTTGAAGCTTATGAGAAGCGTGCGCAGGCATACAGATTGGTATAATATCATTCTCTGCACAGATCTGATCAAATCGAGGCGTTAGATGACTATCGTGGCCATCTAGAATAAGTAAACGGTATTTTCCCACAGATCGGCCGGTAGTATGAGGTATAAAATGCTCCTGCAGCCAACGTAGGCCAATCTCATTGCTTGTCCAGCCATTAGGACTAACCTCGATCCTCCACTCAGAAGGAATGTCTTTATTCTCGTACCAAGACTCCATATGCACCTTGCCTTTGAAAATAATGCAGGAAGGTAGAGCCCATCCATTAGAACTAATACATTCTATGGCAGTGACCCATTCCCGGTTCCCTGGCTGCAATAAAAATGGTTTTCCTGGCACATCAGACCTAGTAAGGACTTTGGCTGCAGCTATCATACCCATTGCATATCCCGTTTCATCAAAATTGTATATATCGCTTGAAGCTATGCCGTACTTCTGAATAGCCTCATTTACCTGCTCAAACCAGGCACCTAGAACCTTAGGATCCTCTACTTTGGCACGCTGATAGTTGTAGCGACGTACAAAGCAGGCTTTGAGCTCAGGTGTACGCTTGGTAAAGTTGTATACCCATTTCTCCCCTACAGTAGTAGGGGAGGAGGTAGTATCACGCTTTGAAAGCAGGATATTGGCCATTTCTCGTACGTGTGCAGGCCGAGGAGGTACTCCACGTTTATCTAGTGATAGAATCCATTCCTTAAGCGATTCCTCTTCACTAGAAGTCATTTTATGACTATTGGCACGAGTATTGCCTTTAAAAGAGGCTCCTTTTAGGCGATCACGTAATGTAGAAAGAGGTATATTAAAAGTCTCAACTGCCTTTTTAACAGCACTAATTTCATTTTTTTTATAGCTGATATAGCCAGTAGGATTCTGCCTTCCTGTTCAGTGCGTAATTTTCTTGATTTAGGCATTTTTGGTGGTATGGCTGATGTTTTAATCATCTAAGAAATTGAGGCGCGTTGAAAACGCGTGAGGTGGCGGGTCGCTTGCAGTGGCGGATCGCTTACCGATTACGTTATAACGTATTCGGAAAGCATTCAAGAAAAGCTCATCCTGCCATATTAGAGTTGTATTCTTCCTGGCCTTTCGGAAAAAAAGTCCCTATGTATCATGCAGGCACTGTGCCGGTTAGTTAAGCAAGTGTCGAACCACGTCCAGGAGTTCATTGGGACATCGTTGAAATGCCCGGTATGTCGCGAGATTGCCATGTTCTATGGGAGGAGAAAGCTACCTCGTTGTTTTTATGGTGTTTCCACAGGGCTGCAGCATTGCCCAGTCGGCTACGACATGTCATGATCTGCTTCTCGCCTAATATATCTTTACAGTATCCTACCGATAATTAATCATTCTTGTTCGCATCCAAGCGGGAGATTCACTTTTAGAGTTTCCCATCAGGGCATATATACATGAGGTAATCTAGTTCACAAACAGCTTAGCCTTCTTGTCTATCTATGGAAAACCTTTTTTTTTTGGATCAAAAACAATGCCCACTTCTCTTGAACTGCGCCTCCTAATGTAGTAGAGATGCCCCAAGGAGCCCATAACTAAATGGTCGTAAAACAAATTGTGTGAACGTAGGGTCAATGAGAGGCTCTTAGTAATATACTAATGTAGTATAGTATAATTTCGAGTTGGAAAGATGAGTTTCATATTGGCCGATTGACCTTTCATTTATATCACAAAGTCTATACCAGCGCAGACCTGATTTGCTCAGGATGGGCAAGTAAACTCCCATATTGAAATGTCTAGTACGCTAACCTAAATTGGAGACAATGGAGGGATTGGGCGGGTAAGAAAGCCACAGTGAAAGGCAGTACCATGGGCGATCCCCCGCAGAAATCCACACGATATTCAGAGACCTGAAGCACTAATTTATTCGCATTGCTCAGAATGAGTTCACTGATAAATCTTGTGGCTAACATGTCCGTTCGAACGCGTGTATTTCATCTGCAAACTACGAATCTCATGTTTCTAAAGGTATTATACAATGGCATTCATTGGGACGCTAATTCGCACTGCACTATTTCACATCTCGCGCTCTGAAAATTGCCCCGCCAATGGCCATTGCATTCCTAGAGCCTGTCCTTGGAAAATATACCATGTAACGATACCAGAACGATCGGATTTTCGGAGACCCTAAAACCATACTAATAGACAATCCATTGTCTCGAGGTACTAGCATGGTATAACTTATCACCTCAGCCGCAATGCTCAGATAGACAATCTAGGATGGTTGGTTAGTGTATAAGAAATCCTGATACGGAACTTACCTAGCCAGTACTAATGCTAAATCCTCATTCGAGTTGGGACAATGGCCAGCTTTACATCCCTCACACAGTTCACTATCATGCGGACCTCTGCTCTGACCAGAAAATCTGGGTTTCTCTACTTCAATACCATTCCATTTTTTGAGCCAGTATGTCACTCTTTCTGCATAGCACCCCTGATCCAGGACTAGCCGACCAACGGCTCTGCAGTTTTTGCATCGCTGGTGATACACTCGCGCATTATATAGCTGGCGGGGGTACATGCGAATTGTAATCGCGATCTTTTTGCTGGACCAACCGCTGGAGTGACATCCGCTGTTTCGGCATATGAACCGGCCCATAACGTTCGTGTCCCGTTCCTCAATGTTGGTTTCCTCATCGTCGGCGTTGAGAAATTCTAGTTGAAGCCCTTCTTCGTTTAACAACTGTGCTACGTCGTCATGAAGCTTTGGGTGGAGCGACCACAATTTCGCAGCTTTGCGTTCCTTGCGTGGCATTTTGAATCTGGGTGCCAGATAATGGGATTTAAGATGTCAGAAGCATGCGTTAAGAATCCAGAATTTGGCCTTAGGCTTGTGAACACTTGTCTAGGAGAAGGGTTACCCCGCTTAAAGGCAGCAGCTGTACCTCCTGAGGACAACACATCGCAGCCACATCGCGAGTTGATTGGTAGATATGTTTCATGTGGTGTAATGCGTAGGAGCACCCTTGAAGCAGTGTGCGGAATACCAGGTTTGGTCAGGGTCGCATCCTTTCCATCGCAACTGATATTGAAGCTTCCGCGGGATACTCGGCAGGCCACGATCTTCTCCACTTCCCATTCTTCCCCATCATTTTTCTCAAACTACCGTGCCAATGCTGTCCTGAGTGTTGGCACACCACGGAGGGGTGGAGTGAATACTGAAAACCGCAGTGAAGGGGGCAAGCCTCCGGGCCTTCCTGAAGAGCAGTAAGCATGCTAACAAAACATGAAATGCAGACCATCGATTGATCACACAACCACCATTCCCCACCCAATCACGATTGGTTGAGGCCTGAGCAGAGTAACAATGGCTTGCTAATTATATCGTACACACACATTTCCACGAATCTGGAAAGCGTAGCTGCCTAATAGTAGACATCAGCAGTGCTGGGATTGTTAATTCCGCAGATTCCTATCGAAGCCTGCCTGTTTAGTACTAGTGCAGACTTCGTGGAGCTTATCCGCTATGCCGGAAGTGGTAATCACAGGTTGTCACTGCATTGGGCTGACTGGACCTCTGAAGTGTCAGACGTATCCTTCCTGACACCTTGTGGGATCGCTCGGGCCTCTCTATAGAATTGCAGAGACGATGGGTTTTTCTTAGCATGGTGTGAGTTTCCTCTTGTAGAAGATAATCCCTGAACTTCTGTATACTGGAGTACTGGAAGCATAACTTATTTTGAAAAGATTTTGGCAGTCTTGCAAAAGATCACATTCTCCACGACCAAAGCTAGGGTAGGTAATTTCATAGCTTATCAAGATGCGTTACCTGTACAACTGAATTGAGCTATAAAGTTGCAATCGGCTAATACAGATGGAAGAAATGCCTGGGAAATCAGTATACTTTTTCGCCACTCAGATACCTTGGATCCGGAAGTTTAGCAACTATGGGCCGGGAATGGGCTGTACAGCGGATTAACCCCGACAATGAGTGGAATGACAAGTATGGGTGCGGCGAAGCGTGTGCTTAGAGTACTGTTACATTCTGAGTAAGGAATATCGCCAAACCTAGTCTGGTTTATACTCTCCCGTGCATCGATTAGGGCTTTCTATTTTATCAATACGGGTAGAATAAGGCGTAGAGGGCTAGCTGCGCTAACATTCCAAACGAGCTTTGTCCGTTGAACGAATAGCAGAAGAGACTGGCATTCTGTGATATTTGGGATGGCACATGCTAACTAGGTAAATCATCGTCGGGAATATCGGGCGCTCCTGTCCCGACTCCCAGCTTTGTATCCATCCCTTCAGTCGTTTCGGGGATCCAGGTTGGTCTGGGAACGTTTCGTGGAACGTCGGATTTTGTATGGAGCAACCTTGAAGCCGTGCGCAGCATACCGGGTTGCGTCAGATTCACAGCCTTTCCATTGCACCTGGCATTGGAGCTTGTCATGGAGCACGAGTGAAGCCATAATCTCCTCTATCTCCCATTCGTCCTCGTTGCACGCATCGACCTCCTCTAACGCAGTACCAGTAATAATTTGGGAATCAGGTTCAAAATCATGCATACAGCAACCTAGCGCCGCTTCAAACAGAAACGAAACAAGCTGCAGGCGGACTTCCAAGGACGATGACATAAACTGAGCGCGGAGTGCGTAAAGTGTACTCATCGTTGCGGGAAGCAGCGAGGATGCTTCCACTGTTTTCCTAGGCGCGTTCAAAGCATAGTAGGGTCTAAATTATAATTTATAGTATCCAACGGTACATGCTACTCTGGAAGGTCATCATCTGGGACATCCTCAAGCTCTCGTCCCGCCTCCCAACCTTCTAGCCATTCGGTCAACCTTTTGGGGGGACCAGGTTGATCTGGAAACACTCCGTGGAAGTTCTGAATCTTATACGGAGCACCCTTGAACCCGCGTGCTGGATACCAAGTCGGATCAGAATCACATCCTTTCCACTGAGCCTGATATTGCAGCTTTCCTCTCCAGATCCGTGACGCCAAGATTTGCTCCACTTCCCATTCTCGCTCGTCGATGGGGTTGAGTATCACTGGTGTGTGGATATCGTTTCTCGAGGTATATCTTCCCTTCTTAGATCTTGGAGCATTTTTCGACCCACGCGTGGATGAGGGGGCCGTCAGGCGGCGCGGCTCGTCAAGAGCGAACCGAAATTGCGGTGCGTCGAGCTCATTTGGTGAGTTTGGCTCGAAAGAGAAAAAATACGAGGTCCCCAACGCGTGAGTCTCGACAGTAAGGATGGCATGCCCAAAAATATCTTGACTGCCGTAAGACTTTGCTGACTGCGCGGACGCTGAGCTATGTAGCAACTTTCCGGCAGGTCCGGAAGATGTACGGTTGGTCAATGTTCCCACAGGTCGAGTTGCACGTTTGCATCTCTTCGTGAGACGCGGGCTCTCTTTCTGGTCAGAACAGTCAGGGTAGCGGTCACGCTGAACAACATCAAAGCCCGATTGGCAGTTGCGGCGTGGTCGATTTCTCCCTCCAACAATCCGTGCCTGGGCAACTTCGAAGGACTTTCGCCGGGGCGGCTTGGTGATTGTGGATGGGAGTTCTGGACTGGGGGTAACACCTGCTACCTGGCGAGGAGGCATCGGACTTCTCTGCCGAATTGATGCTTTCTTTGACTCCGTGGAAAGGGAACTTCTTGAGTCTGGATGGCGTTGGTCTTCTGGGCCAGAGTCCACCACACCGATCGAAGGCAGTCGTTGATCTTTTAGAAGTGGGTCCCCCCGACTCAAGGCTGGTATTAAGTTATTTTGCTTCAGCTGCAGTGGGCCATCGCCCAAAACAACCCGATCGTTTTCTCGCTCCTCGAGAGGCTTGTTGGCTACATCGTTCTGTGCTATATGGGCGGACGGGGGAGTCCCGCACATATTCATGCTGTGGTTGTCGTGATGCGGAATATTCGAACAGCGCCCGTGGCTTACGCCGGGTTCGTCATGTGAGCCGCAAGGCTGTATGTCTGTGAGATTTAATCAGAACGTTGTACAAAAGGGGGAGTGCTTAGCGAAGGCCCTTACCTCGGGGCTGATCCCGCTCCTGTAAATCCGGAGATGGAGAGCATAAATGACTGTCGGGTTCTGTAGAGACCGTAATCCCCTCTCGACTTTTTGTACTTCCAAAGGGGCCAGGCAGATCTGTTGTTTTTGGGGGGCTGGAGAGAGATGGAGACGAAGCCAGGGCTGCAGTGCGAACGTTAGCAAAACGACCAAATACAGAATACCGATCTCCCAAAGTCGAGACGTACAGAAAGTGGAGGCATCAAAGGCCTCGTTGCCGGGTTGTCCCTGCGTGAGCTCGTTGGCCGTATGGGAACCTGTCGCCAGCGATGCTGGGTTGGCGCACCTGGCCAACTCGACATCAAATGTATTGAGCGACGCAGGACTGCATGAAGAATCCAACCCATAAGGATGGTCAAAAGGCAGGGCACCATCGCCGCGAGGGAGGGTTTTGCGGGCAGTCGCACCTGGGAGGATAGAGAGGGGCGGCGCCGATTCTGGCCGTGGTGATTTTAAGAGCTGGGGCCGGTAGAACTCGATATTATCCAGATCTACCAAAGCCCTTCTCGGCGCTGGCTGGGTCATCATGGGAGGATGGAGGATAGATTAGGCAGAGCAATGGGAAGCAATTAGAGAGACGATGGTCGATAGTTCGCTCAGCTTTCGGCACAAAGAAGGACAGAGCCAGCTTTATAGCAGGGCTTTTGGGCATCCAACAAAGGTCTCGACACGGCCAGGCGACCAATGGAACTACGGCAGATCCGTGAAGGATCCCTCGAATTCCAATACAGTCCAAATTCGACCATCGCATGAGCGAATGCTAGAAGTCTCGCCGCCAATGAGCTCTTCGAACAGCGCCTCGGGATACGGAGTCCGCACGGATTTCTCAGGCCCAGAGCCAGGGGTCCCACAGTCGGCTGCGCGGTGCGATGTCGACCAGCAGAGACTGTATGAGGCAGTGCCGTTAGTCGGACGCGTCATCGGCGTCGAAAATAGATAGGCTGTCTGCCTGGTAGGGGGAACCAGCTGCGGGAAAAGATCCTACTCCTATGCCCTTCCGTCGCCATACAGGGCGCAATCCTGATGGCTAGCAGCGCCTGAGGCATTTTTTTGATTGGCCGCTGTGATAACCTTCGGCGAGGCGCACCAAGAGGCTTCAACGCCGGTCTCCGGACGGCCATTCCGTGGGCCAGAGGGAAGCTGGCCTTAAGTGGGAGGGGTGGGGTTCCAAGGCTCATTCCTCCAACCACCGAAGTCGAAAGTCCACAGAGACCAAAAAAGAAAAGAAAAAGAAAAAAAAGGTCCAGAGCAAGGAAAAGCGGTGCAGTCGAAGGCCTCGAGAGCAGTCGTTAGGGTCAAGGGGCCGTGAATCATGGTGTAAACACAGCCTGGTTGAATTGTTCCCCGATAGATGCATGAAACCCCCTCCTCTCCCCACTCTCCAGGCAGCAGCATTTCCTCCCTGCACCCCTGACATCTTTCTCCCGAACGCAACGCGCGTTGAGCGCCGGAAAAGGGTGCTTGCGGCTTCCACAGAGCGAGTCAGAGAGTTGCGATCACGCCGAGGGGTGGAGACATCGGGTCGTGTGACGGTCAAAAATTTCACGGACGGACTGGGGCAATGGGGCCATTTGGCCGGCGGTCGGAGATCAGCGTTCCATCGTGGTACGGGGGCGAAAAAAGCGCGGCGTTGCGAAGAGAAGCAGGAGACGTTGTCGTCGAGCGACGCACTCGATGCTTATATAGTCGCGGCGGCCCAGCGACGGGGCGGTGGACGGCGGCAGTTCCCGTTCGGGGATGGCGTGGCGCGCCAAACCGGACTGGGACACGCTAAACCGGACATGGCGCGGTCACGGCGGCCGCTAAACCCCAACGGGTGGGCGGCCGGAAACGGCGGCGGCGGCCCAAACGGAAATTCTCCTATAGATTATATTATATATTTAACTTTTAAAAGAAATATTAAATTATTTCTTAAATTGTCTTCTAATAAATATTATTTAATACTAATAAATATATTATATATATCTAAAGTTAAGATTAATCTACTTAGTATTATAAAGATAATATACAGAGAATTAAATATTAATTTCTTGTCTAAAGAAGTTGTTCTGATTTATTTTAAAAAGAATATTGTTATTAGATATAAAGATTTAATATAGAATTAATTTATCTTGTATACTGTAATTAAAGAGATTAAATATATTAACTCTATTAAAGAAGATACTACAAGATTAATTTAGAAAGTTAGATTTATTAAATTAATATAATATAACAAATATAGTAATAAAATTATAGATATTATATCTATTAAATTAATTGTAAATATTACAAAGTAATAGTCTTAAGTTAAAAGAGATAAATATATATTTTAGATCCAAGCTATTAAAGCACTTAATAAAAACTAAGTTAATTTTATTACTTAATATTGCTGTTTTATATATTTATTAATCAGAAATATTATACACTTGTCTAAGATAGTCAAAGATATTAATATTAAAGATCTATTAATATTAAAATATATTTATATATTGTATAGATAGACTAATATAACTAAATATATTAGTAGACAGTCTATATCACCAGTTATAAGACGCGGACAGTGAGTTTTTATTAATATAGAAGAAGATTAAGATAATATTAAATCTAGATTTAAGTGTAGAGAAATCTATTAACTTCTTTTTATTAATTAATATAATTACTTTATAACTGTGTATTTTCTAAAGTATAAATAAAAAATAAATAAGATAATTAAGAAGTTTAAAGTAGTTAAATATAATATAAATTATAATATTAAATTGTTTTATTCTAATAATACTTGTGAATTTATAAGTAATAATCTTAAAGTATAGTCTAAGAAAAAAGAGATTATCTAGAAAGCAACTGCGCTGTATATATATAAGTAGAATAATATAGTTAAGTATCTCAATTATATAATTATAACTAAAGTATATATAGTTTTTATAAACAAATTACAAATATAAAAGAATCTATAAATAGAAGTTATAAAATTAATTGTTTTTATTAAAAATATCTTATTAATCAGAAATATAACTATTACTCTATTTAAGATATGTTATGGTAGATAATCTAACTTGAAATTATTCAGAATTATTAGATTATTCTACTGAATTACTATTTTAATTAAATTATAATTATCTAAAAATATTATAAAGCTTGATCTATAAGCTGTATAAATTATATTTCTTGGCTATATAAGTCTTGGTAAGCAGTATATTATTTATATCTTTAAAATAAGTTGTATAGAGCAAGTATAGAATGTTACTATTAATAAAGAATTAGATTTTAAACTCTTTAATAGTCTAGATAATAATTATAGTAAATAGATAGAATCTCTGTCTATTATATTTTCAGCTTAAAATTCTAATAAAATAGAGAGTAAATCTAAATCTAATATATTTAATAATAAGTTAACTAATTTAGTTAATTAGTATTTTTAGATATTTAATTAATTGATTATTAAATAACTTTTAACTCTATTAACTTATATTAATTGTAATATTAAAGTAATATATTAACTAAAAAGTTATATATTTAATTTTATTAGTGAAATATCTAAGTAGTGATAGTAGATTATAATTAGATTAATATAATCTACTTTTATCTATATTGTCAATAAAAAGAAAGATTATTCTAATCTTATTAAATTATTCTTTTTTAAAAAGATAATTATATTATCAGAAGTATCTAGATAATAGTAAACTATAAGAAAAGAATATAATAATTATATTAAATATAGAATATAGAAACTTATTAAACTTCTAGAAAAATATATAGTTATAAAAGAATACTGAATATTTAAAGCAAAGATTAATACTAATAATAAGATTTATTACTATAAAACACGATGAATAACAAAAGATTTTTTTTAGACTTTTAAAATTAATTTCTTTATAATCTTTTTATCTACAGTAAAAGTTACTACTATATATTTATTCTTTATCTATACTGTATAATTTGATTATAAGTATATATAAGTAGATACAAAGCTTACTAATTTTCATGATGTGACGGTGAGAAGGTGGCCGAAAAGGGCTACTTCTGCGGCCGTTTTAAGCGTCGCTCTATCCACGGCCCGTCTTAGCATTCTCTGTGCGTATTACCACGGCCAAAGCATTACCACCACGCGAAGCCACAAAAGTCCATAGTTTCAAATGCGCTTTTTGTTGCTCTTTGATCAAAGAGATCAATCACCCAGCGAAATGCTTTTAATATGGCCGCCTGGAGGAGAGTCAAAGGTGGCTCCCCTCAACCTTCATTTTCTCTCATGCTCTTTCTTCGTATTCTTTACAGTTCTGAATATCATCGTGTCCGCTGCACGCTGTCTTGCCCGTATCTTTTCTCCCCTAATATCTCGTGCAACATCTCCCTTAGGAGTTTCTGGTCAAGCACAAAACCGCTCCTATCCTCACTTAACTCTTATTCTTTGTGACTTTTCCTTTTCATTTCCTTCCTGGCTTCCCTTGCGCACTGTTGATTATGGCGCCTCGATCCCGTCTGCAAGGGTCTGACAATACAGAGTATCAGAGTGATGCCAGTTCCGACCTGAGCGTAATATTTTCGGGCAATGAATCTGAGAGCGACTCCAGCAGCGGCCCAGAGTCCGATAGCGAGGACGACTCCGATGATGAAAAAGATGAGGATACCTTCGACGACGAGGGCCAGCTGCCTCCGGAACACTACTTGGCCCAGGCTGAGAGCCTGGATGTCACTCAGCTTAGACAGAATCGGTACAGCCAGAACACTCAAGAAAGGCTTGATGAAACTCGCATGTACTGGAATAGGTAGATAATCTCCGTGACTCTCATGCTGTGTTAAAGCTCATCGACATCTTCCCGGCAGGTACTGTCAATATATTGGAGTTGATCCAGCGCAACACTGGAAATGGATCTCAAACTCTGATGAGACGGTTCAATTTCTGTACGCATTCTTCGGTTGGCGGTGTGATATTCGTCGTGGCAAGGGTGGTCGCCACTGCCCAGGGATTGCCTATCAGAGCTCGCTGAATTCATTCTGGAAGTGGTGGCATCTTCTTCTGAAGCAGGAGACAGCATCTGGACTCAGCAAAGACATAACTGTCAAGGTGAACGATGTAAGTACCCAATTCAATTTCTGTCCGTGTTAAACAAGGCACAGATACTGATCAAGAACAGGTCATCGCCCTGGTCGCGAAAGAGAAAGACCTCGAACTCAATTGGAAGCCGAAGAAGAACATGTATATTGAGGATGTAGCCGAATTTGCACGCGTCCTCTTGACCACCACTGAGATGACATTCGACTGCGGTTGGCAGCGTATCCAACTCCTTCTCTTCTGCCAGCTTGCAGCCATTACTGCAAGCCGTCCGTCGGCACTCCTTCACCTTCGCTATACGGACATATCATTAACTCTGATCCGAGATCCGGAAGGCGGACGTCCTCGACTGTTCATCTTCTTGAAGCCTGACTTTACAAAGAAATTCCTTGGAAAGAAGGCTGCGTAGGTGTTCTTGATTATTGCAGCTCCCTAAGGCGCCTTGTCCTAACAGAGGAGGATAGAAATGAATTTAAGGTTCCCGAAATTATCTTCGATCCAACGTTGGTCCTCAGTCCGCATGTTTGCCTGCTGAGTATGCTCTTTCATATCCAGGGCTTCAAGAAGTTTTCTACGGCCGGACCCGTGCTGGATTGCCCAGAAAAGCTTTACAGCCTTGGGGTACTGGACGGCAAGGGACAGCAGGAGTTGAAACTCAAGGATGAAATACTGGACAAATTTGTATTCTGCCAGGTAGAGCGGCAACCCACGGGATATCGAATTGCCTTGGAGAGGCCACTCACAGCAGCTACGGTGCGGTCCCGCATGCGTCGGGGCGGCGAGATTACGGGGTTTGACCAGATTACCCGGCCATACCTTCTCCGATACGCTGGGGCCAAAGCATTTAACACCAGCGGTGAGTATGTTTCCAACCCACAGAGAGTTGGGTACTAACCATTGAGTAGAAGAAGTTACGGATGCTCTGCAAAATGTAATCCTACAGCACTCCGATATCCGCACATTCATCCGACATTACGAGGTGGATGTTGATGTCGATGTCCAGGGGATCATCCGTAAAACAGGTTCACAGTCATCGCTAGTGCGGTTTGCTTGCTCTTTGAGTGCATCAATTGACCCAAATCGACCTTATAAACTCTCTCCTGAGGAGTCTAGGTCCCTCAATGAGCTCCCTGTGGTCCGTGAACGGCAGGACACAGTCACCAAGCGCAAGCAGAAGTGGGATGACCGCAAAGTAAAGTTGGATCGTGCCACTGCGGCATATCAATCATCCCATGGCCATGATGTTGAAGGGGCCGTTCCCCAACATCACCATCATCTAAAAGCCAAGCTGGATCATCTCCATGATCGAGCGATGGAAGCAAAGCGGAAGTATAACAAAGCTGTGCGGGAACTGCGGAATGAGAAACAGCGACAGCGGAACCGACGCATCCGAGAGAATCTGGAGCGATACAGGAACGAGCAACCTGTGATTGACCTTGAACGGCAACTTTCAGGGAAGCTCGTCGACACCAAGGTGATGGACACTCTAGAGCACACGGGCTTCATGCCTCCACAGCATCTGATGGTGATCGATGCTGTACTAACCATTCCCGGTGCTACACTTGAAGCAGAATATCAGCGCCGAATCAACGCAATTAATGCGATGATTGCCTTCTGCCCGGTGGGAGAGGGGCGGCCTATATCTCGAACTCAACCTTGCCGCCGACCCCTGCCCGATGCTGACAATTATTGTGCTCCTGCCAAACGGCAACAGCACGTGATGGAAGACGAGACCGAGATAGCTCTGCGACAAGCAATAGAATCTGTTCGGATCAGAACCCCAGGACAGCGACCCCGAATTTGCTTTCTCTGTGTGGGGAATCCCAATCTCGCGCTCATAGACCGGATCAAGGAATACGCAACAGCTGGTTCACTGACAAAACATTTTCTACGAAAACATGTCAACACTCCCTGGCCAGCCAACGGGGTTGAGTGTAATATTTGTGGGATGGAGCAGCTGGAGCAGAAAGCTACACTTTTAAATCACGCAGAGACATGCCACGGAACGGTTGTGCGAGGGTCCACCCAAGGGAAGCTTGCACGAGAATGTCAACAAGCTATATACATGCCGTAGGAACAGATTGTCATCCAAGCAACCCTCAACGATGTTTGACGATTCCCTGATTTTATTGTATAGTACAAGCTGTTTTTATCCGTCAAGATGTATTTAAATAGAAACATCTAACCTGAAGCCATAGCAGGAGAATCAAGGCAACACGTTGATCAACGGAAAATACCCCCCACTCCTGCCGAATTCCCTTGGCCGATACTTCAAACTTCCATCTGTTCTATTAAAGTATTGGATGCCAATTACGGAAGCAAGGACTGCATCATCTCATTATCCTACGCTATTAGATCTTCAATTCTACCCTGTGCGCTCATTTCCGTAATCATTCCTTGAGAGGCAGGTTTGGCCAGTTATGATGGCCTGCGTCTATGTCGGTTGTCATGGAAAGCCTATTGATTGAGAAGCACATGAAACGTGAAACATACAGCGGCTTGAAGTGTATTTTAAAACAGCCAAGACTTCGCGGCAGACCAGCAACTGAGATTCGACGGTAGCCCTAGTTTGATCTCAATCTTGGCCTGATTGGCGACAGTGACAGAATACACACTAAATCCAAAAGCGGCTTTTGAGGGGTCCGTGGAAGGACGCTTGGTTATGCTATCTGCCAGCGCAAATACATCTCATTTTATTCATCTGCCAGAAGGACATTTACACTTTCCGCCTTAAATTCAATTGGATTTAGCAGCTCTTGATCTAATCAGACGTCATCTCGCAGCGTTCTCACTCCCATAAGCCAAATCAAGATTCCATACTTCATGCATGAGACCATGTTTTTCATTCATGTACTTAGTTTAGTTCTTCGTGATCAATCTACTCAGTTACTTGATAGCCACATTCAAGAATCGTCACCAGCTCAACTCGTTCGCACTATTCAACAATTGAGTATACGTCAACCTTGGACTAATATTGTATCGCATCTTTGTTCATCACTGCCGCACTCTCGGACCTTGTGGTCACACGTTCGTCGTCGATCGCTAGTGGATTCTCGTCATCGAGGTAAGTCGCACCTAACCAAGATAGCTAACTGGTCGCAGAGTCCTAGGACGAATACCCAGGGGTAACAGTTGGGTTGGGTTCTGCCGAAGTCTATACGTCATGTTTTGAGGAGATAAAAGAAGTATGCTGTGTAACATAAGCGCTCGGGTTTGTGTTAAATGCTTAGGACTTATATCGAGCCGCAATTTCCTGCGAAGTGACCTGTTTGGGCCTTGGATAGTACGTTGCCTAAGTTGGTTAGTTTCTAGACGTCTGACAGGGCTAATGGATCCACCTACCAGTTGCTCTTTTGACGGAGGCCAGGATCTGTCGGAATCAAAGAAGACAATCTCGCCGCTATGCCTCAATCGAATTGTCAAAGAAATAACTGCGTCGCACTCCTGGCAGTATTCATATGCTTTTAGGAACAGCTGAATCTTCCGTCGGCCCCTTTGTTGGCGCCTTGATCTAGCACTATCCAATCGTCGGTGTCGCATAGTTTGTTTTGGTCGTCACGTGGAGCCTCAACGTAATCAATATGAATCTTAATATATGTACGTGGGACTTTCAGTTGTTGTAGGACACACGGGGATGTTGCCATCAATTCTATATTAAGCGCCAGAGACCACAGTTTTTGGTATCGGGCCACATGTTTTAAGTTAGCAAAGTATGGTCAGAATTCTTCTCCCTTCTTTCTCTCTCTCTCTTCCTTTTTTTTCTTTTCTTAATATATATATATATGTGTGTGTGTGTGTGTGTGTGTGTGTGTGTGTGTGTGTGTGTGTGTGAATAGTATTATCCCCCCTCTGCATATTACCTTACTACTTTTAAGGTCACATAGAAAATACATATGAAAACAAACAAAGATCATACACGGTATTGATTTTCCGTATGCTGAACTCTATATAACTGTGAACAAAGCAATCTACATGTTAAAATCCCTACTTGGACAGATTACGCATTGACAACCTTCTGTAAAAGGGTAGGACTGCCGTCGAAGTAGGACTGCCGGCCATATGCGATGAAATACCCAAGAGTTAGCCCCCCAGTTAGACAACCCGGCTCTCGTCAGCAATTTTGTATGAAAACAAAATATTTCTTAGCATCTAGAATTCGAATTTAGGAATGGCTGGCCTTTCACTTTACCCGCAGATAGCTTAGTCACCTACTAACGTGTCCCGGTAGGGAGAATCTTTTACTTTTTCGAAGGTAACCAAGGAGGATTTTCAGACGATCATGCATCTGTACTGATAACACTATATACTGTAGAATTATTTACAGTTAGAGGGCCTCCCTTGCGTGTTAATATCGTACCTATCCATATCCCCAGTTAGGAATCGAAGTTTCATGAACAACCGATTAAGACTGAGCTGTCTGACACATGCGATCGACCCGATCGATTACAGCGACTCAACCGCATATCCCTAGGTTAAGAAACGATAAGATTTGTTGTCTTTACCGCTCATTCTTAGTCATGTGTAGCCAACAAAAAGCAGGTAAATATGATGTAACTCAGTGGCAAATCAAACAGAACACGACTCCTATTCGAGATGCTATTGGAGTAAAAAGGTGAACCTAAACACAGTTTGATTTTCAACAGAGCAAGAGGAATCAGCTCTTCTCCCGAGAAATTAATGACTGCAGATCTGCAAGAGCAGAATCAAGGGATGAGGCTTTCTGAATCTCCTTTACTAGATTGTTCACAGCATCTTCCTTCCCAGAACGCAGGATACTGATTAAGTACATGGATACATGTCGATAGCTTTCCATGTCTTTCTCCAAAGCCTTTCGTGTCAATCTTCGCCGTTTGTCTGTTAGAGGCTCGAAAAAACACTCGCTATTCGTTGCAGCGCATGCTTCACAGGGAGGAGGGCCACTGCACTTTAGAATATGAGTAATGCTTAAACGCACATATTATGAGATATTACATACCTTTACTTTCTTTCGTTGACACGATGAGCAAGCTAGACTCCGCCGCTTTGACCTTCGTTCGACATGGTGAACGGGGGTAGGAGGCTTATGAGGGCTGCGACATACTGCAGGCAGAAGTGTTCTGAGTGGGGCTGCAGGACTAGTCATTGAAAACGTTCGCACTGATCTGATGCTAGTCGTGTGTAGGTGGGGAAAAATATAACTCAGGACGGAGATGAAAAATAATAAATATAATTCACGAGACCAGCTTCACATTCTCTTTATAAGAGAGACTCTTTCTGTTCCTGCTCTGTTGTGTTACACAGGTTTGCCATTTCCAAAATACAGACGTTAATTATGCATCCAGCAAACAAAGACTAGGGCCACGGTGGGACAAAGAAAGCAAACTGTAGCGTTATAGGTATGGGTAATATTCATCTTACAAATCCTTCCAGGTTTCTTCTTTGTCATTCTTGGCACCAGCACAACGTTGAAATATCCGAATCTCTTTATACGCTGAAATCCTCTTCCCCTTTGGGAAAAAATATCTCACGTTTGTGCAAAGAAGATTGGAGCATGATCAAATGTCCCAATTGTGGGGTTAGGAAGCGGATCTGGGTTGCATGCGTCCAAGAAGAAAGAAAGAAACATGACAATAAAAGGTACAGATTGCGAATGGGAACGGAGAATAATACATCCGTCTTGCTTATATCCTTTGAGATATTCTGTCGTTTTCTCATCCGCCTCTTATCTGCTGTCAGAGTGGCTGACGTCATATTGATCACATTTCCTTTTAATAAAAAGGAAAACTTAAATAGACCATGTATGTTCCTCTCGGCATTTCGTTTCCCCATATAAAGTAGCCTTTCAAATATTTCCTAAAATTTGGCGACTCGGGAGGATACTCAGGTCGACCCTGGTAGTCGTAAATAAAGCTCATCGCTTGGCCAGCAGCTAACTTTAAACAGTAAATACTACTACGTTCGACAAAGCTCAGTTGTAAAACCTAGACATGTACGAGCTTAAGTCCTGGTTATCTTTTTGTCATAGTCCATTAGGTACTCAATTTATGTCTTGTATTCTCTTCTCCATAATGATTCTGTGTCAAGCGAGTCTGGTCACCTTTTGATGGTTTGTGTGTATCCTGGTTGTCATCGGAAAGCCTATTGAGAAGCACATGGAACGCAAGTGAAACATAAAGGAAGCACTTTAGTCTTAGAGCGGTTAGATCAGATATCAATGATTGGTGGAATTAGCGTCTCGCGTTTGCTCAAAGAACACCCGGGCGGGCGACTAGGAAGGCCAACAAAGCAGCCATAACGCTAAGTAAAGAGAACAACCATTGACCAGAACCTAGCAACTTTGCCGGGCCCATGCTTTGATAAGCGGCCTGTCCAGGACTAGAGTGCCCCCTCACGCTAATCGGGATATGCTCTTACGCAGCAGGCTAGCAGCAAGTACTCACCCTCGGAGGGTGAGTACCTTAAGCGGCCACCACAGTTCAATATCCTTACTACCCCTTAATCGGCGCTTTTGGTTCACATCAAAGAAATTCAAAGAACCAAAGATACAAGGATTTTTCTCCTCCGCGCTATTAAAGCCAGACGTAGCCGCACCTCATATGCCTGCTTTCACTTTTATCACTCATTTTGACCATCATGGCTATCAAGAAAAGAACTATCCGGCGCCGGCGATCGGACAGTCTTAAAGCTAAATGTCAACAGCGGAACCGACGGAGGGTTCATTTGTTCCTGAAAGCTTTTGAATACTGTCGGGAATGCGACGCAGACATCTGCCTAATGATCCGTTTGAAGCATAATGGCCAGGTTGTTTTCTTCAAGTCAGACAGTGACTGGCCTTTTCCGGAAGAACAGTTGGTAGGTATCATCTTAAGCCTGAGAGACAGTAGCGGTAATAACCCATCTCTTGTAGGCGACACACTATCCGAAGCCTAAGCAGCTTACTTGGCAAGAATTGGCCGCCCAGTATGAATCTTAAAGAAACAATATTGTGCCGGACAATGGAATATTTGGGCCTCTAATTAGTTACAGAGCCGGTAACAAAGTATCACTTTGTCATACAGATAACAATTGTCCTTCAGTAGTGGCCAATTCTTGTAAATATGGAGATATATATACGAGCTATTGTGGCGCCTGAGGCGGAACTGCCGTGTAGATTAGACTTGGCTTTGAAAGCTGGGCTAGTAGTAGCTAATTAGAGTGTGATCACACCTACAGCTATTTTACGTGCAGAGTTACCTTGTACACGTTTAATTGTGTTAAAAATAATAAAACACAAGGTGATTATCCCGCAAACATAATATCGCAAACCAACACATACTCATATATTTGGATTTGTAGGTATATCATACTCCTAGAAAGTGCTCGAGAATTTGCGGCCAGTTTTGATTAATACTGTACTCCAATTTGTGTTTGCACTGACGGGTGTGTTTGCACTGACGAGTGTGTTTGCACTGACGAGTGTGTTTGCACTGACGAGTGTGTTTGCACTGACGGGTGTGTTTGCACTGACGGGTGTGTTTGCACTGACGGGTGTGTTTGCACTGACGGGTGTGTTTGCACTGACGAGTGTGTTTGCACTGACGGGTGTGTTTGCACTGGCGAGTGTGTTTGCACTGGCAGGTGTGTTTGCACTGACGGGTGTGTTTGCACTGACGGGTGTGTTTGCACTGACGAGTGTGTTTGCACTGACGAGTGTGTTTGCACTGACGGGTGTGTTTGCACTGGCGAGTGTGTTTGCACTGGCGAGTGTGTTTGCACTGGCAGGTGTGTTTGCACTGACGGGTGTGTATCCACTGACTCATTGGTTTTTGCTCTGAAGTTATTATTCCCTACCAAATATAAGCAAGAAAGAATTGTTGGTGTAAATGCCTGTATCCAGCTCTACATGCATCTTAGCCACTTTATTTGCATAATTATGGTAGTCACTACCTCAGGCTTTTGATTATGTAGCTTTCCAAGCTCAACGAAGAACAATATCCGCACCGCCTTATGGTACGATAAGTCTTGTGGAACGCCATAATATACAATGGAAACTGACGCCGTTCGTGTAGCTGTTGCCAGATAAGATACGAGGGCAATCTAATCAAAGCATAGGATATTTTGAGCCTCGTGGTACACCACAATAAAAACAAATTGATTACGCGCTCGGTGAGGAGCCATAATTTTTCCAAATATAGCGTTCCTTGCGGTTATTTTAGGCGCACGGTGTTCAAGACCATGTGGCGGGCCATGCTTTCCCGTGGTGAGCCACACTTTTACGATTTCTGCACACCCTGTGACAGTTTCGGCCTTAGGGGAAATTTCTCCCCGTGAAGCGCCATGTTGTGCAACATAACAAGCGCCCCACGAGGATTCTTGGCATGTGGATGGCTAATCCTCGCGGGGAACCACACTTCTTCGTAGCCATGAACATCCTGGGGGCGGTGGGAACGTATGGAGTCTCTAGCCCTGTGGAACACCACAATTCCGAGGAACTGTCAGACCCCTATGGTTAATTTAGGCGCATGGAGATATAGGCCGTATGGTAAGCCACGTTTTTATATATTCGCGAACACCCTATGGGAATTTCAAGCCTATGGGCCGTTCAACCCTATGTAGAGCCACTCTTTTATAGACTTAAAAGTATCGTGTGAAGATAGTATCCGCAGGAAAGTTTTGCCCTTGTGGAACGCCACGTTTCTATCAAAATTATCACAACCTGCGGTCGCTTTAGCCCCAGGGAAATATTGAACCCATGAAGGTCTACATTTATCATAGACTCCAAGATACCCTACCGAGATTTACAGAAGCTATAATGCCCTGCGGGCTTTCTTGGCATATGGGGATGTCGATCCTACGGTATGCCATGGTTAACAGATCTGGTTAATTTATTTGCAGCCCTGAGGGTCTCTCGCCCTCACGGAAGGCCACGGTTGATCATCCATGGCAAAATTGCCGGGCGATTGTCTCATACATTGGGGCGGTCGGGAGACGAAAAGGGCCGCAAACGTGTGGGCAGACGACTGTCTGGGCCTGGCACCCGCCATGGACGCCAGTTGGTGGTCCTCCCTCCATGGTGGTCGTACGACCGGTGTCCTGCGATGAAGTCGGTCCGCAGCGCGGGATCTGGCGCTTCTGGGACTATATCACTAGACCTTCGCACTCGATCTTACTGCACAGGTCATCGGTATCGGGGCCTACCACATTGGGCCTCTGCTCCACCCCCTCCGACTTTCTAGGTGATCAGACCAGAGCCTATGGCTGATTTCGGCTTAAAGCCCCGGTCCGATCTTTCACTGGGGCTTCAGCTCAGATCGGCCGTATGGCTAGCGGCGTACGTCCCTCTGGGTCAACATTAGTGTGACCAGATCCCAAGGCAATAATACTTAAGCACTCTCAATCGCACGACTGCTGGGCCTGAGAAATAATACTATACGGCACCACGTTTGCGAAACACGAAATGTCTACGAACGTTAAGAAATCTTCCTGGAGCAAAAAGCGTTACTCAGAGAGCAGTCGAGCAAAATCACAACAACGTCAGCGACGTAAGCGTGACCTCTTCAAGAAAGCCGCAAAATTCAGCCTGGAGTGCGAATCCGACGAGGTTGTCGCAATTAGGATCCGGAAAACCGGTCAGGCGTATATTTTCGATTCGTCATCGCAGGAGTGGTTAAAGACACTCCCGAGCTTGGTACGCATCGTAATAGTGCATTTCTACACTATCTAACTCACTCCATAGGCATTTTCCTATCCCCTTCCAATCCATCAGACAATGGAGGATATCATACCCCAGCTCGAGGAGCGTTCGCCATCATCTCCGGTTGCCTGACCCAGGACGACTTAGGATACAATTGTGAGGGCTAGACCATAGCAAAGGAACTAGTTTCTATTTGGTTAGACCATTCTATTTTTGTCTGCAGCGCTTCAGCGGTTTCGCGGAAATGACTCGTCAGATGACCAAGAATCCGGTGCTAGGAGCACCTTGGTAGCTCATATAAACCAATCAGAATCACTTTAACTTCGGCGTAAAATATCTTTTAATCTGAAGCAACTAGTTCAGCGAACATGCACAAATAAGTAAGAATGGGGAAGAGTTCCAAGGCACCCTTCATTCTTACCTTTTCCTTGCTTAGTTCTTTTCCACGGAGTGAATTGAAATGTTCAGTAATATTATGAGTTCATGGTAGGCTGAGTCTCAGTTGTCAAATCATGGTGTCCTCTACAATAGTCAGACACTGTATTATGGACTGCAGTGATAAAAAGCTTCAATTGTGCCTTTCAATTGATGTTGTATTCCATAATTTTCGATGACCAAGACAGTGATTGGTGGACGCGCCATCATCCTGGATATCTCCCCTGCAGATGCCCACAACCATCATCCCTGGAACTCACGAGACCTGATACACCTGTTTAACCTATCAATGGGGTAATACTGCTATATAACTCTCTCTTTTAGTTTCGAGTTTGTGCTAAATACTTAGGACTTATATCGAATTGTAATTCCCTGCCAAGTGACCTGTTCAGGCTTCGAATAGGACGTTGCCGAAGTTGGTTAGAGCCTTGACGTCTAACAGGGTTAATATATCCACCTACCAGCTACTCTTTCGCAGATGACCAGCACCCGTCCGAATTGAAAAAGACAATCTTGCCGTTATGTCTTAATCAAATTGATAAGGGAATATCTGCGTCGCACTCCTGGAAGTATTCCTAAGCCTTTAGGAACAGCTGAATCTTACGGCGGCTCCGTTGCTGACTCCGCCCATGCACGGTTACTAAAGATAGCAAAGCTCACACTAGGCCTTTGAAGTTAGGCGTTAACTCGTGTTCCTCTCGGAATCAGGCGGACGGATGATCAGGACGACTAAGGAGGGCTAGCCCAGGGTATGAATATGAAGAGTCGAAAAGATTATAGAAACGAGAGCAAATGGCCATTCCAAGTTCCCGAATGCATTCTTAGCAATATGCTTAGAGGTAACTTCACGACTACCTATATCTCAAGTAGAAATACATTATTGTAGAGTTAGACGCGGTACAGCATACGGTATAAAGAGGTTCATAGTTCCCCTCCATAAAGAACCAGTCTTTGATATATAGTTGAATACAACCCAGGGTACTGAATAAAAGCATACACTCAAGTGCGCGTCTGGTTATATTTATTCTAGGAGTTGAGTTCCCCTCCTTGTCCCGGTGATTATCCATCTATGGTATATGCGGTATGAATGAACCGATTGTGGGTGCACTTCTAGGATTGTTATTAGTGCCACAAACCGAACGCCCAGATAAAACAAAGTACCTCTGCTAGAAATCTTGAGTTCAAGATATAAAACTTCTGTGCTTGGGCATTTGAGGTGAGGGCGGACCCTTTTTTGATGGTGATGTATTATGAAGGACAATTGGAGTGATAGTGATTTGAAGTGGCTGGATTGAACGAGGATGAGGCCAGTCTTATATATAAGTATTTTATTTGCTGGTCTGTATCTCGAACTACGTGTACCCGTCTTATTGGTTGTAGTATACAGGGATGAATGATTTGTCATACTTGGAGCTAAGGAACATGACTTCTAAACAATGTCGCTATCGAATAACAATTGTGGTTGATCACGAAGTACCCTAAGCCTAATCAGGGTTGTATCATATGAACCCTCCTCAACGAATCGTGATTAGAGTGGGGGCATTGTGGTTGTGGGATCCACCGACCCCTTCGTAGTCTCCGTTTCACGTTACCGTGTTTGCTGCCCTGGAGGGGGCCTCACCCCGTGGATCATGACGGATGGGGAATAGTGACAAGTCGGTGAGGAGAGCTGGGGATCGCCCGGAGGCTGCCCCATGGTTTCTTCACTGCGGGTTTCGTATCCACTCAGGCCCTCAGTCTCCATTTTAAGTTAGCGTGTCCAATGACATTGCCGTATTGGGTTTACTGCCTCTTCTTGATCAAAGGAGCCGCAGCCCTAAGATACTCCTTCTGAGTCGTATTGCCACGGAGGTAGACATCCATGCCCCTCAAACAGTGATTTCTATATCATTTCGCGTAGCTCCAGTGTTTCAAGTATCGCCCAGCAGCGTGTGGAAGACCAGGGAAGTGGAAGGAACGGTCACATGGGAGGCGGGACGGAAATAAAATACCCGACGCCGAAAACTTTAATGCGTACTCTCGAGTTTCTTACAGATCCACTCGTCCTCTTGCAGCTCCTTAGCAGAGCTACGCTTCTCTGGCTCCCACTGTAACATCTTTTGTATTAGGCGTAAGAATTGGGCCTTGTCCTGTCCTTCAAGATTCGTTTCCCTCTGTTCAAGCAGAATCCGATCTTCTAGCAGAAATTTGGCGCCAAAGTCATCTATAGGAATTATACGCAATGAGCGGATATAGGAATTCACTCCAGAGTATGGATATTGGCTTACTGTCATCAGAAAAGAATTTATGTCGGAGCTTGGCTCGGGCTAGAAGACTGGGTGGGGGAGGTCCAAGAAGCCTTATAATCTCAGCAAGGTGAGCCCGACTCCGATATGCCTGAAATTCTGGGTCACAGCCGGTGAACAAAGATCCGCCCTCAAAGATGTTCCAAATCTGTGAGGAAACGCAAGACGTCAGAAAATTGCGACCAGTGCTACTTGGCTTAGTATCCTTACCATACATCCCACATTCCATATATCAACACTATACGTCCATGGGACCTCCAGTATCACCTCCGGCGCGCGATAGATATTAGGTTGAATATCTTCTAAGTGCTCTATACCACCGGGTATGGCCGAGCCAAAGTCACATAGAACCGGCGCGCCCCATTCTCGGGGCATCCTAAGCTCCCGGGACACATAGATGGTCCTTCCATCCAGCTCTTTCCTGGGGCAAGGGTTCTGGAGCTCATCTTCCGTAAAGTCTCGGAAGACTGAGTCATCGGCAATGCCGAACATGATATTGTCGGCTTTGATGTCTAGTAGTTTACAGGTAAGCATATAATAGAAGAAGGGGAAACAAAGCTGGGGTATATACCAGTGTGGATAATGTGGCACTCCGTATGAAGGTAGTCCAGTGCCAAAAATAAGCGCTTCAACACAAACGCCAGAACTGGTGAAGGTAGCCTCTGTACCGGGTTGCGGTGCAGAAATGTGAGCACGCTTTCCCATAATGGAGGATGAACGAGACACCGATGTTTGTCCTCGGGCCCATCAACATCAAAGGAGTCTAGTAACGACCGAACAGCGCTGCGACCAGGATGATTTTTCGAGCCTCTCTCGATGCGCTTATACATCCGGAGCTCATCATCCAATTGCTGCCCCATAGAGGCAGATTTAATAAAGATCTTGATGGTAACATACCCACAGTGGCTATGATTTGAGTCTGTGAGCAGGCCGATTCGCGATGACCTCGTCCGCGGGTGGAATGGGTTACTTACTTCATGTCCCGCGCAAGCCACACTGTGGAGCTAGCTCCGAATCCTAGTTTTCCCACAATCTGATACCGGCCCTGGAAGATTTCTCCTATTCGAGCAGGATAATACCGGGAAGCGATATAATCTGGCAAGGTCTCTTCTTCAATTTTCTGGCCCACTGGGACCCGGGTGAAGTTTGGGTTGGAGAAGTTGAGGGGCTTCCACGTCCGTCCAAACCGCGGTAAGGAGCGTAGAAGCGACGGCAGCATTGTCAAAAGTCAAGGACACAAACCTCCGACACAAATAGTAGCATAAATGCGAACAACATACAGTGTTGATTCAAGTGTTGATGGCCACGAGGTGGGCGATGAAGAACAGGAAAGGCGCGACCGTGTGATATTCACGTAGTCACGTGGCTCAGCTCTGCCAAGGCTCAAAACAAGTGGCCTCAACCGCTCGCTGTCTGAGGATGGAAGGGGGAACATGACGACTACAACAGGGTGCCTCTGCGGGGCGAGCACTATCACCCCACATAGTTCCATGTCCCAACTCTTATTTGTGCATCAGTTATCATTTTAGTGTGAAGCTCTATTGGATATCCAAGGCCATCGCAGATAGATGATTTGCATGAAACACTGCAGAACCAACAGGGGCTGAGGTTTAGCCGCCAGCACTAATGGGCGGGCTTTCTATTTTTTTCTGGTTGGCAAAACCAGGGTTATGTCGGCGGTAACATTTTTCAGAGAGCGCTCAGGCGGCGTACAGAACACGCATTATTGGCTTTCGGTTGCCGTCGATATCTGGTCTTACGCGCTGGCTGATTTTGGGTACCTATACTTAACCCATTAGCCAATTATAGCACCGTCGTTCTATCAGTGGCTTTGCATAGTTGCCCCCCTTTGGCACCGTACCTTACGCCAGATGAACCAGGGGCATAGCATATATTGATATAAAAAAGCCTGCCACTCCTCTGCGAGCAACTTTGGTTAAAGATTCACAAATCTCCTCTTTTATCCTATTGCAATTAACTTCAGCCAATCCTCGCATATCAACCCATTACCACCATGTCTAGAGCTTTCTCTACTGCTCGGCAGAGCCTTGCAAGATGGTTAGGGTACAACAAGGAATTACTGCCCCCAGTTTTCAAGGAGGCTGCTGAGCGTTATGCAGAGAACGGTGCTGTAGCGGTATGTCTTCGCAAATGCTACCGAGCTCTTTACTAATCCTGGCCTAGAAGGTCGGCAAAATTGACTCTATCGAGATTTTGTAGGTGCACCAGGATTCTTGTTAAGGTTTCGACTCATGAATGATTTGATAGACATCGTAACGATGGCAGCAGCCCGGTTCACCAGTCTCACTTCAACCGCAACGATAAAGCGCTGATTATCAGCGCCCGAATCGCCCCCGCTGACGGTACTCGGCCTCGAACCCACCACATATATGCCGATGGTACCGGTACCATCAAGAAGGGCGACAAGCGCGAATACTCGACATCCTCCGGGCATGAGGCTTAAGCACGCCCTTACACCAGCTGCTATCAGGCGGGGTGATTTAGGTGGAGTTGAACAATCGACTGGGTACCATTTATCGATCTTGCGCACTTGCAGGATGAGGGCTTCAGAGCAACGGAGCTAGTCTATATTTGGTTAGAGAATTCTATTTTTGTGTACAGCGCTTCAGCGGTTTCGCAGAAATGATTCGCTAGATGACCAAGAATTCGGCGCTAGTTATATTTTGGTCGCAACTATAAACCAATCAGAATTACTTTAAGCTTCAGCATAACAGTGGTCGTGTTTCAGATATCGTAACTTCAGCGACCTGTAGACGACGGCTCCAACAAATTTTGCTGGCACAAGAGATTCTGACCGATCTATCTCAGCGCTCCCAAACCGAGTCTGAGGTAGGTAGATGTGTTTTAATACAACTCGAATATGGCAGGATGAGCGTTTCTTGAATGCTTTCGCGATAGTGTAGCCGTAACTAGGCGCGGTTGGGACCCAGTTTATAGTCGTCCTGATTCAGGACCACTTACCTAATCTAACATCGATCTGGTGGGAGACTTCATGAGGGTCGCTGTCTTGAAGGGAGACGGGGATCTGGGCCCAGTCCGAAGGAAACCTCAACGAATCATGACTAGGGTGGGGAGTGGTGGTTGTGTGATCCACCGACAACTTCGTGGTCTCCGTTTCATGTTAGCATTTTTACTGCCCTAAGGGGGCCCTCACTCCGTGGATCATGACAGGTGGGGAATAGTGACGGTCGCTGAGGAGCGCTATGGAGCGCTGCAGAGGATCGCCTGGAGGCTTGCCCCATGTCCCCCTTCGCTGCAGGTTTTGTATCCACTCAGACTCTCCATAGTCTCCATTTCATGTTAACGTGTCCAATGGCATTGCCGTGTTGGGTTTTACTGCCCCTTTTTTGATCAATGAAGCCGTAGCCCTAGGAAGAAGACATCAATGCCCCTCAACAGTGATTTCTATATTATGTCGCGTAGCACCAGTGTTTCCAATATCGTTCAGCAGCGTGTCAAAGACCGGGCAGTGGAAGGGACGGCTACATGGGAGAAAGGTTTGGAATATATATAAAGCCCGACGTTCCCGCCGGCCTATCTGGAAATCATCGTCTTTTCTCTCCTCATAAATGCTTATCCTAGCTTGACTCTTGGTAGTCTACCTGACCCTCAAAAGGCTTTTCAATTTGCATATTGTTTTCGCATTATTGTGTTGCGTTCTTCTATAAGGGTGACGTTATCATCGTGTGATTGTTTATTCCTCACCTTGTTGTTCCGCTGTTGGTTCCTATGATAGTTTTGTTCTCTTTGTACCGACTGCCAACATGTTAGATTCTTCGTGTACCGTATAGTGTATTGACTGTGTTTTTATCTAACCATGTCATACTTTATTCCATGTGCTGCCTTCCTGTTCCTGGCCTAGGTCTGCTGTCAAGTTGAACCACTCTCTTTTCTTGATCGACCGCCTGGCAGCTCGAGGGTGCCGGCCCATCCTGCAAAACATCAAGTCGGTTGCCACCAGCCCTGCAGCCAATTACCATAGTACTGTGCCGCGTCCTGTTATGTGGCCCTCGGATTGCTTTCGCCGGATGTCATTTCGCGCCAGTCTGACCCTTAGGTGGTACATGTGAGAACGCGACATGATTGCTGACAGTTCACTGGGGGTTCTGTAGACCTCATGGGCATCGTGTCCTGGAATGTCGCCGCATTATCAGCCGGCCTTCTGCAAATGGGATGGCCCTTGGCTGTGGTTTATGGTTTACGAAATACAGTACCCACGATAATGTACAGTTGATGATGATGATGATGATTCATACGCCGACCCCTCGCCTCAGGGCGATATGCGGGACCGCCACTATCTGTACTCTATCTGTGCGTCTATTTACAGTAAACTATTACTTTCCTGACGAACTTGGAGCCTCGTCAAGGCCTGTGTTGGCCTATGCCTGGTGTTCTGTTCTGCCGCCCTCGTGGCGCGCGACTTCGAAATCTCTGCGATGCCTCTGCATAGTCCAGTACCGCGCCTAAGACGCTGCTGTCCTGCGGGGCATCTTGTAACCTACCTTCCTTACCTTGTTCAGCTCCTCCTAGCATATCTGAAATGTTGTTGAATGCTCTTCCTATTTTGCGTCGTAGCTCTTGGCGCAGCCTGTTTAGCCGCGGGCAGTCAATGAACACATGGACCACTGTCTCTACCGCCCCACATTCACATTTTTCCTCTTCCTGGAAGCGATGTTGCTTGCCATATGTTGCCAGCCACGAGTGGCCGGTCCGGAGTTGGGTGAGCAGATAAGCTCGGTTGCGAGGGAGTGAGCCGTAGAGCCGGCGGGTGCGGCTTGACGGTAAGGTCCGATCGATTTTGCGGAGGTGCCCTCCTTTCTTGGAGGTTCTCCATTCTTGTTCCCATTCCTTGCTAATTCTATCGCGGATATATCCCTTTTCACGGGACAAAAGATGTCGGAACGGGTGTTTCTTTTCTAGGCCTACTGCTTCTTTGGCAAGCCGGTCTGCTGTCTCATTTCCAGGGTCACCGCAATGTCCCGGGACCCATTGTAGTCGCAGCGGGATTCCTCGGGCTTTTAGCTCCCCAGCCGCCTGATGGATGGCCTGAAGAATTCGCTGGCCTGACTTATTCCATGCATTCGCAATTGCCTGCAGTGCGGACATACTATCGCTGAGGATTGTTGCTGGGCCTCGTGTTGTTGTCGCAGTAGTTTGATTCTTTTGCGCCAGTTGAAAAACCAGCCCAATTGCATAATAGATCGCCATGAGTTCTGCTGCATAGACAGACCAATAGCTCATTGAACCGATACTAATTTGTCGGGACCCCAAAATCTGCTGATTTTTGTCCAGGGCTACTGCTGCAGCACCCAATTGATTTTGTTGTCCTGATGCATCTGAAAACACCGTGGCACCTGTCATTGCTTGCCTTGCTGAGGCGTTGGCTTTGGCCTTCTCTCGGTCAGGCTCGATTTCAATTTCCGTGAAGGGCTGAGTTCGCCATGGTGCTAGGGGTGTTGGGTCAATGGTTTCTAGGGCTTGTAGACGGTTAAGGTCCATAGTCCGCATCGTTTCTGCAAGGGGGAATCGTTGACCACTTCCAATATGTGAACTCCGCGCTATTGCTCGAACGATCACTCCGTGGATTGGGTGATTTCCTGGTAATGTGCTGAGGCGGGCCGCTGTTATCTGTGCCCGTTGCTTAAGTCGCAAGTGGGTGGGTAATATGTGGGATTCAACTTCCAGTGCCTCTGTGGATACTGTTCTAAAAGCAGAGAGGATCCGGATAAGGGCCGTTCGTTGGACCGTTCTCAGGAGCCTTAGGTGTGTTTTGTCTCTGAGTGGGTTGTGCCAGACTGTAGATGCATAGTCTATGGTCGGCGTTACACACGCTTGGTAGAGTTGCCGCATCTGTTCTGGTCGGAGGTGTCTGAGCCCCCCAAGGGCTATATTCACCTTAGTCGCTCTCCTCACTGCCCGCTGTATATGTTCTTTCCATCTCATCTCTTTATCAAAGATGACCCCTAGGAGCTTAGCCGTGTCGGCTGGTTTAATGACCTGGCCGTTTATGAGAATCTGCCCTTTACAATGCTCACTCTTGCGGCGAGTCAAGTGTATTAGCTCGGTCTTCTCAGCGGCGAAAGACGCGCCGGTTCGTCGCGCCCATTCGTCAATCCGCGGGATGTCTTCTTCCTGGATTTTCTTGATGTTTTCCTCCGCTGATGGGCTGGTTCTCCAGCGGAAATAGTCATCGATAAATGCAGATGCACCACCGTTGCTGTCCACTGGTTGGTCTACCAGGTCCGAGTTATAGAAGCAGAATAAGATTGGTGAGAGTGGGGATCCTTGCGCGAGGCCGGCATGTTCTAGGGGGAGGTTTTCAGTCTCAAAGTCGTCAAATGTAACACTCGCTTGTCGATTTTCCATAAAACTACAGATCCACTGTCGGGCTTTAAATGGGATACCTTTTGCCCGTAAACGAGTGTCAAGGCTGGTTTTGTTGACCCCATTGAATGCGCCTTTAAGATCGAAGGCAACTAGCGTGACCACCCTGGATCGCACCCATGCTCGATCGATCGCGTTAGCAAGTACTAGAAGGGCTTGCTCAGTGTTACGTCCTGGTCTGCCCCCAAACTGCGTGTCTGGTAGCAGACCGTATTTCTCAGCCCAATAGGACAGCCTTCGGGCCATAACCGCTTCCAGTAATTTCCCCAGGGTGTTCAGCAGCGAGATGGGCCGGTAGGCCCCAGGTGCAGAGTAGTCCGGTTTACCCGGCTTCCGCAGTACCACGATTCGTGCCCGTTTCCATTGATTGGGGTAGTAGCCAAGGTCTAGTGATTTTGTGAAGATTATGGTGATGGTTTCCTTCAGGTATGCCCATAGTTGCTTCCAGACGAGGGTTGGGATACCATCCTCGCCAGGGGCTGTGGTTCCCTTAGCTGCTCTGATTGATCGGTGAATCTCTATTTCTGTAATCGGCTCCCACCGCAGCTCCTCCGCGGGGGACTCCACTTCTTCGTCCCCGGGATCTGCCATTTTTGGAAAAAAGGCTTCCAGGAACACCTCTGCCTTCTCTTGGTTGTCTGTGACTTCTTTGGTGTCCACCTTGAGTGTTGGGATGCTCATGTCGGCATCACGGGGGCGCATGTAGGTGGCTGCTTTCCACAGGTGGCCTTCGCCTGCTTTGTCAAGGAACTCTCTCCAGTGGCCGGACTTTGCCTTTTCAATCGCTCTTGTCCATTGTCGTCTTTTCCGCCGCATTTCTTCAAAGAGAGTTTTTGTCATTGGGTGACTAGGTCCTAGGATTGCACATCCATCCTGCCATCTCCGGCGGATCTGATTGACTTCGGTCTGTTGGACCTTAAGATCTGGGGTGAACCATCGCTTGGAGTATGGAGATGGCGCTAAGAATGGGACATGTTGGTCAAGGACAGTGGTTGTTGTATGAACCAGATTCTCGACCACTTGATCCAGGTCCTGGCTTGACAGGATCCTTGGTTGTGGGTCAATCAGGTTGAGTATGTCTTGGCCCACCTTCGTCCAGTCAGCTCGGTCATAGGCTCTTTTCAGCTTCGGTTTTACGTTTTGCTTCAGTTGGAGACTCCATTCCGAGTATGTCCCGCGATGGTCTGACCCATAGTGGTGGTGGTAGAGTTGACACTTGATTAGTCTTTCTGTGTTGTTAGTGAGTGTGAGGTCTAGGACTGATGTTTTTCCAGGTTCTTTGAGAGACCAGAATGTAGGCTGGCCTGGAGCCAGGCACCATTGTAGTTCGTGGGCTTGAAAGAAGTTAATCAGCTCCTCTGCGTGTTCTGCGAAAGAGTGGTGAACAGGACGGTGGCTCCATGCAGGGTGGTGGCGGTTCCAGTCCCCAGCCAGAATGAGTTTTGTTACTCGGTTGTTTCCTTCTGCATGTTGTCGGATGCTTGTCTGGATTTCTTCTAGGATCTGTTGTGCACTGGAAACCTCTGGCGCTTCATACAGTGCGACTGGTGGGATATAGACGGAGAATATAAGGTATTGTAGTTCTGGGGTCCAGATTTTGATGGCCACCACATCCGGATGATTGCAGTGGATTTGCCGATGTGATGATGTTGAGATCCTTCGGTTTACATAGAGAAGGCTGCGGAACCGGACTGATTCGTCTGTATAGGTTGGTCGGTAAAGTCTCCATGCACTGTGGTTAACATGGCTTCGATAAGCAGTCATTGGTGGCTCTTGGATCAGGAGCATGTCCAGATTCTGACTCTGATGATCATTGATAAGAGCCTCCATTCCCGGTCTCGATTTCATGATATTCAACTGTAAAATACGAAGGTTTGTTGTCATTGGGACGACCTGGGGTTAAGGGGTGCTTGGCACATCCGGTCTCCTGTTGGGTGTTCTCCATTGCAGTCCGAGCATTTGGGTCTTATTCCTGGGAAACAGTGGCGTTGGTCATGCTCTCTTGCACAGTAGCCACATTTTACTTGCTTCTTACATGACCAAGCTAGGTGGCCAAATTGCTGACAGCGACGGCATCTTTTCTGTTCAACCCGGTAGGGTTCAATGCTTCCGATGAACCTCTGCCCTACTAGCAGTCCGTTGTTGATGATCCATTCCGCTGCCTCCGGTGAATCAAGCCAAATCCCCATCGAGGCCGACTTGCCCATGGGCATGTCTCTCTTCTTTAGCCATGCAATGTCTTCAACCCGGAATTCTTTTTCATAAAGATCATTTTCTATCATGATCTTCTCTATTCCTTGTTTCTTGTTCTCTTCCAGATTAAAGTCTTCTGTAGGGACTCGATGGACCACGATGCCAAACCGAGGTTTCACTACTTTAGTGTTATTTCCCAGTTCTTCAAGCCACTCGGTATTGTTCCGGGCTGTCTCAGCGGATTGGGCATCTCGGAATCGGATGACATATCCTGTTTTTGTGGGGCCGATGCCGGCCACCTGCACTTCTTTCGTGGGTTCCGCATTTAGAAGGGCTGTTCTGATATGTGTGTTTGCCGCATCGGTCGGCAGGAACCTCGAGAAGCGGTCATTATCGATTTCTTCGTCGAGAGTCGGTGCAGTGCTGATTCTAACGCAATTCGGTTCATTTCGGGGGCGTGGAACAGTTGTTTTGGGGTCTGGTACCGGGTTACCGGCTACCACTGCGGCCCAGGATTTTGTCGGGGGCGTGTTCGGCTGTTGTGCTTCGGTTTTGGCCCGGAGGGCTTGAATCTCCTCTCGCAATTCTACATTCTGTGTTTGCAGGAGCTGCTGTTCCGCTTTCAGTTCCCGAATTTCTGCTCTTGCTGCCTCGATGATTTCTGTTTGGTGGGCAAGTGCCTCCTTGAAGCTGGTGAAGAATTGCCGGACATCTTGATTTGTCACCCTTCCATTGTTTTCCCCGCAGGTCGCGAATTCAGGGTTCGAGATCGGCTCATTTCCTTCCGTATCTACACCCCTCTTGCGGCGTTTTCTTGTCAATGGGATCCTTGGGCGAAAGACTTCTTGCGTGAAGATTCGTGGTGTTTCCTCCGTGTTTGTGGGATGGGGTTCGGCAACCCCTGCGGGCGGGATCGCCATCGGGCCGAGACTAGTTCCCGCTCGGCACACAATGACAGCTTCAACCACTCAACAATTTTGATATGGCACAATTACAGTTGCCATATATTCATACAGAGTCCGCCGCCCGAAAATCGTTCTTTCCTCTGGTCATACAGTTGATGATGATGATGATGATGATTCATACGCCGACCCCTCGCCTCAGGGCGATATGCGGGACCGCCACTATCTGTACTCTATCTGTGCGTCTATTTACAGTAAACTATTACTTTCCTGACGAACTTGGAGCCTCGTCAAGGCCTGTGTTGGCCTATGCCTGGTGTTCTGTTCTGCCGCCCTCGTGGCGCGCGACTTCGAAATCTCTGCGATGCCTCTGCATAGTCCAGTACCGCGCCTAAGACGCTGCTGTCCTGCGGGGCATCTTGTAACCTACCTTCCTTACCTTGTTCAGCTCCTCCTAGCATATCTGAAATGTTGTTGAATGCTCTTCCTATTTTGCGTCGTAGCTCTTGGCGCAGCCTGTTTAGCCGCGGGCAGTCAATGAACACATGGACCACTGTCTCTACCGCCCCACATTCACATTTTTCCTCTTCCTGGAAGCGATGTTGCTTGCCATATGTTGCCAGCCACGAGTGGCCGGTCCGGAGTTGGGTGAGCAGATAAGCTCGGTTGCGAGGGAGTGAGCCGTAGAGCCGGCGGGTGCGGCTTGACGGTAAGGTCCGATCGATTTTGCGGAGGTGCCCTCCTTTCTTGGAGGTTCTCCATTCTTGTTCCCATTCCTTGCTAATTCTATCGCGGATATATCCCTTTTCACGGGACAAAAGATGTCGGAACGGGTGTTTCTTTTCTAGGCCTACTGCTTCTTTGGCAAGCCGGTCTGCTGTCTCATTTCCAGGGTCACCGCAATGTCCCGGGACCCATTGTAGTCGCAGCGGGATTCCTCGGGCTTTTAGCTCCCCAGCCGCCTGATGGATGGCCTGAAGAATTCGCTGGCCTGACTTATTCCATGCATTCGCAATTGCCTGCAGTGCGGACATACTATCGCTGAGGATTGTTGCTGGGCCTCGTGTTGTTGTCGCAGTAGTTTGATTCTTTTGCGCCAGTTGAAAAACCAGCCCAATTGCATAATAGATCGCCATGAGTTCTGCTGCATAGACAGACCAATAGCTCATTGAACCGATACTAATTTGTCGGGACCCCAAAATCTGCTGATTTTTGTCCAGGGCTACTGCTGCAGCACCCAATTGATTTTGTTGTCCTGATGCATCTGAAAACACCGTGGCACCTGTCATTGCTTGCCTTGCTGAGGCGTTGGCTTTGGCCTTCTCTCGGTCAGGCTCGATTTCAATTTCCGTGAAGGGCTGAGTTCGCCATGGTGCTAGGGGTGTTGGGTCAATGGTTTCTAGGGCTTGTAGACGGTTAAGGTCCATAGTCCGCATCGTTTCTGCAAGGGGGAATCGTTGACCACTTCCAATATGTGAACTCCGCGCTATTGCTCGAACGATCACTCCGTGGATTGGGTGATTTCCTGGTAATGTGCTGAGGCGGGCCGCTGTTATCTGTGCCCGTTGCTTAAGTCGCAAGTGGGTGGGTAATATGTGGGATTCAACTTCCAGTGCCTCTGTGGATACTGTTCTAAAAGCAGAGAGGATCCGGATAAGGGCCGTTCGTTGGACCGTTCTCAGGAGCCTTAGGTGTGTTTTGTCTCTGAGTGGGTTGTGCCAGACTGTAGATGCATAGTCTATGGTCGGCGTTACACACGCTTGGTAGAGTTGCCGCATCTGTTCTGGTCGGAGGTGTCTGAGCCCCCCAAGGGCTATATTCACCTTAGTCGCTCTCCTCACTGCCCGCTGTATATGTTCTTTCCATCTCATCTCTTTATCAAAGATGACCCCTAGGAGCTTAGCCGTGTCGGCTGGTTTAATGACCTGGCCGTTTATGAGAATCTGCCCTTTACAATGCTCACTCTTGCGGCGAGTCAAGTGTATTAGCTCGGTCTTCTCAGCGGCGAAAGACGCGCCGGTTCGTCGCGCCCATTCGTCAATCCGCGGGATGTCTTCTTCCTGGATTTTCTTGATGTTTTCCTCCGCTGATGGGCTGGTTCTCCAGCGGAAATAGTCATCGATAAATGCAGATGCACCACCGTTGCTGTCCACTGGTTGGTCTACCAGGTCCGAGTTATAGAAGCAGAATAAGATTGGTGAGAGTGGGGATCCTTGCGCGAGGCCGGCATGTTCTAGGGGGAGGTTTTCAGTCTCAAAGTCGTCAAATGTAACACTCGCTTGTCGATTTTCCATAAAACTACAGATCCACTGTCGGGCTTTAAATGGGATACCTTTTGCCCGTAAACGAGTGTCAAGGCTGGTTTTGTTGACCCCATTGAATGCGCCTTTAAGATCGAAGGCAACTAGCGTGACCACCCTGGATCGCACCCATGCTCGATCGATCGCGTTAGCAAGTACTAGAAGGGCTTGCTCAGTGTTACGTCCTGGTCTGCCCCCAAACTGCGTGTCTGGTAGCAGACCGTATTTCTCAGCCCAATAGGACAGCCTTCGGGCCATAACCGCTTCCAGTAATTTCCCCAGGGTGTTCAGCAGCGAGATGGGCCGGTAGGCCCCAGGTGCAGAGTAGTCCGGTTTACCCGGCTTCCGCAGTACCACGATTCGTGCCCGTTTCCATTGATTGGGGTAGTAGCCAAGGTCTAGTGATTTTGTGAAGATTATGGTGATGGTTTCCTTCAGGTATGCCCATAGTTGCTTCCAGACGAGGGTTGGGATACCATCCTCGCCAGGGGCTGTGGTTCCCTTAGCTGCTCTGATTGATCGGTGAATCTCTATTTCTGTAATCGGCTCCCACCGCAGCTCCTCCGCGGGGGACTCCACTTCTTCGTCCCCGGGATCTGCCATTTTTGGAAAAAAGGCTTCCAGGAACACCTCTGCCTTCTCTTGGTTGTCTGTGACTTCTTTGGTGTCCACCTTGAGTGTTGGGATGCTCATGTCGGCATCACGGGGGCGCATGTAGGTGGCTGCTTTCCACAGGTGGCCTTCGCCTGCTTTGTCAAGGAACTCTCTCCAGTGGCCGGACTTTGCCTTTTCAATCGCTCTTGTCCATTGTCGTCTTTTCCGCCGCATTTCTTCAAAGAGAGTTTTTGTCATTGGGTGACTAGGTCCTAGGATTGCACATCCATCCTGCCATCTCCGGCGGATCTGATTGACTTCGGTCTGTTGGACCTTAAGATCTGGGGTGAACCATCGCTTGGAGTATGGAGATGGCGCTAAGAATGGGACATGTTGGTCAAGGACAGTGGTTGTTGTATGAACCAGATTCTCGACCACTTGATCCAGGTCCTGGCTTGACAGGATCCTTGGTTGTGGGTCAATCAGGTTGAGTATGTCTTGGCCCACCTTCGTCCAGTCAGCTCGGTCATAGGCTCTTTTCAGCTTCGGTTTTACGTTTTGCTTCAGTTGGAGACTCCATTCCGAGTATGTCCCGCGATGGTCTGACCCATAGTGGTGGTGGTAGAGTTGACACTTGATTAGTCTTTCTGTGTTGTTAGTGAGTGTGAGGTCTAGGACTGATGTTTTTCCAGGTTCTTTGAGAGACCAGAATGTAGGCTGGCCTGGAGCCAGGCACCATTGTAGTTCGTGGGCTTGAAAGAAGTTAATCAGCTCCTCTGCGTGTTCTGCGAAAGAGTGGTGAACAGGACGGTGGCTCCATGCAGGGTGGTGGCGGTTCCAGTCCCCAGCCAGAATGAGTTTTGTTACTCGGTTGTTTCCTTCTGCATGTTGTCGGATGCTTGTCTGGATTTCTTCTAGGATCTGTTGTGCACTGGAAACCTCTGGCGCTTCATACAGTGCGACTGGTGGGATATAGACGGAGAATATAAGGTATTGTAGTTCTGGGGTCCAGATTTTGATGGCCACCACATCCGGATGATTGCAGTGGATTTGCCGATGTGATGATGTTGAGATCCTTCGGTTTACATAGAGAAGGCTGCGGAACCGGACTGATTCGTCTGTATAGGTTGGTCGGTAAAGTCTCCATGCACTGTGGTTAACATGGCTTCGATAAGCAGTCATTGGTGGCTCTTGGATCAGGAGCATGTCCAGATTCTGACTCTGATGATCATTGATAAGAGCCTCCATTCCCGGTCTCGATTTCATGATATTCAACTGTAAAATACGAAGGTTTGTTGTCATTGGGACGACCTGGGGTTAAGGGGTGCTTGGCACATCCGGTCTCCTGTTGGGTGTTCTCCATTGCAGTCCGAGCATTTGGGTCTTATTCCTGGGAAACAGTGGCGTTGGTCATGCTCTCTTGCACAGTAGCCACATTTTACTTGCTTCTTACATGACCAAGCTAGGTGGCCAAATTGCTGACAGCGACGGCATCTTTTCTGTTCAACCCGGTAGGGTTCAATGCTTCCGATGAACCTCTGCCCTACTAGCAGTCCGTTGTTGATGATCCATTCCGCTGCCTCCGGTGAATCAAGCCAAATCCCCATCGAGGCCGACTTGCCCATGGGCATGTCTCTCTTCTTTAGCCATGCAATGTCTTCAACCCGGAATTCTTTTTCATAAAGATCATTTTCTATCATGATCTTCTCTATTCCTTGTTTCTTGTTCTCTTCCAGATTAAAGTCTTCTGTAGGGACTCGATGGACCACGATGCCAAACCGAGGTTTCACTACTTTAGTGTTATTTCCCAGTTCTTCAAGCCACTCGGTATTGTTCCGGGCTGTCTCAGCGGATTGGGCATCTCGGAATCGGATGACATATCCTGTTTTTGTGGGGCCGATGCCGGCCACCTGCACTTCTTTCGTGGGTTCCGCATTTAGAAGGGCTGTTCTGATATGTGTGTTTGCCGCATCGGTCGGCAGGAACCTCGAGAAGCGGTCATTATCGATTTCTTCGTCGAGAGTCGGTGCAGTGCTGATTCTAACGCAATTCGGTTCATTTCGGGGGCGTGGAACAGTTGTTTTGGGGTCTGGTACCGGGTTACCGGCTACCACTGCGGCCCAGGATTTTGTCGGGGGCGTGTTCGGCTGTTGTGCTTCGGTTTTGGCCCGGAGGGCTTGAATCTCCTCTCGCAATTCTACATTCTGTGTTTGCAGGAGCTGCTGTTCCGCTTTCAGTTCCCGAATTTCTGCTCTTGCTGCCTCGATGATTTCTGTTTGGTGGGCAAGTGCCTCCTTGAAGCTGGTGAAGAATTGCCGGACATCTTGATTTGTCACCCTTCCATTGTTTTCCCCGCAGGTCGCGAATTCAGGGTTCGAGATCGGCTCATTTCCTTCCGTATCTACACCCCTCTTGCGGCGTTTTCTTGTCAATGGGATCCTTGGGCGAAAGACTTCTTGCGTGAAGATTCGTGGTGTTTCCTCCGTGTTTGTGGGATGGGGTTCGGCAACCCCTGCGGGCGGGATCGCCATCGGGCCGAGACTAGTTCCCGCTCGGCACACAATGACAGCTTCAACCACTCAACAATTTTGATATGGCACAATTACAGTTGCCATATATTCATACAGAGTCCGCCGCCCGAAAATCGTTCTTTCCTCTGGTCATCTGGTCATACAGTTAGAGTCGTTTCTGGTGTCATCCCCCTATACTCTTTGATTATTGTTCCAACCCTAATGCCAAGTACGCTAGTCTATTATAAGAAAGGATCCAGATTAATGTGTTTTCATAACTCTGTACTGTATGGTATAGCTGTATTATATTACCGAAGCTCATGTATCTTGTATGTATAGATCATACGGACATAACCTTGGTTACCCCACCATAAATGTTCCCTGCGGATAATCTCCTGATGATCGATTCTTACCACAGGAATACGATGGCACCCAACCTGGCGCCTTCGAACGGATTCTCAAGTTTTATGCCAATTGTACTTTGGCTCCTTGCATAACATATTGAATATAATTTGCCGTACTAAGGCTACCGAAAATGACTGACTAATCGTGATAAACCTTAGCGTGTTAAGACGGATGCATTTATCCCAATTTCGAGGAGGGCATAGTAGGTATGCCCTCTCAAACTCTTAGAATAATTATGCAGCACCTTAGGCTTCTATTTTTTCTTTTTTCTTTTTTTTTGCTTTTCGCTTTAATTACTATGGCTAGTAACATATCCGTCATCAGCCAGTTGATGGGACCTTGGGAGGTCGATCATCTTGAGAAACTGGGGTTGTTGCTTGGGTGCTGTTGATACACGTCACTTCCTGTGTTTGCTTTTTACTTACATACATATTCTCAAGACTATGATTGGCTTTTGAACCGCGACAGCCTCACAGCAACACGTAGCAGATGGCCCCTCAACTCCCAACTCGATTTTTAGCAGGCCCTTAAGGAATTCTATCCTGCAGTTCTAATATCTACTGTAGGAGATACTCTTTTTCTCTAGCAAAGACTACATGATTCCTTCTCGCTAAATTTCACCTCTTTATTGTACGTGGCATATAGAATGGTTTTCACACGCGATGACTATACGGTCGCATGGATCTGTGCCTTGCCGTTGGAAATGGCGGCCGCGAAGGCCATGCTGGACGAGGTTCACCCTCCGCTCCCCCAGCCAGGAACTGACCACAATGTTTATATACTTGGGAGTGTTAGCAGCCACAATGTAGTGGTGGCCCCTCTGCCATCCGGTGTGTACGGAACCATATCTGCTTCAACTGTGGTATCACACATGGTTTCTACCTATCCAAATATCCGATTTGGATTGATGGTGGGTATTGGTGGCGGGGTCCCGAGCCAAAGTGCTGATATTCGCCTTGGTGACGTTGTGATCAGCAAGCCAACTGCCACTTCAAGTGGTGTTATCCAATATGACTATGGCAAAACACTTTTAGATGGACGATTCCAGCACACCGGGTCGCTTAATAAACCGCCTTCGGTGTTGTTGAAGGCTATGTCTCAATTAGAGAGTGCTTATATGACAGGGAAAAGGCCGGTTAGTAAGATCTTGATTGATATACAGCACAAATGTGAAGAGATGAGAGAAAAATTTTCACGACCGAAAGATGACTGGCTATTCCGATCGACATACAATCATAAGGATAGCGGACACAACTGTTCAGCATGTGATCACACCCAGCTAGTGTACCGTCCAGAGCGAATAACTGATGGCCCTTATTTTCATTATGGCTTAATCGCTTCCGGAGATCAGGTCATGAAGGATGCTAAGACTCGAGATTCTATTGCTCAAGATCTAGATATACTCTGTTTTGAAATGGAAGCTGCTGGGCTTATGGACGAACTCCCATCACTTGCCATTCGAGGCATCTGTGACTACTGTGATTCCCACAAGAATAAACAGTGGCAAGGATATGCGGCCCTTGCTGCTGCTGCCTACGCGAAGGCTCTTTTGTCAGTGGTTCCCACTTACTGCTACAAGAAGGAATCATATAAATCAAGGCAGCCAGTTTGGGTGGTCCCCTTCGGAAGAAACCCGCGATTCGTAGGTCGGGAAGAAGAAATCACCAGAACCGAGGAATTGATTGTGCAACAGGACGGACCTGGCAAAGTTGCTATCTGCGGATTAGGCGGAGTTGGGAAGACCCAGATTGCACTTGAACTGGCATACCGCATGCGAAAACGAGACCCTGAGTACTCGATATTCTGGATTCAATGTACCAGCTATGAAAGTGTTGAACAAGCCTACATGATCATCGCCTCAAAGCTAGGAATGGCTGACATAAAGCCGGCAGAGGTAAAAGAAAAGGTCAAGGCCTATCTCGGCCAGGAGAGTGCCGGGAAGTGGCTTCTTCTTTTTGATAATGCAGATGATATGGAGATGTGGAGCCAGGACAACACTAATAATCCAGTACTGGCAGACTTTCTTCCTCGAAGTGAGCAGGGCCATATTCTCTTCACCACACGCAGCCGGAAGGTAGCTGTGAAACTAGTGTCTTCTCATGTAATCACGATCTCTGAGCCGGACACAGAGACTGCTCTCAAAATTTTACAAAACTCACTGGTCGAAAAAACTTTACTTAATGATCATGATACGGCTATTACTCTTCTTGAGCAGCTGGCCTTTTTCCCGTTGGCGATCACCCAGGCGGCAGCGTATATCAATGAAAACAGCATTGGCCTCTCTGACTATATGATACTTTTACAGGACCAGGAGCCAGATGTGATTGAATTGCTGATTGAAGACTTTGGGGACGAATGGCGATACAAAGACACCCAGAATCCTGTTGCGTTAACCTGGTTCATCTCCTTTCAGCAAATTCAGCGATCAAATGAACTCGCGGCAGACTATCTGTCATTCATGGCCTGCATCAACTCTCGCGGTATTCCGCAGTCCTTACTTCCCCAGCCAATCTCAACTAAGAAGAGAATTGATGCCATCGGCCTCCTCAAGGCCTTCTCCTTTATTAGTGAGGATGGCAGGGACCATTTTCTAAATATGCACAGACTAGTCCATCTTGCGACTCGGAATTGGATGAGAAAGAGCCAACAGTTTAGCCGGCATATATTGAAAGCTGCAGACCGATTGAGCGAAGCTTTCCCGAACAATGACCATACTAATCGGAAGCTGTGGCGGGAGTATCTGCCGCATGCGTTTTCGCTATTAGCAGAAGCTGACTTCCAGAAGGAGCAGAAGAGATATATTAAGTTGATTGTGAATATTGGGAACTGTCTATATAGTGACGGCAGATGGAAGGAGGCAGAAGAGCTGCAGCTACAGGTGATGGAGCTCCGTAAGCAAGTACTGGGGCCAGAGCATCCAGACACTCTGACCAGCATGGCTAATCTGGCATCAACATACGGGAACCAGGGACGATGGAAGGAAGCAGAAAAGCTGCAGCTACAGGTGATGGAGCTCCATAAGCAAGTGCTGGGGCCAGAGCATCCAGACACTCTGACCAGCATGGCTAATCTGGCATCAACATACGGGAACCAGGGACGATGGAAGGAAGCAGAAAAGCTGCAGCTACAGGTGATGGAGCTCCGTAAGCAAGTACTGGGGCCAGAGCATCTAGATACTCTGACCAGCATGGCTAATCTAGCATCAACATACCGGAAGCAGGGACGATGGAAGGAAGCAGAGGAGCTGCAGCTACAGGTGATGGAGCTCCGTAAGCAAGTGCTGGGGCCAGAGCATCCAGACACTCTGACCAGCATGGCTAATCTGGCATCAACATACCGGAACCAGGGACGATGGAAGGAAGCAGAAAAGCTGCAGCTACAGGTGATGGAGCTCCGTAAGCAAGTACTGGGGCCAGAGCATCCATCCACTCTGACCAGCATGAACAACCTGGCATCAACATACTGGAACCAGGGACGATGGAAGGAAGCAGAAAAGCTGCAGCTACAGGTGATGGAGCTCCGTAAGCAAGTACTGGGGCCAGAGCATCCATCCACTCTGACCAGCATGAACAACCTGGCATCAACATACTGGAACCAGGGACGATGGAAGGAAGCAGAAAAGCTGCAGCTACAGGTGATGGAGCTCCGTAAGCAAGTACTGGGGCCAGAGCATCTAGATACTCTGACCAGCATGGCTAATCTAGCATCAACATACCGGAAGCAGGGACGATGGAAGGAAGCAGAGGAGCTGCAGCTACAGGTGATGGAGCTCCGTAAGCAAGTGCTGGGGCCAGAGCATCCAGACACTCTGACCAGCATGGCTAATCTGGCATCAACATACGGGAACCAGGGACGATGGAAGGAAGCAGAAAAGCTGCAGCTACAGGTGATGGAGCTCCACAAGCAAGTGCTGGGGCCAGAGCATCCAGACACTCTGACCGGCATGGCTAATCTGGCATCAACATACCGGAACCAGGGACGATGGAAGGAAGCAGAGGAGCTGGAAGTACAGGTGATGGAGCTCCGTAAGCAAGTGCTGGGGCCAGAGCATCCAGACACTCTGACCAGCATGGCTAATCTGGCATCAACATACGGGAACCAGGGACGATGGAAGGAAGCAGAAAAGCTGCAGCTACAGGTGATGGAGCTCCACAAGCAAGTGCTGGGGCCAGAGCATCCAGACACTCTGACCAGTATAAACAACCTGGCATCAACATACCGGAACCAGGGACGATGGAAGGAAGCAGAGGAGCTGGAAGTACAGGTGATGGAGCTCAGCAAGCAAGTACTGGGGCCAGAGCATCCAGACACTCTGACCAGCATGAGCAACCTGGTCTATACATGGAAACAACTAGGAAAGGTCCAAGATGCCTTAGCTCTGATGGAAAAGTGTGTAGAGCTCCGCTGTAACTTGTTAGGTCTAGAGCACCTACACACCATATCCTCCTCTAAACGCACTTAGAGACTGGGAAAGAGCAGTGAATTCCCTATCAAAGAAGTCAACACAGCAGACAACAGCCGTAAACCCTCCTGCCTTGCCTATTGGCAATAATCGTCCCAAGCAGATAAAATCAGACTTCGAACCTGTCACAGGCGGAAAAAGATGGGCATTAAAAGGTTTTTCGGGAGAAAATGATCTACATTAAGCCTTTACTGCGGCTAGATTAAATATGCAATCAACCTGGTTTATGTGTTAACCAGGCCTCCAAATAATCATAATTGTGTGTATCTCTGACACCATAATATCGGGCGGTTATAAGACATAAATGCTTCTCTTTCGGTTTTAAATAACTTTCCAAAAAGGAGAGACTGGGATGGATGATGCTTATATAAATGCCACAACGATTTAGCTTGATTATACAACTTATCAATCAGTTATAGTCTAGTGTAATAGGCTCTATTTAACATATCACTTCTTGAAGATTCATATTTACCCCACATTGCTTGGGTGGGGGCATACGATGGAGCTTGTATCCACGGATCAGGCGGCTGAAGCTGAGAGGCATCATCATCATAGTAAGGACTAAACGTCATCCCCTCAAGGCAGTAGATGCCACTGAGGAGCCTAGTGTTGGGACCATCATATGTTAGCCTACACCATGTGGGTGTTCCAGCAAGAGTGTCCGTGAGGGAGGAGGTGCAGCTAACAAGACCAGTAAAACGATCAGGTTTATGGACGATGAACTTAGACGGGTACGGTATTGTAGCTCTACCCGTCTTGGTTAATCTTGTAAAAGGATCAACTGTGGCCAAGTACAGACAAAAGGAATGTTAACAGTTTGCGGCAGATGCAAGGCACTCTTTGGCTTGTTGGACCGTTGGTTGCAAACGTAAACTTCCACCTCCTATGGTTTACTGATACATTATCAATACAATATCCTTGTGTTATTACCGTTCAGTACAATACAACCAAAATTTCCGGAATATTATTGCTACGGTTACCGTCCTTATATAGACTAGCGTGCTTGGCATGAGGGCTTGAAAAAACAATCAAAGAGTATAGAGGGATGACAGCAGTTTCGACTCCAACTGTACATTATCGGAGACAGGTAGAGGATCCCGTGAGAAGCATCCAGCTGAAAGAACGATTTTCGGGCGGCGGACTCTGTATGAATATATGGCAACTGTAATTGTGCCATATCAAAATTGTTGAGTGGTTGAAGCTGTCATTGTGTGCCGAGCGGGAACTAGTCTCGGCCCGATGGCGATCCCGCCCGCAGGGGTTGCCGAACCCCATCCCACAAACACGGAGGAAACACCACGAATCTTCACGCAAGAAGTCTTTCGCCCAAGGATCCCATTGACAAGAAAACGCCGCAAGAGGGGTGTAGATACGGAAGGAAATGAGCCGATCTCGAACCCTGAATTCGCGACCTGCGGGGAAAACAATGGAAGGGTGACAAATCAAGATGTCCGGCAATTCTTCACCAGCTTCAAGGAGGCACTTGCCCACCAAACAGAAATCATCGAGGCAGCAAGAGCAGAAATTCGGGAACTGAAAGCGGAACAGCAGCTCCTGCAAACACAGAATGTAGAATTGCGAGAGGAGATTCAAGCCCTCCGGGCCAAAACCGAAGCACAACAGCCGAACACGCCCCCGACAAAATCCTGGGCCGCAGTGGTAGCCGGTAACCCGGTACCAGACCCCAAAACAACTGTTCCACGCCCCCGAAATGAACCGAATTGCGTTAGAATCAGCACTGCACCGACTCTCGACGAAGAAATCGATAATGACCGCTTCTCGAGGTTCCTGCCGACCGATGCGGCAAACACACATATCAGAACAGCCCTTCTAAATGCGGAACCCACGAAAGAAGTGCAGGTGGCCGGCATCGGCCCCACAAAAACAGGATATGTCATCCGATTCCGAGATGCCCAATCCGCTGAGACAGCCCGGAACAATACCGAGTGGCTTGAAGAACTGGGAAATAACACTAAAGTAGTGAAACCTCGGTTTGGCATCGTGGTCCATCGAGTCCCTACAGAAGACTTTAATCTGGAAGAGAACAAGAAACAAGGAATAGAGAAGATCATGATAGAAAATGATCTTTATGAAAAAGAATTCCGGGTTGAAGACATTGCATGGCTAAAGAAGAGAGACATGCCCATGGGCAAGTCGGCCTCGATGGGGATTTGGCTTGATTCACCGGAGGCAGCGGAATGGATCATCAACAACGGACTGCTAGTAGGGCAGAGGTTCATCGGAAGCATTGAACCCTACCGGGTTGAACAGAAAAGATGCCGTCGCTGTCAGCAATTTGGCCACCTAGCTTGGTCATGTAAGAAGCAAGTAAAATGTGGCTACTGTGCAAGAGAGCATGACCAACGCCACTGTTTCCCAGGAATAAGACCCAAATGCTCGGACTGCAATGGAGAACACCCAACAGGAGACCGGATGTGCCAAGCACCCCTTAACCCCAGGTCGTCCCAATGACAACAAACCTTCGTATTTTACAGTTGAATATCATGAAATCGAGACCGGGAATGGAGGCTCTTATCAATGATCATCAGAGTCAGAATCTGGACATGCTCCTGATCCAAGAGCCACCAATGACTGCTTATCGAAGCCATGTTAACCACAGTGCATGGAGACTTTACCGACCAACCTATACAGACGAATCAGTCCGGTTCCGCAGCCTTCTCTATGTAAACCGAAGGATCTCAACATCATCACATCGGCAAATCCACTGCAATCATCCGGATGTGGTGGCCATCAAAATCTGGACCCCAGAACTACAATACCTTATATTCTCCGTCTATATCCCACCAGTCGCACTGTATGAAGCGCCAGAGGTTTCCAGTGCACAACAGATCCTAGAAGAAATCCAGACAAGCATCCGACAACATGCAGAAGGAAACAACCGAGTAACAAAACTCATTCTGGCTGGGGACTGGAACCGCCACCACCCTGCATGGAGCCACCGTCCTGTTCACCACTCTTTCGCAGAACACGCAGAGGAGCTGATTAACTTCTTTCAAGCCCACGAACTACAATGGTGCCTGGCTCCAGGCCAGCCTACATTCTGGTCTCTCAAAGAACCTGGAAAAACATCAGTCCTAGACCTCACACTCACTAACAACACAGAAAGACTAATCAAGTGTCAACTCTACCACCACCACTATGGGTCAGACCATCGCGGGACATACTCGGAATGGAGTCTCCAACTGAAGCAAAACGTAAAACCGAAGCTGAAAAGAGCCTATGACCGAGCTGACTGGACGAAGGTGGGCCAAGACATACTCAACCTGATTGACCCACAACCAAGGATCCTGTCAAGCCAGGACCTGGATCAAGTGGTCGAGAATCTGGTTCATACAACAACCACTGTCCTTGACCAACATGTCCCATTCTTAGCGCCATCTCCATACTCCAAGCGATGGTTCACCCCAGATCTTAAGGTCCAACAGACCGAAGTCAATCAGATCCGCCGGAGATGGCAGGATGGATGTGCAATCCTAGGACCTAGTCACCCAATGACAAAAACTCTCTTTGAAGAAATGCGGCGGAAAAGACGACAATGGACAAGAGCGATTGAAAAGGCAAAGTCCGGCCACTGGAGAGAGTTCCTTGACAAAGCAGGCGAAGGCCACCTGTGGAAAGCAGCCACCTACATGCGCCCCCGTGATGCCGACATGAGCATCCCAACACTCAAGGTGGACACCAAAGAAGTCACAGACAACCAAGAGAAGGCAGAGGTGTTCCTGGAAGCCTTTTTTCCAAAAATGGCAGATCCCGGGGACGAAGAAGTGGAGTCCCCCGCGGAGGAGCTGCGGTGGGAGCCGATTACAGAAATAGAGATTCACCGATCAATCAGAGCAGCTAAGGGAACCACAGCCCCTGGCGAGGATGGTATCCCAACCCTCGTCTGGAAGCAACTATGGGCATACCTGAAGGAAACCATCACCATAATCTTCACAAAATCACTAGACCTTGGCTACTACCCCAATCAATGGAAACGGGCACGAATCGTGGTACTGCGGAAGCCGGGTAAACCGGACTACTCTGCACCTGGGGCCTACCGGCCCATCTCGCTGCTGAACACCCTGGGGAAATTACTGGAAGCGGTTATGGCCCGAAGGCTGTCCTATTGGGCTGAGAAATACGGTCTGCTACCAGACACGCAGTTTGGGGGCAGACCAGGACGTAACACTGAGCAAGCCCTTCTAGTACTTGCTAACGCGATCGATCGAGCATGGGTGCGATCCAGGGTGGTCACGCTAGTTGCCTTCGATCTTAAAGGCGCATTCAATGGGGTCAACAAAACCAGCCTTGACACTCGTTTACGGGCAAAAGGTATCCCATTTAAAGCCCGACAGTGGATCTGTAGTTTTATGGAAAATCGACAAGCGAGTGTTACATTTGACGACTTTGAGACTGAAAACCTCCCCCTAGAACATGCCGGCCTCGCGCAAGGATCCCCACTCTCACCAATCTTATTCTGCTTCTATAACTCGGACCTGGTAGACCAACCAGTGGACAGCAACGGTGGTGCATCTGCATTTATCGATGACTATTTCCGCTGGAGAACCAGCCCATCAGCGGAGGAAAACATCAAGAAAATCCAGGAAGAAGACATCCCGCGGATTGACGAATGGGCGCGACGAACCGGCGCGTCTTTCGCCGCTGAGAAGACCGAGCTAATACACTTGACTCGCCGCAAGAGTGAGCATTGTAAAGGGCAGATTCTCATAAACGGCCAGGTCATTAAACCAGCCGACACGGCTAAGCTCCTAGGGGTCATCTTTGATAAAGAGATGAGATGGAAAGAACATATACAGCGGGCAGTGAGGAGAGCGACTAAGGTGAATATAGCCCTTGGGGGGCTCAGACACCTCCGACCAGAACAGATGCGGCAACTCTACCAAGCGTGTGTAACGCCGACCATAGACTATGCATCTACAGTCTGGCACAACCCACTCAGAGACAAAACACACCTAAGGCTCCTGAGAACGGTCCAACGAACGGCCCTTATCCGGATCCTCTCTGCTTTTAGAACAGTATCCACAGAGGCACTGGAAGTTGAATCCCACATATTACCCACCCACTTGCGACTTAAGCAACGGGCACAGATAACAGCGGCCCGCCTCAGCACATTACCAGGAAATCACCCAATCCACGGAGTGATCGTTCGAGCAATAGCGCGGAGTTCACATATTGGAAGTGGTCAACGATTCCCCCTTGCAGAAACGATGCGGACTATGGACCTTAACCGTCTACAAGCCCTAGAAACCATTGACCCAACACCCCTAGCACCATGGCGAACTCAGCCCTTCACGGAAATTGAAATCGAGCCTGACCGAGAGAAGGCCAAAGCCAACGCCTCAGCAAGGCAAGCAATGACAGGTGCCACGGTGTTTTCAGATGCATCAGGACAACAAAATCAATTGGGTGCTGCAGCAGTAGCCCTGGACAAAAATCAGCAGATTTTGGGGTCCCGACAAATTAGTATCGGTTCAATGAGCTATTGGTCTGTCTATGCAGCAGAACTCATGGCGATCTATTATGCAATTGGGCTGGTTTTTCAACTGGCGCAAAAGAATCAAACTACTGCGACAACAACACGAGGCCCAGCAACAATCCTCAGCGATAGTATGTCCGCACTGCAGGCAATTGCGAATGCATGGAATAAGTCAGGCCAGCGAATTCTTCAGGCCATCCATCAGGCGGCTGGGGAGCTAAAAGCCCGAGGAATCCCGCTGCGACTACAATGGGTCCCGGGACATTGCGGTGACCCTGGAAATGAGACAGCAGACCGGCTTGCCAAAGAAGCAGTAGGCCTAGAAAAGAAACACCCGTTCCGACATCTTTTGTCCCGTGAAAAGGGATATATCCGCGATAGAATTAGCAAGGAATGGGAACAAGAATGGAGAACCTCCAAGAAAGGAGGGCACCTCCGCAAAATCGATCGGACCTTACCGTCAAGCCGCACCCGCCGGCTCTACGGCTCACTCCCTCGCAACCGAGCTTATCTGCTCACCCAACTCCGGACCGGCCACTCGTGGCTGGCAACATATGGCAAGCAACATCGCTTCCAGGAAGAGGAAAAATGTGAATGTGGGGCGGTAGAGACAGTGGTCCATGTGTTCATTGACTGCCCGCGGCTAAACAGGCTGCGCCAAGAGCTACGACGCAAAATAGGAAGAGCATTCAACAACATTTCAGATATGCTAGGAGGAGCTGAACAAGGTAAGGAAGGTAGGTTACAAGATGCCCCGCAGGACAGCAGCGTCTTAGGCGCGGTACTGGACTATGCAGAGGCATCGCAGAGATTTCGAAGTCGCGCGCCACGAGGGCGGCAGAACAGAACACCAGGCATAGGCCAACACAGGCCTTGACGAGGCTCCAAGTTCGTCAGGAAAGTAATAGTTTACTGTAAATAGACGCACAGATAGAGTACAGATAGTGGCGGTCCCGCATATCGCCCTGAGGCGAGGGGTCGGCGTATGAAAAAAAAAAAAAAAAAAAAAAAAAAAAAAAAAAAAAACTGTATGACCAGGTCTTCATGTCTTCGATGGATATCAGCCACAACCCTCCGCAAAAGAAAGAGCCCGGGCTGCCAAATCACCTGGCAGGCTCATCTTTTCCTTAGACCTTTTCTTTATTTCCTTATAAATACAGGCTGACCCAGGCTGACCCAGGCTTACTTCAATACGAGCCGGGTCTGATCTCTCCTTTGTTGACTTAGTTCCCATAAGTTGAGTTACCATTCTGACATGGATCGAACATAACCTAGAATCCCGGTTCGCGCTGATACGCCTCATCCAGATCTACACATTCACCATCGGCACTCCCCGTATGATACCATATCCCACACGTTTACTTTTAGAGAATGCTAATCTGTGTTGGTCTATACCATTGTGAAGTGGATTGGCATACCATCTGACTAGTTACCCTCGCGAAACCCAACCTGTTGCGGTCATGCAATATTGCTATGATTGCTCTTAACCCTGGGGAGCGCGGAGGCTGAGCTAGTCCGCGGTAGCGGTGCCCAGTGCCAATTGTCACAAATGAAATTGTTCAAAGCTGATGATACCATGTCCGCAGCACTGCCCGTGACACAAAGGAGCACTGCCTGGCCAATTGCTGCTTGTTGGATGTCCCGGATGCGCAGTGCGAGTAACAGTTACTGCAACCATGCCATGTCACGCTGGGTGGAAAGGGGGCCAGAAGGGTATAAAAGGAGTCCAGTCCCCCACTCTGAGATTAACTGGCCTGCAACTTCCACATTCCACATCCAAGAGCTGCTTCCCACATCATCCTGTACGTACATAATGACAAGCCCTACCCGTGAATGGCGAAAAGGCTTCGGACACAAATGTCGAACCTCCATTGAAAGGCCACAAGACTATTCTATGTTGGGTTCGGTGAGTAGGCCCATCCTCATTGATTGCGAGGATGACAGGGCCAGTGGACGGGATGACGCGGATGGTGATACCATCCCGGAAACGCCCAGCCATCGCTCACTGAGCTCTGTGTGCCATGACAGCCAGACACATTTGACTTTAGGACATTCCGGGTCAGCCGCACCAACCGCTTTGGCGGGAGGGTCTCCATCCTAGGAGATGGCGGTGCAGCGATCAACCCACGGTGAATGCGCCTCAGCCGTTTCCTCGTTGGTGGAGGACACGAAGAGCGCCGTACAGAACATACGCCTAGGTATTTTGGACCGTGCTCTACGATTGACAAAGAACTTACCAGGTCTAGGGCATGCAGGCGAGAGTAGAGGACAAGCGGCGTCTGACGGAGAGCATATCCATGGTCGCTCTGACTGTAATGACAGCATGGCATTCCCATCAGCTGAACAAAACAGTAACTGGGCTGCAAAGGCCGGTAAGTCATTTCTTCACTATTAGGATTCTCCGCTGGCTGAACGAGTACACCAGATACCCTGTTCGATGGCCCTCGCTCAATGCCCGTGCAGCCACCAGGCAGTCAAGCCGATTCTGTGACAAGCGTCCTTGCACACCGGTCAACTCAAGAGGGTGGCTTGGAATTCCTTTGCCTCAAACTGGAGTGGCATTCCTACTCCGAGTTGAGACGGCGTGCCCCGCAGCTGCTCACTCACTATGTCCATCATGCCAGCTTCCAACATAGTCCCAGAGGACGTAAACGACGGGCCGTTTCGGAAGTGCCGCTAATGTCAAAGCATCCAAAGACGGGTTATTCGGACAAGAATCTAGAACAAACGGGATATCAACAAACAGGATCGTCTGGAGAAGTCTGACCTGGGAATACGACGGCATTCAAACCCGAGCCGGCAAAGTCAATATGAGGTAAGTTAAGAAAAAGACATAACAATATACCCTATTCTAGTTCAAAGCGTTCGTCCAGCATCAACTCATCTGTAAAGGTGGCATCTTATAGGGTATTTGATTAGACGGGAGACGAAGGAAAGGTAAACTGTTCCGGGAGAAAGGGCTGATAAGTGCTTGCTTGTCACGTGATATACTAGTCATGTGGACCGACTCGTGTGGAGACACGTATTATTAGTAGTACATTGGCCGTGCCAAGCATTTATCTATGACCCACGCTAACCTTCAATAGGTCCCGCAACCAATAAAAACATCATCAACCGATATTTACAGGTGAAGGGAGAGAAGAAGAACCCCCAGATCAAATTTTGACATGTTTCCAGATCCAGTCCGGCACCTTTTGCTCCTGGCGCTCCCACAAGGTAGCCAGAACGTCCCCACGAATTAAATAAGCAAAATTAACCAGTGCCTGATGGAATTGTGCATATAACACCGCCAGTTGCAGTTCCGCTTGATACCGGCCATTGCCACTGGTAGTTGGATACACGCAATAGTTCAATCGGTGTTTCCGGACCAGTTTACTGATTGTCTCGGGAGTAAGCTTAAGAACAACCTGGCCACCAGGGTGGAAGGAAGATATATATGCTTCGACGTACACAACGTCATTTCCTAGGTTCGGGGGAAACGCCATCGAACAAAGCATCCATGTGGTGTTACCGATACTGTCACTTTGACCAGGACCATGATGATCAGGGCGATTGTCTTGCTCAGGGTTGATTCTTGGCTGAGCGCTGCACGGGGTATTTCGCAAGCTGTCCCAATCAGATGCGAGAGACTGAATCAGAGACTCATTCAAATCGACGAATTGAGTTGGTGTTGGCGTCGGAGAACGTGAAACGTTACCAAGTAAAGATACAGCCGGTGGTCCAACCACGGAGAGTTGGTCTTCTGCGAAGGATGATCCGGGAGCGTTTCGAGTGATGTTTTTATTATTCATCCAGTGATAGACGGGCTGGCACTGCATCCCACGCTTCGTGCATTGGTCACAAGGAATTTGCTCCGAACACTGTCTAACTTAGCCAAGTATACCCCCCCTTCTTTTCTCCTCTGTCATCTGTGGAGAGATATTGGTCACTTACCTTGATTTTTCTCTTACGGCATGTATAACATGCCCGCATCCGCATGACCCTCTGGACAAGTAAGTATGGTCCACAATGAAAGTGTCTTTCGGAAGTTATTGACCTTCTTTGGGTAACGACATTTCTTTCCCGTCGTGACACACCTAGAGCCAGGCTGTCCTTTAGCGCTCTACGCCAGTTAGATTATACGCCCTCTAGACGTGATTGTAGATTACCTTCAGCCGTTGCCTGCCGCACTCGATACAGACTGGTATGTCTTTTTGCCGAAGGGTGCATTCCAGACCACGTTTGGTACATTGAAAGCAGGGTCGTGTCTCAGTGCACTGTTAGAGGTTAGGTGAATGTCCTTTCGTTTATGCGATTACACTGAGTTACTCTGATTTTTTGTGAATAGCAGAAATGGCAGGCCCATGGTACCTTCTAACGCAGTAAGCATTATCCTCCCTAAATTACGCACCTTGTATGAACATACCATTTTTTGTATTCGTCAGGCTTGAGGAACATTCAATGAGCCCATGAGAAGCTTTCAAAGTGAGATTGTGACAAAGGGAGAGCACGAAACGGCTTATGGAGGGGCCAGTCCATGAAATCTGTGGACTGAAACCTCCCGCATTTATATCATTCTCAGCGACTGGTCCATTATACTCCGAAGCTCTAGAATGACACCTTACCACATAAGTTCGGCATTGTGCCTCCGAGAAACCAACATATAAAATGAACTTACGTGCAGCGATCAGCAGCGGTTATGTTACATTAATGCGACTAGGGTTTACAAAAGGTAGCAAGTAACATCCCTGCCCGCTAACTGCTGACCCTGCTTAGATATTACGATCGACAACAGCGGCGGCAAAGAAGCCACAATATGTGAAGTACCAGATACGTTGACGGTGACTGAGCCTATCAAACTTGTGGCGTGGTCGTATCTTCTTCCTGCATGAGTCCGCACTCCGCTCCCAGCTGCAACTGAACACTCTCAGGTAGACACTGGTGCATCGATAGCTAATCTAGCTCCAACAGACTATCCGAGGTATGTTCTAAGCTATTGATGAGGGAATTCCTCGAGAGAATTTGAGCTCGGTTACGGCTTCATGTAATTTCCCATGGCTTGCAGTTGTAGGCGACTCGTGGAAACGAGAAAGGATCAGCGTTGCCTATCTATGGGACATATTGTTGACTATACCGTTTTACATTTAACTTTCAAAACACCAAAATACGTCTAGACTGGGTCCAGCTAAATCGATAGTCTACGCAAGCAAATAGTTCCTTTATGGTACGATTATATTATCAGCAATACAAGGATTGTCATTTCTTAAGTCGGATAAAAAGTACATGTTTTTGGTTGGCAGATACCTCAGTACATACTCTCCTCATGGCTTTTCGATAATTAGATCATGCTACATCCGCCTACCCGATTTTTTTTATTCCATCTTTTCCACCCATTTACCATTCCAGGCAGTCACACTGATAGCGGAGTTTTTCTATTCGAGTGTCGTTATCTCGGCGTTTCTCCATCTTGTCATTCAGGCTTGCATTGCTATCATTCCCCGTATGCCTTGAAACCCTCTGGTATTAAGGTAACTTGGCTGTTTAATGGTTGCCATAGAACTCGGTCCAGCTCCGTCTTACACCTCCGCTTGTCACACCGACGACTGCCAGGCGATTTGTCTATAATACTGTTGATTGATTATTGTCAAGGGATAAACATGAGCATATGTTAAGAAGAGTGAATCTTACCCATGCTGACTCCAGAGTTCGAGAACATGGCCGCTCAATATTCCACACATAGAAAGAATATAATATATAATGCAAAAACAGAAAATGAAGGAAATGGTAATCACGTCCCACATCGTGCGAAAAGGCCTGTTAGATAGGTTGTGGTAATGAGGATCGTTTCGGGTCCCCTGATTGAGATGGTGCTATCAGAGAATTGCTGGAATCTCTATTCCGTAATAACCAGCCAATATTTATTTATCAGAAGCAGCTGTGCCCTACCCTTCCCTTCCCCCAAAGGGATCAGACAACTAGCGAGGTTCTGTTCCAACCAATTAGTTTTGGCGGACTGTGCAGGTCTACAACGAAAGAGGATTTCGCCTGACTCGTAAACCAGCTCATTCCCTGCGTCTGTCTCTAGCCAATGATCACTAGTCTGTGGTACCTATCCCGAACTAAGCGCGAGTCCGACCACTGTTCAATGATATGCAGCTAGAAGATGCGAGGCAACCAGCGATTGTGATCTAGAAGCCAACTTTGCATCATACTCCAATACCTAGGTTTTCAATACAGCAAGAAATGTGCAAAGTGGGGCCGAATGGAGAGTCCAGGGGGTCTCCGCAAATACGGAAGTGTGTACTATGTAGGTAAGACTAACAAGGATTTCATTCCTTTGATTCCCATGCCAGGGTTGCACGCGAACGAAGGACTGATCTTAAGAACTATGCGATGTTGTAGGCTATGGGAAATATGAGAGTATTTTTTGACACCAAGTTATCAACGAGATCGCACTCTGAATTGTTCTTAGCCATCCGGACAGTTGATGAAAACCATGGTTTTTTTTCCTAACGACGATTGTTTATGATCCTCACTAAAGTGTTATACATCAAAGGCTCACAACGTTGTTCCCACGTCTGAGTCCATTCTCTGCAACGCTGCTCCCCTGCCCGAATCCATTCTCCGCCTTCCAGCCCGGACAGCAGTGAAGGCTTTGCAAGTACGGTGCTTAAACATCTTGGCGGATGACTGCAACCGCCTACGGTATAGGCTCAGTCGTGATGCCGTGAATCTCTTAGATACTTGCCAGGCTCTCAAAAAAAGCGGGTATAAGCAGGAGTGGGTAGATCGCTTAGCAGGCAGCGAACTGCTCCATAGCTACGCCGAGACTTTGACAGAAATACTCAGCTACAACGATCTTCTTAAGTTGGCTCTCCTTACTTGGCACTTTGATGGATCGTTCAATGGCCCAAAGGCACCGCCACCATCTCGAGAGCTCCTGATGTTCTTATCGCCACCAACATACGATTGCGAGCAGCTGTGCAAGACGCGCTGGGAACGATACAACCACCGACACGCGCGGGAAGATACATTGGAAGATTTCGGCGCCGAGTTTGTCAGACTGTTAAGCATTCTTGAGTATGAATTTGGTCTAGTATTATTCGTCCGATAGACTGTCTAACAACAATCGCGGGTGATATTTTATCATGAGAATACACCCGGCAGATAAGGTAGTCTGGCAGCCAACTCAGATAGATTTGCTGAATGTAATGCTCGTATGACCAGTCGAGCCAAGCCCGTTTACTCGAAGTGCGGTGTAAGCGGCTTGAGAGAAACTTTGTGCTGGGAGGGGGTGGAGGTTCTTTGTTTGTACGTCCACGGAAGAGTGAATGTTCCAATATAGTGATTTTTATCAACAAGCTTGGTCGACAATTCGAATAATATTGTCTTACTTCTTTGTACGATGACCTTTTTAAGTGTGTTGAGCTTTCTCTCCAGGTCAGGCATAATCAGTATTTTAAGCACCATATGAGGCAAACAGGGTACAGAGGTCACGAACCATTCAGATACGAGCAGGTTATAGAATTAATTCTATGGTATGGCTCGTAAGCCAAGCGGAAATGCACTGACTCCACCAGAAACTGTCCAATCAAACAATGTATTCTCCTCTCGCCAAAGCCAATCAGAGTGCTTCAAGATTCTTTTCAGTTTCTGTCTAGTGTGATCATTCCTTACTTTTCTACTTCTTGTTTTACACTTATCACTGTCTGAGGAAAGAATTGAGGATGCCCCCAATAGACCGTCGAGCAACAAGGTGGAAGCCCGCACGAGTTATGCTAATTCATAAACCAGTGTGTGAATATATACAAATGAAATGTTTCAGTTACTAAAAGGAAAGGAAGACGCATCCATCTACTGGCTAAGCTAGGTTTGAACAAGGAGCGGCAACCGCAATCCCAATTGACTTTATCTCAGTTGAAACCATCTTCAAATCCTGGACTGACGTTTCCCCAGTTGTTCCACACCGTACTTTCGTCAAGTATCGCGCCTTGCGGTAGGTAATCGGAAGGCAGAGCCGAGGAAGATGGACCTGCATAAAAGAATGAGTCTGCTTGATGGGACCACGCTTGCGCAATGAATACATGCGTTAGAACGTGACAATAACTCTGGTTTGGCATCAACCACATTGATAAAAAAAAACTACTCACTGGCTGTTTGGTTATGAGTGGCTATATGCGGAATTAAATGTTGATGCGTCTCAGCATCTTCCTCATAATGCTGAACAATGTATGCGAGCTCAAAGCATTTTGGACCCTGTGGCAGCTCTTTTGCAGGGATGGAGGCCTTGAGGGCCTTTTGATAGCACAATAAGAATGTTTTATGGTCCGTGTTTCTCATGCCGAGGCCCTTATGGATGTCGTCCTGCTGGTCTCGAAAATGGCTGTATAATATATTGGAGCGCGGGAATCCTCGATGACATTGCGGGCAAATAAACCGTATTGATGTGTGCTCAACGATTTTACTGAGAGTGTTATGCTGCCTTTGCAAGCTAACCATGATGAATTAAAAGAAGATCAGGGACTGGTCGACATGACCATGCTTTGATATTTGGGCTTCAACAGAACTAAATACTACCTACGTCAAATATATGCTAAAAATGTCGGGCCAATGGCAATCATACCTACCAACACCTCCTAGTACTTATGTTTCGCCTGTTATATCGAATGGACAGGCACCGTGTTCATTACCTACTTACGAATACTACGTACAATGACCGGCTGCATCTATACATGCATGGCCACTATCGCTAGTGGCTTAGAGCAATTGGCCATCCGATCCTCCAGCCTAGTCTATTTCGAAAATGCTAACTGGATCCGAAGGTTTGCGAATGGAAATCCGCTTGCGCTCGTCCCTGGCCTCATTTCGAAGTTTATCCAGTTCCTTTTCGTCGAACCGCCTTGCGTGTATTGACTCCGCTATCTGTTCTAAAGCCACAAATTTCCATCCAGCTTTGACAACTGCAGTTGCAGCTGGTGGCCCAAGCGACTTGAACTCATTCCATGGAAGGCGGTCCTGGAAATGATTGCGATGAAATGTCACTACCAGGTCGTCCGGTCCTCTCTCGGCGTCCACGAAGATTAAGACCTTAACTGTTGTTAGACCTTGCGTCCTGCAATGTAGGTGCGAGATTCTGACCTCGTCTCTTTGGACACTTCGCCCCGTCGGCCATAGCCAAGGTTTAATACCACCCCAGATGCTGGCCAGGCAATCCATCATTTGGTGCAGACAGATAAGGGAGTACAGATACGAGAAGACTTGGTAGATACTATAGTAGTAACTAATACCAGACTAGGGAAATCTGCATGATTAAAAACACAAACGCAAGACCCTATTTATACTGCATGAAGCTCGCCTTGCTTAGGTTAACCAAGTTGTCGATACATACGGTAGCCGACAAGTACTTAGATGTAACGCCATGCTCCAAGGAGACGAAATATAGATGAAGCTCCTCAAGAGGACGCATCTCACCAGAGACGGCAGTCGGGTAAACAGACTCCAATCACTCCCACGCAGCGAAGAATGCCACCAACCAACTCATGATCGAACAAAGTGTACGGCAATTAGAAATGACGGTTGACGGATGTCAGACCAACAGTTCTAGCAATGCTTCTACAGAAGGGAAAATTTTAACCTACCATTTTGTTGGCTGGTAGTTCACTCTGTCTCGGAAGAACTACGTGTAGTGTGTAGCTATCATCACCTCTGTGCATATTTTTCATTGATAAATGACGATGTAATAAAACCGATCATGTCCCTAGCGGTGTTCCGTCTACAACATAGATTGGGCTCAAGGAACGTCGTATAACCATAAGCCAAAATCTGATTTTAAGTATTACCTGATATTACAAGCTCGACATACGTTTGCATGCATTCTCATTCATTCGCATATATTATCATCTGGATATATTCTCATTTGTTCGCATACATTCTCATTTATTCGGGTATATTGTCATAAGTGGGTCTTTATCTCACCACTCATTGGTAACTAAATTTGGGTTGCACGTAACTTATCTTAGGAGTTCTCAGTTATTCTCATACATGCGCAGAGCTCATCATACAGTCACATACAATTACTTTGCATCTCTAATCTATTCTCATCTGTTCTCATCTGTTCTCATCTGTTCTCATCTGTTCTCATCTGTTCTCATCTGTTCTCATCTGTTCTCATCTGTTCTCATCTGTTCTCATCTGTTCTCATCTGTTCTCGTCCATTCGCATCCTTCCACCACGACGGATCAATTCTATGAAAACTTGCTGAGCCATGGAAGCCACCTCTTCGCTGGAGGACAAATTTGTCGAACGAGTTAAATCAAGAGGGGCACATTTCGGCAGTGATTCGAGTGGACTAGATGGTCATCAGTTGAAAACTATACAATCATGCTTTGAGATATTCGCGGAGTCTGCGTTAGATTCCCTATCTCAGGCACAGCAGTATAGAATACTCCGCGTTCGAAAGCTTTTCCGCAAGGTTTATTCAACTCTTGGGCCAGTGATGGTTGTTCTATGTATGCTGGCTGATTCAGTTACGAATATCGCTAAACTGAATCTGGAAATCCTTATTCCAAAGCTTTGGGATCAGATATACGTCCCCAAGAAAGGACTTAAGGATGCGGCGACAGCTCTCTGCCAGGAACACCAGGCTGTTTTAGAAAGCTCAGGTAGGCAACCAAGTTAACCCTATTGGTTTTCTTTCTTTTCTTTTCTTTTCTTTTCTTTTCTTTTCTTTTCTTTTCTTTTTCTTTTCTTTTTTTTTCTTTTTCTTTTTCTTTTTCTTTTCTTTTTTTTTTGGCACGCAGGCTAATATTATAGACACTTCATTGAGAAAACGGAAGCGCAATCAAAACTCTCTGCATCGCGATGTAGTAGGAAAAGCCAGTCTCCCAACTACGGCTCAGCAGGTTCGCGAGGAAGGATCGGAAGCAGGTATTTCTGACATTTTATTTATAATATAAGATCATGCAGTCTACATTTACTGAGTATTTAATTTAGATAATACAGGGAATAGAAAATCAAAAACCCCAGTCATGCTAATAGCAGATGACGTACCCGGACTTAAAGTATCGCTGCTGCAAAACCAACTCCCTCAGTCAGTTTTTGACTTGGATATCAAGCAGCTGATTGGGTTCATTCAGTGTTACCACTCAACTGCATCCAACCCGCAACAGCTCTCGAATATTCTGCGCCTACTCCAACACTACCAAGCCGGCTGTCCCAATTTGCGATACATCCAACTCATTTTTCCATGGTATGGTGCTTTGCCACATATTGATATCAATATTGATTCAAAGATCGGGTGGAGTGCAAAGGTGCAGTTTTCATGTAGTTTGGCGGTCGAACTAGTTCAATATATTCGTGCGTCATGGGCGACGACGGAAACATCGGACGGAGGGATAGCCTAGCAAAATGATTTTTTCACCTGGCTTTGCCGCAAGAAGTATAACACCGGTTACCTTAGCCGTTAATATGTATCTTGAGGGGCTCCCTTCGATTCTTGCTACACCACCTGGAGGGTCCTGTTTTCGCAGAAGAATAGCACGCACGTTCTGACAAGACTCAAATTGCTTGACGTCCGTCCAATCGGAGTCTAGGACAACATCCTCTCCAGACTAGAAAATATTTAGCGGTCATACTAAATGAATCCTACAGAGACGCATACTTCATTCTTTGCTTTTTCCTCAAGTTTTGTAGGGTTATCGGCGATATCATTGACCGGAATACCTGGGTCTTCAACCTCCATTTCGCCCATGGTCGCAGATGCTTTGAATATGTATAAATGCTTCGTAACGAGAAACCCCTTGAGATAATGCTAGACCATCAGCTACCCTCTAGAAAAGATTGATAGGAGTAGTATTTACCTATTAAATACTACTGCCCCTAGAAATGAACAGGTGTAAGGAAAAATATGTGGGGCGCCAATGTGATATTGTAGTCACAATCCTAATCTCTTTTGCACGGTCGTGTGTAGGGAGAAACAAGCAGGCGCTTCACGTCAGCGGTGTGCGGGGTCTTAAAACATCGAACTTGTATGTCCATAAGAGTGACTAATTCGGGCGGCTTAGGCATCGGTGCATCAACAATTGCTACGGCCGTTTTATAAGAACAATAAATTTGTTTCTTCTGGGCACGAGGAACTTCTCTTTCTTACTTTGTTCTGATATGGAAAAGGGCTTTTTCTTAAATATATATATATATATATAATAAAAACAAATTGCCTATTACTAAGATATTTTTTCCTTTTTCCTACAGTTGTAGTGTGCCACGTTCGGCTAATTTATTACACGGTTGGGGGCAAGTAGATCTGCGAATTTACGCTCTTCTCGTACATAAATGTGGGTCCTCCCTCAAAAACAGATCCACCAAAGCAACGATTGAATGATGGGTACCTAGAAATAGGTATCATACTCTCTAACAGGTTAGTTAATCCATGCTTAATCCGACGCAATGACGTCAGGGATGGATAACCACTAATATTGGGAAAGGCTTGGCATTAGCCAGCTAACACATGGAGTCTCTATTCTGAACATATACACTATATACACTACTCCGTACTTGCTTCGGTATATTTCATCCTCACCCACTGCCCTTCATAGGGTTCGTGATTTAGCTTCGATTGGCTGGTTGTAGGCTAATTATATTCGTGTTCAAAAGAAAAAGTAGTCACCATACTTCGTCTGATCTACATTTCAATATTTGGTCGGTTATCCAAGTACAGTTTTCATCCAGAAGGACCCGATTTTGGTAATGGAATGCGTGCCAAATCCAACATAATGCGGGAGCCCATGGAAAAGGTTTGCGTAATTTGGGAATGTGACGCCCTTCCTCCCACGTTTCAGAAAGCATTTTCCCTCCCGACGGATCAATATATTCAAAAGATAAGGTGTGCCCAACCCAATTTTATCTTCGGTTCGCTGTTGAACATAAGGTGATAGAATCGGATAGTATGACCAATTGAGTAGTTGAGGGCGCAGACGCTGAATAATGCGGGTCATAAAAGGCAGGCTATCGAGAACTATGAACTGGCATTGTAAGCAATAATTCGTATTCGAAGACAGGTAAAAGGAGGACATACAGTTTGACCAGTAGACAGCCAAAACCCATACAACTGTGGTATAGGGACAGTTGGACAGTTCTCTTGAAGCTATGTATAGGTCCCAGCTTCCCAATGATCCTTCTCATCCGCATATTCTTGGCAGTAATTCTCCATTATCCGGTATGGCAATAGAGATTGGATCATCAGTTGCATCCTAGGATCCCGCCCTTGACTATCACCTCAAATCGGATGCAAACATTGAAGCTGCCATGTATCCATTCCTTAACATCAACAACATACATGTGTCCGCAGAAGAGAGGCTTAGGTGATGGGTCACGATTGTTTCGATAAACTTGCGGTTTCGGTACAAATGGGTAAACAATCGAATCCTTTGATCTCTGTATCCCAGCTCATGTAGGATATTAGTCTTGTTCATATTGCGATGACGTAGGTGATATCCCCGAAAAATAGGCAACGTTTCAGTAGGGCAAGCGAATCATGATCCTGAGCTACTATTCGAAGCAGGCACCTTTATTTAAGGGTGAAGAGATTGAGACTATATCAGCCATCAAGGAGCGGATACAATTTGATCTTTGGTTAGATCTAGAGATAGGGGCGAAATGTCCGTTCGGGTAAACAATTTTCCTGTTCGAGGCGCTCTCGAGCCTACCAAGGATTGGACGGAGAATGTCGGATTAATTCTTTAGCTCTATTCAACATACGCCTAATATCTCGCGCCTTCATATGAAATACAGGCAGGTTACGTTGGCGATAGGCTTCTGACATAGACACCGATTTTGTCATGCTTGCACTTCTTGTCTTCCCCTTTCTATATAAGTTGGTTGCGCTCTTTGCAATCCCCCTTAGGCCGGAATATCGCCTACCATGGATGAAGCCATTCGTCCGAGTAGGGCGGTTTTTGACCGAGTTCTCTACGAAAGTTCCAAAATATGGTCTTCCTATCTCAACACATCCAAAACTACAACCCTACTCCCGTTTGATTGTATCGACTTGAAGAAGCTTCACAGGCGAACGCCTTCTTTTCTTGGATGCGGCCTGCTTCCCCAAGATGCTCATACGCCCTTGAAACTCATGGAAAAAGGGCCCAGAGAAGGTCATTATGGCCTTACGTGTAGCTGTCGCTCGATTTGGAGGACTTCCTATAGCAAATGTCCCCTTGAACCTAAGACCATGCCCGCTCACCTAATACTGGGAGTTCAAAGTTCGCTCACTGTGCAAATTTCCGACTCTGCTCCAATGGCGGAGTGGCCAGGTGTCCAAGGAATATTGGGTCATGACGAGGGCAACTACCTTACAGTCTTATTCCTTGCCTGGGCTTATATTCTTTCAGCACGATGGGCAGAGCTATTAAAGAGTGCATCGGATTGCAAAATCAAATTTACAACAGAAAATGTTGCATCTTTTATGGTACCCAGCCATCAATATGCGGCTGAGATCGACTTGGGATATCATGCCGGAAAAGACGAAGCTGGTTGGTGGGCGGTCATACTATCTTCCGGGGGCTGCCGGCACATAACAGCAGACTATAACCAGAAAATATACTTGTCTCCGTGGTCTGTTACGATATCGGATACATCACGCATTGGTGTTATGGGAGACCCTTCTGTTGCTGGTATTGAGCTGCCGTCATCGAGCACTGCCCTTGCATATCTAGCTCGGTTTTGTTCCCGTCATCGCCTATATGGCCAATGTTCTGCGGCTCTGGCTGCGGTGCTTTATGTTCCTTTCCTTAGTGGGAGATTGGTATCACTTCCGATGCCAAAACAGGTCCAACGATCACAGTCGCCCGCAATATCCGCACAACCAGATAAAGATATCATTGGGGAGCATGGGAGACTCCTTCCTTATTATATGACGCTGAGCTCCAATGTTTGGGGTATGCGGTCTCTGCTCTTCAGCACTTTCTTTAATGCAGATATCGAATGTAACCTGGTCAGTGCTTGGCTAAACCCTGCATTCGCAATAATAGATCCTCTCCTTGAAGCGAACGATTTGCCTATGCTCGCGAAGGTCCTGGCAAATCGAGAACCTAAGTTTAGCAGTCTGTGGCTTGGCGCAATTATTACGGACATTGCCAAGATTACATTACGGGATATTCGGACTGGTCTCACAGCGCTAGATCTTAACGCTGCTGCCTGGACCGGGACAGTACAATCTTTTATAGCATTGAAGCCAGGCCTTAGCGACGGCATAACGATACGTCGCGAAGATGAGTGTCGCCTTCTCTTCATTACAGGCTGCGATGGATTTATTAGAGTTCCAATTTACCCTTGGAAGCCTTTTGGTGCTACTCTTCTGTATGACACAGAACCTCAGGTTCGGCAGCATGCATGTTGCGGATGCCATTGTTTAGAGTATCACTCTTGGAACTGGGTTCTTGCAAATGGTGAAGAGCTTGAAGATCTGGGCATAGATCTTACTTCTGACAATGAAAATGGTTTAAATACACATGTACCGGAACGATATCCATCAGCACAACACGACCTTAAATTGTTTTCGGAATCATTGTCAGAGGCGGCTACACGCGGAATATTCAGCTGGCTACGGTCAACAGGATATCCAGCTAATGAGAAGCCCATATACCAGCACTCATGGATTGATATCGAAAGTTCTGACGATGAGTGTGTGGACGATGTGGAATCCGGTACTATCGAGGTTACCGGCTCACAGGAATTCATCGATGAATGGCTTAGCAAGGTTGATTGAAGTATGTTCATTGTGTCAGGTCGATCCACTCCATAAAGCCATCGGGGCCACCTGCGGGATGATCTTTGCATTTCGAACATATGGCGTATTTTCCGGAAATTCCGTGGTCGCCAGTTTGGCAAATTTTCCACTGTTTCCGGCAGCCAGCTTCCTTGCAGGTGAATCTATTATGCGCGTCATTCCAGTGGCTGCATTTCGAGTTCCTGCAGGAGCCTGCTTGTCCAGAACTTGCTGTCATATCGAGGTCTTTTCTCGCTAGTATTGGGAACTACCCTACTTGTTAGCATCGTTTAACGATCTGGTTATGTAGGTCTCATACTCAAGCGTCGTTTTAGTTTAGTACGGAAGGAGACACAGATGGACATTTGACACAGCAAGAACAAGAAATGAATGGAAGCTTATAGGCACAAATGTCTTGGGTGTTATACACCATTTCAACCCCTGCTTGAAGGGCTGCATTCCTTGGGACAGCACAGACCTATAGCTGAAACAAAGGTACCTATATTTGTTCATTATTGTCGCATTAAAGAACGCTCCATGATAGGTGCTGATAATGGTAGAATACGGAACTTATGCGAAGCTGCCTGTCCACAAAAGCCTTGGTAGACGGCGGTGTCCAATAGCCGAGCTACAAAAACATATTGAGGGCCTAAGCCCTCGAGATAAAAAAAAAACCCCCTTTGAATCCATTGGCTGGTCACGCACGCCTAATAATATTAATCCAAAGTACTAGCCTGTGAACGGAGGGCCATAAAAACGTGAACTAATCACTGGTTTGTGATGTTGCACTGCTAAGAAAACTTAATATCCAAGGTCTTTGTCTACACTAGCACATCTCCTGAATTCATTGGCCTATAGGTGCTGTCTTACCAACTCACAAAAGCTAGGCGCTCATTCCACCTTTAGTATGTTGTCGGTTTCACTTGCAGCCTGCGGCGATGCGAGATTAGGCTTCGATTGGCTGGTGGTTTATCCATTGTCAAGGATGTTACGGGGTGGGGGTGACTGGGATGATGATTGGATGGACTTTAGCCCCCAGTGTCCAAGTGTCAACCATCCGAATAGCCAATACAAAAGGCTTATCCGGAAGCGCGCTACATTCTTAAGGGTCTGTAACAGATAATATTAGAGAATTCGTTCTTTATTTATCACAGTACGCCGCAAATCCTATAAAACAGCACTAAAGAACGTTAGGGTCGCGATCAATAATGCCGCTACCCCAGAAGTGTAACTTCCCGCAGTAAGCCCAGCATCTAAATCCCTCGTAACAGCTGTAGTGAGTGCAGTAACCGAGATACTGATTAAGACGGCCAGCCCAGCAAGAATCAGAAGGTTTCTCTTGTGCCATCCATCGACCAGCAATAGTGCCAGAATACCTTCACCGCAGGAATCGGCTGCATCCAGAAAGTGTGTTGTCTTTAGATGACTACTAAAAGTAAGCATGCATCTCTTTACTATCATATATATATTAGTTGATGCCTACCTGTACTGAGTAATCAGCCCTGACTCCTTGAGGAACTGATGAGAATCACTCTTTCCTTGTGAACTCCAATAGAATTCCAGCAACGCTTCTCTATGTGCGAGACGTCTTTTTCGTAATCTGAGCTCATGATGATATTCCTGGGCGCAATAAAAGTAGGGATAATCGTTATGGCCGCCCATCTTCGTGTTTGGACAAAGTGAGCCAAAAGTGCATGACTGAAGTAATCCATTTTCGTTGACACCAGCATCACATTCGCCAGATGCGGGGCTCTCTTGTAGGTATTGTTCTATCTCCTTCATCTCTAAATCGACATTAACAGGTAAGACCATGACCTCAACTTCTTTCCCTTTCTGCTCTAGAAAGTGCACCTTGCAGGGAAAGTCAGCCTAAAAGACACCAAACAGCCAGGGCGGACGAACATTCACTACTTGAACTTTGATCGGAGATCGGAGTGAAATTCGTTTCCATAGTCCTCCGATGTATCTCAGTCTGTATACATCAAACCCTTCATCTATTGGGGCTCTTATATCGCGAGCAAAGTATTTTTGCCCGCGATTATAGCAAACCCAGATGCACTCATGGTGGCCGCTGTTGATAGCGTCGTCGCACATCTTTTGTATTACCGATGGTTTAGCGTCACTGTGAATCCCCGATAGGAGGGGTATTTCCCCAAGGTCACCATTGCCTGATTCTCCTTCAGCATTTGACATTTTATTGACATCAAAATAACTCACCGCTTTGCGGAGACATATATAACACGGTTATCGAGTATGGGTAGGTTTCAAACGGAAATATTCCGTTAAGCTCGGAACTCAAGTTGAGACAGGGCACTCACTTCCCCCCAACGCCGCCGGGTATTTATAGCAGGGTGCTTTACTAGGCCTAGAAAACGATGAATCCAATAGATACCAACCACGTAGGCCAAATTCTGTCTCTATTCAGCTACCAATAGAGCATCTACCTGGGCAAATGTAGTCTCTATGCCACTGGCGCCATAGTCACCAGCATACGCTTTTACTCCTCCTGATTTGCGGACCCATCAACTAGCCGCTGCCGATATTTGCTCCTTAAGCATCCTTACCGCTCGCGAATTATCATCAAGTATTGTATTCGATCAATTTGCGTTAGCGCCCTTATCATTGGCTGTTACTGTTGGCTAGAAGGCCGGCATTTCTTTCTCCTAAGTGCGGGGTACATTCCAAAACGTCAATTGTAACATCTAACTATGCTAGAAGTTACAAACCTAATATGATTGGCTGTTTTTGAGCTCCACCTTGGATAAACGCTCCGAGGACGACAAGCATGAGGCAGAAGGCGAACGATACAGCATAGAGGCATATCCTGCTCATCACAAAAGTCACGTCTACAATCTAGGCACAATACCCCCTCTAGGGTGTGATTGCCTCTTGAGGTATTATACAACATATGCTACTTTGGTAAGTCATAATCTGATATCCTGAAGTTCCCATCCTGAGTCCCAACTTTCGAGCCATTTTCCCAGCCTCTTCGGGGGTCCAGGCTGGTCTGGGAACGCATCATTGAAATTCCGGACCTTGTATGGAGCACCCTTGAACCCCTGCGCTGAATACCAGGTTTTGTCTGACTCACAATCTTTCCACTGCACTTGACATTGACGCTTTCCGCGAAAGAGTCTCTTCCACTTCCCATTCTTTGTCATCAACTTGTCGGATGTGCGGGCCGGAATGACCACAGAAACGGAAGGTAGTCGTTCTGGTCTTTCAGCATGGGCGTTCACTTCCGCTTAATTTCGAGGAGGGCTCGTTCAGCCCCCGAGCATCCCGAGATCAGGGGCGTGGGCGGTGTGTTGTGACATCAATGCCCCTCAATGCCCCCCAACAGTGATTTCTATATTTATCTCGCGTAGCACCAGTGTTTGACATATCGTTCAGCAGTATGTTAAAGACTGGGCATTGGAAGGAACGGTCACACGGAAAAGGAGGAGCACTGACGCTCCTAGCAAGGTCCACGGGACTCTCAAGAGCATCATTGTCCATCCCAGAGATATGGCTATACCTCCTGCAATAGACGTTAATCCTGAACATGGCTAGGTTCCTCCCAGGAAGGCTCTAATTCCCACATGCTTGCTTCCTTCGCGTGCTATTCGCCCGTACCTTTCTTGACCTCATCACCCGCAATGCTGCCGCCATACATCGTGAGCTTCGCCAGAAAATCATGAGCGTACAACCCTAGTATTGATAGTGCTAAAATACGTAAAACCACGCTGAGATATGCCGTCCTGATTCAGTACCGCTTATCTAATCTACATCGATCTGGTGGGAAGCTTGTTGAGGGTCCTTGATGAAGGTCCGTCATACCAACTCTGCGTGACGAGTGATGGCTTCGGTAAGTGTCTGCACCGTCGTGAGACAATTCTTGGAGTCAAAGGAATTGAATGGACATGGCTGCCGTCTTGAAGGGCGATGAGGGTCTAGGTCCAGCCAGAAGGAGACCTCGACGAATCACGTTTAGCGTGGGGCAATGGTGGATGAGAGATCCACCGATCTCTTCATGTCTCCGCTTCACGTTAGCGTGTTTACTACTCTGAAGGGAGCCTGTCTTCGTGGATCATGGTGGGTGGGTAATAGTGGCAGTCGCTGAGGAGCGCTGATAGACTTCGCCAAATCGCGGGTTGGGTTTCGACCCTTGACCCAAAACCCGCCAAGAAAAGTAAATAACGGTAATATATACACATGTAACACATCTGCATATATTAATGTCTGGATCTTTCATAGATTTTACTGTAAAATACGGAGCTCTGGGTTCTTGGCGGGTCTGCGGGTAACCCATGGGTACCCAAAAAAGCAATATGGCGAGGTCTAACCGTAGGTCTCTAATAACCCACCGTGCGTTAGGGGTCCCAACTCTTGCTCATAGGATTGCTCTATATAGAGCTCGTGGGTTCGAATCCCACAGCAGGCATTGACCATGAGTGGTGGCAAAAGGGGAAGATAGGGCCAGGCTCTCGCTGACATGCCCTGCCGTTTGATGGGCCAAGGTTTGGGTTGTCAGGATACATAGGGAAACTCTCATGTAACAGGAACCAGTCCTGCGACTATAATGTCTTGGATTAACTGTCGGATAATACCAACTAGGAGGCTACATGCAGCCTATGTCCGCGAAAAGCCTGAGGAATAAAATAAAAAATAAATAAATTGGACCCGCCTACCAATTACAATGCTACGACTGCTTGTTCGACAACCAGTGCTGGGTTAGCACCCACAAATCTATTTATAAAGCGAGGGAGTTGAGGGTTAATGAACTATTGCTAGTCGTAAACGCCACTGATTATCACGCGATATAGATATTCCGTAAACGAAGGATACGTACATAGACTTCCATCCACTGTTTGTTTTAATAAGTCGTCACATGAGGAGGCACGAAAGTTTGGAGGGTTGGAAGGGCAGCGTCGCTGGGAATCTTCCCTAGCCAACTACATAGGCCCACAGATATCCATATGGACAAAGTTTTGCAATTTAGATTAGGGTGCGCAGGCGAGATGTATTCTACCTAGTATACCTTCCTGAACAGCTGCTTATGGACCGACCCTCTAGGCCAGCTGTAGTTCCAGGTATGAATCTCCACTGGGATTGTGGCCTTGTAGCCAATTTGCGGGATTTAAAGGAACATATTACCTTGGCAAGTCATCATCTGGGACATCCTGAAGTTCCCGTCCCGATTCGCAACATTGTATCCATTTTCCCAGTCAGCTTCGGGTGCGGTGACATAGGACGCGAATGAGAGGTGAGCTCCAACTTCCTTGACGTCAGGAATAAACATCTGGAACATGTCAGACGAGGAGAGGTCGATACCTGATTATAATCCAGTGCTGTGCTAACTTACCTGTTTGATCATTTCCTGGATGTGGGGAGTAATGTCGTCTGGCTGGTCTGCGTCTGGGGTTGATGGTGCTAGTGTTGCAGAGTCTTCAAATGCCGCAGGCTGCGAACGTCTTATTCTTGAGGGTCGTACTCCAAAAGACTTGGATTGAACCCGGACTTCTGCCAGGATATCGGTCCGAGAATAACCTTGTTACCTCTGACCAAGGTCGTCTCTCGTCCCTTCTTAGCTTCAGCAGAAGGCCCGCCTCTTCAGGGGACCATGGCATCCCCTTCCTAGAGCTGCCTTGGGCCTCACCGCAATTGCGCTGAGGTTGTTCAATCTCATGCTGGGGAATTGAGCGACTGGTTGACTGCGCATCTCGGTCTTCACACGTTGTCGGACCAGTGTCAAGCATGCAACGTGGCAAGGCGCCTTCGAACAGCCAAGAAAGGAACTGCAAACGTTCATTAAGTGGCAGGCACAGGAAATGAGAGCGAAGAGAGGTTAATGAATTTTCTGTTGCAGGCATTGTGGAAAGATCTCGAAGCCGTTTAGGAGCTCGTCCTTCTGATTGATGCCTCTTTCGCTTGCAATTTTTAGACGGTTTGCCGTGGAGGTTTTTACTGGCGCCACTAGAGCAAGACGCCCGTGTTTCACTATTGTGATGGGATGGGTGTAAATGTCCAGGACTCTGGATGTGGGCGTGAGTGTGATCCCTTGTTTGAGTATTCCCATTCTGGCTACGAGGCCGTTCGCTGGAAACTCTATGATGGTCAGGTACATGGTGGAGAATGGGTGGAGGTTCAGGATATGGACAAATTGTCTCTGAAACAATAAGACTATCGTCTTGTAGGACAGGTTGGTGCAGGTCGCTAGCTTCCCAAGGTCCGTCGTTGGCAAGGATTAAAGGGTCAATGGGAATGTCGTTCTGTATATCTGGAAGCCTGAAAAACTCTTTTAAGCTATCATCCGAGCTAGACATACTGGGTGATGATGGGCCACCCATTACAGTATCTTCCCAAAAGAAGGGTGGCTCAATCGGAGTATCAGTGATATCTTGGAAATCATAGGGTGATGTTCCATCTGAATTTGAGGTGTGAGGTGCTGGATCGGGTGGAGATGCTGTGGCGTGCTTGGGCTTTTCCGAGTATGGTGTATTTGGTGGAGGTATAGATATCCCCCGTGGTTGAGATTGGGAGCTCAGTGGCGTACCCGGCTGAGTGTTTGTACTGATATTCATGCAGACTTCAGCCGGTGGCCGCGCAGGGAGGCTATGCTTGGGGAATGGCAAAGTGCTAGGGAGTGAATCATGCCGAGGCTTGGGGTGGGTGAGATTGCTGGCTCTTGGAGTGCGTGATTTGTGGGATTTGTGCCGTGAGAATGATTTCGTGTGAGGGGGAGTCCACGGTTTGAAGTTGTCCATGTGATGCGTAAACAACATATTGCAGGAAATGGGATTTTCTGGAGGGGAGACGATTGAGAAGCTGGAGAGGGAAGGTGAAGAGGGAATAGAAATCGAAGGGGAGGGTGTATGTAGGTTATGAGGAAAATCGATTGCGACGCCGCCACTTTTGCAGGTTCCGCTGGCCTCCTTATACTTGCTCGCGGTGCATTGACTCCATCATTCCGCCTTTTTTATCGGAAGAAGTGGCAAGGCGAATTCTTCGCATCGTCAAATCTCGCGAGGCTGCTGACGTGTCCATCTTCATAAAAAACGCGTTGCCTACAGACTGAATCCGGTGCCCTGCGCCAATCGTGTCCAAGTATTGCAGCTCCAAGCCTCACATGTCAAACATCCCATTGACCTAATGCAGCATTTGGGCCTGATTCGCAGGCATACACAGAAATGAAGGAAATGCGGTAATTTCGCTATTGGCTGATACACAAGGCGAGGACACGGAAGGAAATTGAGCCTGGTGGGTCAACTGATGGCCCTTGGGGAGAGAGACGTAGCCCGGATCACCCGAGGACGAATGCCATCCTAGGGACCTGGATCACCAGGGGCTGTTGTTCCCATACGAAATCTCAGAGCTCCGTAGATGAAGTGATCATAAGAGTAGATACAAAAGATCAGAGGAAGAGAGCAGAGGAACCAAAGGAAAAAGAGGGCGTATGTTGGAGATTGGAAAATTTAATCAGAAATCCAAATCAACGATCAGCTCGGGCATGATAGGGCGAAAACCGTCATGACTGCATGACTTCGAGAGCCCAGCGGCCTAAATGCTACCATAAGCAAGAAAAACGGTATCAGGGGCGTGGTGGATAGCTCAAAATCTAATGAAGGGGGTGTAACCATGTCTCAATCCATCAAATGGCCTGTCGGCGACTCCGTCGCTGAAAGGGCGAGTGGGCGGCGCCATACTGGAAAAGGACAATTGTCGGATAAGGCGGCATCCTTCGAAAAGGGGGCAGTGCATGGTGCGAGGGAGATGGGAGGGGGAGAAAAAGAAAAAAGAAAAAGAGAATGAGAAAAGTGCGTCGTCGTTGAAGAAGGCAGGTTGGCCTTATATAGATGGAGTTGTTGTGTCAAGGCGGCAGGAGAGTCAAGTAAAAGCGGCGAGAATACGGCGCGATCCCCAAAGTGGTATACACTATACCACAACGGGTAGTATGGCTACCAGGGGTGGCAGGCGGTGTCCGGTGGCAGAACGGCGGTGCAATGGGTGCCGTTTCTGTCGCCCCGCTAACCGTCACATCTATAACTTTTTTATAAAAAGAGTTTCTAAATAAAAAGATAATCTATATTTAGTAGTCTATTAATTTTAATAATAAATTAAATTAGATCTATAAGTTAAATCTATCTCTTTACAGTCTTAAGTAGTCTATAAGATTATAATATTTTAAGCTTCGCAGTTAACTTGTAATAATTGATCTTTATTCTGTAGAAGTAAATAAATATCTGTTTATAAATTATTATAATACTATACTAATTGTGTATATAGACAATATTATAATAATTGACTCTGATATCTGTATTAAGAAGATAAAATTATAGTTTAGTAATTTATTTAATGTAATAGATATTAATATAGTCAGTTATTATTTTAAAATAAAGATTACGCGGGATAGAGAGAACTTTATACTAAAATTAATATAAGATATATATATAAAGTATATAATAGCTGCTTTTAATTTTAATTTATATAAAACTTTATTTATTTTAATAATAACTAATATTAAGATTATCAAGACTGACACAGAGATTAATTTATAGATTAGATAATATTATTAAGTCTTGCTTAGATCAGTAATATATTTAATATTATAAATTAGATTTAAAATAGTGTTTATAATTGAAAAGTTACTGAGATATATATATTATTCTATAAATAATCTACTAAATTATATACTGCAGTTGATCCACTTTCTACACTCTACTTCTAATAATAGAATTCTTTTTAAATCTATTAATATCAATGACAATTCTTTTATATATTTTGATAAAGCTTTCAGCTATATTAACACTGATTATATAGAATATCTTGATATATAGAAGTCAACTATTAAATATATTTTTATATTAGCTAGTAATTTAATTTTATAATTATCTAAGCTTTAATCTATAGTAAGTTTGTCTATATATAAAGCTGAGTATACTGCTGTATCTATAATAGATAGAGAGATAAAATGAATTATCAGTATTCTAAAAAAAATAGATTTTAAAGATATAAGATCAATGACTATATATATGGACTTTATACTAACTATATAACTTATTTAGAATATAATATTTTATACTTACTCTAAATATATTAAAATCTCAATACACTGGATTTATAAAGCTATTTAAAATAGTAATATTGATCTACAATATATGTCTATAGAAGTGAATCTTGTAGATCTACTAATTAAGCCACTTGTAAAAGTGCGATTCAAACAGCTGATTAAAAAGATTAAAATCTACTAATAGATTCATGATATTATAGATATTAAAGATATTGCTCTTTTAGAAAATTTCTGAGGTCTTAATCACATTATTAAAAGAGTGTGTAGTTGCCTAGAAGCTCTTTGTTAGAACAAAGACTCTTTGTCTACAATCACGTGATTTAGGCCAGTATAAAAGGCCTTCCTTTGTCTATAGAATCATTGAGAATTCAAGAATTTTACCTTTGATTAAGGAACTAGTATTCTTCATTCATCTACACTTCTGAAACGCTAACCTCGCTCGCGAAGTGGTCCTGAAACTATATATTGAACATAGAATCACAGCGTTAGTTACGCTGATGGTATTCGATCAGATCGAAGGTCAAAAAAGTCGGCACCTGGTGAAAGGAAGAGATCATCCAGGTCTATTTACTGAGACTGAAGTGCAAGGAAGATAGAAGCTGTAGGTGGCAAGATTTGTTTATAAAGAACCGCAAGATCCTTTTAAGGTGATGCATATACTATACAGAATATGAAAGCTATATTGCTTGTAGTAATTTGATGTCACCAGAGTCTACAGAGTATAGTTACCCATAGTGACACCCCACTCTCATCACAATGGATGTGTGGTCGAAAGAAGGTGTAGTTGTCGTTCACGATTCCTTCGAGAAAATGAACAAAGTGGAGCCAAGGAAGCAGTGGTTCAGGAACTACACTAACATTGCTCCGACCCGAGTTTTACGTACTATGAAAATTAGGTAAATAGGGCTGTGTTAGTTGGTCGGGCCCGGGGCGGCTAACACGGACATACAAATATAATACTTACACAGTTAGATATCTACGGTGTGGCAAATACAAATCATGGGGAAAGATGAAGTGGCTATGAAGATCTGTGCCTGATCAATTTATTGATTGATTAGTCAAGCAATCTTCTAGGTTGATGACAAAGTATGTGCAGTCTGGACTGTTGCATGCATGATGTGCAGGGTGTTGACATGGACGGCAAGTTTAATGATGGCGTTGGCGTGTGACGATAAGAGATTTCATCTTTGACTTTATCCTTTGAATTTTATATTTTAAGAACGGGGCTGAGATTGACTTAGCCAATGATTGCCTGTACTGATGAACTGTTGTACGTAGCTTGGGTTTGATATAGATCAGATGGAATGGAATTGAATTTCGGAGCTCAGGATTATTGCAGCGTTGCATTCTTTTATTGCATGCTCGGATACATAGCTTACTCCACTAGTTGAGTTGGTTCTGCGATCGAGGCATGGGCGTTGATAGTTGGAAGGGGAGGAGGCCTTTGCGCTTCGTTCGTATGCCCTTGTATGATTATTGTCTGAATTGGGTATCGACATACTAATAGAAATGAATAACTGAGGATACGAAAAGAAACATTAAGTAAAAGTCAGCATGAGACACTAGCGGAAATATTTGGTAGGAAATAAAAATAACAATGATGAATAAGAGTAATGTCAAGGTGACTCCAGAAAACCCTTGGAAGGTTACTTTAGTTACTAGCGGGATACCGGCATTGAGATCGTCGAGAAGCCGGTGAAACTTCTGGTGTTGGGGTCACGCGGAGGTCGGCGGGAGGCAAAGAAGCCGATCCACTCACTAAGTCGATCCTGGTCAGATCGCTGCAGGGCGGTTGGGGCCTGGCCCCAGGCCGCCATCACCGCCTGACATCACTTGATCTTGACTATCAAATCGAGAAAAAGAATGGACGGGGAAGGAATAAAAAAAAAGAAATGTGAAAGGGCCACCCCAAAAAGTACGTGGAATTTTCCCCAGTCCCTGGGGACGGTGGATACTCCTCCCCCCAGCCATTCCATCCTGAGAACCAGTCAATTTGGCCACGCTTGCAGTCATGGTGGTCCAACTTGCTGGTCCCTGGGGCGGTCGGTCACCGCTCACATTCCCCAGCTCCTTTGTCCATTCAAGGTTTTTTTTTTTGTGTTTTTATTATTTTCATTTTTCTATTTCGATTATCGATGTTTTAGAATTTTTCTGATTAATTGTGTTTCCCAATCCTTCGCCGCTTGTGGACACCTAGACGCATTTCTCCAATCCTTGATTGATACTCCTCGGATTTCCCCTTTACCGTAAAAAGAGGCGAACAACCCATCAGAATTTTCTCCCACCATTGTTTATTTCCTGGTTATAGGGAGGACTACATATACTCCTGCTTCCCATCGACCTTGTGGACCGTCTTCGTCTTTTCTTCTATCTATCTGTCTATCCCTTCAGTCATACCCTTCCTTCCCCAGACTGAGCTCCTTCAATTCCTCTTCTCCCGTGGGTACATAGCTACCTCTCCTTACACATACACAATGTTCAAGTCACCAGCCGCCCGTCAAGCCGTCAAGGCTCTCAGTATCAACACACGCCCTGCTGCAGTAACAGCAGCATCCCGACCAGCGGTGGCCAATACTTTCTTCCGAGGTCTCTCATCGACAGCTCCCCGTGCCAACGATGAGAAGTCGAAGGCAGCAAAGGACCCCATCTTGGCCGCCACCAACAAAGCTCCCGAGGGTGCCTTGGACTCAGAGGGCCGTTTCGCCCGTGTCGACGAGAGTTTGCAGATCGAATACCCCGATGATGAGAACATGCCTCGCAGTCCTATCGTTCAGGGCCGCGGAGGAATGCACTTCAAGCGGACCCTGGCTCAGTTCTCCCTAGAGAACAAGGTCACCCTGGTTACCGGAGGTGCCCGTGGTCTCGGTTTGGTCATGGCCCAGGCGATCGTTGCATCGGGATCGGACCTTGCAATTGTCGATCTTAACAGTACGTTCTAATTTGATGAACCAATTGGCTTTCAATAATTTTACTAACTGGTTTTTGCAGAGGCGGAAGCTGAGGAGCAAGCCCAGAAGTTGGTGGAGCAGTTCAGGAAGGAGAACCCCGGGTTGGAACAGTGAGTTTTCTGATTGATCACATTGATCGGTAATCCCAGACGCTAATTGCTTGAATCCTAGAATGCCTAACGTCACCGCCCACTACGCTGATGTTTCCGACCCTAACTCCGTCAACGATGCCCTCTCCGATATTATCTCCAAGCACGGCAAGATCGATAACCTGGTCACCTCCGCCGGATTCACCGAAAACTTCGATGCCATCTCCTACCCTCACGACCGTCTGCAAAAGCTTTGGGGCGTTAACGTCGATGGAACATACCTTTTCGCCACCGGTGTTGCCAAGCACCTCATGGAACGCAAGGTTCCGGGCAGCATTGTCATGATTGGTAGCATGTCTGGTGCTATCGTCAACGTGCCGCAGCCCCAGGCTCCTTACAACGCCGCCAAGGCCGCTGTTCGTCAACTTGCCGCGTCCTTCGCCGTCGAATGGGCCGGTCACGACATCCGTGTGAACTGCATCAGCCCTGGATACATGCTTACTGCCCTGTATGTGAAGTTCCATCCTCAAGGTGTTCGTTCGAACCGTAACTAATTGTGTTTCGCGACAGGACCCGCAAGATTTTGGATGAGAACCCCGAATTGCGGGACAAGTGGATCTCGCTCATCCCCACCGGCAAGATGGGTACTCCCGAGGACCTGATGGGTCCCGTTACCTTCCTACTCAGTGACGCCTCCAAGTACATGACCGGTGCCGATATCCGCGTTGACGGTGGCTACACCCTCACTTAGATACCCCGCGAAGGGTTGTACTTGTTTCTGATTATATTTTCTTTTAATATGGGCATGAGGTACGGAATTGTTTTTGGATTCGGTATAGACCAGTTTGCTTGATTCTGGGTGGTAACTCGGGCTTTGCTTGCTTCCATTCTCTCTCGATGTGGTCTATGATGACCCATTGGGCTGCATTACGACGATTATTTTTGTTCTGAAGAAGCGTGTTTTCCGGAGAATGTGTTTTGTTCCAAAAGCGGGAAAGGTTGTATTTTTTCGTTCTTTTTTTTGCTATGGAGTACCCAAAACCGCGGTTGGACTTGGTTTTGCATGATAGACTTATTTTCATTCTTTTCCAGAACATGAGATCATTGTGTTTCTTTCGTTGTGAACTATGGAGCGACTACAATCATCAGATTTAATCATTTTTAATTGCTTCACTGTGACATCACACCGGGGTAGCTCTTCGTCTCCATTATTACGGGTTCAATACGACCTCCATGACGGCATTGGAGTGGATCGACTCCATACAGTGAAAACCTTCGACTCCAAGAAACCGACCAAGCACTAAAATACAAGATCATGATTATGATACAGTCAGAGCTGAGTCAGTCATTCAGAATTGCTTTTTCAGCTTATCAATAATTCCAGGTCAATTGTGGAACATCCGCTTTAACCGCCTTATCCCTCAACATGGAAATCTCTTCAAGATAAGATTTATCAGACAGACAGATAGATAAATTAACTAGGTAATCAAAACAAACCAAAGGTTAGATAACCAGGTGCCCCCGCGCTAGAACCTTATTCCTGAGCTTTACGACAAAAGTACTATTGTATATCCAAGTTAAACCAGATAAACCAGCCGAGGTCAATATCCTAATAAAAAGTATTGTACATTAAGTGAACAGAGGATATAACTTAATTCAACCTATTCTGTGTTCCTTTACTTAATTTTATGTCTATTGGCAAATTGGGTAATCGAATCGAAGCCACTAAATTAGCCACGTAGTATATGGTGCAGTGGATAGCTTCCTCGGCTCGTTATCCACATTCGCATGCTGTGTATGTGTCTAGACTCTGGATAAAGTGGGCTTTTACTTCAGAGTCGGGGGTTTCTTGTTCGAATGTCGTTGGTTTGGTGGGGATATTTAGGGTTTTGTTCGTTAAGATGTTGTATTGTTGCTTTAATTCATTGCCGAAGTCTCTGAAAATATATTTGGAGAACATCGCGTGGGCGTTAGCTATACGCTACTGAGTTATCTTGATTTCTTCAAATAGACCTGTGATATATATAAAATGTAGAAGCATAGAGCTTTATATGCATAGTAGGCGTTTGCTCCACATTCGATCTGTCTCCATTGCAAGAGGGAGAAAGGATCTTAGCTGTGAAAGGGGCAGGTCAAAGGACCAGACAACGCAAGAAGCTGCTGTGGGAGACGTTGTATCCATATTGGATATGGCCTTAAAGCTAGGGCTCACGAGAAAGAGAATATGGTCGCCTGTTAAATATAGTAAAATCATTGCATCATCTGAGGAGCGATGAAAGGGTCAGGAAACTCGTCAAACACCCAGTTCAGGGAGTCGAAGATTTCCGCGAACCCAGCCTCGTTGAAGAAGGCACTGCCTTGGCCTAGATTCGGCGGGCAGATCATCGCAGGATTCTCTAGGGATTCACCGAATTGTTCGGGGATGATAGCCGTCGTTGATTCGGTCGCGTTAGCGGTAGTAACTATTACTGAGGTTAGTCGGACAATACAAGGTAAGACGGAGATAGCGAAATTGAAGATGCAGGAGAAACATGCCTTGAGAATCCGAAGGGTCCTTCCTGGGCCGAAACCGGTGTCTCCAACGCCAAACAGTGTCATAGACATGGCTCATACTCATCCGACAGCGGACTTTGAGTTGTAAGCTATCTTCTTCGGTGGATTGCTCGGGATCGCCTGCGTTCCACATCTGCGCTAGCACATCTGCTAGTCGAACAGGGCGGTCGTGGTCCATGATGCTGATTCTTCTTAGGGCCGATATTGCTCCGTTGAATAATAGCTTCCCGTAGTCGAAGTCGATGTGGTGTCGGAAGGTACTTTTGAGGAGCTTCATGAGACCGAATGCTGCTGAGATTATCATCTGTAGGATATAGTTTGTTGCGTAGCTGATTAGTTGGCCGGGAGATGTTTCGAGATCTAGTACTTGGGTGAGGAATGAAGTGGTGGTAATGAAAAGCTTTGTAATATCGTTGGTTCTTGGGTTTGAGCCTAGGAATATGAAATATCGTAAATGGAGTTCTGCGGCTCGGAGGTGTATCATGTTGATATCTGTACGAGCATGCAGTCAGTTTAATGAGGTCTAAAGGTGATAGGCTCGGGGGAATCGCACGAGAGATATTCCTGCCAAAGCTAAGTTCCATATCCCTAAGCTCGTTCTCCAAAAGCTGGACTATCAAGAGTCTCTCGGGTCCAATAAACTCTGCTGCGTCCGGCCTACTGTTATAGAGAGACTTGGTGATTCGATCACAGAACTTTTCAATCTGGAGCCGAGTTCGCAAATCTTCTGGAGGATAATAACCGGCATCCTGGAGTGATGCTGGCTCAAGCGCCCAGTCATATATCGTCCCTGGAGGCTGTCCGTATCCGGTGGCAATACTGTTGACTTTGATGAACTTGTGGTTCTTCCATGGTGGAGGGGATTCTCACTTTTGTGCTACAATATTACAGACGACCCATGTCTGTAGCCGATCCTTCACAGCTTCACTGTGACCTATTCGGAATGTTGTAAACTCTTCTGCCTGAACGGGGCGATGTAACCCCAACTGCATAGAGATCTGCATCATCAGCCCGCAGAGCATAAATGTAGCATCTTTTCTCTGGCTAGTTGTAGGAAGGGGCCAGGTGCATAGAAGGCAGAGGGCCTTGACAACGGCGTAATCCTGCGGCACGCTGGTGATAGTCGACCATAGCAGTCTGGTGAACGGACCAGTAAGTGCACCGAGGAGGCCTGGTTCTGCTGGAGCTCGTCGGCTAGCGACGCAAATGATCGTCCATGCTTGCAAAGGACAGCGACAGAGATAATGCTCTGGTGGCTTTTGAGGGTCCAAAAGTGGAAGAAATGGATGGTAATATTGGAAAAACCTAGCGGATCATTAGCTATTGAATATCTCACCAAAGAATGAAAGAAACAGGAACCTACTGCTCGAACAGTCGTGTCACTCTTGGTTTAGATAGGGAGACATCTTCCAGTCTCCACATATTATCCTCCTGAAACAAGTCAGATATATGGTTATGCATAGTTTAGAACTAGATAAGACCTGTGTCCTGATGCTGGTAGACAAAGCTTTCGCTTGATTCAGTGTTGCAGATGCTGGGTCCCAGATCGCGCCCCCCGCAGGCTGGGACACCTCATCACCGACGTTAACTTGGACAGCGTGGCCCTGATGATTGGTATTAGTGGCAAGCCGTCGACGGAGCCCGGCAATCTCGCGTTCCATTTCAGCATTTCGCCTATCAGAATTAGCATCCAAGAGAAGATGACATGTTTATTGATGTAGGAGATACCTTCTTTTGGAGATACGCGTGAAAGAAGGTTCAACCTTGCATTCAATCTGGAGTCCTTTGCAACGCGAGCAGGCGTCCGCAGGGGTCTGCACGATATCACAACGAAGCTACCATTGTTCAGTCAACGGCGAGGTAATGAAAGAGCCGAATGGGCGTCCTAAGTGAATAATCCCATTTGGGCTGTTGGGCAGAGGCAGGATTAAATGCTTTAGAAGGATGTTGGTTTACCTTTTGTTGTTTGCACTCGTTGCAAGCTTTCCTTGGACCGCCCCGTTGTTTCTTCGTAGCAGAGAGTGCCATTTCCATGTCTTTGGAGACTCTCGCCGAAGTTGGTCCGAATGTTATTGGGGGAATGTTGTGCGATTCGCATGGGTAGGTGATAATTAACCCCCAAACCCCGCTTGCAAGTTATCCCGGTGGCGATCTTCCGGAACAGCGTGACGCATGTTATTTCTACAGGTATATCCCACCTCTCCAACTAGGCTGTCTGGACTGATCCGTGCGAGATAACCTACTGTTCTTCGACTGTTTAAAAGATTGTGAGGATTTCTTATGATAATAAAAGGCTTCCTCTCTACTCTGACAAATCCGAATCCCTCGGTTCCTCGGTTCCGCGTGATCTCCCAAGTCCCTCGGAGGATCTCAAGCAGAAAACCAAATTAATATCGCTTCACTCAATCGATCAAGATTCAATTCACCTGTTGGAGCCAAAGGGTTGACATCTAGCTTTACAGGCGTCTTCATAGGGTAACACATGGGGCATTTTCAGGTTGACATGTGGTGAGAGTCGCAGGTAAAAGGGGGTATTCTATATAAATTTCAGTTCCGACATGGAAGTGTAAGCATAATTAAGAAAGTAGTGAGTATTTTTCTTTATATTGAGGTCTTTCATATCTGATTAATTGGCTAGTATTCTTGGCAGGCCAGATTAGATCAAAGATGATAAATATCTTTTGATTATAAAATATGCTAGTCCCTGGACCTTTTCTCGATTCTTATTGCTCTCTGCAGCTCAATCCACTGACCCCGGTATAATTTCGATTATGTCTCATCCCGGATGTAGAGCTTATAGAAATGTTTACTGAGAGCCCTATAATATTAGATCGAAGAGTACTTTAGGAAAAAGTTAGTAGTCGTAGATCATAAGATATAACTGTCTGGCAAAATAGTCAAGCAAAGGGCGAATTTCTTTGAAGAAGTAAGAGCGGCCCTCTGTTTGATGAAAGAGGCCATGAGCCACAATTGCCTTGGCACAAAATGTGGGGTGTTGGCAATGTTAATCTATAAAACAAGTGACTAGTGCTCCCACTCCATCATTGTAGAGACGATCGTGATGCTATATGGTCAGGGCAAACTATAACTAGCCTCGCAGCCCACGGCAACTAAACTAGCTGTCGACATAACTCCAATGCCATTCGCTTGCGCATGGGCTCTCCCTGTTCAATGGCTTTCTCTCCTTCATCAGAACCTCTGAAAATCCTATGGTAGGGTGAGTAGAGATCGTTATTGGACCGGTGGATGTGTTCGTTCAGCGCGTGTTTATCGTTCCTTCTAGGACTTTTGTCAGCTACAAAAGGAGCGTGATACCGGATGACGATGATATGGGGTTCAATGGTCCGCAAAACATCGAATACGTCAACATGAAGGGAGAGGGTTTGCCAGCAAGGTTCAAGGAACGCATCGACGAGCTTGAACAAATGCTCCAGTTGACTCATCAGCTGGCGACCATTCACGCTGGTATTCAGGTCAGGGACCGGAAAGCTGAAGGTGCTCTGCCACGAGATGATAGCGACTCCTCTCGATGGAAACGCTCTCAGTACCGCGCCAGAGTCTTAGATACCTATTTCGAGGGTGGCGTTTATCCATGGTGTGTTAGTGTTCAGATCAGATCAATATCATGCAAGGCTGACAGTCTTTGAGGATGTTCAAAGATAACGGCAGCTCTGATGACAAGAATATCAACGTCGAAAGGAGCAAGTTCCACTGAGAACTGCTTAAGGCCATGCTGGAAACAATTGTGCTTCCCCGGCCACTTTCCGCCCAGCTCGAAGCTATCTTCAGAGTATGTATAGGGTTTCTAAAAGTAAAGGGACTATCACTCATGTCAATGTCGACTTCTTCTTCGCTCAGAAAAACTTCGCGTTCAACGAAGCTACGTGGAGACGCATGAGGCCTAAAGTCGAGCGATACATCGACGCAACTGGCATTGATAACATCACGAAATCCGCCTACAGTTGACGTCTGACTGCTCCCATGCGACTTTGATCCCGGGGAAGGGGGAAAGAGAAGGCCTGGGGACAAGATGGTATGCCTTCATTTGATTCTCTAAGAATAATTTATCTGGAGAATTTATAGACAATTTTTCTTCTACATTATAGACGGTGTTTGGACCTCGCCGCCAGCTGGGCAACTTGGTTGATGGCTTTGTTGGCGACTTTTGTTTCTATAGTCTCGGATTATAAATCATATGATATTTAATGATCAATCCGGCTTAGCAAGAACCCGTTTGTGATATAAAATTCAAGGGTGCCATGCTCTATATCATCCATCAAGTGACATGCGTAAAAACCTTCGGCTTGAGGTACGTCAAAGCAAACCACTCCATCGAAGGTGCTCCAGCGACAGCTCCACTGTAGGATTTCACGAGGACTTATTGGCAGCATCCTTCAATTGTTGCAGATAATCCTCAAGGCTCAGGACTTGGACTGGGACCACCAGCTGGGCGTTCTGGATATAGGACATGACTGGAGACAATATCACGTGAGTCGGGAACTCTGTGGCCGGGACAGTTGGGGGTTGGGGATCATCCACCACTCACCGTATTTGTTCAGCTTGTGCCATTCATCCGAGATGCTCTTGAGCTGGCGCTTCGTCATGGACAACCGGGGGATCTTTTCTTCGAACTTCTCAGCCTTGTCGTGGATGAACTGGACCTGAGAGCCCATGACGTTCCAGCCGCCTTCCAGGGCCTCGATGGTGTGCATGGCGGGGCCGATCAGATTGCTGAGATCCGTGGCATGACTCTTCATGGAGGTGACGTTGGCCTGGAGCGTCTTGTGTAGTTGCTTGCTGGCCTCTTCGTCCTTGATGAGCTTGTTCATCGCCTCGATCTTGCCCTCGTACTTATCAATTTCGGCCTGCATCTGAGCGAAGACCACGGGCCCAGCAATGGTGCCCGCGATGGGGCTGATCGCGCATGTCCGCGCGGATGGTTAGCGGCGAGGCCCGAGCATTTGGAGACGAGGGGACAGGCTTACATCCAGACGTAGGCGGCGGTCATCTCTTGCTCATACCGATCTGTCGTCGCGGTTAGATTCGACCGTGGCTTTCCGCGGACCCGGGTCACTGGGGGTTCACGACATACCATGATCGATGATGGCTTGGTAGCTAACGATATCGTCTTGGTGCTTTTTGATCTCTTTCTCCAGATCCTGGATGCTGCCCAGCTCCTGGTCCAGGATAGTGGTCATAGACTTTTCCAGACCCTCCAAGGTGCTCTGATTGGTCTGACAGCTGGCCTCGAAGAGCTTCAAGGCCTCTTTCACCTTGCCGATGTGGGACAGAATCTTGTTCACGTCCCCGAGGAGGTCGTCGGTGAGATCGAGGATGTCCTGGCGGATACTCTCCTGCTCGGCAGGATCATTGCTATCGTTGTAGTCCCCGCACAGGGTCAGCATGGCCACGTAGTACGAATCGTCCGCGTCGGTGCTGCCCGCATCCTCCGAGTAGCTGTAGATATTCTGGGCCAGGCCGTTCATTTTATCCCAGGTGCAGAGCTTGTCGAAGTCCGTGTCGTCGTCGGCGGCGGCCGTGACCTTTCGACCCGCCTTCCATCGCTGGAGCGCCGTCTCGGTCCTGGTGGCAGAGGCCGTCGGATTCGCCTTCCATCGCTTGATCGCGGTGTCCTCATCGCCCAGGAAACCGGTGCAGTCGGCATGGACCTAAAACTCAGACGGCATCAGCCAGTTTGATCCCCCGGCTTTGCCCCCGCTGCCCCGGGCAGACCGTTAGGACTAACCTGTATGTAGGCCTCGATCAACTCATCCACTTTGGTCCAGATCATGGGGGTAAGCAAGCTGGTATCCACAATGCCCGTTTTGTTACAATAGCTGGTGCGATCCAGCGGCAGCACGCGGCCGCCGTGGAGGTATCGGTTCAGGGCCCCCATGTCCGACTGGCCTAGGACGAAGACTACGTCCTCCTCATCGCCATCATCCCCGTCGGTGGCCGCTCGCAGCCTCCGGCTCTTGGTCGGGGCATCGTTGATCGTGGTCTGCCCCTTGGGGAACCACACTGTTTCGTCGTCAAGGACATCCGACATGGTAGAAGGTGGATGGGGATTGTGGTCTGGGAGGAATAGATTAGGGAACGGGCTAGAGAGGACTGTGAGACTTGAGGATCAGAGTCAGGGTGCAATGCTGCGACAGGCAGAGCCTTCTTGTACCTATGTTGCCTGGCGTTCATGTCTCCCCGGGGATGAGGCATTAGATCGACTGACAACTGCATCACCTCTCCTTCTTTTTTCCGCGCCCCGAGCCCGATGCGGGAGGCGCGCTGTCGGGCCTGCAGCCTGTGAGAAATTTTTGCTATTGGCCCGTGACAGTCAACGGACTTCTGATTCTCCTCGAGGAGTTGAAGTCACCATCAGTTTCAGGGTAGTTTCCTGTTTGTCGTGCAGGTGTGGAGGTCCGGGCTTTGGTTGAGGTCCGGACCGCACCGCCCTAATCCTGAGGCCTGCATGTCAGGCTCCACCCGTACTTGATAGCGGACTTGGGGGAAGTTGCTAACCAGCAGTGGTCTGATGCAGTGGCCTGATGTACTGGCCTGGGATGCGAACTGCATGAGAGACGTGGCATGGAGCCAGGAGGGGAGAGTGGCAAAAGGAGGGGTTAAGAGGGGCGCCCCCCTGATCTTGCTCGCAGCGTTCAACCACAACGCTTTAGGGCTCAGCACCGAATATGATATATCAAGGCGGAGTAGCAGGGGAGAAGCAGGGCTTTTGGCAATCGAAACATCAACCGCAACACATAGACTTCCACACAATGTTAGCCGACACTCAGCCTAACACCCCCGCCGGCTGGCAGGCCTACGCCTCCCTGAGAGAGGTGACTGAGATCCCTGCAACTGCAGATGCCAGTCGCGATGAAAGCGGAGTAAGTCTTGGCATCCTCTTCGACTCTTTTTCTGCTGAGGTCGGTGGCTGAGGTCGACAGAGAACGGAGATACACCGGAACATCTACCTCGAAGGCACGGCCATTCTCCAGAAGCCGTTACTCGATTGCGAGATCTACACCGACGTTCTCACCTTCAATGGGGGAGGCGAGGTGATTTTGTCTCCGGACGAAGATACGACGATGGAGATCAATGCCCGCGTCCTGACGGCTGATCAGCCGGTGCACCTGAACATGACCAAGGCTGGAGCTCGGAGCAGCGCCCTGATGATCTACGCGGCGGTAGTCGACCAGCCCATCAGCGTCTCAGTCGAGGGAACGCAGCGCACCACCCTGGATCTGGGCCCCGACTCGGGCCATGTTGGTGCGGAGATCGACTTCGCCGACGGGCATCTGGAGGTTTCTTACACCGCGCGGCACGAGTACGACGCCACCGAGATCTACCAGGCCTTTCTCGCAACAGAGCTGCGCGTAGCCCTTGCCCTCTTCTGGAGCCGGCCGGCAATCGCCATCTCCATCTGCTCCTACGTCGCCCAGTCGACCTACAACATCCAGGCACACAGTCTATCCAACGCGCAGGCTGTGTCCCTGGGCCAGCAACTGGCCGCCCACGCTATGGCGGGCCCCAGGGCCAAGTATGCGCCCACGCTCCCGTTCCAGCGATACCATGACACCATGAAAGACCAGCTCGAGGCGGCAAAGACGTTCGAGGACCAATATCAACGCTTCCAAGACAAGGACGCCGAAGTGGCCGACCAGATCGCGGCCTGGGCCACCATGCTGCAGAACGCACAGGACCAGCGCGCCACCCGTCTGAGTGTGCAGTCCCAAACCTTGGCCAAGTATCGGGACGCGCGCAGCACGGCCGACGCGTGCGCCAAGCAGCTGAGTGACGACGACGACGAGCTCCAGGACGCGAAGGATGTCTTCGATCAAGGTCTTGTGGACTGGGAGAAAGGACAGATCCTCAAAGCGGCGTTTGCAATCCTGTCTGCCATCTTTGGTGAGCCCTCTTTCTCCCCGCCCCCTGCTTGTCTCTCGTTGCCGTCCTCGTCTTTCAGCCTGTCTACCCGAGACTGCTGATGCTGATACTATCCGCGTTGGGGTCGACTAGAGTTTGCGTTTGGCATCGCCGAATTGTGTATTGGAAATGATCCGGGAGGCGCCGCCAAGGGAGTGGAAGACGCTGTCGAGAGTGTGGAAAAGGTCGAGGAAGGAGCAGCCGAAGCCGGCCAGATCATGACCTCAAGCACCCTGCAGAAGCTATCGACATTCACCGAGGCACTACAGAAGCTCTATCCCAAGGTCGATGCGCTGGTCGCGGCGGCGAATAAGTTGGCCGCTCTTCCAGGGGGCGACGAGGTGGATCTTCCCTCCTTGAACGATATCTCTGGCTCCGGAGGCTCCGATGCCGATTCCAGTCTGATCACTAGCCTGGCGGCCTGGGATGACTGGGAATTGGAGTGCGATCAGCAGATGGAGTGGGCGGCTGACCAAGAGAAAATTGGCGGCGCCAGCCAGTTTCGACTAGCCCTGCGCAAGCACGCGGTGCATGGAAGAGCGCTGGCCCAGGCCCAGGCCGAAGCCATCAAGCAGGGCCAGCAGTATGTGCAAACGACGCTGGAGGTCCTGCAGTCGGACCAGGATATCCAGAACCTCCAAACCTTGCTGGATACCTACCATGGCGAGGAGGCGATCTATGCCGCCGGCCAGGCCCAGTTCTACGACCGATTCCTGCAGCTGAAGACCAGCCTGGCAATTCAGCTCCAATACATCATCGACACCTATCGCTTCTACGCCCTACAGGACAGCCAGGTGAGGCTGGAGTCGCAGCAGTCAGTCGGCGACTTCCAACAAAATCTGTCGACGCTGCAGACGGAGATGCAGAACGTCGATAACCAATATGCCGAGGATTTCACTCGTAAGTCGACGTTGCTCTGCCCGCCGTCAGGACGTCTGCTGATCATCGTCGTTCTGCCCAGCGTTTGACTATTACGTGTACTCTGATGAGGTGAGTCAAGTCAATGCAGTTCTAGCCTTTGGACGCTGTACTGACCAGGAACTGCCCCGATTGTAGCTGCCCTCCAACTTTCCGCAGCTTGTCATCGATGGGCTCAAAGACAGCAGTCAAGGCCACAAGGCTACCTTCACTCTCGTTGCCACGCCACAGGCCAGTTCGCAGGCGGGGGAGCACAATTTCGCCTATCCCTTCACGAATGGCTCTCACTACCGACTAGACGGGTTGGAAATCCAGCTCATGGATGTGAAGCCGCGTCCCGAGGCCGTTCACGACGGACGCGCAGTGGTCAGTCTCAAGATCGAGACGTCCGGGTCGTACAGCGACATCCAGCATGACCAGGTCTTCTACTTCGTCAGCCCAATGCAGCAAAAACGCTATTCGTATGAAATCGGTCCGGACGGCAGCTTTCTACGCATACGCGACAAGGCCATATTCGAGCCGACCAACCATGCGGAACCACCGCCCTTTACCCAGTGGACCATTACGCTGGAGACGCCCGAGAATGTCGACATGAGTACCCTGAACAAGATCCAGCTTCACTGGAACGGAAAGTATCGGCCCTACTGAGAGACCGGTGTGTAGAGAGTCGTCCGGACACAGTCGAAGCAGTGACAAAGGTTCCGGATCCCTAAGTGCTAACTGTATTGTCTATATACCTATTTTCAGACTCTAGTAATCCTTCCTTTCTGGTTTGTGTGTGCTTCACCTCCTGCAGCCTTGTTCCGTCGTCCAGACCTCAATTCATGTATGCGTTCTTGAACGTGATGACTGTGATGACCCGGGGGTTAGCCTTCTGTCCGTGACGCTGGGATGCGAGGCCCCCGTCCTCGGGAGGGCCTGCAGAACGACCGTGATAGAAATGTAAAGCGAGTTTGGGCTGCCTACCATGTTCTTGCAGAGTGGCCCATCTTTTCAGCAGGTTCCGCTCAACCAGCCCTCCGAGCGGGTTGTCATCCGGATCCACATGCTTATCAAGATAATCAACTAGGTTCTGAATATCATCCTCAATAAGTGTCGCACTCCCTGTAGTCATGCCCCAAGTCCAATGAGTCATTGCAGTTCCCTGGTTGGAATTCGCCACGCCGCTCACTCACCGGACATCTTCTGCACCTCCTCCAGCGAAGCGCCCATATCGTCCACCATGCTGAATCTATCCAGCAGGCTCTGCATCATGGCGCCTGGTCAGCTCGCACCGTTTCAGGTCGGGAAGGGTGCCCCGCTCAACGCTTACCTTGACATTCCCCAAAGCATCCAGGTCATCCTGGAGGTTATCCGGGGCATCATCCTCGATCAACCGATCGCGTAACGCGGAGCCCTGGAAGGGGGCGGCCAGGTCACGCACGGCCGTCTCGCAATCACCTGCGTCCATGCTGTAGGAATGCAGGTCTCTGCTCCAGATGGTGGCTTGGTCCCGAAGAGCCTTGACCTCGGAGTGGCGGTCATTGACCTCTTGCAGGACCTTCTCGCGCAGGGTCCCGTTGTCGGGATCCTTGCGCAAGGCTTCGAGGTCCGTGAAGATTTTGTCTAGAGGCTGAGAGTCAGTGGCCGTTCACATCGTAGGGTTGTTACCTCTGTTCAGCCCCAGCTCGACATGCTCACCCAAGGGAAGGGAGTCGGTGGTGCTGGTTCGACATACCGTAGTCGTCGGGGGCACGGTCGCAAAGGTCCAAGACCTTCTGACAGACGGTGTCTGTGTAGTTATATGTTTCCTGGTTCACGGTCAAAGTGGTGTCAGCGGAAGAGGGCGATAATCCAAAAGAGGCTCGATAGAGAGAGGACCCGTGGTAGGCTCTTTTCGGTCGAGATCATTGGGACAAGGAAGAAGAGGATCGTACATTCAGGTTGAGAGCGACGTTCTGCACCTGTGATGCACTTGTCAACGCACATCCCGCCGGTCAGGGTGACTAGGGTAGGGAGAATGAAATGTCCGAGCCTACTGTCCAGAATTGCTGGGCGATAGGGTTCAGATAGCTATAGAGCTGTGTCCACCATCAGTCAGTATGCTGGATCTGGGGATTCTTCTCTTCATCTCACAATCTGGTAACCGCTCTCCCAGAACCCGGTCTTCTGGCGGAGGCTATCATCGTCCCGGGGCAGGTTCTCCGTCTTCACAATGACATTTGCGAGCTGCTTGAACGAAGCCAACTTCAGGCAGAAGTTGTCGTTGATGAGGAGATCGCGAGGGCTGAGGAAATCGGCATCACGAGGCATGTTGAGCGTACGGGAGGGGGGATATGAGCTGTCTGTTAAGGGGGTGTAGATGAAACTCATGGTTTGGCTGGAAGAGTTATTTATGTATTTGAATCATGGTGGGAATAGCCCGCGAGAGGAAAGCGATCACCATACTTCATTCGTGGCCAAGGGCGAAAACCCCGCCTGCAATGACACATGGTTATTTCCTGCTGATTTGCTGTCTTCACCTTGGTGGCATGCGGGGGGCATCATCCAGCCTAGCTGTGTAGTGGTGTTGGTGGCGCCACCATTGCAGTCGGCATGGATCGTAGTCCTGAGTGCCAGACTTAGTTATAAGCCACGACTACCAACTCTCCCCCCTGTCTAGTGGCCGGAAGAACCTATCTTCCAGGCCCAGACTAAAAGGTCAAATAATTCTGAATCGACGATTCGGAATGCCCTAGTCAGGCCCCTATATAGTCTCCCGCCGTTACACCAATATCATACTTTCTATATCTTTACTACCGAGCTGTTCCACACTCCAGTAACAGTTTATACTGCGTGTCTTGTGTTAGTCCCACTCGACCGAAATACCATAGGGCACTAAGGTTGTGTCTTGTACACATCATCCCCAACATCCAGTCTAATGTCCAATGTAAGTGAATGGCAACATACGAGTTGGGATATTGTATGAACCTGGTTCGTTTCACAACAAATGCCATTCACGATGCGTTAGAACTTAGAAACAGGTTAGCAATTTAAATACATGTTGACCCTAAGTATCTGATGTAGTGAAAACGTCTTTATGGAGAAACGAACATAGAGGTAGAGACAGATAGAACAGTAACATTTGATAAAATAAAATATAATCATTGTTCGTGTCAAAGCTAAATTCCTGCAAATGGGAAGGAACAAGCATAGTTGCAGGGGAAAACTAACCTCAATCAACCTTTAATTGAGCAAGCAGGTCAGAACATCAGACCGCTGCCATCACTACGACTGGAACCGTGTATATGAACGCTTCTAGACAGATGAGGTGTGCTTGTGAGGTCAAAATTTTGGATATGGTCATCAGTCAATCTAGGACTAGCACTGCAGTGCTCATGATTCACTGTCCTAAATCTCAAAGCATCTTACATCAGCACTGCAATAGAACTATCCATTACTTTTCAAGTTAAGCTATGTTCTGTAGGAAGCACCCGGGACTTGGAAGTTGGGTTGGCTGGTCCTCAAATACCCGTAGGGCAACTCAGTATCTAGCCTTTTTAAGGCTTCAATGGTCAACTCAGGGCTGTTATACTTCACCATCATTTCCAAGGGTTTTTTATTGGTGATGGATATCTCTGTCGGCTGAGGCAAAAAAAATTTGAAAAAGCATTCAAGACACGTCAGCGGCAGGATTTGAACCTACGAACACGAATGTACTAGATATACTATCTCTATATAGTAATGAATTAAATTACTATATGCTAATAGTTCAAGTCTAGCGCCTTAACCACTCGGCCACACTGACAAATAGATAGGAAGGTGGGCTGGTAAAGCCTCTGACTCTCAGCGCTTCAGTAACTCTCTGATCCAATCCGTCCCAAGTCGACCATGCGCTACAGCAGCTTTCTCCGAGAAATGATGGACTGTTTTCAGCGTAATCCCTCCCTTGTGGAAGTCTCGTCGAGTCCACCGCTCAATCGCCTTCTGGAGCACCGTCCACGCCCGCTCCGCTTCCACCGACTGCCCCCGACCACAGAGCTCCGTCAACACGAATACCACCGCATGCCCCTGTGGATGCCGTTCGAAGAGCCAGGCCCACTGCGCGGTCCGCGGATCTGTCTCCAGTAGATAGGCGAATTCTACCACTTCGATGGCGGTCAGGAAGAGCTATTCACGCTTTGGGTCCTCCGGTGAGATCTCGATCAGCGGCATCCGGACCGTCATCGTCCCCTGTGAGAGATGTGCGATTAACCACGATCGCGCGAGAGCGAGTCGGATTACTGTCGCCGTTACCCATTGTGCAGGGATAGAGGTGTCACAGTATTAGAGGTATCGATTTTGTAAGTGGGTGCGAATTTATTCGAGCTGGCGGAGACGCTCGTCTAGAAGGTGTGAGGTATGTTCTTCGCTGTTGCTGGGGCGGGCGTAGAGAAAGGAGCGCCGGTAGAGGACGGTCATTTCGCAGCGGATCAGACAAAATGTTATTTCTGTGAACTCGATGCGTTCATCAGGAGGTGCGCTTGACTCCGTAGATAGATCTGCGTCGTTGATGTTTAGGGGCAGTTTCGTGTCGTAGCAAGATTCAGTGATCAGTGTGCCGATGGCATGAAGCTCGGACGATTGACTGTCCAGCAGATAGAATAACCACCACAGTCGGCGACGCAGTTCAATCTCGAAGGGACTAAGTTCAAAATGGGTTCCGTCGCGATGTAAGCCCAGCCCCTGTGCGAGCTGATAAACCGCCGCGGTCATGGTGCAGACGAACTCGGAATCTCCGGGGCGGCGCAGACAGGTGAGGAAGAGTACGGCCGCTTGGAGCACGGTCTGATTTCGAGATTGAAGGAAGCCTGCTCGCGCCAGCACTTGCTGCGTTGCGAACCGGTATTGCAGGAGGAGTGTGGAATGGTCTTGACCTAGCTCCTCGGCGCACTGCTCGGGACTCATACTGGTGACGGCAGCGAAATAGACGGCAAACACCACCGCCTGCGAGGCTCGGTCAATATAGTTGCTGTTCGTAGCTGTTTTGTAGAGAAGTCTGTGTAGGCTTGGTTTGAGGAAGATCATGACGACTGGTGCGACGTTCTCCTCGAAAGTCTTCCATAGTATCTGACTATCGCCCACACTGGGATGGAAGGCCGACAGCGAGGACGCGATAGACGAGTAGCCGAAGAGAAACTGATTACCATTCTGTAAATACTCCTCACCTTCATCTTCAATAATATCATTCCCAGGCGATTGCACCAGGTCTTTGAGCTCTTCGATCTGTCACACAAGGGTAAATTAGCGAGCGGGTAAAATCCAGGCAATAATAAAGTAATACATACCTGGTTACCAAGACTAATCAGCACCTCATGTGTAACATACTGAGTAGAGCCTCTTTCCACAATCAACCTGCCATGCTCATTCTCTACGCGATGGGCATTCTTCGCAGCTAAAGGGGGGTCGGATGGAGCAGAGGCGTCTTGAGAAGCGGCAGCACCAGAACTAGCGGTAGAAACATGCGTCATCTCTCAGAGCTCATGCTCCAGACTCCTCAACCGCGAGATAAGCTCAGCCTTGAGGGGACGTTTTTTACGCCGAGGGGCACGACTGGGGCCTGGAAATACACACTCCGAGTTGGACTTGAGGCAGCTCTCACATGGTTGGGTCTTGCTACATCGAATCTTTTTCTGGTTGCAACTATGGCAGCTACGTGGGGTTGATAGAATGTCTTTACCAGGTTGCACAGCGTTAGTCATGGCCGTTAGTGCAATAGATCATTGAAAAAGAGAGGCAAACGTTATTAGGATGGACATCGTCAACACACTGCATGAGCCCTAATGAATAATTCGGGGTTGAAATAAAGCCCGAGATCGACGGCTTTTAGTCAGACATTCTTGGTGGCAACAAACCATGGGCCCACTAACTGCTTGTATATAGAAGTAAATCTTAACTATAACGCCAGAATTCGAGCCCTAATTCTTGCTTGCTCAGCGCCGGCATAGGAAAGCCCGAAGGCCGAGTAAAGATACCTACCCCTAGCCCTGTATTCCTCGATCCCTTTATATTTATTCCCATACGCTATGTGAATGAAGGCAGATATCATACTTTCCTCTTTCATCCCTCCAATTTTACCATGACAGCCGTCTTAATCACCGGTGCAACCGGTAAACAAGGAGGTTCTCTTATCAAAAGCCTCATCTCCCGCAACGCCCCCTTCGAGATCCTTGCTGTCACGCGAAATCCCACCTCTACCTCCGCTCAGAAACTCCGTAACCTCTCCCCCAGCATCAAACTCGTCGAAGGCGACCTAGAAAGCCCAGCCACAATCTTCCAAATGCTCAGCGCCTGACCTCCTCTCCCATCTGGGGCGTTTACAGTGTCCAGGTTAGCAAGTCCCCCTTGCCCTCCCTCCAACACCCACACCCATATCACTAACCCCCAAAAGGCAGCAATCGGAAACAACGCCGAAGAACCCCAAGGCAAATCCCTCATCGACGAAGCCCTCAAACAAAACGTCAAGTTCTTCGTTTACAGCTCCGTCGACCGGGGCGGCGAAGAGCACTCCTACACCAACCCCTCCAAGATCCCCCACTTTATCAAAAAGCACAACATCGAGCACCACCTGGTCGATCGCAGCAAGAACACCTCCATGGAGTGGACAATCCTCCGACCAACAGCCTTCTACGAGAACCTAACGCCTGATTTCTTCGGAAAGGTCTTCGCGACCTGCTTCAAGATGGCGCTGAAGGGAAAGAAACTTCAGATGGTAGCGACCAGCGACATTGGGCATTTCGGAGCCGATGCTTTCCTGAACCCGGACCAGTATAAGGGGCGCGGTGTATCGTTGGCAGGGGACGAGCTGAGCTTTGAGGAGATGGAGCGGATTTTCGTGCAGAAGAGGGGAGAATCATTGCCCATGGCTTTTCGGCCAGTTTGTTCGTTGTTTATGGCCATGATGAAGGACATGGGGTATATGTTTCGGTGGTTTTATGAGGAGGGGTATGGGGCTGATGTGAGGGTTTTGAAGGAGGTTCATCCTGATATGAAGGATTTTGGGACTTGGTTGGAGATGGAGAGTGGGTTTGGGAAGCGGTGATTCTAGTCGGGACTTTTGTAGAAAACTGTGTAAATTTATTTTCTGTACTAATAATGCATTCATTTTCAAGTATGTGCTTGTGTTAAATTGACGATAATACGATAGGACTCAATTTGTTCCGAATGTGGGAATTGTGTAGAAATACCCTCAGGTCATGTTTTATATCTTGGAATGCTCGCCTTGCCACACACCCTTGGTGTGGATGTCGCTTGGATAGGATTGCTGGTAAGCTTACTGTGTTATATAGACTAGAAGGGCTTCCCCTAATTGTACTGAAATGTACCTCATTAAGGGAACAATTTTGCTTGTAGCGACTGGGTTGCGAACGAGCAGTGGTCTTAGTAGGAGTCGTCCGACACTGGACTCATGTCTACACCGATCTGGAAGTCGAATCCGAAACACATACACAAATGCTGGAATATGTGACCTCCAAAAACATCTCAACATAATTTGTTTTCTGAATGAGTGAGATATGATCTGCACGGCTGAGATCTATTACGTCGAATAGTGGGGAGCTGAGTTTATCCAAATGCATTAGTGGAGATTTTTGACCCCGATGATTCGACCAGGGTGTCTGTTCAGCTATGTTGATGGTCTATCATTCCCTTTTTACGAACATTGTCCAGCTGTATACGTAATATGATAGGACCACCCTTGGTACAGTGGCTCGGATGGTTCCACTCACAATCTGTAAGCGAACCACTCCACAGGGATCAACACCATCCTTTTTACACCCTATCTCAGTAGGTTCCACAGTTCGGCAAATGTGACGGTCCAAGCGAGGTGGGGTTCAAAGATAGATGAGGAATGGGGGTCTTTATAAACCATCCATTCCCCTTCTCGTTTCTTTCATCCAATCACACCTATCAGTACCGTGACTAGAACTACAACTGCCCTTCCTTAACGCTACCTTCCTCCCAGAATCAGATCCTTGTCAATATCTTCATCATGGGTGTTGATGAGATCCACAGGTATGTCTTAAAGATTCATCGTGATTAGTCCACAGTCTCCCTTTGAACGCAACTGACCGTTTCCTGTGCGTTACCAGCAAATCCGAGTTTGAGACTCTTATCAATTCGTGCAAAAACGTTATACTCTTCTGCTTTGCTGAATGGTCCGGTCCTTGCAAAGCCATATATCCATTCTTTGAAAAGCATGCTGCCGAGTACGAAGAACACAGCGACTCGATGAAGTTTGTCAAGGTCGATACTGATGAGGTCCCGGAGTTTGAAGAACTTGGCATCAGAAGTGTACCAACCTTCTATGCTTTTAAAGATGGCGAAAAGGTGGACAATTTAGAGGGTGCTAATCCCCCAGCCCTGAAGCACCTTGTTGATTCGGCCGCTGGGCGGCTGGAGTGAATCATGACTCTGATTCTTAGACATATCCATGATATTCTATCCAATTACCCAGCAATGAGAAATACCAGATAGAGCTATGTGGGATTGCAGGTTCTCAGTCATATGTCTAGATTGTCCTTATTAGATTAGTTTGATATTGTCATTACTAGTTTTACTACAAGTGCAACCCTTCTAGATGTAGAACAAACTGTAGAGTATACTCAATTTGTAAGCGCTCTTTCGGTGTACTAGATCTATTTATTAGTACACCCGCGGAGCGCGGTTAGCCAATAGACTTTAGAATTATAGTACTAGAGATCAAAGATACTAAATAGATCTCTACCTATAATATCTAGTAGTAAGAAAAGCTAATCTAGATAGAATACTCAAGAATTTAATTATCTATAAATAATAGGTCCTTTCCCACACCGATATTAATTAAATTGAATAGTGGGGAGCTGAGTTTATCCGGATGCTTTAGTGGAGATATCGAGCCCGATGATTCGACAAGCGTGTTTATTCAGCCGTACAGCTCACTCCAATATGTTCCACATATCGGTAATGCGACGGCCCAAGCGAGGTGGGGTTTAAAAGATCGATGTGACATGGAGGGGTATTCTCGATATAAACCATTCACCCCCCGCCCTTCCATTTTCTTCATATAATCACACCCATCCATACCGTGACTAGAAAAACACTGCCGTTCTTTAACGTCACCCACCCCCCAGAATCAGATCCTTATCAATACCTCATCATGGCTGAAGTTACTCCTCTCAACAGGTATGTCGTGTAGAATCATCGTGAATAGTCCCAGTTTTCTATTGAGTACAACTGACTATTTTCTGTGCGTTACTAGCCATTCCGAGTTCCAAGATCTTATCCATTCGGGCCAAGTTGTCATAATCGATTTTTGGGCTGAATGGTGTGGCCCTTGCCGAATGATAAGCCCAGAATTTGAGAAGCTGGCCTCCGATCCACGGTTCAGTTCGGCCAAGTTTGTCAAGGTCAATGTTGATGAACAGGAGCAAATTTCTCAAGAATGTGGAATTAGAGCCATGCCAACCTTCCAGGTGTTTAAGGATGGCCAAAAGCTGGATACGTTCGTGGGCGCTGATCCCAATGGCCTACATCAGCTTGTGACGAAGTATGCATAGATCTTCTGGCCTTGATTGGGCATATATCAGTTAGGCAAGGAGAGATATTAGGGAAAGCTGTATGAGGTTCTTGGTTCTTGGTCATTTGCCTAGATTACTGTCATGTGGTTTTGTTGTTTGATATTGTTATTACTATAACTGTAGCTCTGATAGCTCTGGACTCAACTGTGGAGTACACTCGACCTCTTCTTCTTTTAGTAGTAGGTGCAGATTAGATTTATTAGCTGAAGCTATGATGGTCCGTATTGCAGGGTTTGTTGTATCTTGCTCTCTTTGAAACATCCTGTTATCTTTAACGTTACAAATCGTATTTCTTAAATATGGATACGTTATCTAACGGTTCATTCATCTTATAAAATCAAATCGGAAAAGAATGGAGTTTTCGATAGTAAGCAAGAAAGAGCATGTCGTCTGGTTCCTATAGCCCTAAAAACTTACAACGCGGTCTAGAGCATGTTCCGGTTATCATACGGTGTATAAAGATTTGAATAACTAACTATATAGTTTCTAATATTGTCGGAGTGCGTTAGGAAAAGAAAGTGATTGAATCCTGTCGCTGACATTCCCCAACATAGATGAAGTCTATGTCTGTTTTTATTTTTCCTGACGTTGAATGTTCCTTTACTCTACTCTTTTTTATTTTACTCTCTTTGGTGCGGCCTGGAATGATATGTTCTCTGTTGATATACTACGTATGAGTGTTGAAGTGGATGTATCCATACAAGGGAAAAGCTGGTGCGCGTGACCTTTTTACCTGAGTGACATGCATTTGAAATTTAGTATCAAGAGTGTAAATTAGATCTATCATCTCATAAAGTAGTAAACTTGTATATACTCCGAATTCAACCATATGTACATACGCGTGTAGAAAATCATCCAACACCACATTAGTACTTTTCAAACAATATGAATTATACCTCCAACATAGACCATCCGAACAGTTAAAAGGACAAAATAAATCAATACCCCTCCTCATCAACAGTCGTCAACCGATACGAATCCAAACTCTGCCTCGCAAACCGACTCCTAGCCCTAAGTTCCGCCCCATACCGCATAAACAACGGTGGAACAGCACAAAACACCGTCGCCACGGCCGCCAAAACCGATACCGCCACATTATTCCCGAGCCCGTTAAACATAGCGGGCGCAAACAGCGGCGAAGCAGCCGTAAGCAGCGCACGGAGGAAGGATTGCGCTGCGAACCCACTCGCCGCATAACTGAGGTAGTTATCGGCCAGATAGCCAGTGAGGACGGTCGTGAATTCACAGTTGGAATAGCCGACGCAGACAAGACCGATCATGGAGACGATCCAATGGACGCTGAGGACTTTGGGTGGGATTGTCCAGGCGAATAGCCACATGCCGATGGCGAAGACGGGGGCTCCGATGACGAAACCGGTGAGTTTGTCTTCGGGGACTGTGGGGTGGTTGGTTTTTCGCCGGTGGGTGAGGACTTGGTAGTCGTATATGCGGGTGCCGAAGCTGAGGAGGAGGCCGATGCCGATGGCGAGGAAGGGGAGGGAGGCTGATATGGGGCTGAAACCGAAGGCCTGGTATACTGGGGGGAGGGCTTCGGTGAAGAGATAGATTAGGGTGTAGGGGATTGGGGAGACTATGGATACAAGGAAGACGATGGGTTCGGTAACGAAGAGACGGAGGGGACGGATGAGGGTCACGGTGGCTAGGGTGTGTAGATCTGGGACGTGATCGGGATTCCAGCTTTGGAGGTGGCTTTCTTTTCCGTTTAGGCTGGTTTGTTCGAAACGGCGAAGTTCGTCCTTGAGGAGGAGCGATGGTCGAGATTCTTTGATGCACATTAGGATGAGGGTTAGGACTGCCGTGACGATGGCAGCAATGTAGAAGACCCATCGCCTGGGATGGTCAGCATGTTGATATGGGACAAGGATGGTGAAAAGAACCTACCAGTCGAGTACGGATACGATGCCCGTGCCAAAGATGGGACCGATGATGGATCCAATGTTCCATACGACCGTCCATATAGACATCATCCAGATGCGATCACGGGCGTTGAAGAGATCTTCGATGCTGCCAGCTGCGATGACAGCAGGAATGGCCGAGAGGAAGCCTGAGATAAAACGGCCGATGACGACACCCACTGGGAAAGGAACTACGGCCACGAGGACGCAGCAAATACTGTACAAGCCGGTGCTGACGACGTAGAGCTTCTTACGACCAAAGGCTTCAGAGTAGGGAGGGAAGATGACACTCCCAATGCCCTGGCCAACCATGTATCTGGCCTAGTCAGTAGCTAGAAGGCGTGATGCTGGGGTGGTGGCAGTACATACAGGGGCACGAAGATAAAGATGGATAAGATTTCATTCATGCCTGTATCATTTCGGGCTGCTCGAGCTGCTGGTGCCTGTCATCATTGTCAATACTTGCGTATGGGTGAAACGAGACAAGGCATACTCCAGCAGTACTCGCACAGGTTCTAACAGGCTATTAGCGATCGGATCAAACCGGCCCTAGGATGTAGCATACACGAAGAAGTCCAAAAAGATAATCCAGGCCACATCGTGAACCTTGCGAGCCAAAGGCCAGTTGCGAGGATGCCGAGGATTGTCAGTTCTCCAATGCACACAGCCATCGGCAGCGAGTCTTAAACCTTCCTGGTTCAATTGTTGTTCGAGGAAGCTTTCCTGAGATTCCACGGTTGGCGTCTTCATGTCCATGATTTTGACTTCCATGTTGAGACCGAGGGTGTCTATGCAAACAAGTCAGATAGCGATGAATCCCATACTTTCCGAATCTCTACTTGTTTTATACTACGGAGTATCATTCGGGGAGTTTCTGCGTGCGAACAAGGTGATCTGTCGATAAATCCACCGATCAGCAAGGGGCAGACAATAAAGGCGCAGTGGGGATTGAAGTGGATTTTGAACAACAACTATTGCGATGGACCGTCAACAATGTATCCATCATTCCTCCTCGTCGATCATGAGCTCGAAGGTGAACAGAGAAAACTTTCTTCGAGGCACTTCCTATTCTTAGGATCCCATTACATGAGAAAAGTAGAAACAGGATCGACGCAGGGGCCTGAGTTCGATGTATGTTCCATGCAGTATGTCGATCAGAAGTGATTGATTCAATGCAATATTCAGCGAGCCTTCTAGCTATTATTACTAGAAAAATGCCAAGTCCATGTCTCCACTCAACTTGGTGAGGTGGCTGGCTGCTATCCTAGAATCGGTTGTTCCAGAACTGCATCGGTGGAGTTTTAGATCAACACATTCCCTCATTAATGTGTAGGATCTGATCACTGCCTTTTTAATCCTAAACTATTTCACCCAATAATTTTGAGATCGTCAGCTTTTGCTAAACCTGTGGTCCTCAACGTTCACCATTGAGATCCCTTGTTTTCCTTTTTCCTCTGTTTTCGGAGGTGCTGTTCAGGTCTCTAATGACAAGGAGTTTGTCTTCTCATTTCTCTCCTTTTGTATATGACTTTCTATAGAATAGAAAAAATATTCTAATTTGACTATCTACAGATGTTCCGACACCATAGGCGTCTCAATAGGGTAATTAGTAGGGCATTCTCCGGTTGACACGTTCCCTTAATTTGCTATTTTAAATATCATCATCTAAGATACCACGTGTCGCTGGATACACTTGGCTTCTCTTTTATTGACTTCTATAGATAATTATCTCGTAGATATTCTATATCTATTTAACCTTGTATCAATTTTTATCACTAGCAATTATACCTCAATTACTTCAAGAATCGAAGTAGTTTAGAATAGAAGGTTATTACCGACTGTGAAAGAAAAGCCCCAATTAAAATACTATATAAACAAGCAAGCCTCTATACAAATAATACCTCATCAATCAAGAGAGCGCCACAACAATCCTCTTCAATGCTTCTTCCAAATACCACTCAGGATGAGTAAACACCAACCTAAACCATCCCGGCGTCTGAGCCCCAAATAACTCCCCCGGAGCAAGCATAACTTTCTGAGCCTGCAACCTCTCCGAAATCTCCCTATTCAAATCCCACGACCCCATTCTCTCCCTGGGATGAAGTTCACTGAATCTCGTCCCCAGATCAATCCACAGAAACACCCCCGCATGAGGGCCACGTCTATACGGAATACGATTATCCCTCAGGAACCGCGCCGCCGTGACAAACGCGGCCCGCATGCGCTGCGAATTCAGCCGTAGGTAGTGGGCCGTGAACTCGTCATCTTCGAGGAGACTGGTCGCAGCCATATCGGACGGTCCGGCTACGAATGAGTACCATGATAGACGGCCCAATGCGCTATGCAGTTGTTGGTTGGATTGGGAGACGATTGCGCCGACGCGGAGACCGTTGGCCCCGAAGTCTTTGCTGAGGCCCCAGAGGACGTGGACGCGGTGCGGGTCGATGATTCCGGCGGTGTTGATGGTGGTTACGGATTGGAAGGGGGTTGAGGGGATGTTGTCGATTGGGTTTTCCCATTGGGAGAGAGAGTAGATTTCGTCGCTGATTAGGTGCATTTGGTGTTCTTGGCAGAGTTGCATGAGGGCTTGGATCATGTTCGAGGGATAACACCGTCCGAGGGGGTTGTGTGGGTGGCAGAGGAGAATGGCGCGGACGCGTTTGCCGGTGGATTGTTCCCATTTTGTTAATGCGAGACGGTATACGGAGACGGCGGAGAGGCTGAATGGGTCGATGGATGGTTCGAAGGTTACGGGGACGACGGTGGCACCGACTCGTAGGGAGACGTGGGCGACTAGGTTGCCATAGTAGGGTTGGGCGAGGAGGATGCCGTCCCCGGGGTCGAGGAGTCCCCAAGCGAGTTGCTCGAGGGCGGTTGATACGCCATTGGTGAGGATTAAGTGGTTAGGTTCGATTGCGCGCATGGGCTTCCAGGAGCGGTTGAGGAAGCGGGCCATAGCGGCTTTGAGTCGTTGGGATCCGGCGCCTCCGTTGGGATAGGTTAGTGATTGGGATGATAGTCGGACGGGGTAGTGTCGTTCGATGTGCTGCAGGAGATAGTCGCGCATGAGCAGGTTCTCGGCGACATCTAGTCCGCACACGCCGTCGGGGTTGGTGTCGGGGTGGTAGTCATCATCGTCGGCATCGCGGACAACACTGCCTGGGCAGGTTACAACGGATGTTTGAGCTCGATTGGATAGGGTTGATAGAGGCCGGGTCCCAGTCAAATCCATGGTCGGGACCATGGGCTTGGTTAAGGTCATAGTCATGGTCTCCATTGTGTTTTAATCTATGGTGATACTGCTGAGGTTCATGACGATTCAGACCGGCCGTGGATGACGGTCTTTTATGGCTGTCCCAGCAGTGGCCAAACATGCCTTTGGACGATTCATGGATGTGGATGAGTCCCTTGCGCCATTCTCAGCTCTCTGCACACTCGATCGACAGATGGGGAGGATGTTTCAGGTAGTGGAAATTGAGATCACTAACCATTCGGACGCATACCAGTGATCAGCTACGTATTGTCTATATATAACCCTGGACCCGCTAACCATTGGCTATTATTAGTCCCCACATGCTCTGCCGATCTGTCTTGGCCTCTCGGATCTACGAAGTAGTACACGATCGAACGAGGATTAACCGGACCGATCCGTTCGTCCCTGGATTTTGTTTATTTTGGTGCGCTTTACCGATCATATTCAAGGTCAGAAACCAACCACATTCGCATTGAAAACGTGGCTAGCCCCTTTTTACGACCTCGAAAAGCATTATACTGACTGATGCGACTACATTTAGTGACCCACCCTTCTTACCTCGGAAGATTTATGAATAGCCAACCGTATAATGAGTACATCAATGTTGAAAGTTGAATACAACCAAAATATACCGCTAAACTAAAACGAAATTGAAAAAGAATATATATATAGAAAAGGTTGTTTATTGGTAATACGTATTTCAATAAACATAGCTAGTTATTCAGGTCGACAGTAAGTCAATCCTTGGCTGGTACTCGAGTGTTTGTGCAGGTATACAGGACTGCCGAAACCGAAGGGCAATCTCTCAGGTTCAGATATTAGTGGATGATTCAGGGGTCCTCTAGACCGGGATGGCTGAGGGAGAGCGTGTGCATTTGAGTGTATGATGGATCTTGGAGATGTTAGACGATAGCGGTGCCGGTGATGCCTAGTTGGGCGTGATTAGGGTTTTCTCCCTTATGTTATTATGCTGGGGAGATGATGGAGGGAGCTTGCCGATGGGGACAGATATGATGGCAGTTGGCATGGCGTAAAGCCTTTGCCATGCTGCAAAAATTGGAGCTTAGGATCATCTTGGAAATAGTTATTTATCATAGTATGGCTGTGATATACTAGGCTGTTTGCTGCGGCGTCAACCATACTGTGACGCAGAAATATAGCGATGTCTTTGAAGCCGTCATCGTGACCTCTTTCGAGAACCGAGATGACATCAACCGCGTATTAGACGGAGTAGATGGGACCATCCCATTGGCAAGTTCAACTCCTCTTCCTGGTTGAATACCTCCTGAATAACAAGTGTAACGGCGTCGGACGTGACCCTCGGCACTGACCCAGCGGCGGTCATTCCATGGGTCGTCAAAGCCACCACCAATATCCTTGAATCGGCTGCCGGGATGCCAAGTGTAAAGCGGGTAGTCTTGGTCTCATCCTTCAATGCATTATCTATGTTAACGCCGGATCCGAACGGCGGGGTCCTTCATGAAAGCAAGTACGCGGATATTGGATGCTAGATGTTGATTCTGACGTTCATGACTGACTCCTGGAACGATGTAGCTGTGAAGGAATCCCAGTACCCCGGACGAGAGCAAAGGATTCGCGGTCTACGCGGCGTCCAAGACGGAGGCTGAGCGACAAGCTTGGACGTGGGTACGGGATCACAAGCCCAAGTATACATTCAACACTGATCTTCCGTGCATGACTGTGAGACTCTGCCAAAACATCGGGGCAGTCAGTCGGCTGATCAACTCCACAACAGGTTGGGAGAATCATCCACTTGGAGATATTCGGCTCCATGATGGGGTGGACCCGCGAAGTCGTGAAAGGAGATCCCACGGCTTTGTCGGTGTTTCTTGAGCGTGAGTGGTCAGTCTAAAAGACCACTGCGGGGGCACTACTGAGAACAGATCCGGCAGAATGGTACGTTGATGTAGAGGACGTGGCTCGACTTTGCGCGGTTGGACTTTTACATCCTTCTGTATAATCCGAGAGCATCTTTGCCTTTGCGCAGCAGATGAACTGGTTTGATGCGGTCCAGATCCTGAGACAACTTTGTCCGAAGAATACCCTCATCCCCGATATTCCGGGAGAGGATATCCGGGATCGTAGGGATGTGTTGCCTCAAGGGCGTGCGGAGGAGTTACTACGGGCGTTCTACGGCCTGCCCGGCTGGACTTCAATTCGCGATAGCCTTGAGAAGGGCATTGACGGCTGTGAATGAAGCGGTTCTATTTTGGCAATCAAGACAACCCTCATTACATACTGATAAGCTATGCAGATAAGTTGTAGGAGATAACTATCTCTATATTCTGTGTCTAAAATACAACTCTTTAGTGTCAACCTGGATTTACCTATAAATTACCCTATAGAGACTCCTTTAGTATCCGGACAATTTTAAGTGGTGGAATGGGATAGTTTTGTTTGCCACTTAGTTCTTGGGCTATATGATTTCGTAGGAGTTGGGCATATTATAAGTCCTACAGCACCTAATATCTCTCAAGGAACTAGTGCTTGAAGATTCAAGTTCATATTATATAAATAGGACTTGCCATTGGTGATTACTTAACATTCATACGCTTGGAGTTATTGATCAGGATTCGATGCTACAAAGAGGGCTTTCGGGGTTGTAGCAGCAACGTCTACTCTACGACATATAATTTGAGCTCAGTCCACCACGAGATAATCCATCCTCGTTTACGTTCGGCAAAATTAAGCTTGGGCTCGCGGTGCTTTTAGGTTGGGAAATATGTAGAGAGGATGACTGGGATTGATTATTATCGGATGACCCTCAATCTTTAATAATGTTATGTTCAAAGAGTAGAACCTGGGTCCAACTAACAGCAGCCAGGGAAATGAATCAAAGAGAATTCGATCAGCTTCAAGCGAATGCCAGACCGAAGCCAAGGCATCCTTGGCGATTTTCACGAAATCCATATTGATTACTTTCCCCGTCCACAGGCCGACATACTGAATCTCGTCAAGACCCTGAATACCACACTCAACGGTCACAAAGGCAGATTTGGCGTACGCATGGGCGCACGCGTCCTGCTCAGACCCAGGCACATTCGGCGGAGGGTCTCAGATATACGTGAGCATCAGTCAGAAGTTCGTTTGTGTTGTGTAGGACATCCTCTGGACAGGCTGTATGGGTCGGATCTTCAGAGACTCGATGGGCGACCAATAAAGCGAGCCGATATTTTCTCATTCGCGAACGGTGACTCTCAGACGGTGCATGCTGATCTTATGAATATAGATACGTTATTGAATGGTTCCCTCATCCTTTAACTAAATAAGTTAAAGTGAATGTAGTTATCAGTATTGGCCAAGTAATAGTATGTATAGAAGTAGTGTACAGGAATGGTATCGGCTTGTCGTCAGGTGCCTGTGCTCGTGCAGGGCTGCAGGCATATATTAAGAGATAGCCGCTAATAAGAAACCCGGATATAAAAAGGATTCATCATCTTGTTTGTAGTCCTCCCATGTCAAAGAATTAAAAAATGTTGCGCTCTCATCCCCCGCAGTACTAAATCAAACACAGTGATTGACAGCACAATTGCTAGTTTTAGTGAGGAAGCTCAGCAATATTCGACTCTCAGGGTGCTGTCAGATGTTTGAGAGACGAACTGAGGGGTCACATAGCCTTTTGGAATATCCCTTTCATTGGATTTGTTGAAGAAGGAGAAGCCTCGTCGCATGACCATAAAACATCCTGCCATGATGCCTAGGCCGGTTTCCACGTCGGAACATACCGCGACCATGGTTGTTTCGTCTGATCGAACTGTTAGAGTTGATAGCAAGACATAGAGTGGCGTGTCCTTACACAGAAAGCTTTCCTCCGTCATTAGATGTAAAAAGGGGATTCGAGCGATGACGAGTGCACATGCACTGTAAGGATTTGTTAGCACCTGGAAGAGATAGAATTCGGAGCTGTTGGAGACGAACATGCAGCCAAGTCCAAGAAGACCAGCAATGCCGAGCTTGGTGCGGCGGTCCAGCTTGAGGTTGCGTATAAAGATTGCAGGCAAGATGCCAATAGCAATGTCGAAAATGACGTCGATCACACTATAGAAGTACATGATCTTGACCTCGGTATCCCTGCGACATATACCTTGAACTCCCACTTTGTCCCAATAGAACGAAATGGGTGAACACTGAAAGATAGCAAAGAAGAATAAAAGAGCGCCCGTAATGGTGGATAATACCATAATGCAGTAGAGAGAGTACACATGGACCCTGCTGGACGTAAACCGAAGGAGTGTAAGGCCAATAGATAACCTCATGATTGTAGCGGTAGACGTGTAGGCTAACTGGCCCAGAAACCAGCACTATATGTATAGACTATCAATACCTTGCATAGACCAGCGGAAACTAGCCATACTTACAAGCATTGCGCGTCGGAAGTTATCAGGTCGATTCTGAAAATACTCCATCTTTTGACCAATGCCATTTATTCCCCCGATGATTCCACATAAGGCAAACCACACATTGAGTATCTGATTCCATATGGTCAGCTATTGACATAGACATACGATCTTATTAAAAGCTCACCATGGCGACGACCATCAGTTTGTCGTCCCATCCAAATTGCTTCACAATCCGGATGCGCACAAAACATCGGAATCCGACCGTTACTAGCGATAGACTCGCTAGTACGGCCGGAACGACAACAGCTGCAAGGCTTCTACTACTCAGCATGATGGGCACAGCGTGAGGTGTGTGGACGCCTGGGTTGCTCGGAGGTATTGGGGGGGCGGGGGTGCACGAGAAGAGGTTGATCGGGAGGACGACTGGGGATTTATGTAGCGCTGTTACCCCAGAAGATCTTTAACCCCGTTTAGATTTGATCGTTTTGAGGTCGTCGGAAATCTTCTCCGAGTTGACGATCATGCATTGATCACACCAGTGATCAAAAGTTAAGAGATGGATCGCCACCATGATAGGTCAGAGTGGATCATCTCACTATTGCCCAACTATTGAAAAAGGTTGGGGATAAGCGAAACGGGTGTGATGCGCCACAGTGAGATGTACGATATGATTGTATTACTATTTGGTAGGACGATACCCTGGAGCTTGTCGGCATTTCTCCTGTAGATGTATACTCCATATGGATAATTGTCTTGTCAAGAGCAAGTATATCTGCCAACCGGAGGAGATCGACGACTAGGCGGGAAACCCCAGAAATCTCCTCAATTAGGACAGATATTCATAGACAACAGTCTGATTCAGCGGCAAGGGACTTGACAATATATGCACTTATTTCTCGTCATCAACCAATACTGCTTGAATACATCGTCCAACGACCCACTACGTGGCTCGGCTACACAGTAACGAAAGGCAGTCATTTCAACAGCCAATAACCATATTGTATTTCCTATATGTGGTGGCAAGCTGCGTCAATAAACTCTACCACGATATTTAAATTCTGAGATATCTTGAGAGCATGGAATTGCCGATCAATTTAGAGGAACAAAAGTTAATAATGAGTTCATCCAAGGCATCTGCATATGAGCAAAGACCTTCTGTGTCCCCGAGTGTTGTGCTTGCCGGAGGCGTTGGTAAAAGGTATACATGCGCACCGTGCATGGATTTGAGACGTGACAAATTTTCCCCGGAACTTGTAAGTAATGAACCTTTTTTCTGGGCTATGGCACTGCTATAAGCTTTAGTGGGTTGTCCTTAATTGAGCGCTTTAATGAATCACTCTTGTTTCATTGACTGTGGACACGCGTCCGCTATGATCAGGGGCACATTTTATTTTATCTGAGAAATAACTATTTGTTGACTGAGTTCATCCTGCAGATAGATCATAAACCTAAAAGGGGAGCTAACAATAGATAGCTCCTTGGCGGGTGATCGATCTTGTGGGGTATCATCTCCATTTGATTAGATATTGTACCAACATGAAGCACTATAGTGGATACATCTGAAGAACTAACATGTTTGCGGAGGGATAAAAGTTCAGAGCGAAAGTGCCGAAGTCATAGCTTTTGATATCATGTCAGCCACTTTGTTATTGCGACAACATAGGGTGATGGTCTAGATACCTAAAACCTGATTAGCACAAGGGAAGTGATCGGTAAATTGCCTCATAATACCCCATGAATCCAAGCTACAGTGTGTATCTGAACTCGGCCGATCCTTCGAGCAGTGTCAAGCCCCGACGAGCTTTCCGGTTGGCGAAAACGAAGCACACACTCAACGCTAGTACCAACAAAATGATCAAAGTTGAAGCACTGTTGTCGTATGACCCAGGTTACATATTTATTATGAAAGAATGGGACAGGGTACTCACACAAGATTGGCATAGATCCCAGGATAGTATTCAGGTGCATCTTGGGAGCGGAAGACCAAGGACCCAGCAATTCCCCCAATCCCACCCATTCCGATCATCATTGCACTTGAAAAGGCTCGTTTCCACTGACCACGGATATTACCCGCCTGGTATGCCAGAGCCGTGGGTGCGCTAGCGTTTACTCCTCCTGTCACCAGAAACACTCCAAAGTATCGGACTCCATTGCCTTTGGCTAAGCCCATCAATGAAATACCCACCAGTTGCATCAAAGCGTTGATGATAAGAATTGGCCCTCGTAGCCGGTACTTGTCACCGAGCCAGCCTTCAACAATCATGAGAATACAAGCCCATACGTATGGTGGTGCACTCAGATACTGCGATTCCCCCACGCTAAACCCCATACCATTGCGTAGGATCAATGGAAGAAAGTACCCGATGGCGTAGGTCACAGTCATCAGGCAACTAATTTTGCTGTCAGATTGTCTGTTTCCATGTTTGGAGGGAATTCAATACCAAAATATCAGGCCGTAGCCCCAGAGCCGAATGTCCGCCGCATGTCGAAGAAAGTTCTTGACCGAGAAGTCCTCGGGCTCAGCATCGCCTCTGTCTCTATTCACCCGGCGGATGACAAAGGCGCACTCTCTTTCACTGAGAAATTTCCATGAACGATGTGCTTTGTCTGGGAAATCTACAAGCATCACAAATGCAAGAAAGCCTATAGCCAACGTGGTCTTTCCGAGTTAGAATATTCCTAGGTCAGCCTTCATATGCAGTAATCAGTGGGGGTTATGCCAACGGACCACGCCTTCGATAATAAAGATCCATCTCCAACCTTCGAGATTCTCGATGCCGTCCATGTAGGTAAGCCCATATGCAAGAATGTTGGCAATTGCTTGTGAGAAGAGACCAATTGAGTAGAACAACGAAAATCTCTTGTGCATGTCGTCTGAGCCATATTAGTGTCACTATATTTAGGGAATAGTCATCACTGATGCCACTTTACATCTAGAATACCAGCATGACAATAGATATACCACGCCGGGGAAATAGCCACTTTCAAAGGCTCCCATGAATGTCCGCGCGATCAGGACATGCTTCCATGTTTTTGTAAATCCAATGCCCTAGAGGTTTTGTTAGCTATTATCTATCATACAGTGTGGATAACATACAATCGTGATGCCTCCCCAACACATAATCATTGTGGTCAGGAAGTTTCGTGGGCCAAACTTTCGAATCGTAGCGGTCGCGAAGGGCTGACAGAGTACATATGGTATGAAAAATATGAGCATTACCAAAGACTTTGCAAGACCAGTTAGACAATACAATCATGCTATATCGGGGTCATAAACTTACATAGCGATACCCTTCAGTCATTTTCAAATCCTCATTCATTCTGAAACTATCAGTGACTTCCATGCGAAATTGGAACGCCAATAGGATAAATGAAATGAGTGGTTAGTGCGCAACTATCTTACCCTGCTATCGAGGCAGTCGAAACATTAGATCTATCCATCAAGCTGATGCAGTACCCGAGTCCGGCGATAACAACAAGCCTCCGATCGACGCGATGGACGATTGCTCTTTGCTCCTCGTAGGTATATTCTTCATCATCGTCAATGTTCGTCAGCTCATGCGCAAGCTTGATAGCGGGCAAGCCTTTTTCGTTGGAATATGAAGCCATGATAGTTAGTATAATAAGGTCAGTAGTAACGAGAGATATCCAGGACTCAGTCGGTCTTTATAGTAGCCATCCTTGGGTTCAACACGGGTTAATCCCCGCAGATTGCCTCCTCACTTATCTATATGGAAGCAAAAGAGTTTAAGTGGCTATCACTGTTTGAGTATAGAATTCTTGGAAGGATTAGGTTGGTCGCTTCGTTCGTGCTACTTCTGGAACCCGAACCAACAAGGTGATGCTCCTCCCCACCCTTTACATTTGAAAGTGTCTCTGGATTTACAAGCATGGACCTTGCAACATGTGAGCAGATTCGATGCTCCATATGCCACAGGCATTATTTGCAGTGGGAGAGAAGCAATATTTTCAGGGGGGGGGGGGGTTTGGAATCTCTACGTATGTCGGGCTACCCAAATGTGCAATGCTTCTCATCCAGATTCACTATTCATCTCGGTGCTAGATTTAGTCGCCGTACTACTAGTAACAAACCTACAATAACATAAGATGATCAGCAAATGGAAAAGACCCAAAATGCCGAGAAATCGCCCGCTTAATTACTCGGGTATGATTTGACAGCTTTCCGCTATCAAAGGTAGGTACTATGTGTACAAAACAGCCGAAAGGTACTATTTCTATGCCATGGCTCGCAAATCGTATATTTAGTATTCCTCCCAACCAGCCCGTCACACGTATAAAGGATGAACAGTTCTACTACTGCTCGATATTTGGTGCGGTGCTCATATTTAATGATGTTTACTAGATCAAGGAGGGACAATGCGTGTGCAAGACCTTGACGATGCGTTTGCATGACGATTCGGGAAAACCTTGGGGGAAACCTTGGACGAAGGGGTATTTGGGTTTCGATAGTTATCTATGGAGCACAGGCGCTTGGTATGGAATTTCCGCACCACGGAAAGATGTTCCGCTCTCCTTATCTTTCCATTTCCCCTTCCCTAACGCACTGCCCCTGTTACTGTGTTGGCTTCTTCCTCATTCAGAATGTATTATGATCAATACAACATGTAGACCTACTGCCTGACTGGCTTATCTTCTTCAATGTGATAAGACGCAGGATCACTCTCCAGGCATGAGATAAGGAGGCCGTTTGGTGACGAAGGCCCCATTCTCAACGATTATCGTCCTCTATCACTGGTTCTCTGCTAGTCTCGGGGTCCTTCCCGCCAAAGTGCGGAATTTGCCGCTATCTTAGAATGCGGGGAATGGGGTACTATACCACTTTTCTTCTTTTTCCGTAGAACTGGGCTTGATTTAAGTACGTCCTGCCACCTAAATTGCCAGAATATATCTTCGTATGCTTGCAGCTGGATCTCCGGTTGTCAAGATGACTGCGCCTACAGGAGCGAGTCCTTTCATGGCGCTAGCAATCAAGGGGTTCATCCCCATGAAACGATCTATTGACCTCCCTTGGGAAAGGATTGCTGGACAGTCTTTTCTTTAACTCTCGAACTGACATAACAGATAGAAATAATATCACTCAATGAAGCCCGGAGTAAGATGTCTGTAGAAGGAAAAGAGAGGATAATGTTACGGACATCCGCCGGCTATGGTATCTGACCTGGAAATGGTAGTTAGTCAGCCATTATACGCGGTCTTTCTTCTCTTCTTCGTTGTCCAGGTGGTTATGATCTTTCCACGGCTGCTTTTCATCGGACAAAGAGCTTCACAACTGAGATGGCTGGAGGAAACATACATACATCCCTGAAGCTGGAAGTCTACGTCAGCTGTGACACCATACATGTTTATAGTGAGATACCTTGATAATAATGGTGGGAAATTTACGTTGCATAGCTTTCCATTCTTGATCCTCAGAACGGTATACTCATGGCTAATTTCAAGGCTATATTGGCTTGTCGCGAAGACAAGTTCCCTGCCCTGAAGAAACTCTACATCCGGCTTCATTGCTGCATCCATTGTGTTAAAACCTTCTCAGTGGAATTTAAGATCCTTGATCATGTGCATAACTCGTTTGACCAAGTTCAAGAGGCTTTTCAGAAAGTTAGGATTGAATTTTCATGTTAATATCTAGTTCATATGCCATGACACTTGTGAATGGTTGTTTGTGAATGTTTCCCAAGATTATCTCAGAAAATACAGATGTACAGTAGAGAAGATCAATCAAGAACTGCTTTACCGCCCACATACGATGGATTTCAGGTGAAGGTTCAGGTACGCTTTAACCAACTGATCTTGGTTGCTGAACACCCGAAAGAGGAAGTCAGTGGTAGGGTCTATTACTGTACACACGAATATATCAGATATACTATATGGTTTAGTTCGAGTCCGCCCTTAACCGCTCGGCCCCCCTGACCCTTATGATAAACAACGATCAAAAAGGTTAACACATTACTTCTCAGCTGTCTCATCTGGTTAGCTAACACACAGTAGCAGTATATAAATGACCTATTCACCCCGGATGCCTAAAATCTTATTTCCCCGCAATTCAAGTGTTCACGGTTTCGATAGGAAATCGCCTCGTCATCTTACTGAGCCCCTGGGCACCCTGGTTCTTTTTATATAATACTCAGTCCCCTTTGACAGCCCTGAGGCATCTGTCGAAGTTTCCGAAATAGTCTATTAGACGGGTGTTGTAAGATCTGCAGTCCTCGGTTTCTGATGTAGGTCAAGTACTTGACCCAACATGTGAAACTCAATGTTGCGCCATGAGCAAGAGGCAGACCATAGGGCCCGGCAAGACATTGTATGGTCAATCAGTCGGCTTGGAACAGCCTGGATAAAGAGTTACTGAGGGAGTGACTTGCAAACCGAAGTTATCAATGATTAGTCAGTGTGGCCGAGTGGTTAAGGTTAGACTCAAACTATACTATATAGTATATCTGATTCATTCGTGTGCACAGGAATCATGTTGCTGATGCTTTTATGTTGAGACTTGCAATGCAAGGTGAGTATTAGGATCCTGGCCTTTGTTTGCTTTGGCCCATGCTTGAGGATATCTATTTCCAATGGGTGATAGATAGCTCAGCTTGGATCCAGAAGTTATATCTGTTTTTCCTCTCCTTCCTCAAGATTGACAGATCTGCGTTAATAGAAAGCTTCCCAGTGTTCGGGGGTCTCCAGTGACTTATGATCATCTCTCCTTGTTTAAGAGGTATAGACCCTTAAGCTATCACGTCCTGCCATGTTCCAAAGCAAACACTGTATGTGTTGGGCCGCAAACCAAGATAGTATTTTAGTATCCTTCGCATTGTAACCGCACACATTGATGAGCTGGTCCCTAACCTGGAGTGACGTCTCTCCCTTGGTTTTGAGATCGCCATAGCACCTTAAGAACATAATTCCTATAATTCCGTATGTAGTTGATATACACCAGGATATTGCACGTATAAATTGTGTTATGGACGGACCATATCGATGTTCCCTTTATGACGTAGCGTCCCATCCAAATGTCTGATTGAAGAGAAGAACCTTGGGCTCAGCGGCGCGCCAACGTATCTTCGAGTCTGGCAATCTTTTGGCGCCATGCGATCTCTTTCCCCTTAGAAGGACAAGACTAAGGACTCAGTGATATAGTAATGGAGGCTGTTCTTGGAACCATTGCGAATAGCCCTAACATATCATCTGGCTGGAGATCGTGATGCCCTGTGTGATATAAATACGCTGATCCAAATGGCCTTTGATCAGATTTCACAGCATTGGGATGGTGTAGTATTAGCTTTACCAGGCAATAATCCTCTCGCTGATCAGGCTTATTATAGTCATGTCTTGGAAAGTATTCCTATACCTGATCCTGTGCTGGAGGACGAAGACGACATTTTGTATATAAAGAGAACATCCGTAGCAGCCCATAGTAAGGAATATTATCAAAATCCAGTGCATGAGTCTTATACTTCTGGAGCATATACCCTCCGGGGAGTAATGGCCTCAAGGCATTTTAATCCGCAGCTCCTCGGCGCCGATTATGATTCATTAGTTCCAGTTTAAGCAATTTCGTGATGGCCTCGTAGTCCATAACAGTAGTGCCTTATAGGAGGAGAATCCCAAGTGCTGCTCGACATTGACGCCTGGGCGCCAGCGAGGGAGTAACGTTCCTTAAGAAGCACATTCTATACCACTTGGGTTTGTCTTAGAAAAAACTGCTTGCCACACGCTTTACAAACAGGGTCACAATCATGTTTGTGGGTCGTGAGTTTACGACAGTCATTGTACCAAATTATTGGCCCTCTACTCCCCATGTGAGTGGGTAGTAGGAACTTTCGATCATTGCAATTTGAGTCTCATCTCAACACGGCCGTTTGTCGCACAAGGATAAATGAGGTCACATCTTCTAGGTCCTTTCTCGACTGGTGAGCTCCCTTTCCAAAAAGCCCTTCCTTGCGACGAGCCTATTTGTGTATAGACGCATTGCGGGGAGCCATATTATTGGAGGCAAGCCATACAGAAGTGCAAACGATGGATGTTCATCTAGCAAAGCACATGATATCGCCTGTCTTCCAGGCCTTTACAAGTTGGTGGCTCAACCTCGGTTTATTGGCCCACGAGAGCTTCCTATGCTAAATATGCGAACTGTTGGCGCTGAGAAAGCTCGCAAAGCCTACAGGTTGCTGGTAGGTTTGACTACAACTGTTAGCAGAAGGTCTCTAATAGAGGCAGCGATACATACTCAATACTGCCGGGATCTATGTTCCTGCTGACGGCGGCTTCAAAATTCTGCCTGATCGAGCATTCGCTGCCTTTTCCCGCTGCAAGACAATTGGAACATGCGCCGCCATAGACAGCGACTCCTTGGGAGCCAGCACGATCAATAATCTATATCTTGTTTCAAGAAACCTTCTTTGTCGTTCGAAGGGATAAAGGTCATTTTCGTGTTGGAGGGCAAGGCATTATATACGTTGCATCAACAAACTGAGAGGACATCTTCACAAAGAGGAAGTAGAGATTCAAAGATCGATGAGAGAATCAAACGAGAGAATAGCAGCTAATCAATCCTCCTGGGCACATGGGTATTTGTTATATAATGGCAAAGCGTCAGAACTGGTGGGAAAAAGGACTTGATTCCCATCAAGTATGGAGGTATTTATACTACCTATAACAAAGGAATTGAGAACAAAGACATCGTGAATAAAAGAGACTGGACGCTGACGCTAGACCTGACACTATTTTGTATTCTGTGAAGGTCAAGTTGGGTCGGTGAATTTGACTGGTTCTGGGGAGACAGATATGATGTAGCTTTCTTGAATGTGCATAGAAGCCATTATTAACATTTTACCAATGGTATTCACTGAGATATAATGTCTATTGTACAATTGTTCGTCGCTCTTAAGCAAAGGTCGTGGCTCCTAGCATTAAAATGTCTTCAGCAGTGGAATCATACAAATGCTGCAGGATCTTGTCCTGGCCCCGATGATGCTGGCGGCTCTCTCCATGAGTATGCTTAGTGCATTTGAGCCCATTGTTGTACTTGGTGACACAATGGATCGATGAGTGTGAGACTGGTGACGGTTCGTATCGGCTTGGGGCTAAAGGTAGCCGGCTCATAGTATCATATCCGGTACCTCCTGCGGAAGACTACCAACATCTTGAAGGTTGGATGATACAGGCAATGGCCCGCCAGGCATGGTCGGGATAGACAGTGGAGATACCCCGATGTTGAAATCTTTCACCAGAGTGAGTGTGAATGCACGAGCAATCTGGTATTCGCCCTGGGCATTTGGGTGAAGGCCATCATAACCCACGGGACACGCTATCGGCGCGCAGTCATAATTCTCGTGCAGCTCGACCAGTTGGACAGGTGAATCCAGGGTACTCCACCCGGGAATCGCCTCTCGCAATAACGCATTGTATATATTAGTGCTGACGGGGAGATCTTCTCGACCGCTGATAAAGGTTCGCTGAGGAACATTCGCGATAGCAAATTTAAGTCTCGGATTAGTTGCCCTGGCATTGAGAATGAATGTCTGCATGCTGTCCACAGTACCTGCGGCGTCGGTGTGAAACCAGGCCATGTCGTTGAAGCCCAGCATGAGAAGTATCAAGTCGGCAGGGTAGGCGGAGAGAACATCGTATATTAGTTCTTTGTCTATTGCGACGGCGCGGCCCCAAATCGCGAAATGGTCCTTATCAAAGTCCTCCGACACACCGGCTGCGTATTCCCCACTCGTTCTGATCTCGCTCTTCCAATGCGACTCTTCCTTGCCTGACGGGGTTGCCGGTAGCGAGGGCAGGTCCGACTGTGCTGTGCCATTATATGGCCCTACAAAGTCTACAGTAAGGCCTTGTTCTTTAAACCACTCCCAGATGCGAAAACGCCAGGTCCAGTCGCCTTCTCGGCCCTGAGACATAGAGTCGCCCACAATCATGACTTTGAGCGTGGGTTCTAGAAGGCCGTGCGCCGTTATCCCATTTCCCGTCTCTTCCTCGACCGTGTCTCTCATGGCAGGCATTGCCAACATAACAAAAAGGCAAATAATCGCCAAGCAAGAGCAGAGACTAGAGAGAGCTCTTGGGGCAGACAGCCGCCTCAGAGGCAGGACCATGATGAATGATACTAGCAGATATGAGATGCCATTTTCTTTGGCAGCACGGGGCTTTGATTATTTTTAATGCGCAACACTTTCCAAGGCAAGACAAAGAGTCAAATAGGCTAATAAGCACTAGCTAGAACGACGCCCATTTCTTTCAATTCGATTGTGTGGGCACGGATGTTTCTTTTGGTTATGAATGGTATATGTTTCTCCGAGTGGCCACTCTAGTCATACATTAGTGGCATTCGCTTCTTAGCTTATCAGCTACGGATCACACATTGCAAAGCGCACGATGTAACCATGAACGCCATCTCAATGATATGATTGAGCATTCAACGCTACGCTATCGCCATACTAAATCAAATGAGGGAGAGCCAAGGCCCTAACTTATCGACTTCAATTAAACGAGAAGAGAAAAAATTCCCGAGGTCCCCTTTCAAGACCCAACAGAAAGAAGGCCCTTAGATGGACCTTTCAAATAGAACTTAATTGTTCCTTTTTGCCGGATTCCCCTGCCTTGGACTCTGAGTACATTTACCGTTGTCTCCACTTGATACGGTATGATAGCCGGATTGGGCTGCTGTACCCTTGGTTTGCACGTTAAGACATTCAGGATGCGAACCACTAACGGCATCAAGTCCAATAGTGGGACGCAATCCGGTCATAATGATTCGCAGGCAACCAATTGCCGATCATGTCTTGACGTCAAAAACTACTGTGTTCAGGTTTTACACTTAGCTAATGTTACTATGCGAATTTTAAGAGGAAATCTCTGCGCTGACTTGCATCTATCCGGCACCAATCTGATCCTCGCGATGAATTACTCCCACAAGAATATTATTGGGTTCGGCCAAGCTTGCGGTGAACCGGATCGTCAATTTAGAGAATGCAATGTAGATCATGGATTGATTCTGGTCTAGATCAATCGATCACTGCCGTATCGGCTATTTGAGTTTTCAATAGCAGTGCTTCCTTTTCTCAACCTCCCCTTAAGAACAATTCATTCTCTTCCTTCACCCATCTTGTCCCTTACTCGCAGTTTCATGCATGGGATCAGAGTCAGTCGCTCGATACTTACCACGCGGGCTCCGGATGACGAGCTGTTCCAGCCAAAGAATGGCAGCTTCAGCTCCGTGGAGAAATATATCATCGCAGTGTTTGTCGCCATCGCCTGGTACAATGCTGCTGAGCTGATCGTCCTCTGTTTATCGACCTTTAAGGTCTACCGGGGATGGTACTTCTGGAGCCTGTTCATCGCGTCGCTCAGTCTCTTCCCAATATGCCTGGGCTACATATTCTACATTTTTAACCCCGGGATATCGTATTATCTCTCGATCTCCCTGATAATTGTGAGCTGGTCCTGTATGGTAACAGGCCATTCCCTCATTCTATGGTCGCGATTACACCTTATCATCCGGTCGCCCAGAGTGCTCCACCTGACGCTTGCAATAATCATCGTTGACGCAATCATATTCCATGTCTCCACTGCAGTTCTCCTATATGGGAGCCACGCGGATAATGTTGCCCTGGCAAACCGATTTTCAAGAGGGTATAATATCATGGAGCGTGTTCAGCTGGTCGTCTTCTGTGTCCAAGAACTCCTGATATCCGGCATATACCTGTGGGAAACGGCGAAGATGTTGCGCTTGCATCCCGGTCCACTTCACCATAAAGTTCTCAGCCAATTCTTGATTATCAATATCTTTATCATTATACTAGATGTGGCTGTGGTCGGGATCCAATTCGCAGGGTACTATGCCCTTCAAGTGACCTTCAAACCGGTGGCATACAGCTTGAAGTTCAAACTGGAATATGCTATTCTGGGCCGTTTAATAGCACTTGCCACGAGTCCGTCCAGTTCTGAGCCATTCCCATCTAGTTCACTGGGGTCGACTGGCGTAGTTGAAAGCCGGCCTGCTCATGGAAGGCGGCATCGGATCGTTGTGTCGGAAACCTGCGAGCGAGGGCGGGAAAAATGAAAATCTTGATATACCTTTTTCATAGACAGTTATTAATAGTTTAATAATAAGGGAAACCTCCGCAATCTCAGACTAGTCGCCTATTTCATATAAGAGTCAACCAACACGGACGCAGTAGGACTACAGTTATACATGTGGCTTGGCTGTAGGGTAAGATAGCCAGGCAAGACAGAGGAATAGAATGATGAAGCATGGGCTTATCTTGAACATGTTAGCACAGGGCTGTAGAGGTGTTCGTTCAAGGAGAGCTCCGCAGGATGTAAAATTATTTAATGTAGAATACAAGGAGGAATTTAGCTTCTGTTGGTTATGCAGTTAGCAATACACTTTTGAAACCTAACAATAATGGTCCGATCTAGCTTGAATTTAAGTCTAGAATTTACAACATCTAATGAAGCTATCAGCCCTCATATACTGACTAAACTTTTCACATTCCTATTCCCTTTGCAGTTGGGATTACATCCTGGTCTAATATGAAACAGATCACATCGCACCCCTTGCCGCGTGTTAACACAGATTTGACTTTACAGTGAATATACGTCCATAAACCTAAGCTTGACCGGCAAGACATGTATCTGAATGAAATGCCGTTATGGCAAGGATCGGCACTGGATCTAAAACTAAGAGACCGTGTCTTGTAAGCGAAATGTTAATATCAACTACGGGCAAGTCACAATAAATCAGATATTTCTTACCAATCTAGCGGTCAAGAAAAAAAAAATTCGAAGTTAGCCAGCTTGGTGAAGCTGTATTTTGGCATGCACTATACTAACTAAAACCCTTCAGACGTATTTAATGTGCATGTCTCTTATCCCAGTTTCTAGGAAATGATTTAGTGCGAAGTTCTGATATGCTATACTAATCTGAAAATCTGGATCGTTTATTCAGTTAGCCCGTGTTCCTGTCCTATGATAGTGTACTTATGAATGAAGAAGTATTGGAAACATCCTAATAAAATATCCAATTTCGCTTGATATAGGCCTTCAGTTTAGTAAAGAACCCCTCGATTAGTGGCAGATCAAGATGAGTATAGTAGTTGTATACTAGTTTTACTCCTACTTCATGGCTCATTGGTTGAATACATTCGGAGCTATTCTTGAATGACATCGGAGAGAATGAGACAGACAATATATCACTGATGCCGATAAATCAAGAGATCTGAGTTAGGGTTCCACCAAGTGGGGACCATGCGCTTATCACATCTAGATTCACCAACAAAGACCTGACGATACAATTTGATATGCTTCGGACTGTGACCGAGATGGGATTTGGCCGATCTACTCCGGCCCCGCCAGATCGGAGGATCTCGAAGGCTGAAGCCCAGAAATTAAACAAGAATCGGGACGGGTCCGGCAGCTCTCAGCCGATCTGGTTGGTCTAGCCAAGATTTATGGATACAATGATCCACATAGATTAAGGCAGTTGCCCCTGGGAGTTCCTGAAAAGACTCCAGAGGGTACTGTGGAAGTGATGAATTATAGCAACCGGTGCTGTGTTGAGGCCTTGAACCTAAAACCCTAAGCGAGGTTTTTTTTCCAGCCAGCCGTGCCACAGTGTGGATGCGACTCTCACGTAAAAGATCGACACGGCTCGCCCGATTGAGATAAATACAGAAGACCCGTCAGGTCGCGTGACCTCATGCCCTACGCAGTATTTATGATACCTGCGGGGCCATCATTTGGCTCTAGGCTACTTGTTCGAAAAATATTCTAGCTAGAATCGTACGCCAACACCATGCACACCGCAGACACTGTGGAACCTGTCAAGGCCTCGGCCATCCAAGTGATAGAAGAACAAAAACCTGATCCAGATCGTGCCATTCTCGAATCGCTTGATCACACTTTATATGCCTGCTCCTCGGTCCAGCGGATACACGGGGGATTTTTGAATGCGACATACCGAGGATCCCTAATCAAACCACTACACAATGGGATGCGTACTGTAATCATCAAGCATAGCGAAGAAAAGGACAGCAAAGCCCCGCAATTGACGTTATCCCTGACTCGATGCGTACGTTCCATTCACGGATTCTATTCTGCTCACTTCACATCGGGGCTACAACTAACGTGGCTTTCTTTTCTAGCTTACGGAACAGGCCATTCTCAGAGAGCTGCGGAGTACTCCTTCTCAGCAAGTGCAGCATAAGCAGATATCGGTCCAGGTTCCTCAACTATATCAATATCTTCCTGACGAGCATACGCAAATCTTCGAAGACTTTTCCCAAAATGGCACACTGCATGACTTCCTGACAGTGACTGCTGGAGAGCGTATCACTGCATCAACCGCCGTGGCCCTGGGTGAGGCCCTGGGGAGCTGGCTGTCCCGCTTCCACGCCTGGTCGAAGACCCAGCTGGATACGGATTTGTGGCGCACCGTTGAGCAAAACAGCAATGGCTTCGATAAAAATCTAAGAGACTTCCGATTGCATAAGCTTCTGGCAATCCAAACGCAGTGCGGGTCAGAGCATCTACGAAAATACGCGGCGCTGATGCACTCACGAGAGTTTGGACAGAAGGACACAGTAGTTCATGGTGATTTTTCAACCAGAAAGTAACTTTCTCGGCGATCAGATATATGGCAATTATTCGATGCTAACGGACACTAAACAGCATCCTGATTCAAAATCCGTCAGCCATCGACGAGGGCGGAAACACGTCCCTGGCAGTCATCGACTGGGAAGCATGCTGCTTGGGAGACCACACACGAGACCTGGCCGAAATGGTGGCTGACATGTATATGCAGAAGATTTTATATGGCTCCCAGATTGCACTTTCGATAATCCAGGGCTTTATCAGTGCATATCCACCCCTTGATGAAGAAGCGGCCTATCGGACTGTGGCGCAAATTGGGGAGAACTTCTTTTACTGGAATGTATATGCACCTACCTGTACAGACGAGCAGGAATCGGAATTGATGCAGCTCGGCATAGACCTGATTTGCAAGGGAGTAACAAGAGACCGTGAGGGGATCAAAACAACATTTTTTGAATGTCTTTTCCGGTCTGCTTAGTCTTCTCTCTGGTGATAGTATTCATGGCAGAGGGACAAGGTCGACACTTTGAGGAGATAGAAGAGAGGGAAGAGGGGAGAGGTGTGATCGATATCCAGTAGGATAGTTGCTGGTAGCTACATCTTGGGGTCGCTTAATCCAACAAATAGAAGAAGAAAAAGAAGAAAAAGAAGAAAAAGAAGAAAAAGAAGAAAAAAGAAAATACAAAAACATACAACAGGAGGGTGTCACCTGACTACGGCCTTCCCTAACAACAACGACGATTCCACCTTGGGCGAAATTGGGACACACAATGCACGGAGTGGTGGTCAGGTGGACAAGAGTGTTTTATTGGTGCTTGGCTCTCAGCCCGGGCAAGGCAGTACTTCAACTATATAGCATCCCTCCATATGTTTCGTTTGCAAGGCTAAGCCACGATATCGGCGCCACCCCAAGAATGTGTCAGGCTGTCAGCATAAGTAATTTTGAAAGTGGTGTTGGGCATTTTTTTTCTTGTGAACAACTGCGTGTATCCAGTCTATTACTCACTGATATCTGTTTTCTATATTATCTTAAACAGTCAGGTAAACACCAAGCAATACAGCGTCACTTCTGCATCTAGTGAGTTACATCGGCGTCAGCTCTCTGCTTTCATTCCGCCATGCCTCCTACTCCGAAGCGACGCACGTACCCACCCCACGCTGAATACTCAACTGCTGCGCTTGAAAGAGTCCTAGTGGAAAATTTAGATGCTGATACCGAGACAATTATAAAAATCCTTTGGCAATTTTATCAAAAAACGCCGGAAGGTCATCCACTTCGGATAAAGCGACTTGAAGAAATTGGGCTTCAGTACGCAGAAAGGTGCTTCACGACCCATGCCACTGTAGATGACATTACCAAAATTATCGAGCTATCCCAGAAAATACTCGATATAATGCCGGAAGATCATCCGGATCGAGGCTTTCGACTTCATACCCTTGCGGTTGCATACCAAGAGAGATATGACAGGCTGGGTGCCCTAGCAGACCTGCAAGCATATATCGAGCGAGGCCAGGACGCCCTCGACAAAACCCCGAACGACAATTCAATGCGTGCATGGCGTCGAGACAATCTTGATGGTCTTGGACATGCCTATCGTGAGCGATATGATAGGAGTGGTGCGATCGCAGATCTACAGGCAGCTATCCAGCGATATCAGGAAGCCCTTGAAATAACACCAAAGAATCGGAGGGATTGGGCACGTGAATCTCGTTACAGGCATCAAATTGAGGACACTCGGCCAATCGAGGTCGTACGTCAACTTCATGGCCCCACTCAAGATGAGTACGCGCGTGATTATTATAGCGCGTCTAGACGGGATACAGCGAGACGACATCAGAGCCTTGGGTTGGCGTACAAAGATACTTACGAACGAACTGGCACGATCACAGATATAGAGTCAGCAATCCAGCATTTGCAGACAGCCCTTGAATATACAAGCGAAGAAGATAGTTTAGACCGAGCTGATCTCGCTCGACATCTTGCGGAAGCATACAGAAAAGGGCACGGAAGGATCGGCGAAATGACAAATATCGAACTATCGATTGAGCAACTTCAAAAAGCTGTTGATGAAAGACGAGACGATGAACTCGATCAGCCATATCTAGTTGCACTTCTTGCATATATGTACCATAAAAGGTATCATCAGACTGGTGTCATGGAAGATCTAGAAACAGCCATCCAGCATTATCAGAAAGCGCTCAATACGTCACCTAAAGACCATCGCAATCGGGCATCGAAACACCACGACTGTGGGGTTGTATATCAGGCCAGGTATTGGAAGACTGGCGCAATTACAGATCGACAGACAGCCATCTATCATTACCAAGAAGCCCTTGGTCACTCCTTATCCACGGCTGTTGATCGGCTCCGACCAGGGCTAGCTTTGCTCGGGCTGTGCATTCAGATTGAAGACTGGACCCTGGCTTATGAAACTGCGGCTACCACAATTTCTCTGATTCCTCTACTTGACCTTCACTCCATTGGGAATTCAGATAAGCAAAATTTGCTCACTGAGCTTGTTGGCTTGGCTTCTGATTCGGCAGCAGTTACATTAATGGCAGGCAAAACACCATACGAGGCGATTCGACTTCTTGAGCTTAGTCGCGGGGTTCTTATAGGTTCTCTGAGCGAAATACGCGCCGATGTATCTGATCTTGAGAAAAAGTATCCGCAGCCGGCAGAAGAATACATCAAGCTTCGAGATATACTTATTAGTTCAAAAGCCTCCATGGCTCATTCCGACCAACTGAATGGACCAGCAAAAATGGATCAGGTGGATTTGCGCTATAACACAGGTCAAAAACTACAACAGCTTATTCAGGATATACGGCAATTGCCTGGCTTCGATCAATTTCTCTTGGCTCCCTCCAAGGACGAATTAATGGCTGCTGCAGCACCTGGCCCAATTGTTATCATCAACGTGAACAAGCTCCGCTGCGATGCATTACTCATCGAGAAGACTGAAATAAGAACACTACCGCTTCCTCATTTACGCCAGCATGATATTCTGGTTTATGCGAGAGACCTAGATACGCCTGAGTCTCTGAGTACACAATTACTGGAATGGCTATGGGACACTCTCGCAGAACCTGTGCTCCAAGCACTGGGGTTTATTGAAACCCCTACGGAATCCTGGCCTCGGATGTGGTGGATCCCCACAGGTCCTCTCTCCAAATTGCCTATCCATGCAGCCGGATACCATTCCCGGGACTTCTCTCATACTGTCCTCGACCGAGTGATATCTTCCTACAGCTCCTCCGTCAGGGCTCTTACCCAGAGCCGTCAGCAACAAGCTTCCACCAAGTCAAAAGAAGTAGCAATCTCACGGAAGCCAGAAAAGGCGGTCCTACTCGGTATGCAAGAGCTTCAATATGCATCACATGAAATCGAAATCCTTGAAGCTCTATGCAAGTCCATGAAACTACATGTATGCAAGCCTCAGCCCTGTAGAGAAGACCTGTTAGCTGCTTTGAAGGACTGCGATATATTCCACTTTGCTGGTCATGGACGGACGGATCTGTTGGACCCATTGAACAGTGCCTTGATTCTTTTGAATGGCGAGGTACTGACTGTGGCAAGTCTCTTGGAAATTAACCTTCACAGTCACCACCCATTTATCGCCTACCTCTCGGCTTGCGGGACAGGGCAAGTTAACCGCAATGAGCTTATTGATGAGAGCCTACACTTGATAAGTGCATGCCAACTCGCCGGCTTTCAACATGTCATTGGGACTCTATGGAAGGTAGATGATAAGACTTGTATGGACGCAGCTAGCATTACGTATGAGTGGATAAGAGAGCAGGATATGAACGAGGCGTCTGTTAGTGAAGGAGTTCATCATGCAAGTCGGAGTCTTCGTTACGAATGGGTTTCTGAAACCATGGAGAGAGGTAAACCTAAGCGCGTGATGGCGGCTCAGGATAAAGATGAGAGTCAAGAGTTCGGGCGGTCGAGAGATCAGAGGGATGTCGTGTCATGCGATGATATGCCGCTCTACTGGGTTCCATTTGTTCATTTTGGCATATAAGGTGCGCTCTGTATCTTGCTTTGGATTATTTCTACCTGCTCGGGCGAATGATATAAGACTCGAGCATGTTCGATAGGTTGTAACTTGTGGTGAATAAGGAGACGACATGGTTTCTTAAACATCAAGAATAATCTGGACTGACATAAAACCCAACAAATTACCCTCATTCTGTTGCAAAGGTCCGGATAGGAAAATTCAAGGCAGCCCAATTCTCTGAAGCGCCAGTGTGGCCATATCCACTACTGCGGATGGTGGTAGCCCTGCTGGTTGACTTTCGAACACTTTCAACCTTGCTGAGTTTCGGCAACTCGAGCAGGTCAAACGATGTCGGCTGCGAAGTAATCAGAACTTTGATCATGTCTTCACATTCTCTTATACCTTTCTGTTTGAGTTCCCTCGGCACTTCTGTTGCAATTCTCCTTCTAAGCTCTCTGAATCCAAGATCAGGATTGGGAGGGGGAACCACTTCACAGCCTCTGGATATATTGACAATCTGCCAACTAAATCCCAGGTTATATACGTAGACATAGAGCTGTCTTGCCTTTGTTCGTCACTACCAGTTGGTGCTTTACACCCTCATCTGTTTCAATGAGATGCTCAGGTCCACACATCTCACCAGAGGGGCTAATGATATGTGCATCAAACGACTTCTGGAAGGATTCTGATGATGCACCATTGCTTAGCTCTCTGGTGAAGCGATATCTCATCAAATGCTTAAGAATATCTGAAATGGAGCCGAGGTCTGTTTCGCCCTGGACCATATCTGGCAGATGTTCAATTGTTTGAAGGTCCACCCCAGACCTGTCATAAATTTCGTACCGGTTATTGTTGTTCATAGCAAGATAGAGCGAATATGGCTGTTCTTCATCCGTATGGCAACGTATCGATTGCGCTTCCAATGCTGCCAAGAGTTCGTGCAAATTCGGTAGATCACTTGCTAGTCGAACTGGGTATTTCTGCAAGTATGCCCGAGGCAATCCAGTTGCGAACCTCCCGGGTTGAGGTGTGAGCGTCCCCTCAAGTAGCTCTACACGCGATGTTAGGCCTCCTACCTCGACGACTCTAACGGAGACGGATTGTTCTCTGTGACTATTCTCTGCAAGTTTGACGCGTCGTACACCAAAGCAGTCGCCCATGCGAACCCCATGGGCGTCCCCGGCACTTAGTAGCAAGCTAGCGTCTCGATTTACGATAATGGGAATAATCGGCCCAGAGTCTTCGAACTTGGACTGGTGAAAAAAAGCCTGGTTCCTATTGCCGTATAGAACCGGACTTTGTTCATGTACGCGCATTTCTCGGAATTTGCTACCCAGATATTTATGGATGATATCATGCCGAGCCCCAAGCCCACTGATTTCAAGGAAGGAAAGTAGGAAGTATGATAAGGCTCCCTGCATTTGTCCAGTACCGGGGTCGATTTCCTTGGCCATTTCGTGAGGACCACATGCGGCGAGGATTGCGTAGCCATCTGGGTCGATAAGCCAGTTAGGTAACATGCAGGCGTCTCGATACTCTGAGGAGACGGTCTTCTCCTCTGGCAATGTCTCGGTCAAGGTCGTAGTCGCTGAAAGTGGATCTGGCTTATAAGGAAGATACCGAGTTCTGGAGTCATCGGCCCGATAAACAGTCGCAGAGAAACAGCAGTCAAGAACAAGTGTAACCACTAATCCCTTATCGACCATCTGCTTCAGGTGGTACGCCAGGACTGCGCCATGCAGATACTTTTCACGGCCTTTGTTGCGTTCATCAAGCAAGACTAAAGCCAAATCCCCTGTTGACCAGTTGGAGTGTGAATGATATGGTCCCATCCGGGTACCGTGGCCAGAATAGTGTATATAGACAATGTCCCCGGGTTTTGTCGAAGAGGCCACTCGCGTCAGGGCAGAGATCACATTTTGGTGGGTTGGCCAGAGATGCTGCGGCTCTATCAAAGTTTGTGCTTCTGGGTCTTGACTTCTTGTGGCAGTTAACATTTGAATCTGGATAGAAGTTGACATCTTCTCCAGGTGTTTCTGCATCCTTTGCACATCTCGGACGCTGCCTTCCAGGGGCTTCTCCTGGTAGGCGTTGATTCCGATCAGGATCGCGTATGCGGAGATAGAGCTGTTTGTATCGCACATAATCAAATTTATCTTTAACCGAGGGTAAAGCAGAGAGTTATATGCTAGAGACTTTACAAAGGAATAGCCCTATGCATTTGAAGCGTTTTGACTATTAATGGAGCAAATAGATAGAATACGCCTCGCGGCTGACAACACGTACCCTAATGCGGGGCAGACTCGGCCTTTGTCACCTGGTCGGCGAGGCTGGATTCTGTTACATCTCTGTCTGACGCTCTTATTCTCAGTAGTATTCAGAGTCCGCTTTGAAATAAAAAAGTATCAAACATTCATGCAGCTACCAGACTCTCTACCTTTATTGCCGTTCCGCCTTTCGCAGGATTGCCATATTCGTCACTCAGAGTGCAAGCATCTAGAGCCGGGACTGAAGCAACAAGAAATACCCCCTCGAGGTTTCCGTCAGACCCAACCACATAGACTTGGTCTCCAACGTGAAACTTTGGTTTCTGTAATATTGTCATTATCTATACTTTTAGGGCTTTGTCCTTGGAGTCACATACATCGAGATAAGGTGTCACGTACGGCCGCGTGCCACCTTCGCGCACAATTGAGTCGGGCATTTGACTGAAGTCGGACGTCAATAAGATTGACAAAGAGCCGAAACGGCAATTAATACCTCTCCGTCATGGTTCGTGAAGTTGGCGTTGGAAGAAACCGTTAACCAGCATTGGATGGACTTTTGGATGGCCTTTATAAGAAAGCGGGGTCACATTGAGTCAGATCCTGCAAGTCCTGCAAGTCTAAGTGCCCAACGAACTTAACCGGCGCCGTGGCCAATCCTCTAGTGGCCAGCCAACGTGAAGAGCCTCAATTTCGAAGGCCTTGCCTGCAACTGCAGACGATGAAAGACTGGCATACGCCATTCTCAGCAAGGTGGCAGTGTTGATGGATGAGCTACCTTATTGGCTGTTAGCCTTTGCCCAACTCATCCTTTCCTGCCTCCGATTAAATCCCGAAGCACAGGGTAGTTTAAAAGAAAAAGAAGTTGACCAAGCTTTTCTTATGCGCTGCAACTCTCTTTATCAAGTTTACCAGGAAACTAACACAGAATGTCATCCCAAACGACCCCCCTTCCTCTCTGGGAGGCCCAGCGACCACCAGTAAAGAAGAGTAATCACTTCCTAAACCTCCTTTCGCAGAGTGTCCTGCAAATAAGGCTCTAATTCTCTGTGAAGTTGAAGACTATCGAGCTGGGTATCCCAGATACACTGCACTTCTCTCATCTCATAGTCCATATTTCCTATGCAGATCTTTCAACCGCCTTCGAGCTCGAGTCCTCCTGCTGAAGCAGGACAGGCTGTCGCTCCTGGAACAAAAGCTAGATAAGCTTGACCAGGAAGAATCCTGTGATTTATTTCTTGGTCGCAGCCGGATCGATAAAAACTTAGAGCGGATTACCACGCTAGCTGAGATTGATTCTTGTCTTGTGGATTACGGTAACTACTCTGGTTTAATAATATCGAACTTGCCTAAGATCGTAACGCGGCTTCTTAGATAACCACCTTGAGCGGACACGCCGTACATTGGCCCTTGGACCCCCATCTGAGAGAGACACTCAGGCTCTACAGAATTGGCTGGATGGGACAGGTGTGATAGCCAGGGAAGAGCGAGCTTACCTCGCACACTCTCGAGATTTAGTCACTGTAACCCCAGCAGATGATACAGCCATGACGCACCTAGAAACATGGGTTGAAGACCAACTTATTCGCTATTATAGAGGTTTCAGAAAAGTACAACCCACACGCTCACTCATTGTGGCTGCCTTGCAGAATGAAAAGTAATTAACTTGATAATAGGGACGATATCATGATACTTCGACTGACACAAACGTATATATCTATTCCGGGCCCTTGATCAAGCGAGTGGCTAAAGCATTACTTTTATTCGTGATCACAATGCTTCTTTTGGCGCCGGTTATTCTATGCAATATTACTACTAGCGCCACACTTCGAGTAATTATTATTATGGCCTTCACCATATCATACCTCCTCATCCTCTCTATTCTGGCCAAGTCAAGGACCATAGAACTTATCATTGCAGGGGCAACGTGAGTTTAGTTTTATTACGTGTTTTATCCTTTTGCGAAGATTCCCTTGCATGCTGATTCGTCCAAGGTACGCGACTGTGTTGACAGTCTTCCTGTCGAATGGGTCGTGAGGATATTTTTTCAAGAAACAACTCACGTTATTGCCTGATCTCATGTGTTCTTTATATTTATCATGTTAGATTTTATTTGTTGGATTAACAGCGCGCCTGGTTCGTGATCCACAGGAGGGCTCAACAACAGAGCCTTGTTCTTCATACCCTATGGCTATATGTACCAGCTTACCCTACTTATTGATATTATATATATTTGTTTTTGTTCTTGCAGACAACTTCGCTGGCAATTACAGTGGGCTTATCTTTGTAGCAATCAAAGAAGCGGGCTGTTCAATCGATAAAATTTGCCAGTGCTCCCCGAAGTATGTATATCTCCAATGTCCGCTTATTACCTTCGAATAAGAAAGCTATCATTTGTTCCAAGAAGGCCAAGTACTAAAAATTATACCTCTGCGCGTTATACAACATATTGTCTTAGTTACATGCTACTCCTATCTTCTAACAGCCTTCGTAAACTCTGCAAATGTTGACAGTGAGACACTTACTGCCTTTACCTCGCTTACAGGTGGAGGAAACGCCACTTCTCCGATTCTAGGCTACTGTGGTGGGCCTGATAACCAAACAGTCTCAGAATCAGGCTCGGGGTCATCATCGGGTAGTGCGTGCTTATCAGCCCATTCCACAATCTTGTCAAACTTGCGGCACTTGTGCTCCGTACTAAAGTCAGGATACAGACCCCAGGGATGGACCCAATTATACGTGACTATACCGACATCGGCTTGGCACATCAGGGACTGTCGTAACATATCGATACAGTGGTCGACGTGAGCGCGAAGTACAGGTTCCGAGTCAGTAAAAGGCTTGGGTCTATTCTCCGGGCGGTGATAGTAGTCTTTGTAGGTATACTGGCGTATCAGATTCTGTCACTTGTCAACATTCATAGTTCCTCGTAAAGCTATAGGTTGACCTCAGCATACCAAGCAGTGCATGTGGTGAAAAACCTCAATGCCAGTATAGTACAGTCCCCCTTGTTCCTCTGGGTACTTGGCGGCTATACGCGACTTTTGAATACGATCTATAACATTGCCATCCACTCCGGAATTATTCGCTAGCTATGTCAGCTTTTTATGGCTAACAAAAGGAGATGACTACGGAAGCTCACTGTGTATAAGGACCTCCCATGCTTCATCGAGCTCCTTATTTGGCGTGCCCTTGTAGACATTTTGATGTTCCAGGGCGCCTTGAAACCTAACGTATTCATATTCGATCGCTCCGGGGTCCTCAAACAACGGAGCTATTATTGTCAGCCTTCGCCATCATTCGTGATGTGAGATGCCACCTACAGTAGTAAGATGTTTTCGCGGCACATTCGGATTCTGAGCACTGGTGCTCATAGCGATGGAACACGAACAGTATAACAATAATACTTAGAAGCAGTATAGTGTTAACTGCTGCCACGACCTTTCCCCCCGCCCTTGCCCAAGACGAAGACCGGAAAGGCGTTTTGCGAACACGCCCTAGCAAGCCCACATCGTCTCCCTGGTCCTCAGCACCATCGGAGCTTTGTGAAAACCTCTTCTCGTCGGATGCTAGAGGATCATAGGCCGCCTCTTTAGTCTGAAATGGCATTCTTTCGATAAGTAGAGTGCACGACTCAAAGTTGCAATTGGAAGCTATGGAAATGAAGGAAACACAGAGTCTTCCACAGACCAAACTCCCAAGTGCTAATAGTTTATCCCACTGATTGAGTATAGGGTCCTTCAATCTCTCTTGCTACCTTTACCCCTCTTTTGCGAGAACCACATCCTAGAGACGCGTAATCATGCAGCTTCTTCGTGTATGACACATTGCGTACTAGAAGTATAGTATTGCGAGTATCCGGTAGTGAAAGATGCCTTCCTACACTGCCCTACCCTTGCTAGATGAGGAGTGCGACGCTTCCTACATGTAGACCAGGAGTAATGATGGAACTCGATTGGAGCGATGGTGATCAAGAAAAAGTAAGCACTAACTAAGAATGCAATGTAACCCCAGGCGGATTGTCTGTATGGGCCCGGTGCAGTAAGCATATTCTTGCGCCATGCAATGCTTACATGGCGATCACACACTTCAGCAGACCACGATCTATCGCCTTTCATTCGCAGCCTTTCTACAAGGGTATTGGATTTAATCAAGCCAGTAGTCATACTGCGTGGTTCCGGTCGGTATATGATCGACACATTTGACCAGGGCGATGTTGTTATAGCTTACGCAGCAGCATCAGGGCGGTCTTCTACTCAACAGGCTTCGTCTTGCTCTAGCCGATGTGGTATATGCAACATGCCAGCAAAGGCAAGTAGGTGAGGGCTTTTCTCAATTGGTTACGGGAATCGCGGTACCCGGACCGGTTCCTAGTGATATCCATTCAAGGCAAATTGCCCATCGACAGCCACATATTACGAATACAAGCCTGTGAAAGCAAAATAAATCCCTCACCTTCTTGCCATACGGCTATCGGCAGAAAAAGGTTTAAGAACCCATCTACCCGCCAGCCAGCTTCTCTATTCAAACAAGCAAGACAGAATCTTATCATTGATCCTCCTTCCAAGCTTGAATCTCAGACTGCTGCTCCAAGATGCGTTTCACCGCAGCTTCACTTGTGACTCTCGGGCTACTTGCCTCTGCTCTGGCTTTTCCGGCCCCGGCCAACTCTCTCGAAGTGTAAGCTAGCTATCTTCTGGCCGTGAAACAGGAGCGAGTACTGGTAACTAATATTGGGTAGTCGTGAACCATCCAAGGAGAAGTACGATGTCTACGATGTTCCCGACAAGCGGTCCAAGGAGAAGTACGATGTCTATGATGTCCCGGACAAGCGGTCCAAGGAGAAGTATGATGTCTATGATGTCCCGGACAAGCGGTCCAAGGAGAAGTATGATGTCTACGATGTTCCTGACAAGAGGTCCAAGGAGAAGTACGATGTCTACGATGTCCCGGAAAAGCGGTCCAAGGAGAAGTATGACGTTTATGACGTCCCCGAGGAAGAGTAAAGAACTCGAGACTCTTTCATGAGAGGCAGTGGAGAGAGCTGGTCCTCCTGATGTGATTTTATCTCTTGTTTTGTTGTCATGTCGTCCTATAGTAGCCTCGAATGAAATATGAACAATACTTTATCAATGAACCGAATCCCAGCACAAGCCTGAGTTACTCTGACTAGCTTTGATCGATTCACCTAATAATACACAACGAGTGCATTTGAAGGACAAATACACCTCCAAAATTGTATGAGAATAGTACGCGAAGGTAGCGAGTAATGAAAGAACAAACTACCCTCATCAAGCCCAGTGTAGTATGTACATACGATGTGTTTAAACCTTCAGTTCCCGATCTCCCGTATCATAAAGTACGCCCCATATTCACCAGCGCCGCCATATTGCGAGTCATCCTGAATGACCCGATCCACCTCCTCAAACCCTAAACGCCCATACACCCCACGACCAGCCTTATACGACATCGTAAAAGTCGGCAAGCCGATCGATTCCGCCGCCCTAACACCGGCAGCAACAAGCGCCGTCGCAATTCCTTTCCCTTTATTCTTAGGATGAACCGCCAAATAGTCAAGCTCTATAGCAACAATCAGTCAACTCAACAAGTTACCCAACAAGAACCACCTCAACTTACTCATATACGGCCTCTGCACCAGTATACGATGCATAACCTCATCATTCAGATCATCGATCGAGTCCATATCACTTCTCCCACTCCACCACGCCGACTCCGCCAATGCCTGGAATCGTATTTTCTCCTCCTCACTCACGTCCGGGATCTGCGCCTCCCCCCACTGCGGAGTCCCATCTTCTGCAACAAGGTGCGTCTCCGGTAAAATCCACCGCGCGTACCCGACCAACTCGCCTGTGATGGGATCGACAGCCTTCAAGTGACGCGTGTTTTTGCGGGAGTTCAGCAGGCTCCTGGGGTACCGCTTTGCGCATTGGGAGATCAGATAGTCCAGTGTGATTTCCTTGGGCCATAGAAGGATCCATGTTGGGTCTTCCCAGAATGCTGACATGTTATTGTCGGCTAAGGCGGGGGCGTCGGTGATGCTGCATTGTTCGGTCTTCCAGGATGTCATGGTTATGTACGTTGGGAGGATTGGGTTGGATATATGGGGGTAGAAGAGGATTGTTTTCGGAGAGGATGGATTATTTAAAACAGTCAAGCGACGGTTCGGGATAAATGGTTCATGATCGACGTAGCCCTAAATAGCAGGACTACGTACACCCTTGTTTTCTGGGGTTCAATAGGTCGAAACAAAGAAAGGGTCCCAAAGACGCCATTGCAGGGATTCATGTAGTCAGCAGAGGGGAAATAGTGCAAGTTGAACTGTCGATCAACTAGGAACCACACTGATTGTGCAATGCTTATTCTACATTGGCTTTCGGGGCTACTTCTCTTTCTGGTGTCCCTCGCATAGTACTATCTATAGCACTTCTGGAAAGAAGGGCTTTGAAGCACACATGCATGTTGAATTTACTTTCAATTATTGAGACTTGTTCTGGTAATTGAAAGATTTTTTTTATTTCTGGTGGCAAACCTGAGATTCCCATCGCAACAGACATTTTGGGGCTTTTTGAGATCTCGAGCGCCAACGGTATGCTCACTGTGAAGGTGATTGGCAGTCCTAGTTATGCAATCAGGGTGGAAAACGGCGCTGATTGAGGGAGTTTCCTAAAATTGCCTATTATTTGTAGTCGGATTATATAGAAACGAGATACGTCATGCCAGTATTATTCATCGTATTATATTCAAACAGCAATAACATGACATCAAGATGTAAATGCTCAAGCATTGAGCGCAAAATAAGAACTAGGCAGCTGCTCCAAAGGCCACTGCCTCATATACTCCTCCCAACTGACAGGCTTAACCTGGGGATACCTATCATTATCAAGCTCCGGCCCGACAAAGGTCTGTCCGTTGACCCAGTAATAGTAGAAGAACCTGGCTTGGTGTAGTCGAGGGCCCAGTCACTTGCGATGTAACGTGGAACACCCAGCTCGTCGCAGGAATTGATAAGAATCTTCTGTCCACAGATCATGAGCTTGTTGTCGCCGAGGTAGCAGCATATCAGGACATTACAGCCCTGGACGAAGGTGTGGATGGCCTCTTTGTCGAAGGCGTCGCCCTTGAACAGGGTCACTTTCTCTGAGGTGGAGATGGACTCGGGGGCCTTGCTGGGATAACGGCAATATCCACGGATAGTGACATCGGGGTGCTTGAGTAGGTGTGAGACTACGCGGCGCGCGAACTTGCCGGTGACGCCTGTGATACCGACGGTGAGGGTCATTTTGTGAATTAGATCGTGGGTGAAGGAGTGATGGATTATGAAGATAGTGCATTTTCAAAGACAGGACTATAGGGATGATCTTAAATACTTTCAGCGCTTTGTATTCTCTGGCTGAGTAGAGGCAAATAGTGAACGATCATTACTCACCAGGCTTCATTCGGGCCATATTTTAATCCCGAGCTTAGTATTCCTCGCCCAGGTATTAACAATCACTTTACTCCGAAATACCACTTACTATTAAGCATTCTTTTAGAAAGAAAGTATAGCGACACTATACTAATTCCTATATCTAAGTCTTCAACTAATCTTATACAGCATTTACTATAGGCTAGGCGCTATATAGTCACATGCTATCAAGACTCTAATGCGTATGGCCACAGGGTTTTCCGTCCGCTCCGCGTTTTCAACGCAATAATGCGGTCAATATTTGCGTGGTTGAAGCCATGCTACCTTGAAAGAAAAGCCAGGAACAATCACTACCTTGGTACATTGGACGTTGGCAAAAAGCCCTCTTGTTTCAAATTTGAGCTGTCAGCGTTCCTAGATCCATCAGATCCGAAGGTCAACAAGTTCCTATTTCATGAACGTATCCCTCTTATCATGGGATACGTAATCTATACTGTCATTGAATTACGCTGAGTTGGCCAATTCGTTCAAAGCGGTTGAGGCCTGGGTTAGAACAAGTGGCTGTCTATCATAATAAACATATTGATTCTCTGACCTATAGATCCAGAAACTATAAACTATTATATAAACCATAGCACAGAACCCATCCACACCTGGCGCATTACATTACCCCACACACTGGGACATAAATTAGATGATTACAGAACGTGGTTGATACATGAATTGTGGTCATCACAAGTCACACTCAAGTCTTTTTACGTATCCAAAGTTGCGAAGTATATCTGTGGCGGATTGTCTTGCTCGGACTCTGTTGACTCGTCGATATACTCGGAATTATTCAAACCAGACGCTTAGAAGTACTTCCTGTTCCTGGCCGTCGACGTGCTAGTCGACGTCTCAGTGGCGGTGCTAGAGGGGGATGCAGAGCTAGAAGAGCCACCGCTAGTACTAGTGGAGTTCAGGGTTGCGACCAGAGGACCGATGTTAACCTTCTGGCCGCAAGGGCCGGAGGGCGCAGTCACGCACTTGTTGAAATAGGTACCCAGCTGGCCGGTCTGATTACCGGTCTTGAGGATCTGGTCTGGAGTATAGGCGGGGATCAAAGAGGTGCTGTTCGAGGGGAAGAAAGTAGAGTTCGTCTCAGTGCCGAGGTAGGCGGCTTGGGCGCTGTGCTGGGCAGCCAGACGAGCTAGGAGGAAGGCGACCTCAGGAGACTGGGTGTAGGCGGCCAGGCCGATGAGGCCACCGGCAACGGTCTGCTCGACCTGCAGGGCGTTCTTGAGGAAGCTGTTGGCGTCCTGGGCTTGCGGGATGGTGAAGTTGCAACGAGGAGTGGTGAAGTTGGAGAGGTCGTTGGCAACCTGCTGCACGGCACGGATGCCCAGACGGTTCTCACGTGTGATGCCCTTGAAGTTGGGTTCGTAGTTTGCCCGGGAGGCGTTGGTGGCATTGTTCAGGAAGGTCTGATTGAGAGATTGAGACGACCAGAACCGTTCGGACAGATGCTGGAGAGCCCAGGCGAACTGGAGGGTCTGGACATCACCAGACTTGGGCGAGCAGTCGGAGCTCTGGGCGAGAGCAGCTCCGGCCAGAAAGAGGCTGCTCAAAGCAGAGAAGATACGCATGATTATGTGATTTATAGTTCCAGTCGAGCGGTCTTATGGATACAGATTTGTTGCACAGGGACGCAGTAGGTGTATGTATAATGTGTTAAGCCAAACACGCAAGCACAAATTTATTATATTTTCAGAGTAGAGGGACGTGAGAAAATACCTTCAGCCACTCTTATAGATTCACACAGCCGACGTAGATCTAGAATCACTGACCTATCAATGTAACCATATGATGAAATGGCCTATTTCGGGCTGCCCCAGGCTCCACACCCAAGAGGCGCAGAAGTTTATCGCCGTCCTTTGCATCACGACATCCAGACAATCCTTGTTGGAAGTTTGTTCCACCGCTGATAGCCAACGCCCACCATAATTGACTTTGCAAGATGAAGTCTTTTTGCTAGACGAGACGCCACGGTTCATGGTTCGGCGGCCGGGACTTACGCGGCGTCGCCGGTCATACGGCAGTGAAAAGTTATGTCAGGATGAATTCAGTGGCACCGGTGATATCATTGAAGGAGAGTTTTCGCTAGGCTCCAGCGATAGAGACGGCGGAAGCAGCATATCCGCATAGCTCCGGTCTTGCAGCTGTTGTGTGGTGATCGCTGTTTGGAGTCACGGATCCTATCGGAATTAAAGTAGGTGGAGCTAGGCGCGATCGGGTTTAGCCACCCGCCTTCCAAAGTTGTTTGTAGATCATGATTCACGACTATTTCTACCATTTTTTTTAACTGAAGTCCTACGAGTCCTACTAGGCCTACAACTTCTACAACGACCACTACTTCCTGAAAAGAGCATCTGAAATGACTGTGGGAAAACAAGGAAGTCCAAAGAGTCACTCACCGTGGATATGACCTAAAACTCCATTCTCTTGGCTATGAAGTTTGTTCCATGTTTTCCACGACATTACATCCGAGAGTTCCGCCTCCCACTACAGACATCGTATGCTTGAACACGATCTGACCCTTGCGTTACTAATCATAGGAATAACGAGAAACCCCATTCAACTTGTGGGTAGCGTAGAACGCCTGGTACTTAATGCTTCACCCCGCCCGAAAGATGTGACAATATCTGTAGGCAATCATAGATTGTCATAAAATTATACATTGCGACATACCTATCGTCTATCGCCAACACATCAGGAACTACAAACTCTAATGTAGATCAAACTATCATATTAACTCAAGAGCACATTCCTTTATACGCCCAATATAAGTAACAATACAGAATATAACCCTGAGCCTGGAAAACTTTTGATCTTCGCGGAGGTGAAGATGGACAAAGGGTCAGAAAATAAATATGCAGAACAGAAACTATATGTAAGTCTATGAGTCATCCACAAGCCGTTTATGTTCCCAGGCCTTCTTGGCACCATCCAAAAGGACCTCCATATTCCCACTGTTGTCACACATGCCTCGGAAAACACCATCTTCCCGGTTGATAAGGGTCCACGGATGATCGTACTCCACCACGCGGCCGTGATCGAGCACCAGTACCTTGTCGTAGTCAATGATCGTTTGCAAGCGGTGTGCAATCGTGATGATAGTGCTGTCCCGGAGTTCACGTAGCGTTTCTTGGATTCTGGCATCGGTGTTATAGTCAATGGAGGCCGTCGCTTCATCCATCATCAGTACTTTGGGGTTCTTAAGAAGAGCACGGGCGAGACACATAAGCTGCCTCTGTCCTTGGGACAAATTAGACCCAGACTCCGAAATCGGTGTCTCAAGGTTGAGGAAGATGTTCTTATTGTCAAAAACAACAGTGCCATTCGCTGTCGCGATGGGTTCCGCGCTGTTTGCCACAGGAGTTGCAGTTCCTGATGTTCCAGAGCCGATCAAGTGAACCCGACGGAGCGCCGTGAATATTTGCTCATCCGTGAAGAGATTGAAGGGGTCGAGGTTGCTTCGGATAGTGCCTGTGAAAAGAGTCGGGTCTTGAGGCACAATCGTGATAGACTCTCGCAGGTCGCGGAGCCCAATAGAGCCGATATCTACATCATCAATGACAATACGTCCCTTCTCAGCTTCAAGGCCACGGAAGAGAGCAAGGGCCAGTGAGCTTTTGCCCGCGCCAGTGCGGCCCACGATGCCGACCTTTTCACCCGGCTGCACAGTGAAGGAAACGTTGCGAAGAACAGGATCAAGGTCCGGTCGGTAGCGTGTAGTGTAGTTAGCAAATTCAACGGCTCCGCCGCTGGGCCAGTGGGCTGGCGGCCTCGACTCAGGAATAACCGCCGCCGCCTCTTGCTCTACCTCAAGATACTCTTTCACTCGTTCAACCGAGTTCATGTTCTGTTGAACCTCGGAATAGAGACGGACCAACCAGAGAACATTCTCCGTGAATGTAACTGCGTATGTCAACGCAAGACCAGCAGCGCCGGCGTCAATCTTTCCGATACTGAGCAGGACGAAGACAGCAGTAAAGAAGGAGACCAAGGCACCACACCAGTCAACGCGAAGGGCAAGCCAGCGATTACTGGCCCAAAGATAAATGTGCGGCCGGTTGTAGTCGTTGATACGCCGATGATTGTCCACAATGAACCTAGGCCCATCGCCGTAGGCACGAATAGTAACAATTCCATTGAGGGTCTCGCCGAACTGCTGATACAGAGGACTCCTCTGCACAGACTCCAGTCGCTTGAGATCACGAGAGGCATTCAAGTACACAGCTCCCAGTGCAAAGTAGACCAACGTAATGAAGACAGCCGCAATCAAGAAACCGGGCATTATCACGGAAATCAGGGCCACAATCATTACCACAGTGGCAAGGCAGTGAAGCATACCAATTGCCACCGGAGCAACTTCTTGGTCGACAGCTTCAACATCCTTGGAAAACCTGTTCATCAATTGACCGAGAGGTGTCGAGTCGAAAAACTTGAACTTAGCATGCATCACGGCATTCAAAAGACGCTTGTGGATCTTATTGGATGCATGCAGCGAGCCCCAGAACAGAACACCCTCTCTCACCAAGGAAATCATGATGTAAAGCAATCCAAGAATCGCATATACACCGAGATAGTAGGCAACATTAACATCGCCGTAGGTCCCCGTGGCTGCCCGTGTACCAAAATGGGGGGCACTCTGTGTGGAGGTTCGTGGGACACCCCCAGCATTGAATGACGGAATCTTGAAACTCGTTATGGCAGCGTAGTCTCCAACATCATCTGTTCCGACATGCTCAGTCTGATAGGAGTTGGCCCACTGTCTGATCCAAACATTCGTAGATACAGATCCCAGTTGCTGTAAGCAGAAAACACACAAAGCGCCCGTCCAGTAGTACCATGAGCCCATAGAGAGAAGGTACATTTTGATGGTTGACCACTTGATACTACCAGTAGCCTTTCCTTCCACCAACTTAGGTCGTGCCTCCTCTTGTTTTTGACCCTTTCCGGCCGAGCCATTGGTGGTTCCACCGTTGGTGGCATGCGACTCGTCCTCATGACGGTCTCCGAGATCGGTCGGCATTCGAGAGGGACGTTGAGAGCTAGACCTAGATGTGGGTCGTGACTTGAGAAGTTCATCGCCCAACACTCCGGACGCTGCCACCTTGTCCGGACGTCCCTGGGCGGCCACCTTACCGTTGTCCAGAACGATTACATGCTCCGCTTGCGGGACAGTCAGAGCAATGTTGTGGGTGACAAGCACGCAGGTACGGTCAAACATCAACGGTCCTAGAAGAGCCTCTCGGAAAATGTGCTTGGCAGTGTGGGAATCGACGGCACTCAGACAGTCGTCCAACAAGAGGTGGCGCGCCTTGCTGTAGATGGCACGGGCGAGGGATATCCTCTGCTTTTGTCCCCCTGAAAGACTGATACCCTTCTCGCCTACGATAGTCTGATCACCGGCATCGAGGATACTAAAGTCTCGTTCCAGGGCGCAGGCCTTTACCACAGCATTGTAGCGACGTTGATCCCAAGGTGAGGCAAAAACAATATTTCCCTTGACGGTATCATTGACTAGCCACGCTTCCTGCGCACAGTACGCCACGCTCTCTATAAGACCCGTCTGTGGGTCGACCGGAAGTTCTGTCCGGCTAGAGGTTCCACCGGGTAAATGAACGCTACCTTCCAGGAGTTTCATTTCTCCCAAGAGTGCCATCAGGAGAGATGTCTTGCCAGAACCTGTGGCTCCAGTAATGATATTTAATTTGCCAGTCCGGAATGATACATCGATATTGATCAAGCGGAATGCGTCTGTATTATCACTCTGCGGGTCATCTTTATATTGGCCCTTAGAGCTTCCCCAGGTAAGCGTGGCATTCTCCAGCGCAATCCTAGGTGGCTGTCCAGCAGAATTGCTATCTTCCAACTGATTGTATTTCTGGGTTTCCTCCTCGTTGAGGAATTTATCCACACGGTCCAGAGAGACTTTTGATTCTTGTACGTGAGCCACCATATCGGCCAGCTGATCCAACGGAATACGAAGCAGCGAGAACATCGACAGAGCGGGGAAGGCAATCGACGGTGTCAACTTCTTCTCCTCCACAACGGTGTACAGGAAAAACGAAGCGAAAGTGATAATAAGTGGTGTTCCGTACCAGACGGTTGCCGCCGTGGACCAGATAATGTAGCGGTAGCGTAATGCTTTGAGTTCCGCCTTGCGTTTCTCGTTGACGGTATCTTCAAAGCGCTGCTCCCATGCGAAATACTTGATGATCCTGATGTTCTGCAGGATCTCATTGGTGGCGTGTATGCGAGCGTCGGTTGAAGTCAAGATCTGGTTTTGGACCTTTGTAAATTGCTTTGCGATGAACAGGTTCACCGGCAACATGAAAATCATTATGACAATGCCAGCGAATGAGCTGAACCCAAGAAGCCGGTACAGAAGCGTGACGGCGATAGTGATCTGCACCGGCACGCTAGCCCACAGAAAATGAAGGTAAGCCCCCACCTCGCTAACCTTGAAGGAGTCAATAGCCATCAAGTTGATGATGTTACCTGTATTGGCCGAGTGGGCATCGTCATCTTCTCCAGATTCCTTCGCGGTCTGGCCATCTGCCTCAGGATCTGTCGTTGTGGCCTTCTTTTTCTTTCGGCCGAAGGTGAAGGCTCTCTTCTTCTTACTAATAGGGGTAGTTTCTTCAGGCTTTTTCTTGCCCGCATCGCCAGAGGCTCCCGCTTTGCGTCTCAGAGCTTTGGCGTAAATCTCGCCGATGATAATGGCGCGAAGTTTCACGCCCAGCTTACGCCCTATCCAGAGAGCCTGTCCGTCTGCAACACCCTGAATAGCTCCCGAGCAGAACAACAAAATGGCAAACAGCCAAGCGGCATTCGCAGTGGTCGACCTCGGATCTTCCACATATTCCAAGATTGCCTTGAGGAGAATAGTAGGTAAGTACGTGAAAAGGCATGAGAAGATCGTCCATGAACCTTGCCACAAGAGCGTAGGCCAAAAATAACGACCAAGTCTCCAAACTAATGAGCCCTTATACTGCCTCCGGCGAAAGTCTTCCAGCACGGTTGCTGCTTTTTGGGATGAGGTCAAATTCCAAACGTCGTCGAGTTCCAGAGCTTGTCTATAGCCCTTTAGGATAAGGGGATCTAGCCAGGAAAAGGTTGCTAAGGAGAACAAGCTGGCAGTTGGATGTCTCGCTGGCTGGATACCATCCTCGTGTGGAACTAATACGGCCTTATTTCCTCTGCGCGTGGTCACTGCAATGAGAAGGAGAAGAGTAGATAGAGAAAACTCCACCGCGCTGAAGATTGTAGCACGCCTTGAGACGGGATGAATGACGGCAGACCGGAAAACAAGAATATTGAACAACCACTGGAGCCCGTACAGACAAGCGGTGTGATTCCAGATCCTAGGAAGCAGATGCAAGTCCAGAGTAGAGAGAAGCAAGCGAACCAATGTCAAAAACAGGATATAACTCCACGAAACTAGCTTCGCCACCGCAGAGAGTTTACCGCTGTTGCCCCAGGCATTTGTCCACAGAACCGCGATGAAGACGGCCACTTCTCCCAGAAGCGCAACTACTTCGAGTGTTATCACAGCGACTTCGCCTCGGGGGCGATCGACTTCAAATTGTAACAGTTCCTCTTCCGCGGCCTTGGACAACATCCGATCCGTTTCTTCTCCATGCTCCTCGGCCACTTGGGCACCAGCTTCCGCAACATCATCCACGAGGATCTTGTACGAGACACCTTTTCGAGAGACGAAATAACGATAAGAGACGCGAAGTACGATGAATAAAAGCGAGAGCCCACATGCGGTAAGTGGTAAAATTACTTGTAGATAACTGCGATTGACAATGGTGAGTATATGGCTCTTCGATCACATTGAAGAAGTGGGTTGGGAAGGGTGTCGATCATACTTGCGTTGAAAGCAACGGGAAACGTCATCGATGGCCCAAATGGGACCATGGCATTCCGGCGTCATTTCTGATAAGCGGATGAAAGAAAACAATTGTTATAATGGGAGATCTGATAGATCATCCGCCTCGCGTTCAGGTCCTGGTGACAGAGACCCACGTGGAGGAGGACGACAGGACGATAGCTATACAACAGCCACTCGCGTTATTGGCAGTCTGCGGAGATTTGTCGCAAGACAAGCCTAGCATGGCAATCGGAGAAAAGCAAACGAAAGACAAGGAAAATTCACAAGTGGTAACAAATTGCGAGGGCACCAAGAAGCCCTTGCAGTTCTGTCAGTAACAATGGAATGAAGAGATGATTCAAGGTGAACCCAAGCTCATCTGGAAAAGAAAAGACGGAAGGGAAGGGAAAACGACGGATGACGGAAGGGCAGAGAAAGCCAAGAGAGCAGTTAGAAAGAAGTGGGACGGGGGGGGAAAGAGAAACCAGGGTGGATTCCCTAGGCTACTAGTACTCGTTCCCCACCGCCTGGTGCGAGGGATCCAGAACCCAGACCGACGGTTATTAATTTACGACGTACTCATGTTCGAGTCACTTTTTTCTCTTTCACAGAAATTGACGACAACGGAAGGGGGGAGGGAATCTCAGCCTATTGGCGGCAGAGTTTGTGTGAGACTCGAAATGATTATCTGATGGCTGCAGCTCCCATGACAGCCCTCATTGGCCTATGATATCACCGCATCTCCTCTACTCAAGGCCAATTCATGGTATATATAACTCAGGAAAATATCAAGCTACCTCTAGCGTGGTCTAGTATGTTTATTTGTAATTGTCTTTTTTTTTTCTATGATTTATTTTTCTTATCTTAGTTCCTTTTTTCTCTCTCTCTCCATATCTATAAACTAAACCCTAGATATGTACTATGTACATATGTACCGACTAGTGTTGGAACCTGGAACTAGTGATTCAACGTCTGTGCTTTTACTGCATACTACTTTGCATAGTGAAGACGGTGTATGTATGTCAAACCTTCAGTCCCAGGGATTTTGAGTTACCTTTGTTCATTTTCCAAGCTACTGGGTATTTTTCTGAGTACTTATGGAGTACCGTCCTACCTATGAGATTCGTCATTCCGTTCTCCAGTGTCATCAGCAACGAACCAGGCGTCGGCAGGGATAGATTACGGTAGTGAGTCACTTGATGGCAATGTAACCTGCAGGAAGGTCGAAAGAGAGCTCTGACTCAAAAACTTCTTCCCCGACACCCCAATTGGGTAATTCGTATCTCTAACTCCGAGATAAGCGGGATAACTTCGTTCGTACTAGATCCATTAGAGTATGGACAGCTGCAACGAGGTCGGCTTCAAGCGAACCGGGCGTAGGTGAAAACCCCACTTGAAAGGAATCCCTCTCCACCTTTTGCTCCTCGGCTGATGTGATCCTGTACACCAATGGCATGCGGTGATGTCGAGGTACCTGCCCAGGTCCAGGAACGCAGGCGACTGGCCTACTACTTAGTAGAACTAGACTAGATAGAGACCTTGTGTTAATATTCTCATTCATAGGTTTTTTGGAGAAACACTACCGAGAGACAAAGTGGAGAATAACACAGTTGAACAGAAGTGGTTCGAAACTCACCAGCGACAAGTAACAACACCGTCGTTAGTAATAGAACTAACTCTAACTCCCTTCACACCAAAGAAAAATCTCCTCCATTATTTGACTTTTTCCTTTCAATTTTTTCCCTCCCCTGAGCGGGTACAGGAACCCACAGAAAAGTCCCAATTGTTCCATAGCGCCACCCCGGAACTTTCCGTGGAGATTGCCACGCCCAGGCTAGTGTGCAGACGTTGAAAAAGGCGGAATCTTATCGCCTCACAGGACGATCGTCCCGCCCTTTGACAGAACATCATCCTGTACAGGGGATCCCCTACGCCTCTACGTTATCTGGTGTTTCCAACCCCCAAGAATAGTTCCACCGCTATTCCCCAACCGCCGGCAGTCTATCCTTCTTTCGTCTCCGCCCTCACTGTCACTATGGCCGAACGTATCTTGATGAACGAATACAAGACCCTCGCCAAGGAGCCTTGGGTCAATATCGAGGTAAGCCTTACCAGGGCCCTACACCCCGTATGACTGGGCTTAGCTAACGGTCTTCTTTCCGCCAGCTCGATAACGAGGACATTTTCAGGTGGACTATCGGTTTAATCGTCCTCAATCCCGACTCCTTGTACTACGGCGGTTATTTCAAGGCGTCCATGAAATTCCCCAAAAACTACCCTTTTTCGCCCCCAGGTAAGCAGTGCCGTCAACCCACGGCTCAGAATTTGTAACAGCGACTGACTCGGAATCTTCAACCATAGAGTTCGCTTTTCGACGTCCTCTGTACCACCCCAATATCTATCCCGACGGGAAACTCTGCATCTCGATCCTCCACGCACCAGGCGAAGATGAAATGTCGGGCGAGCTGGCCTCGGAGCGATGGTCCCCTGCTCAACGTGTCGAATCAGTCTTGATCTCCATCCTCTCGTTACTAGACGACGCGGAAGTGTCGTCCCCCGCTAACGTCGACGCTGGCGTGACGCTGCGGAAGGAACCCGAGGAATACAAGTCGCGCGTCCGGAAGGACGTTGAGATTTCGAAGCAAGACATCCCCGAAGGCTTCGTCATGCCGACTCACCAACCGGCAACAGTGAAGCCCGTGGAGAAGGACGATTCGGATTTCTGGGCGGAGAGCGATGCAGACGATGACGTGTTCGGAGGAAGCGACTCGGACGAAGACATGGACTTTGACGATCAAGATACCGGCAGTGATGAAGAAGAGGATGAGGAGGAGAAGAAGGAGCGGTCGTGACACTGGGTCTCCTGTGGGAGAGACACGTTCACCTCTCTCTTTGCTCCATCGGTCTTCTTTTTCTTTATTTTGGAAATTTGGCGTAGGACTTCGCAGGCGTTAATTTGTGGCATAGCGCGGGCGCAGGGACGGCTAAGCTCTAGCATTTCTGGACATATTTCCCAAAGCATCCCATTTAAAGGATCTGTTCATAAGAAGTACCCCGTACTCCGTAATAGTAAGGTAGTTGTCACAGAATCCCCATGTAGTTTAGCCCCGTGGAGTAAGTCGGGGTGAATCAAGGCCAAGAATAGTACGAAGCCGCCTCTGAAAGAGGAAAAGAAGACCGAGCCAGTCGACTGAGAAAATGTAGCATACCTAGCACAAGCCGGGTGGATCTCTTGCGAAAACCAGCATACCAGGCCCAAATTTCCAGATTCATGTGACTGAATGTACCGTAGATGTTGAACGCCTCAACCGAACTGATGATTGTGGCAATCACCCATTACCGGCAGCCATAGTTCTCTCGTACTCAAGGCAATCATTCAAATTTCTTCCATGGAACGTTTCATTTCCAGTCCAGAAAGTGACAAGGGTGTGGTTGACCACATGGCACCCGTGCGTACTGTACATACACACTTATCTGTCATTCAGTTCTATGACAACCAAACTACAGAGAAAGCGTTATAATGAGACGATATCCATGGATATACATAGATAGAAATATCACTAGATTCTCCCTTTTTTCTTTTCTTTTCTTTTCTTTTTTTTCTTTTTTTTTTTTTTACTCGTTCCGCCTGAACACTACAAATATATATTTCCAACCGCGAACTGTTTCCAGTTAAGGACGACTTCTTACGCACACAGAATACCTACATGCCGTAAGCTTAGGTAGTAAATATAAACTGGAAAAGCTTATAGATATACTTTTAATGTTGGCGAAACATCCTAAGCGATTAATGAATATAATGCTGGGTCATCTACCTCCTTGCCCGTCTTCTGATGATGGGTAATATGTAAATCTAGAACCTGAAAATACAACAGAAGATAAGAGGCGGTCATGGTGGATTGAACCTGTGGGGAGCTGTGCAATGGTTGCATGTCTATTAAGGTCACTAGGAGTGACAAGACGAGCTTCCATTGTATATGGGTAATCTTCAATATATCAGTCTAGTTCTACGACGGGAGCAACCTGGCAGGAAGGGGACACCTAACTAATTCAAGGTTGGTTGCCAGCGTTAGACTTTATGGCAGCCTTCAAAACAAGCCACGATTATCTGGGAAGAACAGTCGCATGATTGATTTGGCAGTCTGTTAAAAGCAAGCACATGTATCTCTAGATAGGATGTCAAAAATTGTTGTGGACATGTATACTATAATAATAATGAAAGACCAGGTAAACCATGCCAGGATAATGTACCCAATGCAGTCAATGCATCGGCTTCTCCGTGTTACCAAAAGCAGCAACAAAAACAAATACCAGCGCCAGTGTTCGGTTAGCCAATTCCCATACCCTGCCATAAACGAAACTAGTTACGTCCCTCTAAATCAAGTCTTGCATCTATGCAACAACAGCACCCTGGATCTCGCTGTAGATAGCTCCAAGCTCCTCGGCGAGCAACTTCTCGGCCTTGTTGACCAGTCCGTCAAAGCGGTCCTTAATGTTGTCACTGCCGGCCTTGTATCCACCCTTGGCGACAATCTGGGTGTAGTTGTCGGCACCACCGCCGTTCCAGGCGAGAAGCTAGAATAAAACAGTTAGCCACTTTCTGTTTCATAATACTAAAATGGATAATATGACTTACGTTGGGGGTGTCAGATGGGATATCAGTAAGGGCACCCTGGGTGGCGATGGAGATGATATCCTTCTTGAGCTTGGCAGGAGTAAGCTCATCGACAGCGAAAGCGGAGTCCTGAGCAGGCTGCAGAGAAACGAAGTAGGCCAGCAGACCAGCAATGTGAGGAGAAGCCATAGAGGTTCCAGAGATGGTGTTGACAGCGTGCTTGCTGCCAGTCCAGGTGGAAAGAATGTTGAGACCCGGGGCAAAGATGTCAGTGCACTTTCCGTAGTTGGAGAAGTAAGCACGCTCATCCTGAAGGGTAGAGGCACCGACAGTGATAGCATTCTCAGCGGCAGCAGGGGAGTAGTTGCAGGCATCGGCATTGTCGTTACCAGCAGCAACGGCGAAGTGAAGACCAGCCTCAACACCAGCATTGACAGCAGCCTCAAGGGTCCTGGACTTGCCACCACCAAGACTCATGTTGGCAACGCTGCCCTTGAAACCCTTGACCTTGCCGTCTTTGGCGTCCTTAGCCTTCTTGAGGTGGGACTGGACGGCCCACTCGACACCCAGAACGACATCGGACATAGTGCCGGAACCGCTGGACCTCAAGACCTTGACGGCATAGATGTTGGCCTTCTTGGCAACACCGTACTTCTTACCAGCAATGGTTCCGGAGCAGTGAGTTCCGTGTCCGTTGCCATCCTCATCCTCATCATTGCTAGGGATGGTCTTTCCCCAGTGTGCTCGATCCTCGAAATCGACATGCTCAATGTTGATACCAGTGTCAATAGTATAAGCATCGACACCCTCACCGCCTTCCGAAGCATACAGGTACTTATTAAAGGTACCAAACGAGAGGCTGTCACGGTGAGAGATACGAGCCAAGCCCCAGGGAGCATTCTTCTCGGTTGTCTCCTCCATGGTGTGGACTTCGGTGTCTTTCTCGATGTATTCAACCTTGAAAAAGAAGTTAGACCAAGGGCTCTTCAAAAACGGGTGTGCCGAAGGGGGAACCTACATCAGGATGTCTCCGGACCTGCTCGATCACATCCTCATGGAAATGTCCAGAATAGCCCGCCAGGGAACCGGCGATATCGAAGGTGTTCTTGAGACCGAGGTAAAGGTCATCACTGAAACCAAAAAGAGAGCGCTTCTTCAGGTCGATGCGTCCAGTCATCGAGTCGTGGATGTCCTGCACCCAGGTGTGATGAGCAGCAGCCGTTTCAGAGGAGACATGCTTCTTGAAGACGACGATGTAAGAGTCTGGAACCTCTTTGGCATTTGAGGCCGAAAGAATGGGGGCCGCTCCGTTGTGGATGGAGTCAACAGCCACGGGAGAGGCCGCAGCCAGTAGTGGCAGCAGGGAAAGGCCGAGGATGCCTCTCATGATGGGCAACAGGAGTGATGTCTAACACAAGGTACAGAAGGGGGAAGGGAGAGTTCTAAGAGGAAAGAATACAGATGGAGATGAAGATAAAAAGAAAGAAAAGATGGGAGGATGGATCGATGCTGAGTTGGGGGGGGTTAAAAGGAAGAAGGAGGAGGAAGGATGGATGAGGAGTTGGAGAAGAGGAGGATGGGAGCAGGTGTAAGATAGCTGGGCTTAATAGGTCGATCCCCCAAGCAGGCAAGGGCAGCGGAGGATGATGCAACCGGGATACGGTAATTTACAATGATGACACAGCTTTACTGAGGAGGTGCCGCGCGTCGATCGCTCCCGATTAGCGCGGTCGCAAGACCTGGGGTATGGCGGTAAGAGGGTATGGATCCCCAAAAAGGGACCTTTCGGAGTGATTAGTCGCCCCAGTAAATAACGCTCAGGTTCCATGGGTGGACGCCATCGGGGGACGAAGGCACAATGGTGTCGAAAAATGAGGCGAATGAGTGGAGTCTGCACCCTGTATTCTGTAAGTATGTTTGGGAGCTCTTCCAAGGATAGCTCGAGTGGTGAGTCAACGATGGACAAGGTACCCATTCTGGAGTAACTGCCTAGTTGATTTATACGTACTCAACATACATATATGTCCCTATTAGGGTGAGATATCCCTCTCAACAACAGCTGAAAGTGATCCTCCAACGATAGGCAGTAATATCCTACGGTACTTTTTAAAATAAGTCCTAAAATCCTGCTGCCATCAAGGTACTGCAGGTACAGTACCTGACCGACTCCTCAAAGTGGTACTGCTTATTAGGTTCCTGAGACGAAAAGAGTTGGCATGTTAGGTAAATGGCGTTGGCGACTGGTCGCCACCACCAACCACCTTCCCGGGCAACCCGAGTCGCGTGCCATGGGAGCACGCCCATCTTCCGTTGTTCGCCTGACTTTTGACAAGAAGCCGATCGTACGGAGAACGTGGCAGACCATAGACGCATTACCGCCCAGTACAATACAGGCAATACAGGCGGTCGGGCTTTGCGGGAGATAAGACATACCTCCCTTATCGATACTTATCTCTCCACCAATGAAGGGCCGCCGACGGTCGGAGGCTTTTGTCACCTGATAATCCCTAGGTCTGAGAGCTGGAAAATGCACCCATGCTCCGATGTGCCCCCGCTTAACGGCACTGCCTCTCCAGTGACGTTGGCATAAGACCGTCTATCACATTCAGGAACCATCCTGAGGGTGTAGAGGGAATTATTGCTCTCGACTCACAACTCCGACCTTGACCAGGATAACCCTCATCCCGGATGCTGAATTTAACACAATCGGCCTTGTCCTCATTCCTAGAGTAGTGCAATTGTTGATCGTCTGACTCGTCAGGTCTCCCTTCCGTTCCCCTCCCTCCCACTACGGCTGTGCCATGTTGGAAAACTGTGTGGATTACATTCACGACTAGCTACCATAACGCATACCAATGCAGACCGCCTTCATCCTTACACTAAGTGCTGGCTCATGGTGTCTGATGGTCTCTGGCCATCGAATAGGTAGTCGGGGATAAGCTTCAGCGGCGCAATGAGCCGGTCCACTTCCGCCCTCTCGCGGTCCCCGTCCTCAGCAACCCAACGGCTGGCTGCCCCCGAATTAAGTCCTGTCCTTGACAAGTTGAAAGTCATCTGCGGGGAGGATATAGTAACGTCCCAGGTCGCCTCCACTGCAACCGAATGTCTGCTTCGCCTTCGTCACACATTCATCGATAACGAGCACCCAATAGAGGCGAAGGAGACCTTCCGACACCTACATGGTTTTCAGACCCTGTTAGACCTTCTCCGGAAGGTCTCGCAATGTTATGGTTCGCATGGGTCATCCAAGGATGAGAGGAAGGATCTGTTGTCCGTGTACAAAGATGCATTGGCAGCCCTGGCTGAGAGCTTGAGGGATCATGTCGGGAACAAACGGTATTTCGCGAACCGGATCGCCGGGGGAGGAGAAGTGACATTGGAAGAAGCTTTCACGAACCTGGCTAGGAAAGTAGATTCCATCCAAGGTGATACGGAGCAATTTTACGGTGCGATCTTAGCAGCGGCCCTTTGCCAGGAGACAGTTGCCAGTATATTCACAACTCTGAGTACTAAATTCCAAACTGCCGAGGAGCTATCTTTGGATGGCATTAGAGAGGAAGTGGACCGATGCGTAGGAAAATCAGAAACAGTCGAAGTGCCAGAGCTCCTGGGCCCGTTTGTCCGAGTATGGCTTACCCAGTCGTCTGCCTCCATATCCGAGCATAGAGTCCAGAGACTAGCCGTGCCGGCATGTCTAGTCCAACTCGCCGCACAATCCCAGAGGAATATCACGATGTTGCACTCCACTGGCATAATAACACTAATTCTGCCGCTTTTGTTCAACGAGGAGCGCCCAGCACCCGAGAGACAACTCTATCAAGAATTGGCAAAAATGCTTTGTACTCTGGGGATAAGTAACTTGAATGATGTGGCTGCTTTATATCGACAAGCCCATGATTGCCCGAAGGTTCTTCAGTTCCTTGTTGATGTTTTGAAGTGTTCTAAGGAACCTCCCTCGATACAGTTCGATTTATCATTGCATGGATATTGCTCTTTAGAGTTATCAACCATGGGTCGCTCATTCCCACCTGCGACTTCTTCTGGTTATACGTTAGCAATCTGGGCACGATTTGACCAGTTTGACAAGAATACTCACACGACGATTTTTGGAGCCTTTGATGCTAGCCAAACTTGCTTCCTGCTCGCGTATCTCGAGAAGGATACTCGCAACTTTATATTGCAGACCTCGATCAGGGGATCTCGTCCTAGCGTTCGATTCAAGTCTATAGCCTTCGAGCCTAACCGGTGGTACCATATCTGCGTGGTTCATAAAAAACCCAGACCACCGTCATATTCTCGGGCGTCTCTCTTCATAGATGGTGAATTTGTTGAACAATTGCGGATTGATTATCCATGCATGCCGGTTCCCAGCGCTCCTAATAGGCCGCCTAGAGTTCAATCGTTTTTCGGGACTCCGCAAGATCTGGCAATGAGGCTTGGCAAGGGGATCTCTACCTCTCGATGGTCCCTAGCTAATGCAATTCTATTTGAAGAAGCATATAGTGACGATATGATTGCCGTGTTTTACAATCTCGGTCCACGTTACTACGGCAACTTTCAAGACTGTTTAGGTTCCTTTCAGACGTATAAAGCTTCTGCGGCTTTGAATTTACGTAACGAGCATATGCATGCTGGTAAAGAGGAGTCATCGGACATTGTTACTGCTATTCGGCGAAAGGCAAGCACTCTTATTCGTGAAGAGTGCATAGCAGTTAATGTTTCTCCGCTATCCGTTCTAGATGACGATGATAGTAACAATATTGATGAATCGCGACTCGTCAAGTATCTTTCGAAACAAGCGGCGAAAAACTTGCATCAGCTAACAAAGTCTGGAGGAAATGCAGTAGCGGTCAATGGCGGTACCCCTGCTATCAATGATGCTTTAACTCAGGCCCATGGTATCGGTATATTAACGGGGGACCCTGTAGTCGCGATACCGCAGGCCTTGGATGACGCGAGCTGGCGTATCGGCGGCTGTGCGGCTGTTCATTTGAGCTTGGTACATGCGGCCAGAAGCGCTGAATCTACGCTTTTGGCGGTCGAAGCGCTGTATGAGGCTGTACAGGACAATTGGCGAAATAGCGAAGCAATGGAAAAGGAAAATGGTTATGGAATCCTTGCGGCATTATTACGCGAAAAGCTGGCATGGCCGGTAACAGGCGCCACCACGGGCTCGAAGACCTCCAACGTCTGCTCCACATACGAAGAACGATCTACATTGGCTTTCGAACTGCTTCGTTTGACCCTCAAGTTCGTCGGCTATGATTTCGATCAACCGAATCGCTCTATCATCACGAACCCGCTAGCATACAGAGTCTTGCTCGTGGACTTGGAGGTGTGGAGATATGGCGAGATGCCTCTTATTGAGTTGTATTATTCCCAATACTGCATATTTGCCAGTGAAAGCAAGTTTCGTCGGTTTAATGCAAAGCGCCTCGCCCGCATGCGTAAGCCTCCCCTAGCAATCCATTGGTCGTCGCATGTTCTAAACTTCCATACTAATGGAAAACAGGTGTCAATAAAAAGCTGCTTGAGGCACTTAAGGGAGAAGAATTTACGATGGAGGGACTGCGACTTTTCACTTCAGCCTTTGGATCATTGATGGAGGGCTGCCTGTCCGCAGACTTGCTCCGTTTTCTAGCGCTCTTCATCACCTATGGTATCCATAAACCAAAGGAGCCAAGCAGGTTACAGAAAAAGAAGAGCCTCCGATTCAATCCTGCTGCAAGGCTGCCCACGCCCAATCCCGATAAGAAGTACGTTTCAAGCACTACGATAGCGATAGAGATGCTTAGGATGTATTGCTCTCTTCTATGCAATGCGCATGATCTTGGGCCGATCAAGAGGTTCGCTAAAGCCGTTACAAACAAGGTTTGTAGCGCAAATGTCACCCTCCATGGAACGAGTGTTAACTATTATGCAGTGGCTTTTATACCTCATGTGTGAGGACGAACCCGAGATTGTCATTTTGGCAACGAAGATCATGGCTCGTTTAATAGTAATCCACGGGGGCAGCTACAGCAAGAAGTTCAATGATAAGACTGGGGGTTATATTATAATGCGACATTGTCTGAAGAAATGGTGGAGCATCCCGACAATGTGGCCTATCTGCTTTGCTATACTATTTGGTGTTGATATTGGCAAGGTCAACGTTGATAGAACATTTGATCAGCTTTCTCTTTCCGAGATTTTCTGCCTCAATGGCGAAGCCCAAGTTGTCTATCCTGAGATGTTCCCAGTTATCTCCGACATGCTGCAATCTGGGCTGAAGCAAACAGTATTCGCCGAGGAGTTCTCATTGGTGAATGAGCAGAACCCTGATGCTCTACAGGATCGCCTCGCTCACCTTGCAAAGCCGTCTATGTCATCTTCCACACCTGCCGGTACTACGGGTGCACACCTGTCGCTTTTAACCGCTATTGTTGATTTTTTTGCTGTAGCGCAGATAAAGTCACAAAGCTACCGCGAATTTGCAGCACGTCCTGAATACGTCCAAAGCCTAGTTTCTATCCTTTTCCCCGTCGTTATTGGCTCCGATTCCGTGAGTCCGAATGTTGAAATGAGCTCTCAGTCTCGTACGGGTGGTTTAGCGTTCGATGATCACAATTTGGTGCCTCGGCCACGATCGCGAAGGACATCTGAACTACAAACAACGACTGTTGAACAGCCTGGGAGCCATGATGACAGTGGCGGACCTTTAAGACGTGGTTCCTCTTTCATTTTGGTCACCTCTGATCGAAGGAAGCATATGCCGTCCTCTCTTCGCATACGCTGTGCTTTCTCTCACGTTAAAATTGACAGCAAAGGCACGACCAACCATCCTTTAATAACTGCTATTCTGAATCTAGCCCTTTCTGTGTTTTCAGAACAGCTGCTGGAAAGGAAGGAATTCTCTGGTCTTGGACTCTACCTTAAGACGCCTCCAGGGTTCCCTGAGCACCAGGCGTACTTCAACTCTTGGGTGTTGCGTAGCCTTCTTTCTACACTCCAGGATGCCATATTCTCAAGGGTCGAGCTATTGTCCGAACCACGCGTGCTAACCAACTTGGGGCGCTTCGCAACGCATTTGGGAGAAGCAGTCTACGAAGGTTGGTTTGTTGACGGTGCCACAGCTACTCTTGAATTCGCAGGAACCGTCTTGGAATATCTGCAGCGACCTGAGGTCTCGCGTCTAAAAAGTATACGTCTTTGCAGTCAGGCGATAGCGACAATTCGTTCCACAGTATTCCGTGTGGTTTTATTCGGGCTATCAGAAGTCGATGGTACAGAGGCACTTTCACTCTTGAAACGGCTATCATATTGGCAAGTAGTCCTACTTTCTGGGGAAACTCAGTCCGATCATCTGCAGTTGCTTTGCTATCTTCTCTATACGAAATTGATCGACAAGAATGAAAATGTGCGCCTGGCGGCGGCAGGTCTTTTTAGAATTATGCTAGTACAAAAGCCGATAGAGATGTCCGCCATCCTAAGCCAAGCAACAGAACCCTTACAGCAACGTCTTTCCGGTGGATTTGAGGCTCTTGTTGGCATGGAGGATATTGCTTTTTTGCAATGGGTTGACGACCAGGCGGACGATTTGAACGCCCTGTTCTTCGGAATTTTATCAAAGGCCTGGGAGACTTTTGTCCAAGAAGAAAATAAGAACCTAGAGTCGTCAGCTCGCACTCGATTATCTAGGCGTCAAGAAAAACTGAAACAGTGGGGCCAGGTGGAAAAGCTCAGTGACGAAATGATACGCAAGCACGAGGCTACATTCCCTCACTGGGTATCGAACATATCAGCCTCAGAGTTTCTGAAATATCAAAGAGCACTACAGGATCAACAGGATAGCTCCACATTTATGTGGGCGGCACTGGCACATCTGACTATGGACTTGCGACGTTATGGAGGTGTTTTTGCTGAACAGAAGGAGCGAAGGTGGCGTCTTGACCAAACTGAAGGGCGAAGCCGTATGCGACTACGTACTGTACCGGATGATTCAGGGGATCGTCAAGATTACCAACCGAAACGAAAGGCTTCAGAGCCTCCGATGATGAGGCTAGACACGAATATCACACCTCCAAACGGTGACTCCCTAGGTCTGACTCCTACTGCCATGGCTGCCGACCACTCAGAGGGTAATTCTCAGGGTATTGGTCCTGACAGTAGGAGCGTATTTGAAGAAAGCTTCGAGATGATTGACGACCCGAAGGCTGATCTTGAAGACTATGAAGACAAAAACAGGAAGGTCATGAGAAGCCTGCACCGCGGTGACCAAGTCGATAGCGTATGCAACATGTCTCGTATTGTTGGGTTGGAGGCATGTGAAGGCCTTTTGATCCTTGGGAAAGACCACATCTACATTCTAGATAATTTTTTCCAGAGGTCAGATGGCGAGATTGTCAATGTCTGGCAAGCCCCCACAGAGGAACGAGATCCTTATGTTCGCATGATCACTGGCCGGGAATCCAATGAACGTAAATCACAGGAGCATGAGACTAGAAGCTGGAAGTGGTCGGACCTGATCAGCGTCTCCAAGAGGCGATTCCTATTTCGCGATGTGGCCCTTGAAATATTCTTTACCGACGGAACCAGCTATTTGTTGACCCTCATCTCATCGCCCGCTCGGGATAACCTTTGTAGTCAACTCGCAACTAAGGCGCCTCAAGTGACAGGGAGCGTTGGCCACTCGCGACCGGAAGATGTCTGGAGATTCGAGACCCTTAGGAGCCCCGAAGATGCGCCCCAGTCTCTCGGGTCAAGGTTTGCCAGTGTCTTTGGTCATTCACCAGCACACCCTGCAACACGGAAGTGGGTGAAGGGTGAAATTTCTAACTTTCATTATCTCATGCTTATCAACACCCTCGCTGGAAGGACATTCAACGATCTGACCCAGTACCCTGTTTTCCCTTGGGTGCTTGCTGATTATACAAGCGAAGAGCTGGATTTGACTAACCCAAAAACCTTCCGTGACTTGTCAAAGCCTATGGGTTGCCAAACCCCTGAGCGAGAGGGCGAGTTTAGGGAACGATACAAAGCTTTCGCAGAGATGGGGGCGGGCGATTCTCCCCCATTTCATTACGGAACCCACTACTCTTCAGCAATGATTGTCAGCTCGTATTTGATCCGTCTTCAGCCGTTTGTGAAGTCATACCTCTTACTTCAGGGTGGAACATTCGATCATGCTGACCGTCTTTTCTACTCTATTGGAAAGGCTTGGGAATCCGCTTCGCGCGGGAATATGTCGGACGTCAGAGAGCTGATACCTGAATTTTTCTACCTCCCAGAGTTCCTCGTCAATTCCAACAAATATGATTTCGGAGTTCTACAGAACATGACTACCGCGATTGATTCCGTGGAATTGCCGCCATGGGCCAAGGGCGATCCAAAAATCTTCATTCAAAAACACCGGGAAGCTTTGGAAAGTCCTTATGTGACTCAGAATCTGCACCATTGGATTGACCTAGTATTCGGCTGTAAACAGAAAGGTGAGGCCGCCATTGAAGCGGTCAATGTTTTCCATCACCTGTCATACCAAGGGGCGAAAGATGTTGATGCTATTGATGACCCTGTGGAACGACTGGCCACAATTGGCATCATCCACAATTTTGGGCAGACACCACACCAGATCTTCAATCGCCCTCACTCACAGAGAGAGGACGTACGGTACAAGGTCCCACAGCTGGATCGTCTCGCTGAGTCACTTACACAGCAACCGCTCTCACTGCTAGGTATGTTTTTGACGAACTAGACTCCCCCTCCAAAAACCTTTAATTTTTTGTTTTTATTTTTTATTTTTTGTGTGCTTGCTAATAAGAGATCACAGACATTGGTGAACGGGTATCTTCGCTTTCAATGAAGCAGGACCGCTTGTTGTGTGCTGCAGCTCTCAGGTTAAATATTCCACCGGCTTATGACAAGTATATGGAATGGGGCTTCTTTGATGGTAGCGTGAGGTTCTATTCCGCGGACAGTCGAAAGGTAGGTGTTGAAGTCACCGCTTTCTTTCTTTCTTTCTTTCTTTCTTTTTTTTTTTGGATAAAATACTGAAGATTACAGCTTCTCGGACACTTCGAACATCTTCATATTGGTCAGCTATCAGCTGCAATATTTGCGGATTCTCGTACTCTAGTTACCTCAGGAACAGATTGTACCGTCTCGACCTGGACATTTACCTCTACAGCAAAATCTGTAGATCTACAGCCTGCAGGATCACTCTTCGGACATCGCTCGCCTGTAACGGTATTAGCAGTCTCGCGGTCATTTAGTGTTCTTCTCTCTGCGTCTACTGATGGCCAAATCATGCTTTGGGATCTCAATCGCCAAACCTTCGTTCGAGAACTTCCAGCCAAAGGACATGTAGATGTAAGCCGTGACTCGCATATCGAACTACTTGACCCCCAATTACTGATCTATCCTAGTGTGCGAGAATCAACGATGTGACAGGAGAGATCGCACTCTGTCGGGGAAGTCGCATCAGCCTCTACACACTCAATGGAGCACTATTGCTAGATCAGGCTGTGTGCGAGTCAGACGATGATCAGGTGATGTCCTGTGTCTTCTACGAGGGTGTAAACAACGAGTGGCAGGAGCGAGAGCTTCTCTTCACTGGTCACAGGCGAGGCGTCGTCAATGTATGTGCCGTCCCTTGAACCATCCCTTAGTGGCCTATCCGTTTCAGCTAGAGGTTAACCATGTTCCAGATATGGAGTAAAATCGTTCACAATGGACGCTTTGAGTTTGAGTTAATTCGGCAACTTCATCACACTGACAGCAGTCGTGACAATGGTGCCAATATTTCCTCCGGTATTAGCTGTATTCTTACGCTTCCGCATGTGGTCTATACGGGTGATGAAGTGGGGAAAGTGGTAAGTGCGGTTAGGTCCAGTGCATATTGACAGAAGCTCACCCAGTTTATAGTATGAATGGAGCTGCGTCCAGCGTCGTTAGAAGGATATGATATATCCAATGGTCGATTACACTCTCACTCGCAAGACCTGTATAAAGTCAACCTTGGAGTAGCTTTCTACGGTCCCTCTTTTTTTCCCATTCTGCCCATTTTCATTTCTCGTTGCCTCTTTGCTTTCCGGGTTGCGTCTTTCAGCCTCTCCCTATTCTTCTTTTCTTTTCCTTTCTTTGCAACTTTATATATTTGTGGTGTGGGAAATGATGAATGATTATATACTGGTTTACAAAAATATAGATGGCGGCGGTTAAAATATCCCAAAAGGGACAGCGAAAAGTTCCGGTGGGACGGTTGGGTCTTTGGTATCTTCTACACTCTAGGTAATGAAAAGCCAACACCTAGAGATGACATATCGTCCATCATGATTTTGCAACTGTAATTCGATAGTAGGCTTACCCTCTCTGTCTTTCTTACTTCATTTGTCTACTCGCTCAGTAGCGAGGACTACACATACACACATCTATCCTATTCCGGCCGACTCCACTTTGATACGTAGCAGAGATTGCCACAACGGGACCACACCTTACCCCAGACTGGCCTGGTCTAGGCTCATGTAAAGGCTACACCTAGATCTTGTGATGTGCTTGAAGAACGGTAACTTTTTACCCCTGACCAGTTTTTGGATGCGGAGACCATTCAATAACCTTGCGTGTTAGGTTATATATATCAAGTCATGCAGGCAGGTGGCTAGCTGATGAGTCGAGGATAAGGTATCTAAGCTCTGCATCGGTCTTTGCTGGCTTCGTGGCTATCAACAGTCTATACCGTTCCTACATGGCATGCGTGGTTGTGGTGCTCTGTGTGCTTTGAAATCCCACTGCAGTACAGCTCTGGATGGAGCACGGGAACGAGACGGATTGCCTAGGTAGCATTGAATACGGGCGAGATTTTTTTTTTTTTGAGAATATGGAATGTGGACTCCTTTCCCATGCAGGTATTGTCGAGTACTAATTTTGTCATACTCTGGGGAAGGGTCAATTTATGCTACGATCGCCGGATAAATCTGTAGCGCTTTGTCCTTCCTTGTTCAGTATTAACCGCGATTGATACAATTAATATTTTCGTCAGGGTCTGGACAAGTGCTTGACCAACCCTTTTATGTGTCCCCGTATGAGAAGTATTGTTCTTAGAATATCTTCGACTACTAGATATATTTTTGCCGAGCAGACGGTATACGATGATGTCCTTTGTTCCGATTAATTCAATGGCTTCATAACCACGGGAATTGAACCTTTGTCAGCTGCTCACCAAATCCTGACTGTTGATATTATGGAGTCACTAGGGACGGAACTACTCCTCCGTAGTGTCTTCGGTGAAAGGTACGGACCTGGGCAGGCGTACCATTGAGCGGGGTTTCCTTTGGTGGGATACCAGGTGGACCGCTATACTCCGACAGCCATGCGTTGCCGGAGCACACTGCGCCGATTGAACCGGCTTCTGCTCAAGGGGTCGTTGAGGGGGTTACAATAGCCGCGTTGATGGTCGGAAGGCTTGATGCGACCATCAAGTCTAGAGACAACAAGCTGATTTTTGCTTGTTAAATGGGAGGTCGAATGAAGGGTTTGTAGAGAAAAGGGAGATTTTGATATCTGTGTAGTTCGCTGTATGTATGTATGTATGTATGTATGTATGGTATTATACAACTAATGATAGTACGGATGGACTGCCTGAGGCCGTGAGCGACCTCAGACTGAGTTCCGACCAGGCATAGCGTCATAGTTGCCCCACCATCCCACCTCCCATAGTAAGAAAACCACGGGTTTGCTCCCCCTCCGGTGCTTCTGCGTCTTTCTGCGATCGCCACGTCCACCCGTTTTATTTCTACTCCGGCATTTCTTCCTTTGACATCGATTCTTCCTTCTTCATACTTTTCTTTCCAATCTTCTAATCTTCTTCTGATTATACCCCTTCGTTCGTGATACCATTCCAGCTTTCACAATGTCTTCTTCTCTTGAACAGCTCAAGGCCTCCGGCACTGTAAGCATTCATTTACCCCTGGTGGCATCTGTGTTGCCTCGAAACTCTGTTGCTAACTATCCTGCTTAGGTCGTTGTCTGCGACTCTGGTAAGTATCTCGGCCACTGGAATTCGTCCCATGATTGTACGGACTCGATCCATGTTAACAATTGATCCGTCTAGGTGACTTTGCCAGTATGTCCTCCTTCCGTGTCTTTTCATCTCCGTCTGAGCAGAAACTAATTGGACTGTAGCCATCGGCAAGTACAAGCCCCAGGATGCCACCACCAACCCCTCTTTGATCCTGGCCGCTTCCAAGAAGCCCGAGTACGCCGCCCTTATCGACGCCGCTGTCGAGTACGGCAAGCAGCACGTACGTCATATTCGAGCTTTCTGCATTTTACTTTCCCTATTGGAGCACTCGTCTAACAGTATAAATAGGGCAGCAACGTCGACGAGAAGGTCGACGCCACCCTTGACCGTCTCCTGGTTGAGTTCGGCAAGAAGATCCTCGAGATCATCCCCGGAAAGGTCTCCACTGAGGTTGATGCTCGCCTCTCTTTCGACACCCAGGCTTCCATCGACAAGGCCCTCCACATCATCAAGGTATGATATGATCAGATTAATATAGGTCTGGCGAGCGTGCGGTTAACATCACATATAGCTCTACGAGGAGAACGGTATCCCCAAGGACCGTGTCCTGATTAAGATCGCCTCCACCTGGGAGGGTATCAAGGCCGCTCAGGTTCTCCAGCGTGACCACGGCATCAACTGCAACCTGACCCTCATGTTCTCCACCGTCCAGGCCATCGCTGCTGCTGAGGCCGGTGCCTACCTCATCTCTCCTTTCGTTGGCCGTATCCTTGACTGGTACAAGGCTGCCCACAAGCGTGACTACTCTGCCGAGGAGGACCCCGGTGTTAAGTCCGTCCAGAACATCTTCAACTACTACAAGAAGCACGGCTACAACACCATTGTCATGGGTGCTTCCTTCCGCAACACTGGTGAAATCACTGAGCTTGCTGGCTGTGATTACCTGACCATCTCTGTAAGTTTTGAGCGCCATTGGCTACGACTTGTCACAGTACTAACCGGATGCGTGTAGCCCAACCTCCTCGAGGATCTCTACAACTCTACCGCCGCTGTCCCCAAGAAGCTCGATGCCGCCAGCGCTACCGGCCTTGACATCCCCAAGAAGACCTACATCAACGACGAGGCTCTGTTCCGCTTCGAGTTCAACGAGGAGGCCATGGCCGTTGAGAAGCTGCGTGAGGGTATCTCCAAGTTCGCGGCTGATGCCGTGACCCTGAAGGACATCCTCAAGCAGAAGATCCAGGCCTAAAGGGAGACTGTCACTTGCATTAATTAAAGTTATGTCCATGCAATGTCCTCATGTAAAAATTGGCGACCTACAAAATTGGTTTAGTAGATACGATTCATGAATGAGTTATCTTTCACTTTTTTTTTTTTTTTTCTTTTCCCCACATGTTGTGGCTACATATTGCGGGCTGCGTTATAGTATTGCTTGATCAGGGTTGTAATTGAATATGCAGCTGTAGGAAAGCAACCCGTGGCAAGCTACAAGATGGAGACGGGACTTGGTGTCGATCTGGAGCTATCGGACCGGAAGCGGGAACGAGCAGTTGTCAAGCTCGATTGCGTGCTTGAAGACAATCGATACAGGGCCTAGCCGAGGCAAGCACGAAAGGAACTTGGTTTTAAAAGCTGAGGAACATTCTATCATCGGTTCTACTCCTAATAATTGCCAGTTGCAATTGGAAAATCTGCATGAACCGTAGCTTCGGACTTGAAGGCTGTGACACAGCTAGTCTGCATTAGTAGCACATCTTCCTGCATGGTGGGGTCGTACGGGTGGCTTTGTTGGGGAACCGGAACAAAGTAGAGCCACAGCTATTAGTAGTATTTCGTTTCACTACATCGTACAGGAAAGAAAGGAGAGGTCATGAATGGCTTTCGTCAGGGCTTGAGATCTGGACCAGCGATGCTTAGGAATCGCCGGAAGAGGGAAGTGACTCGTGCGGGTGGGATTTTCATTTCATGCAAAAATACACCACCAGGACGTCATTCCCGAAAGACCCCGCCAAGTGGGGGTGCGTTTCCCTTGGTTTCCCTCCAATTTTTCTTACTGTATGCTGTAATATTAATACCAGCGAGGGAAGAACTGGAAGCTGATCGAATCCGTTCTTGACTGGGGCCCTCAGTGTACTCAGTTAGTTAGTACTGTATTAGTAGTACTGCTGCTTAAAGCTAGTCATGATGGAATCCCGTCATATTAGTTACCCCTCATCCCTCCATTTCCCCTTCTCTCTCTCTTCTCCTCTTCTTTCTCCCTTCCATCTTCATCCGTGTATCAATCTACCTTCCATTCACTTTAGTTTTTCAAGAAATTAAATCAATCCCCAACCGTCAAAATGGTCAAGGCTGGTAGGTACCTCTTATCTTTATCTGTCCTGTTTGCTCTGTTATTGGCTCTGCGTTGGAAGGATCCACGATCGACCGTGGCCGGGGGACCTTGAGTGAGCAGATTTGAGCACCTTGTGAAGCAACCCCCTCGCCTTGCGTGAGCCTCCCAGCCTATCACTGGGCCGTATGCCGGTTTCTGCTTGGGATTTCAGATTTAGATCTAGATCTAAACCCCAGGGTGCTCATTCGTCATGGTACCTCGCTCTGTTATGGTTTTACCTGTTCCAGACTGGTGGGCTTGATCGAGTGGTGGACAAGCTTCACGCTATGCTTAAAAGCTCAGAATATTGTTTCGATTGATCAACCACCCTATGTCTTCTGGAATCTTTCCGATTTGAAATGATAGCTTTTCTTTTCTTTTCTTTTTTTGGTGCCGCTAGCTCCGACATGAGAATGATGGCTGACGGCTCTAGTTGCTGTTCTCCGTGGAGACTCCAAGATCTCCGGCACCGTCACCTTCGAGCAGGCTGACGCCAACGCCCCTACCACCGTCTCCTGGAACATCACCGGCCACGACGCCAACGCTGAGCGTGCCTTCCATGTCCACCAGTTCGGTGACAACACCAACGGCTGCACCTCCGCTGGCCCTCACTGTATGTTTCTGGCTTCCTGGCTGCCCTTTCTTAGACGTGCGTATCAAAGGCTGACTACTGTCATCTAGTCAACCCCTTCGGCAAGGAACACGGTGCTCCCGAGGATGAGAACCGCCACGTCGGTGACTTGGGTAACTTCAAGACCGATGCTGAGGGTAACGCCGTCGGCTCCAAGCAGGACAAGCTTATTAAGCTGATCGGTGCCGAGAGCGTTCTTGGCGTAAGTCCATCTCGAATGTCGACTGAGCAAGTGCAAAAGGCTAACCATCGTAGCGTACTCTCGTCGTCCACGCCGGTACTGATGACCTTGGCCGTGGTGGCCACGAGGAGTCCAAGAAGACTGGCAATGCTGGCGCTCGCCCCGCTTGCGGTAAGTGGCTAGCTCAGTTATCGAGACCTAACGCAGAATTGTATATTAATGGTTGTGCAGGTGTCATTGGCATTGCTGCTTAAACACATAGTTCTAGTCAATCTAGGATGTGAAATGCTGGATCAGAATTGGAGCAGTCTGTAAGGCAAACTGGGAGGTATCTTGGCGATGCTCAAAAGTTGATCTGGACAGATCTTCTATGCGGTTCCTGGAGGACTGATAGGAGGTTTCTGGTCATGGCGAATTCAATTCTAGAAATTGTATAGGAATGATGACACGAGTTGAATTTTATTCGATATAGTTTATTCACATATCCCTTGCACCAGTGTAGATTTCCAATGCACCAGAGCAACTCGAATAGGACTAGTGTTCATTGGTTGAAATGAATTCAATTTCCCTTTGGCCAGACTGTTTTCTTTTCCCCCCACAAAAACCAGCGAAAGTCAGGTGTCCGCCTGGACTAGTCTGGAAGCTCCCCTTCCAACCACATTTCATCTCTCTTTGCGTACCCCAAACTTCTTCCCCCCTTAATCAATAAACCTATCCTTTTGTATTCCATTACTGTTGTTACTGTTTACCAGTTCATTCTTTCCTTCAGTTTTCAAAACAGGATTGATTGCCTCCCACACTGGTTCCCCCCCAGTGTCGTCAATCTTTTATCTTGTCTTATCATTGGTCGCTTCCCAGTATGCCTCTGGAAGCCCGCGTGAAATCTGTCCTGTCAGGCGACACCGTTGTGCTGTCGCATGTTTCCAACCCAGGACAGGAACGCACTCTGAGTTTGGCATATGTTTCAGCGCCCAGGTTGCGCAGGGAAGGTGATGAGGTGAGCTGAATTTTCTTCGGAGTGTTTCCCCAATTGCTGCCCCCTCCGTTTGTTTGGGGTCAGGATAGGTGGCCTCTATCTCCGAGTGCCGAGCTCCCATTTTGACAAACATGCGACTTCTACTGCACTAACGGACATCCTTCACTTCTCTTGCACTCTTCCCCCCCTTATTACATTAATATCTGCGGGAAGATTTTCTAGGAGATATCGCTTACTCGTGTTCTGTACAGTCCTATGCTTTCCAATCCCGTGAATTCCTTCGTGAGCTGCTTGTAGGAAAGGTCGTCCAATTCAACGTCTTATATACCATCCCTACCGGTGCCAAACGCGACTACGGTACAATCAAACTCCCTACTTTCGAAGTCTTGTTGCCCGACATTAGCGTCCAGGAAGGATGGGTCCGCGTCCGCGAGGAGGCCGGTAAACGCGCCGACGAGTCCGAAGAGACCGCTGCATTGCTACAGCGTTTGCGCGCTTTGGAGGAACACGCTCAGTCCGAGGATAAGGGTGTCTGGGCCGGAGCGGAGAAGGGCCACACGGAGACCACCTATGAACTTTCTGATGGCAAGGCCCTCGTCGAAGAATATAAAAACAAGCCCCTGGAGGCTATCGTCGAGAGAGTCTTGAATGGGGACAGGCTGGTCCTTCGCCTGCTTCTTACTCCCCAGGAACACCTGCAGGTTGTGGTTGCTGTCGCCGGTGTCCGGGCGCCAGCTGCCCGCCGGGTGAACGCCGAGGGCAAGGAGCAGCCTGCTGAGGCGTTCGGAGATGATGCACAGCAGTTTGTCGAGTCCCGGCTGCAGCAGCGTAAGGTCCAAGTGTCCCTGCTGGGTGTCACGCCACAGGGTCAATTGATCGCAACCGTTCTCCATCCTAATGGTAACATTGCCAAGTTCCTTTTGGAAGAGGGCCTAGCCCGTTGCCACGATCTGCACGCTCCCCTCCTCGGTGCTGATATGGCTAGTTTCCGCCGTGCGGAGAAGGCTGCCAAGGATGCTCGGAAGGGTCTGTTTACTGGTCTTGTCGCAAAGGGCCCTGCTGGCGGGGCCGCCGAGGACTACATTGTTAGTCGTGTGCTGAATGCCGATACTCTGTTCCTTAGGAACAAGGCCGGCCAGGAAAAGAAAATCAGCTTGAGCAGTGTTCGCCAGCCTAAGCCTTCTGATCCTAAGCAGGCACCCTTCGCTGCCGATGCTAAGGAGTTTGTCCGTAAGAGGATTATCGGAAAGCATGTCAAGGTTACCATCAACGGCAAGAAGCCTGCTACCGAGGGATACGAAGAAAGGGACGTTGCCACGGTCGTCTACGGAAATACCAACATTGCTCTGGCTCTTGTTGAGGCCGGCTACGCCTCTGTGATCCGCCACCGTCAGGATGATGACGACCGCTCCCCCGACTATGATTCTTTGCTGATCGCTGAGGCTGATGCTCAGAAGGAAGGTAAAGGAATGTGGTCCCCGAAGCCACCCAAGGCGAAGCAGTACCAGGACTACTCCGAGAGCGTCCAGAAGGCCAAGATGGAAGTTTCCATCCTCCAGCGGCAAAAGCGCGTGCCGGCTATCGTGGACTTTGTCAAGTCGGGCTCTCGCTTCACAGTTCTTGTGCCTCGTGAGAACGCCAAGCTGACCCTCGTCCTGTCGGGTATCCGTGCGCCTCGATCGGCCCGTAACCCCAACGAACAGTCCGAACCATTTGGACAGGAAGCACATGACCTAGCAAACAGGCGTTGCATGCAGCGTGATGTTGAAATCGACGTCGAGACAATCGACAAGGTTGGTGGTTTCATCGGCACTCTTTACGTCAACAAGGAGAACTTCACCAAGGTCCTTCTCGAGGAAGGTTTTGCTACTGTTCATGCCTACTCTGCGGAGCAGTCCGGACATGCCACCGAATATTTCGCAGCGGAACAGAAGGCCAAGGAAGCTCGTAAGGGGCTCTGGCATGACTGGGATCCTAGCAAGGATGTTGAGGAGGAAGAAGAGGAGACCGCTGATACCACCGGCGCTGATGAGGCTTCCCAGCGCCGCAAGGATTACCGTGACGTGATGGTCACCTATGTCGACCCCACCAACGGCCGCCTGAAGATCCAGCAGATTGGAACTGGCACCTCTGCGCTCACAGAATTGATGAATGCATTCCGCTCATTCCATCTGAACAAGGCTAACGACACACCATTGCCTGGCCCTCCTAAGGCCGGTGATTTCGTTGCCGCCAAGTTCACTGAGGACAATGAATGGTATCGCGCTAAGGTGCGTCGCAATGACCGTGAGAAACAGCAGGCTGAGGTTCTCTACATCGACTTCGGTAATTCCGAGGTTCTTCCCTGGTCTCGTCTCAGGCCCTTGAGCCAGCCTCAGTTCTCCGTGCAGAAACTCCGTGCTCAGGCTGTGGAAGCTGCTCTCTCCATGGTTCAGCTCCCTGGCTCGGGTGACTATCTGCAGGACGCTGCGGACTTCCTGGAAGAGCAGCTCTACAACCGGGAGCTTGTCGCCAACGTCGACTACGTTTCTCCCGAGGGAACTCTGCACGTTACGTTGATGGATCCCACGGAGTCTAAGAACCTGGACCACAGCATCAATGCTGAACTCGTCCGGGAGGGTCTTGCCATGGTGCCCAGAAAGCTGAAGGCTTGGGAACGTTCTGCTGCGGAGACACTGTCACACCTGCGTAGCCAGGAGGAAGAAGCAAAGCAGGAGAGACGCGGTATGTGGGAATACGGTGACCTCACCGAGGACTAAAAAGCTTTACTGGGACATTAAGTTCTTGAGATTATGAAGGAAAGCAATCTTTGTGTATAAATATTTGCAGGTAATTTACAATGACTCACAGGAATGGGCTGTGTATTATTTCTATCTTTGGCTTTTGGTTATTTCAGGGGATCCTATAGCATAGTCGATGAGAATATCAATACCAAAAGTTGGAATTTACCCCGTGGAATTACCATCCGCGGGGTGCAGGGTTATGCATTAATTTCTGACATAAGCGGGACTAAAGTAATGCTTGACCCCGACTGCAGTCCAAAAGTCATTTATTGTTCCAGTACAAGTCACCAATTCTCCGATCCGAGTCGTGTTAGAATTCCGCTCATCGTCGCGTCGTGCTGCGCACTCCATTAACTTCACATCCCCCTTTTTACAACCGACCGGGACTTGAGACGATCAGATCGAGTGCCGCACCCAAGCGAAAGGAACAGAAATCGGCCGTGCCGACGACGATCTTCTGCCCCGTGCGTCAATCCATCAATCAATTAATTCCTCATTCATCCGACCGATCCGAAACATTTTTTTTTAACTTCCCAAGAACAGCACAAATATTTAAAGCTAGCAAAATGCCTTTGTGGGGTTCCAAATCCAGCCAGGAGAGCGACAACGCCGCGCTCGAAAGCGATCCCAAGAACGACCCCGTTGCGTCGGCGTCTCAGGCTGCGGGGACGGAATGGCTGGCCGGACATTTGAACCATCTCACTGAGGATCAGGAGAAGAAGTTGCAGGAATTTAAGAAACTATCCGAAGAAAATGGATATTATAAACCCGCGAGTGACAGTGGGGAGGCGAGCCATGATGATGCGACAATGCTGTATGTTTCGTGTCTCTGTTGGGGTCTTGGGGGTGTATGGCACTGACTGGGCGTTCTTAGGCGGTTTCTGCGTGCCCGCAAATTCGACGTGAATGGTGCTTGGGGACAGTTCAAGGATACCGAGGATTGGCGCAAGGAAAATGCCATCGAGTCTCTATATGAGAATATCGATGTGGAGTCTTATGACGCCGCGAGGAGGATGGTTGGTTGACCTGCGTGGCTTGTGCCATGGAATTCAATTGCTAATGCGACATAGTACCCTCAATGGACAGGTCGCCGGGACCGTCGTGGTATCCCCGTTTACGTGTTCGAGATCAGGCACCTGAACAGCAAGAACATGGCCGCTTATAACTCTACTATGACCGACCCCTCTGCGACGGCGGAAACACACAAGTCCTCCACAGTGCCACAGCGTCTTTTGCGTCTCTTCGCCCTCTACGAGAACCTCCTCCGTTTTGTCATGCCCTTATGCTCACAATTGTCTCGCCCGCATCCCGACACGCCCATTGTCAGTTCCAACAACATTGTTGATGTCAGTGGTGTTGGTTTGAAGCAGTTCTGGAACTTGAAGGGTCACATGCAGGACGCGAGCGTTCTGGCTACGGCGCATTACCCGGAGACCCTGGACCGCATTTTTGTGAGCCTCTCCCAGCTGTTTATTTGGTTTATGAAAGTCGTGCTAACCAATGAAGATCATCGGTGCTCCTTCCTTCTTCCCAACCGTCTGGGGCTGGATCAAGCGCTGGTTTGACCCCGTCACTACCTCCAAGATCTTTATCCTCTCCTCCTCGGAGGTCCTGCCTACCCTTAGCTCTTTCATGGACCCGACCACTATCCCTAAGCAGTACGGTGGCCAGCTAGACTGGCAATGGGGTGACATGCCCAACCTCGACGACGAGGCCCGGAAACTTGTCGGTGGGCTGGAGACCCCTCCCGCCGAAGGAGAGACCAAGCCCGATTTCATCAAGGGGCCTGTCTTGTTCAAGGGTGATCATGTCGAGATTCTGGGTAAAGTGAACGGCGAGAGCCGAAAGCGCAGCGTTCCCGTGCCAGCATCCCAAGCGGCTGAGTCTACCACCCCAGCCCCAGAGCAACAGAAGTCGGACGACGCTCTCGCCGCCGAGGTCAACGAGAAGCTCGACCTGAATGGCGCCACCGAAAAGGCCGGCAACGGAGATGTCGCTGCCTAGTTTTCATTCCATTCTACTTGAATATTGTTTCGCATACTTATAATTTTTTTTTTTTAAAGTCTCTGAAAATTGGCGTCATGGTTAAGACTAGATATTGCATGTCTAGACGAGTCATCTTCTACGTTTTTGTGTTTATTCTTCATTTTGTCATAAGCCTCTGATTGGTTTATTACTTAGATTTTCGGATTATCTTTATACCTGACTACTATTTAGTCAAGATAAATAATGGGGTTACGAGACAAAACCAGCATACCAGAGCAATTTGTAGAACTCGATCTTATATTGTATATATCTCTTCGGACGGCGTGTATTTGTAAGAAGATTAAGACACACTAGATATATAGCTGTGCCATGCTACATCTATAATCATGCTATTATACTGCAGTAACATAAAACCAATCAGGACGTTGAGTACATCTAACTACAAATCTCTAATATGCTCCCATCTGCATCTGTATCTCTATAACGCAATTCATAACACACATACCCAACCACACTACACTTACAACCACCAACCACACCCCCAAGCTCAACGCAACTCACACAAAAACAAACCAAAGCACACCCCCCGCCAAAAAATTCTCCAACCCAAGCGTAACATACAACCAAGGCAACAACGGATCCACCGTCAACGGCGAAACCGTCATAGCCAACAACGCGCCCACAGAAGTAGCCGAAAGATAAACCGCCATAACCAACGACTTCATGGCCTCCGGCGCCTTCGTATAAGCATACTCGATCCCCGCGACAGAGGCCAGAATCTCCGACCCGGCGACAAGGATATATGCCGGAGCTTGGACAAAAATGGAAACCTGGTTCGGGACCTTCCCGCCTAGACAATCGGGTGCCCGGGGGTGGCTGTAGCAAGGTGGAGCGGCGTAGATGGCTCTTTGCACGAAGGTGGCGTAGAGCATGGATGTGCCGATGAGGATGAATCCGAGGGTGATTCTGTCTATGTGGCGGACTGGGAGGCCGTGTCTTCGTAGAAATGGGAAGATTACCCTGTCGACTATGGGGAGGAGGAGGAGGACGCTGAAGGTGTCGATGTTGGGCATGATGTCGTTGGGGATACCGTGGGTTTTCATCGTTGCGGCTTGGGAGATGAAGTTGGTTAGGAATTGGGTGTAGGCGGCCCAGTAGATCGGGTAGAGGAGGAAGATTTTGCAGGAGGATAGGGCGGTTTTGAGGTCGTCGATGAAGGTGTCGGGCCAGGGGAGGTTGGATTCGGGTTCTAACTCTGACGTTGACGCTGATGCTGACGCTGACGCTGCTTCTGCGAGGTAGCTGGGTCTTGCGTAGTCAAGGTTTCCTTTGTGTTTGAGTGCGATCCAGAATGCGTGGCAGGCGTTGAAGACGATGGAGCTTTCGGGGGGTCGGGTGATGTATTGGTTTTTACTGGATAGGATGACGACGAAGCCGATGAGGAAGACTAGAATTGGGAGAGCGAATGCGGCGCTGAAGCCGTGTTTTTGTTCGATTGTTGTTGTGAGTAAGGGGCCGAAGGAGCCTATGCTGATAAATAGGTAGAATGTTGAGAATATTCTGGCTATGGTGTTAGTATTGGTTTGGTCTAGGTCATTCAATGTGATGTGATGGGTACCTTTCGATTGTTAGGTCCCTGTCCACGATAACCTCTTCTCCTGATTCCAAGACGCGTTTGGCTTCCTTGGGCCCGGTGTATTGCTCCGCGATCAGGGAACTGACATTCGCCTTGATGCCGCCGGCACCAATGCCTATAAAGAACAGGGCTGAAAGTAGTCCAAGTAATGACACGCCTAGATCCTGTGCAATTGGCAATGAGGACAAGAAGAGCATAGTCAAGCCGCAGATGTAAATCGTTGCAGAATGGATAATGGTCTTTACTCTCCCAAGGTACTGTTCCGCAACAACTGCGCCCATAACTGGGGTAATGTAACACCACAGCAAGAAGCCCTGGTTCACCATTGTAGCATACGCTTGCCCCAGCCCTAGTCACGTTAGCCAAGAGCTATAGATAAATAAATCGAATGAACACGTACCGATCCCACCAGGACGCAGAGGGTCATCCCTAGGATTCTGGATGTAATTCTGCATAGGCCCAATGGACCCAAAGAAAGCGAATCTTTCACACATCTCGATAGTCGCAACAAGCCAAACTGAGAGTGGAAGTGAATCTGCGACTCTTCTCAAACCATCGGTAGGCGGCGAAATGACACCATCATCCGCCGTCTCATCTGAGCTGGGGGAGAGGAGCGGAGTGCGTTCGCTGGCATCGGACTCAGGCTCTGGAGTCGACATCTTGAGTTTGAATCAAGGTAATGCCAGAGACCATCTGTGATGGTCTGTGGATTTATGAATTACCTTGAGACGCGCAGGAGCGTACCCCGGGAGTAAAGACGGTCAGCGCAACCAGGGTACTGTTGCTTATCTAACGTGACCCTTTTTTGCCCTATCACGTCACTACCTAGTAATTAATCCCTGCCATTTGTTCATCGGACCTATCAATTCGTCTACGTTTACGGGGTTTTATGGATCTCCTAGAGATAACTGATTATCATGCTGCCTGGATCTCGGCATTGGATGTTTCATTAACTCCGGCGGGATCGGATTAGGTATCCAGCTATACCGTTCAAAGTACCAGTTACTGCCTAACGAGCAATATTGAAACACCGAGAGGCATTACCTAATATAAGGTCACCATACATATGTCGGCGTTCAACTGGAATGCAAAATTCTAGCTGAACCAGATGTCGGAGTCGGAATTCTTTAGTGAGTCTATTCCGAATACCGGCTCATGAAGCTATTCCGAGGCCAATTGTAGTAGGTTCACTACGAGAGCCATCAAAGGTATCCCGACATAAGTGATCCTTATCAATTAAGGCTTTTTCACATATGTTCCTTATGATTTTACTCTTTGCATGTTGCATGTTGTCGTATATTCGAGACTGGTGCATGAATTGGTCTAGAATTGTCTTATATTGCATGCTGAGTTGACTGTTAGCTCAATGTAGGGCTTCGTTGGTGGACAACAATGAAACCCCACTTTGGGGCGCAGGGAACGAGCGAGGCCCCTGTCTTTGTCTGATCCTTCTCACAAGCAATGCTTAAATGAAGTCCAACCACCTTTCCTACCGAGCGAGTGAGAGCTATTCGGCTGGTTCCGCGAGGTATGTAGCCAATAGTTCACTGTGTGCGCCACGCGCAAGGCGTCCACAATCTTAGCCATGCAAATCACCATTTGTCCGACCCCGAACTGACACCCCTGGGAGAAGAGCAAGCCTGCACCTTGGGTGCTAGGTTCCCTGCATTGGATAATATTCAACTGATTTTGTCATCGCCACGGCGACGCGCGATTCAGACCGCGCTGTTGGCGTTCTCCTCGTACGTGGGGGACGGCAGCCGCAGGTGGTCGCCTGGCCAGAGGTGCAGGAAGCAAGTGGTCTCATCTGTGACACTGGAGGGACCTGCATGACATTCAGGCCGAGTTTGAGAAATTGCCGGTAGATTTTGCTCTGGTAGAGCCTGGCTGGCACATCAGGGTACGCTTTCACCGTCTAGTCTGTTTGGCTTGTATATGGGCTAAAACTACATACAGATAGCAAGGCATATGGGCTCCACTCGCGAGCAGGCTTTTAGAGAGAGCTCAGCTGGCACGGCAGTGGCTGAGCCAGCGATCTGAAAAGGAGATCATCGTGGTTTCCCATGGCTGTTTTCTGCATTTTCTTACAGATGACTGGGTAAATGCCGTTAATTCGCATGGTGGGTTGTTGACTTCTCACTTCTCACCGTCTCATACTAATTTATACTGCAAAGCAACGGACTGGGCTAATGCTAAGGTTCGCTCCGTTGCCTTTGCAAATGATGTGGACGAAAGCCCAGCTTTACGTGAGACAATACAATCCAGGGAAAGACGAGGATTGGGACCCGTTGCCCTGACTAAAGAACAACAGCTAGAGCTGCAGCAGACGACACTGTAAATGTGGACCGAGTGGGGTGTCATTGGCGTGATCTATTTCACCAGTGGCGTAGATGCTGGACCATAAAGTATCCCCTAACTCTATAAAAGCATGGACATGTAGTTTCTTTAGCCAGCAGGGTCTACGTCCGTAGAGGAGAATCATTGACACTTATTTCTCACCATTTCTTGCTGTTCCCTCTCTTTCTCCTTTGATTTACATCCAAATCACAGACAGAAATGATATCATAAAAAAGGCCCAATAAGGGAAGAAAAGAACCTCGGAAACTTAACTGTCCGCACTACGAAAAGACCCAAACCTGACATGTGTGTGTGTGTGTGTGTGTGTGTGAGGGGGGTCGGGGTGGAGAGAGAGAGAGTGATTGCTTCATTTACCTCAGACCCTCGCATTTTAGGACCCTAGAATGAACTACAAGTGTGATGATCCAAGTATGCGCAGCTATTTATAGTCACAGTAGCTGCCACTAATGTTTCATTTCAATGAAGCCTCGAACGAGGTAGAGCAAATAACTTAACATATATCAAGGTATCTCGGATAAGACCCTTAGACAGGGCCCAGTGAGTTCATTAGCCACTATGGACCAGGCCAGAAAGGCCAACAAGACCGCATTCTCAGCGCAGAAACTCATGCAGACCACATCAGGAGCTGGCCGCGGTCAAATGACACTGATTGAAGCTATCCGGCCACTGGTAGTAAACCGTCATATACGGACCAGTTTTCTCCGAGTACGAGAACGACAACCATGCATGCAACGCAACGCTCTCCGCAAGATCAACACCAGGGCTATACCTGTTAGCAAATGCTACAGCAAAAGGGGAGAAAGGGTACTCACAAATACTGCAACAGATTCTCCGTATAAGACTTCGCCAATCCAGCACATCCATGTTTGTCAAAGAACGCAGTCAACACATTCGCAATGTCGCGATCATTCACATCCGCCAGGGGAAAGTAAACCTTCGACTTCGGGAACTTCCTCCCCGACTGCATCTCGAAGTTGTACAGAAACGGCAGCCGAACGGGCGAGTCACCTGGTTTAGGAGGCTCCCTCAGTCCCTGTGGAAGATTGAATGCCGTCCAGAGTTCCTGGAGCAATTCCAGTCCCTTCAGGGTCTCTGGATCGTTCAACCTCCCGCCAAGGGTCCAGTTTCTGGAGAGCGTCTCAAAGTCGAACTGGAACTCGGCGATGTAGACCTTGAACCGAGCCTGACTAGGCTCCAGGAGATCACAGGCCAAAAAGGTAACGGGCGTCCTTGCCGGGTTCACACTCTCATCTGCAATGAACTCCTTCATAACGGTAAGACACCCGCTCTCGCCCAACTTACCATCGTCGACCTTGCTTAATGCAGAGAATATCATCTCCGACACGGGTACTTGCTGCGCAATAGCCTTGAGCTGGGGATAAATGTAAACCTTAACCAACACGTCTCCGCCCTTCATGTCAATGCCCAATACATGCTGGGACTTTGTCGGCTGTTTCTTGAGCTCATCTTTCTCTCGGAGAATGGTCAGCTCTGTATCGGAGAGTGTGAGCCCAGAGACCAGAGAATGGTAGAGCGATAAGTCGACGGTAGCGCCCAGTCGCTTGAATGTTGTTAATGCCTCGTTCATGATGAGTTGATTACACTGGTCTTGTCCAGTTGTTGCCATGTAGTGCACCGGCTCGAACCCCATCCGGACTGTGTTCTTGTCCTTGGTGAAGTTTTGGCTGAGTTCGAGCGTGCCGATTCCTCCTATGGGGCTCTTGTAGAGGCCCGGTCGCTGAGAGGAAGGGTACGGACCTAGCATGGGGATGATGTGTAGGCCCAGCAGGAGGAGGTATTGGTATTGTTGGTCGATGGGGTAGTTAGCCGTGGAAAGTAGTTTGGATAGGGTTGGGCCAGCTTGCTGCCACCATTGGTACTGGTCTAGATTGGGAAAGGTGAGGGATTTGGTTAGGGTGTGGTATGGTTGAGACATTTTGGTAGATTGAAAGTTGTTGGCTTAAATGCTCTTTGGATTGAATTGTGCAGCGCAGGATATAGAAGAAATAACCAACAGCAAAGGCCCAGAACCCACCACACAAGGGTTCTTAAACAAATTGCCGGCCGGTCACTAGTTGCAACCTTGCGTTGTGTAGCTCGGAAGGTCTATATATCTATCAGCTATTACCCAGGATAGATCGGAAGATAACTTCCAAATATAGGAACGCACGACCATAAGCGATGTTTGCAGTGGGAACAGGTCACATTCCCCCGAACTTTGACAAGACGAACCCCTCCAATTAACTTACAATATCAATCTATTATCTGCAGTCTACTGTAAGTTTTAGACGCTTGTACACAGAATATGCAATATTTCCAAACTATCAACCGCCACCAGCCCAGTTCCGAGTAGAATCCGGTTCTCAATCAAGGAGATCTGGAGTTTGTCCTTCCGATTGGACGAGGTTGGGCTTCTGCAGGACTAGGCAGGGATTCGAGTGGGTAGATAGGGCTTTTCTCGTCAGCTGAGTGCGAAGCCAAGAAATAGTGTTTGTGTTAGACGCCATCATGGCTTATGCGAGATGCAAAAGTAGTAAAAGTTGGAACTGTTCGTGGTGATCCTCAGTCTCAGGTTAAATATCTCACGCACCATTGAGCGCCTTCTGAACTTTCTTTCGCCATGGCTGGTGACATCGTGTTCGTGTTTCTCAGTCCTCGGATGCCGACGATTCTTTGCGAAGCTGGCTTCATTCAAACTTTGAGTTTAGTTATATCAAACCTGTCCAATCCTCTGAAAACTCGTGAGCTGAGATGATGTTATCTTCGTCCAGGAGAGAGATATTGATTGGAGTACATCTTAATTGTTACTTACTACAGGGTCAATTCTGCACTATAAATGTAGTACTGGTGGAGATGCGCTATGGGTTTCCTGAACGTCTGTCGTAGTTTTACAACTAAAATGGTAGCTATGTCATTATTGATATATTTATGTTCCAGTTCATCTTTCGTCTTCTATGTTCCCATGGACAACTACGATGCCTTCCAAACCTGGTTGACCTGTTTCTTCCGGACCTGTAGTAAAACATTAGCGACCGAAACTCTGCCACGAGAGGAGTAAGGAAACATACCATCGGAGACAGAATTACCACTCCAATAGTCAGTGCCACAATGGTCATAAGTAACTGCAACTTCGAGAATCCCTTGCCCAGGATATCAAAAGCCTGGCTGGGTGTCGCCCGGGTACCAAAGATATCGCCGCCAAAGCCGAAGATCAAACTGGTACTCTCAAGCAGCGTTGGTGCTGAGAGAACCTTCTTGATTCCAGCCACATCGCGCGCGTGAGAAAGATACCATTTGCCATCGAATTCGAGGAAGGGATTATACTTGAACAGGCCCTCTTCGACCTCTGTAGGGGTCGGGTCACGGCCTATGGGCCGGCGGGCGTCCAGTACGGGGCGAGGGATGCCAATCAGCGAGTTTGTTGAGGGGAGTGTGCAAAGGAGCTGGCGGGTGGTGATGCCCTGACGGGTTTGGGTAACGGCCATGTGGGAGATTGGTTCTGAAATGATGAAGGACTGCGACACTACATGTGGAAGGGGCAGTGCGTCAAAGCTTGAGTAGTTGGATGCGGCATCCAGTGGCCCACGGTCATTAGGGATCGAAGACTCATACAGCTCGGAAATCACCAATTGGTAGCCTTTGGCGTCCGATGGGTGGACGACGTCACCCCAGAAAGAGTATGCGAACCAGTTCTCGGACATGGCTGAGGCAATTGGCTGGGTGGTGTCGACACCATTTTGGGTGCTAGCATGTAGGATCTTGCCAGAAATTCCATCCAACAGGTAGAAAGTAGCTGACTTATCGCCCACGGCGGTTGCGAGAACCAAGTTAGGGTTCAGATACTTGTACAGAACCGATCGATCGCCCAGGACCTTGCCAATTGATGCTACAGGATCATGAGCTGGTCGGGAGGTGGCATGGATGACTCTTTCACCCTGTGGGGGTAGAAACTCCCAGACGGGGGACTTGTTGTTGTTGGCGCTCCAGCCCAGCACGCGACCATTGCCTAGGGTGACAAAGAACCCAGGAAGATCCACAGATTCAACGGGAGTACCGTTCTCGTTAATCCCAACGACAAGGGGCGCAGGAGAGTCATTGAGCACAGCGATAGAACGGAGCTTGGTAGTGGCCGGAGTGCGCTTGATTATTTCTCCAGAGGCAACGTTCAATGTAACCGAGCTGCCATCATCTGTGTAAACAGTGGCAAGGCCTGGTTGAGTGACCACTGCAACAGGAGCCCAAGTTTCGGCCTCCGCAGCCTTGACACCCCAAGAAACGGCGCCGTGGTTTCCACCATCGAGCGCATAGACACGCCCATTCTCAGTAGCAACGATAACTTGTCTGGAGATGCCGAAACTATCCAGGTTTGAAACCTCATCGGTCACGAAACTGGTGAGGATGCGCTTTGGCAGATCTTCCAGCCACTCAGGAAGATGTTCGAGGTCTTTGATGTGGCGCCTGACACGATGCGCGTACGCTGCGAAAAGGCTCTCATGACCCTCAACCTCAAGCTGATGAGCCAGCTCCTCCTGGTATTCCTCCTCAGCCCAGTTAGCAGCCAAAGCGCCAGCCAAAGCCTCGTATCTAGTCCATTCGGGCTGACCATTTCGGAGTAATTGCCAGTCGCCTGACTCCAAAGCAGCAGCCGATCGCACCGCGACGCTATCGCCCTTCGGAACAACTTCTGACACTGCATGTAGCGCGCGCTCCATTGGAGGGGACTGAAGAGGCCACCTCCCCAAGATAGCATGAGAGACAGAAGATACAACAGTCATTTCCGACTGCGTGATCCGAGTAAAGTAAACATTTGCATCCTTGGTACTTGTGGAGAAGGCAGACCAGCCTTCCAAGCGAGGCAAACTGTAAGCCTTAGTTACAACTGCAGATTGCAAGTTGACGTGGTAAACCTCAGCCCAGGATGCGGATTGCGTTTGGTAATGAACCAGAAAATGAGGCAACGAGTTGAGTTTCTTCGGAGCATGAACGGTGATGGAACGAAGCTCCTCGCCACTGGTGTTATCGATGTTGATGGTGCTAACCTGTTTCGTACCAATAACGTTGACTTTGAGTGCCTTCTGAGCCTTATCTGTCCAGACAATCAGAGGGGAGGCGGTGTTTGCGCCCACAAAAAGCACAGACTCAGGCCCGGAAATGTCACCTTCCGAGTTCAAGGCCAATTGCCGGTTCTGACGACCGGTCAAGAGGTCCATAGACGTAACCTTGATCTTATAACCCTTCAGGAGAGCCGACTGCAGAGAGATATAGAAAACGTCGGTGGAGGAGGACGAGACTTGGAAAGGGAGATCGCCACTAGAAGAATGCCCACCAAACGTCAGTACTGGAGACGAAGCAGACTATCTGGGATCGAACCTTTCATCTTTATATTCCCACTTGACTTTGCCTGAATCACCATCTAGTCTTCTGACAACACCCGCTTTACCTCCGAAAAGCGCAATCGTGTCTTTAGCGGTCGAAGGTGAAGCGGCATCCTCTAGCTCCAGCAGCTCAAGGTCTGCTACATGCTCACCGGAAAACCAGCTCTCCCAAATCGATTTACCATCCAGAGCGCTCCATGATGACAAATAGTCGCCCACTGCGCTAACCAGAGCATTGGTCCCATCGGAAGCGCGTAAGAGGCCATTGTCAGCGGCTGCTGCGGAACGGGAGACATTTTGCCTCCAGACCACCGACCCGTCCCTCGGATTTACTGCACCAAGGAACAATTTCTCGGACAAAGTGTAGAGGAGGGACGCATCAGAGGAGGACGAAGGCTTGAGGAAGAAGGTTGAATGGGACGAAGGAGTACCGAGTAGAGCATGGTGGAAATCGGTATGGTCGACCTCGTCGCGATAGATAGCCAGCGCTGAGGGAACGCACGAGGCGAGCAGAAGGAGCGTCGCCTGTAGCCGCATGGTTATTACCTCGACAGAGAACAGGTCATGGGGTCGCGAAGGATGAATTGGAAATGAAAGTATGACCGGCTGTAATGTTGTTCGGGATTCCCTGTTGGTCAAGGCTGCGGGCGGTGATCTCAACTGACGCTAGTGGAGCTATTAATCAATAAAGCAAACATAGCAAACTTGTGGGTTCAACCAATTAAATACTCCAAAGCTTTGATATTTTATTCCAAACTACTATGCTTTCGCTGTCTCTGCAATGCAATCTTTCGACTTATATATATACAATCCGCTGCTAGTACATGATGCGGCCACCTATACGCCTAAATGACACCAACAAAAAAAAAAATGAAAGAAGGACAGAATATAACTTCATGGCTGACCAAAGCATGCCTTGTTAGCAGCTTCAACAGCCTGTTTTTCGCCCTCACTCATGTCGGGGGTAACCTCCCATGGCTTATTTCCAAGGCCCATAGCACGCAAGCCCTCAGGGTTGATCGAGTTCCAGTCAAGTGCTCCCTTGAAGCCGCTCTCGCCGGGTCCACCAGCACCTGGGAAATCCCAAGGCGGGGAGTAAGTTTGAGCTGCCTGGCGTTGTTTGAGCAGGTAATCCACATTCATGTCGCACATGGGAGTGGCAGGGATATAGAGTACACTTGAGTCTCCTTTGCCCTTATGTTCCTTGTCAACAGAGTGCAGAGAGTCGCAGTGCCAAGCGACGTAGTCACCAGGTCCGACCTCGGGCACCGACACCATAGTGCTTTCAAGCTCCAGGTGCGGATGGGTGACGGGGTTGTATTCTTGGCAAGCGCCAGGAACAGATCCAGGGAAAGTGGCATCCAATGCGGGCTGCAGCGTTTGAGTATCAAAGAATGGTCTGAGAATGGTATAGGCGGTGCTGTGAACAATCATCGGACACACATGTAGTGAGCCCTCGCCTGGGGCTGTTTGTGACATGGAAAGCCATCCCTGGAAGAATCTTAGCATGGAGCAGGCGCCAGCACCGTTGTACAAGTCCATCTTGGCCGAGACGCGATGCTTTGCATCCCATGGATCGTATTCTTCCCATTTACCCTCGAGGATCTTGGTGTAAACCCGGGAATACTCAGGGTCTTCCCACCGTTCGAGCGAGCCACCATCGACATGGGGGCCAAGGGTGAACTTGGAATCACCAGGCATGCGGATCCGGAGTCGATCAGCGTATGTGAGAGGGTTTCGAGTGGAGATTTTTGTTTTGGGGTCAGATGAATGCCACAAACGCTGCAAGAAGCGCTGTGTATCGAGCATGTTAGGGTGTGCCCGGGCTTCCGCCTGTGATTGAGTCCAATACAACTCGTATACTGCAGGTGAATCTGGTGGGAAAGCCTTCACACGCTCTTTGTTGGCAGCAACGTAGTCCTCAACGCGCTCCTTGTACTCTCTAGCCATTCCACGAGGTAGCACATTTCTGATTACTACGGTTCCACGGTGACGGATCTCCGCAAGGACTTTCTCTGGTACATTTCCAGAAATAACGTCCGCATAATCCACGGAAGGAATAATCTGAGGTAAAGTTAGTGACCCTGCCCACCAAAGACCTCACCACTTAGATATTGAGACATACATCGCTTCCTTTCGACTTGATCTTATCAACTTCCTCTTCTAAGCTGGGGAGTAGTCGCTTCCAGCTTTGCTTCAGCGCTTCTTCATTCTTTTCGAAGTATTGTGATTTTAAATCCTTGAACCGTGGTGGCAGAGGCTCTGGTTTGTAATCTGGTCTCAAACTAGGGAAAACGCTTGAAATATCTCCCGCCGCCTTGGTTGTTTGAGCGGTCGAAGTGGAGGCAGCCCGAACTGCCGATCGGGAGAGAAGTCGTGACATTGCCATATTGTGTAGATCTGCTTGAACTACAGAAATACCTGGCTTTCCCCATTTTTACGATGGGGTCTTTGCGACTTTATATGGCTCCCAATTACCCCAGGGCTAAGTACATATGCGGAGAAATTGTCGGTAACACCAAGAACGGAAGTCGGCCCGATTACTGTGTTAGGAAGACCACCGCCAGGCCGATGTGTAATCATCTTGCCACCAAATCCTACCTAATTTATGCGTTGTGATTGGCAGAAAAAGCCTTAATGATGTTGGTTAGATCATTCCTGCTACGTATTCTGGCAATATGTTCACCGCTTATTGTGATCAATACCATTATCCTGGTGACGTCTGCACTAGTCCGGGGTTCATAATACGTACACCGTCGGAGGGAACACTGGCAGTGTTATATAGTCTGGTTTGGGTGGGACCTTTTCGGGGCCTGGCTACTTCGCTTCGGAAAAGCTATAGCGGAAGGCGGTGGGTGGGCGGAACCTGCCACTGATACAGGAAATTCTTCGCCTAGCTCTAGAAATTAAAAGTGCGGTTTCTCGAGTGTATATCAAGATTCAAGTTAACCCTACTAGCAGGGATGACAACGTGCATAAGCAAGCCCATACGCCAGTTTCCAGTAGAAGTCGTCACTGCTGACCCCGCCTCACGTAGGCATATATGATCGTACGTTGCTGCCTGTACATAAAGCCCTAAGACAACGTTCCACCCTTTCCCCCACCCCTGTTGAATAGAAACAAGAACAAGTGAATATATTCCTCTGCTGTCATTATAGATCCTATAACCCTTTCATCGTATGACTCTATGCTCTCTTTAGAAGACCAGATACGCAGTCGACAAAGATTCGCCCTTGATCATAGAGCTGCTATTGATTTTGACCGGGAAACTTATGGCTATGGCAATGACAACAAATACTGGCACCAATTGCGACTATTCATAAAGAACATCTCCAGTCGTTACACTGTTTCTGACCTCCCAATAGTCTTCTACGAATATGACATGCAAGAACTATGGTACATGATCATCCAAGGTGCCAAAATCACAGATGCCAAACACCCCGCTCAGGATCGCCTAGCAGGCCAAATCTTGCATGCTAAAGAGATGGGCGTTTTGCGTCGCCAGAATAAAACTTCGGGTGTTGAGGAGGAGGCGTCAACCTCCCACGGAAAGATTTGGGTCGATCTACCCTTCCTTGTGCAAGAGTTTCAAAGTGCATGGAACGCAGCCGACGAGCTACCGGCGAAGCAGCGGCATAACCTCAGCGCATTCATAGCCCGCCTTAGTGCCTGGGGCGTTTGTGGCTCCGAACTGTGTGTTTGTGCTCTTTCAATTTTCAGGGATACGTTTGAGACGCCCAGGCCGTTGGCTATAACCGACGATCAACAGGGCGATAGCTTGCTGCCCATCGCTGATCTGCTGCCAGCAGCGGTTGCCTGGTTTGAGCTATGTGGTTACAAAATCGAAAGCCTTTGTCTCTCGGGTCAGGGATCTGAGTCCTCGACTATTGGTGAGCTTGCTAGAGAAGCGCAAGTTGTGCCGGATACCGGTTTTAGCACTTCGAGATGGCTCTTCTGGAGGTGACGCTTGGAGGAGATCAGCCATTGTCACCATGCGGAAATGGCGGCTTTGGCACAGCGGGGTGTGAGGGTTATGCAGTGTTGGGGTGAGAGAATCTTAATCATTGATAATAGCAATGACCAAGGCAAATAGCACTCAGGATAGTATCGAGGCTATTATCCTGTAACCTGTTACCGTTGTTGCTTAGAATATCTCAACCGATTGTGTTTACTGACTCTAAGTAGGAAATGGCTGACTCCCTATAATAATTCTAAGACAATCATTTAGGGTCTGATAGAGTATCTTGAATAATAATCTTTAGTTTAATCCTGTAACTATAGACATATCTTTCTAATTCGTTTCACAATGAACATAGACTGGTATAATAGAGAATACGAGATCTGATTAGGAGATGACTACAAAGAACATAACTAGAGTATAGCAAAAGAGAGAAAGAATTAGTTTCATTAATCATTATATATCCTGACAGCTTGACAGATTAGGTATTAGATCTGGCTCGGATACGATAGACTCGCGATGATATGGCGGAAGACCGACTAGCGTTATTTCGCTGGAAGGGAATCTGGAAGTAACGGGTTGAGGAGGGAATCCGGCCTGAATGATGGAGAGATTAACAGGCATATTATCTTCATCCCAGTTGTCTAATAATGTACTGTATTACTATAGTCAAGGGGTCTGTTTCTGGTCGTCTATGAACTCATGAAAAGTAGAATGTTCTTATTGGATCTACTTACTTCCGGCTTCATACACAAGGTGAACCCTCAATTGCTAGCCTCCTGTACTGGTGCATAGTTAAGGTGGGGCCGGACAAACAAGAACAGTGGTAAGGATAGGCCAGCTAAAGTAGAAGCCACTATAAAGGGAAGCCCAGTGTACTCCGTCCCGAACTTCAATCCCAAAGTAAAGGCACCTGAATATATAGGGCCTACCAAAGAAGTGCTCAAGACATGGAGGATAGTGAAGATAGAGTAGACAACACTGATATCATCTGGAGAAATGACCATTGTCACAAGAGACCGCAGTGCTGATTGAAGCCCTCCCCCCGTCGACATCAGGATGACTCCTAGAAAGGTATAGCTTAGTGATAGCCCCGGAATATAGAGGAGAAGGTAGGCATACCTATGATGGCAACAGGTATGGAAACGCCAATTCCGAGTAGCAAACTCCCCAAACTAAGCACAGTCGTGCTAGCGATGGAGATCGTAAAATCCGCCGCATATGCATTCATCCTGAAACGAGCTAAGAGCATTGTACTGATATGCGGAAGAAGGATAATCAGGAACACAAACTGGACAGCCTCTCCTAGAGCCCAAAGAAAGTTGGCCTGCTTATGATGTCAGCCGCTTAACTCCTATTCTTCGATTGAGAACAGACTCAACACATACCTGAGCGAATTCCCAGCTATACCGTTTCGAGATGTAAAGCAACAGGACCATAGCAAGCGAATCTTCGCAGAGCTCACCCAAAAATGACATCGCTAATAATACGATGAGCGAAAAGTTCCCGTAGACAACTTTTGTCCCTTCCTGGAGTTTCTTTGCTACCAAAGCGAGACGAGATCGAATAGTAGCATGTTTGCTGCTAAGGGTTTCCTCTTGGTTCAAGGTACCCATACTACGCGCATTATGTTGTCCCGGATCCAGCATGGTGTTCTCATCCGGAGGATTCTTAATGGAGGGGTTTGGGGCATATGGGACGGCAAACATCGCGAGAAGAATGCAGAGCAATCCTAGAAGCCACGGCACCCACGCATTACGGGTCATGAGGAATGAGCTCACGAGTTGGGCCAGGATGGCCGCTGCAATTGCCATGGCGCGGATAACAAAAAATGTCGATGTCCGCGTTTCAGGCGTGGTCACCTCCGCGGCCAATAAATGTACAATAGTAGTGATGATTGCAGGACCACCGCCGATGATTTCAAATAAGGGGGCAAGTAGGATGAGACGGATCGGAACCACGTCTGAGAACCAGCAGATGAGACAGCTCCATGCCTCTTCACACAGGACTCCAACTAACGCCAGTTTCAAGGAAAGGCAACGACCATATCGTTCGGCAAAAATACTCCACGGAATTACAAGAATGGCTATCCAACGTTACATTTGATCAGTTAGCATAGACACGGAATATAGCACCTCGAGGGTTATGAAGATGTACTCGGTAATGCCCCTAATAATCTCTCCGTGCCCTTGAGGAAGGCCAATTCCTCTTGGACAGCCTTGATTTTGCACCCTTCCCTTGCTGGCGTGTCCTTCGAATTCCATGGCAGCATACGGTGGCAGATAATGGTCTCATAGATCTGGGTTCGTGGGGCTTGTTGGATATTTTCTCCTAGAAAAAAGAGAAAGGCCGTCAGGTAAAGCAAAAGAAGCATACGCTTCGACCGCGTGTTGTCAATTTCATGAGACATTGGACTATTGTGACATTATTAGGTGGGAAAGTTAGATAGTGATAAAGATGTCCGGTTTGGGCAACGATGTGGGAATGTCTCGAACCTAGACTAGATCCCTTTCCCGGTTCGTACTTTTGAACTGGTCCCCTAAACAATCCCTTACAACACGCTAAATCTGACTCTTATCTTGGGTCCACCCATCGGAACTTGGGCATTGGTAGTACTAATAAAGGAACAACAAGGATCGACCCATGTCACCAGAAAGATAAGGTGATGCAAGACTTAAGAGAGATTGAATCATGTTGTATTGTACTAGTACATTAATTGCCTAGCCCATAGGTAAGGCAACAATGACTACTATTGTATTCACCATACAGAAAACGGCGTGATATCGCTTAGACAATAGTGTTTACTCATAAATAACAACGGGCCCTTAAATTAGATTAAGACATCAGACCTATCTTACATATCGTTACAAGCGTCTAAAATCAGCGCTAATGTACTAGGCTGAACGGACGTCCGCGGTTCTGATAGCATCCGAACATCCCTGTTGATGGTCAGACAATCGATCACCATATGGCCTACTTAATATAGGTTAGTTACTAAATTTATACTGACCACCTCCTACAGGTCTGGGATATGGTTAGTGAAGTTGATGAATCGCAAGCGTGCCACGAAGTATCATCTGAGATTTGTCGGCAAAGCAAAGTGAACAGTAAACCGATCAATCGCTGTACCGACTTCAATGATATGCTTGCAAGGGCTAGGGTGAAGTCCACTTGATCAGAAGATCAGGGAACAGTCAGACTGGAACAGTGATTCAGGGCTGCAGCGAAGAACCCCTCCGTGATATATCAGACAGGGTAGATGCCCCGCGATGGGCTTTGAAATTAGATCTATCCGAAAAGGTCTGCGCACGCTTGGATTCCTATTTAATATGGAACTTAGCGCGCTCTTCAAGGTGGGCTTTTTAAGATAATCCACCCCGAACTTGAAGCGGCACCACAGACTTCCATATACCTAACATTCACATAGGCAGCTCAATCACCTTGACCTCTGGTAACCCTCTAATATCAAATTGACTCTCAGGCAGCCAGTGCGGAGCCCGGGCTTCGTGGAAGCTTCATCAACACTATAGAGCCTATTTTGAAACGCCTAGCACTCAAAAAGGTGCAGCTGTTTCTGGACCCTGCTTTAGCAACACCCCTAATTGCATTAGAGGCTAGAATTGACGATGTAGCCTTGGCAAGCCCGGCAGATTCCATTCCGTCCAAGTCAAACGAATATGTGTCCGTTTCCGAATTTCAAGAGTTACTTTCCAGCGTCGATATCGAACAATTGCTGGATCACATGACTGTAGGCCGGCGGTGGTCCGTGATACGAAATACTCATGAAGCGAGATCTCCGGACCCTGACTAAACCCCCGGGATTTATCCTAAACGGGAAAGCTACGATAATCCTTGCAAATCCGGCATAGGTGCACAACATATATATACACATCGAGGGACGCACCTATCGATCCAAATCCAGTAATTGAGCTACATACTACGTACACTTATAGTACGAACCGAATTACAGCTATCCATTATTGCATAACGGTTCAGTATGACAAACTTCGGTTTTCTTTCCGAGTCGGTCCACCTACGGCTACGACCCTCGGGTCAATGCAGCCCCGCGAATTCACCTCCACGTTTCCCAAGAGGGGAACTACAGCCACCGTCGACGTAGCAATGAACCCCGAAGGTCCTGGGGATGTCTGTGGGCCGTATAAAGTCACCGCAAAAATCCAACTTCAACTCCGTGGACATTTACACTCTTCTCCGAAAGACTATTCACTCGTCTTTCCTTCAACATGTCATTCTCCGTCGAAGGAAGATCTGCTATCGTAACAGGGGCGGGCTCGGGTATGTGCAGGATAACTAGTGCTTCCTCTGAGGTTGGAGTCATAGGGAGCTTACTAAAATCATGAATGTAGGGATTAACTTTGCCTTTGCCAAGCTACTGTTGGAGAATGGATGCAATGTACTCATCGCTGATCTAGCGCTTCGTCCGGAGGCGCGGGACCTCGTGGAAAAATACTCAACATCATCGAGTGCCCCGCGGGTCGTCTTTCAGAGGACCGACGTGACCGAATGGAAACAGCTTGAGCTGATGTTCGAGGTGGCCGAGAAGGAGTTCGGGGAAATCGATGTAGTATGCCCGGGGGCTGGGGTCTACGAACCGGTACGTTTGCCCATTCAAATGCCAATCAATTTGCAAGTTGCGGCGGCACACCGCCATTCGATGCCTCAAGTCATGGTTCTCACGCAATAGGTCGTGTAGCATTGGAGCAATTTCTGGCGCCCTCCTGGTACTCCTGAAAGTCGGGACCCGCAACATGGCAATCGATACGCCCTGCTAGACATCAACTTGACACATCCGATTCGCACTACGCAACTTGCTCTAGCCCATTTCGTTCGTCGTCGGACGAGCGGACGTCCTAAGCATATTGTTCATATCTCCAGCATTGCGGGCCAGAATCCAGCCTTGGCAGCTCCGATTTATGTCGCTACTAAACACGCTATCAACGGCCTTGTGCGGTCGTTGGGCAAGCTTGACAGCAAGTTTGGAATTCGCGTAACAGCCGTTGCCCCTGGCGTGATCAAGACCCCCTTGTGGACCGACCATCCGGAGAAGCTAAAGATTGTTGATACTGCGAATGATGAATGGGTCACTCCCGAGGAGGTAGCTCAAGTCATGCTAGCGCTCATCCAACAGGACCAGGTCAGTGAAATTATTGGTGACAGAACAGGTCAAGGACCACAGTTTCCGGTTCGTGGAGGAACCGTGCTGGAGGTGTCCAAGACCGTGCGCTCTGTGAGTGCGATTAATGATCCAGGCCCTGGGACCAGGGCCGGTAACACAGTGTCGGACATGAATGTACTAGAAGACGAAGTCTTTGGGTTGTTATCGCAGAAAGGATGGGGAACTCCGAAACTGTGAAGGGGAACATCTGAGACATGGCTTTTATTTAGTAATTAAGAACCTCTTTTTTCCATGGCGCTCTCCCTTACAGAACATGGTACAGTAGATATTATTAGATCGAGAGCAGAGGAACGTAACGGGTAAAAAGATCCCCCTCCCCCGTGACTTGGATCAAACCAGGTCATCAAATGCGGAGAAAATCCGCCCAGTGATCGGAAAGGGTCTAGTGCCCGTCGATTTATCGCCTTGTCGCAACTTCGCCCGTGGCTGGCAACATCCTCAATCCTGTCATCTTCCTTATCTTCTGGTATTACCCTTTTTTTTTTTCTCTTTCCCTTTTATTCTCCTTCTCGCTCGCTTGCTTTTCCATCCACCTTCGCCTGGTTGCGTCGCTGGTAGAAGTGGCTATTATGTTGGTCACACCGGTCGCAACTTGAGTTGGTTGATAACAGCTTTTTTTCCGACGTCGTGTGGCCACCTTATCTATTGACTCGGTCGCCCTACACACCCCCCACAAAATGTTGGATGATGAGGCTACTGTCGGGATTGGTCCCGCCGAGGGACTTCGAAACGCATCGCGAAGGTATCTTTAATATACCTTTCAAGCATTGATATCGCTTTTTAAATGGTCGCATGTTGCTAACAGGGGTAATTGCTCATCCTGTAGGCGTGGAATTAGAGGGAAACGGGACCCGGGGTTTCACGGTCAAGCCAGCTGGATCAGCTGTGTGATCAACCTGGTTAATACGAGTGAGTAGACTGACAGGCGGTCAGTTTGAATATCTATTCTCTAATACCGGTGTGATATGTTAGTTATCGGTGCCGGTGTTCTTGCTATGCCTCTGGCTATATCTCATATGGGAATCGTTTTGGGTGTCATCGTGATATTATGGTCTGGAACGACGGCGGGATTCGGCCTCTACCTTCAGTCACGATGTGCGCAGTATTTGGACCGGGGAACGGCGTCATTCTTCGCCTTATCCCAGCTTACCTACCCTAATGCCGCCGTGATCTTCGATGCCGCCATTGCGATCAAGTGTTTCGGAGTTGGAGTCAGCTACCTAATCATCATTGGAGACCTGATGCCGGGGGTTGTGCAAGGCTTTGTTGGTGGCACCCCGGACTATGACTTCTTGGTGGACCGGCATTTTTGGGTAACAGCTTTTATGTATGTTGTTTTGTGCTGGAAACTCAACTCGTGCTGACCACAGATACCAGGTTGGTTGTTATTCCACTCTCTTACCTTCGCCGGTTAGATTCCCTCAAGTACACCAGCATTGCTGCTTTGGTTTCCATGGCTTATTTGGTGGTTCTGGTTCTCTACCACTTCGTGATTGGTGATACAATGGCGGATCGTGGCCCAGTTCGTGTGATTCACTGGGCCGGTGCCGTTCCGATGCTTAGCAGTCTTCCTGTGATTGTCTTCGCATTCACATGCCACCAGAATGTATAGTTTTGTCCTCTTTTCCATCTGGTTGAGATCATGTTTCTAATTGCCGGACAGATGTTTTCGATTCTAAACGAGATCGCCAACAATAGCCACTTCAGAACGACCGGGGTTGTATTTGCCAGTATTGGAAGTTCTGCTGCAACATACGTTCTCGTCGCCATTACTGGATATCTCTCGTTTGGAGACACGGTTGGAGGCAACATCGTGGGCATGTACCCCCCTGGGCTCTGGGCAACAATTGGACGCGCTGCCATTGTTATGCTGGTCATGTTCTCGTACCCCCTTCAATGTCACCCGTGCCGCGCCTCGGTTGACGCTGTTTTGAAGTGGAAACCTAAGGCTTCAAACAGCAACGACAATTCGCCTCACCGCCATCCTCTGCTAGGTCCACGAGGGAACCGTACACCCGAGCCCATGAGTGATCTTCGCTTCTCAATCATTACCACAACAATCTTAGTGCTAAGTTACGTTGTTGCTATGACCGTCTCTTCTCTTGAAGCAGTGCTTGCGTACGTCGGTAGCACCGGCAGTACCAGCATTAGTTTCATTCTCCCGGGATTGTTTTATTATAAGATCTCCTCGCCCGACTCACCTGCCCACCAACGACTGATGAAAGAAGATGACGAGGCGGCTGAAGGCATATTTTCCGATGATGATGATGATAACGATGATCTGGATAATCAGGCGCAATCGCTTACCGAAAGTGGCATCCTTCGTCGTGGGACTCGCCATTGGCGAAAGGCCGTCCTACGGAAGCTGAGTCTGGCACTCGCAATATACGGAGTCGTAGTCATGATTGTTTGTCTCATCACCAACTCGCTGTTCATCGCCTCACATTAGAAACGATTAGATTGAGACACCACGTTCTCGATGCCGCGGGGCATCTTTTTCTTTGCTAGACAGGTAACTCTTCAGTTTTGTTGTTACCAACTGTTTGCTCTTCCCATACACTCATTGGTTTCCTATCTCCCTTTTCTCTTTCCTTTCTTTACCTTTTCCTCTTCTTTCTCATTTGTGCCTCCGTTGGTTTAGAGGAACAGGTTTACTTTGGTCCACTCTTCAATCAATACTATATACCATTGACGGGCGTTGGGGATATGTTTTGGTTGATCATTAGTATTTCGGCCTCATTTAGGATATGTGACATTCTTTCACTACACACCTTTCTTAATCCTTTTTTGCTTCTATGTCTATATTATATATATAAAATTTAGTATGATTTCTCAGTGTTACTATTTTGCGTTACCCTATACATGTACATCGCTTGAGAGGAGTAAACTGGACTTTATGAACGACACTATGGTCTGCGACAGTGGATCTGTTCTGTGCGGAGAGTCTTTCTTGTAAATACATGTAAGAACGAGGGTTTGTCTAATATATTGTTTTAGGGCGAAATCCAAACATTGGTGGAAGAAAGATACAAGCCGATGTATGTCTCCGCCTGAGGCAGTGGTCATGCATCATGTGACCACCTCCGACGTCACGTTCTAGAAGCTCCCGTAGGCCGCCATTGATTGCTCATCTCACATCTCTCAATCTCATTGTAATACTTCTTCGCCATCGACGTGCATGCTGCACTTTCCTTGAAATAGTCACCTGCCAACGCATCTATTAGCACGATGGCTGCTAATACTAGATATGAGCCAGCTCCTCAGCGGGACTCGTTTGAGGAGCGCGGATACACTCAGCCCCCGCCATCTTATCAGGCGACGGCCGAATACTCCCAAGCGCCTCGCAGTGAGGACGACAATGTTCCCGATGACTTCAAAGTACGTATTCGCTATTCCTCCCGACGATCAGCCACAGCCCTGAAAATGAAATGATGCTAACACAATCTAGTTCGGTGGAATGGTCGCAGAAGGAACGCTACCTATCCGGATGCAATTTGTCCGGAAGGTCTATGCCATCCTGTACGTCCCAGCCCTATCCCAACCATCCCTCATTCGACAAACAAGCGCATGATCGCAAGACTAACATGAGCTTCAAACACACAGAACTGCACAGCTCCTGTTAACTACCATCATGAGCTCGATCTCCTTCTTCAGCGACAGCTACCGCCTATGGATTCAGTCCAACTTCTGGCTGATGATCGTCTCAGTCTTCGGTGCCTTGGGTTTCATGCTCGTAACATACTGGAAGCGCAAGAGCTACCCGGCCAACCTTCTTTTCCTGACAGCCTTCACGGTTCTCGAGGCCTACTCCATCAGTGTCGTGACGTCCTTCTATGACGCGCGCATCGTAGTGCAAGCCCTTATCCTAACGCTCGGCATGTTCGTCGCGCTCACGCTCTTCGCATGCCAGACGAAGTACGATTTCACGAACTGGATGCCGTACCTGTTTGGTGCGCTCTGGTTCTTGATCCTGTTCGGCTTCGTCGCTATGTTCCTCCCCAACAGCTCTACCGTTGAGCTCATCTACAGCGGATTGGCAGCGTTGATCTTCTCCGGATATATCCTTGTTGACACGCAGCTAATCATGAGACACTACCACGTTGAGGAGGAGATTGCCGCGAGCATTTCGCTCTACTTGGATATTCTGAACCTGTTCCTGGCCATCCTCCGAATCTTAAACAACCAGCAGAACAACTAAGCCTGTATCAAAGTTGGTTGCTCAAGAATGAAGTCGGCAGGGAAGGCAAATTGTGTCGCAGTTGCAGCTTGTCTGACGAAGTGAATTAATTGTGTCCAGCCGTGAAATTAGGCTTGTTTTTATATGTCTATTTTATTAATCATGCTAGGTCTTTTTGCACTTGACTTGGCCCTGCTCTGGCGTTCTAGTTCTCTCTCTTTCGGCTGTTATATGTGATATACAGTATATTAAGTTGTGCTCTGGAGCTCTGAATTAGTGGCAATTGACATTGTCATCTGAAAGCTTGGTTTCCTACAGGCATGAGTAGTGTAGGATTGACAACGACCCATGTAAAGAACACCGACAAATACAAGAAAGAACGAAAGAAAGACCAAGGAAGATGTATACAACTCCACCTCGCCGTATCCTCCCCTCTTCTCCCTCAGTCTTGCACGCATCACTATGCCCCTGCAATTCCTCCTACCCAACCAGACTCCATGTCCGCCCAGAGCGACCTGCGAGTGTTCAGACTTTGTTAGAGTCAACATTGTAAAGGGCCAAAGCAAGACTTGATTCAATCTCCCTAGTCCACAAATCATTTACGAAAAGCTTGGAAGAACACAATTGTCATGGAAAGCAAATTATAGGGATCTATATAATAGGTCACAGCCCGTTACAAACATAACACCCAGGTATATACATAAAACCTCAGAATGTATTCATCATTATCATCATAGAGCCGGATCCAGTTCCGACTTTGATTACAGCCCCAACACAACTCCCCATATCCAGCCTTTCAAGGCGGAGAGGTAGCATGTCTCTTCGACAGCAAGTGCCTCGCTTCAGGAGTCTGTTCATCTTTACCCGACAACGCATCAAGGGGATAAGTATTCCCATTTCCAATGGCTTCCACATCTTTGCTAGGCCCTTGACCATTTGCATGTTCACTGGGCAGAGCACCATGCTTCGTCACATACCTCTCGAACTGATAGTACTCTCTCCCCTTCGCTATGAGTTCTACGATGGCGATACCAAGAAGAACCACCGCCGTCGTCTGTCCAAAGTCCCACTCGTTCTCGTGCTTTACCTCGCCCTCGAACTTGCCCTGGTTTGCCTGCCGCAGGGCAATCGCCATATAAAGGTGCAGGGGGAAGTGAAGCGAGGCGAGGATCAGAATCCAACGTCTCCCGCCAACGCCGACGAACACGCTAGAAAGGATGACGACTATGAGCCAGCTACCGGTGATGGAGACGTAGATCTGGTCGTCGCCGGGGTGGGAGGCATGCGGGCTGGTTACGAGGGTGGAGAAGTAGCAGCGGCCGGGTTCGGTGTCGGGGGCCCATTCGTTGAGACGGACGCAGAGGAGGATGAGAAGGCCTAGGTATAAGATGACGAAGAGGAAGGTGGCGCGGTAGCGACCGTTCCAGTAGGATATGCGTTTGCGGGAGCTTTTAGATTGAGGGCTTGTATCGGATACTTCCATCTTTGCACGGACGAATCGCCAGCAGACCAGGGCGGCTGTGTTGGACACGCCGACGAAGCTGACGATGTCGAAGACGAGGTGGAGGTGGTATAGATCCATGATTGAGGACTGGGAGAAGGTGGTGACCATGTATGAGATACCGAGTGTGGATTGGATGTCGGATCCGATCATGAGGATATTCGAAACGAAGTCTAGACGCTTGCGCTCGATCTCTCGCTTCATGGAGCCTTCGGGATATGTGATGTCCATGTTACCGTGCTTTGTTAGGAAGAACACCCATGCTGACAGACATAAGGATAGGAGGGCTTGGCCGGCGAAGCCAACAAGAACCTGTTCTTGCAATTAGCATGGACTTTCCATCGTAGTCAGTGTGTAAAGTGTAGGTATACAAACCCCATTGCCCACCAAAGTAGCCATTTCCTCACCCACCAACTCACACATTTCGCCTCCTCCTTCTCCTGCTACTACTTCTTCCCTTCTCCAAAAGTCCATCATGGTCACGTATGTAAAGCGCAAAGGTACAATACCTGAGGAAGAACACTTCCTCAGAAGTCATCGCGGGGCACCATGCACCCTCTTTATAATTTATCTCCGACTCAGACCTCCACCGCAGGAACAACACCGACTTTACGCAAGTCATGACCGTCCAAGCCGCGTTCTGATTCGTAGTGCATCTCAGTTACCCAAATAAGGCTAGCCCATATACGCAGTATATCTTAAGGCTTGTTTTCCAGCCTTGTTCCGGCCCCCACGCTGATCACGGCCCCATCTGGCTGATATCTGGCGTTTTGGGGAAATTCAGCCCCGTAGCCAACGTAAACGACGTGGCCCGATTCCTCAACATCTTCTAAGCCCCACGCCGATCGCGGTCGTGCTCTACTTTGTACACGGTCTAACCAATAAGAGAGGACCCGAGCGTGGATAAGGTTGGGCGAGGCAGTGACAGCTAATTTGGACAGTTTAGACACGTACTCTGGATGGTAGTGATTGTGGACCAAATATCACTGACTATATTAGAATATGGGGGTTTTTGTGCCGTGACACCTGCGTTGAGTGGGGAATGGGATTGGTCCGGTGTTGACAAAGTCTGGGGGCATGAATCTGACGTGAATAAAAGCTTGGTGTTATGCCAAGCTGTATCTTCTATTCTATTTTGTGGTTGCAGACTCGGTGCACATATTTATGCGTGTGAAGTTGTCAGCATAAATGTAATAGATTTGAGTGTAGATTCAACCTCGCGTTAAAGTTCCTGCTTTATTATAATGGGTTCTAGTTGTATGGATTGGTCCATAGTGGTGGGTTAAATGATTGTTAGGGTTTGCCGGGGTTATATATAGTAAGTACCATATCCACTTCCTGGATAGCCAACCAGCGAAGTATCAAAACTTATATAGTATGTAGATGAAGGTAGCAAAAACAGATTCTAGCACAAAAAGCGATGTTTTATTTTATGTTACTTTCACAAATCCTCCGATTCTGGGTGTAAAATATCCCTTCCCCAAAACGAATAGTATGGATGAGCCCTAACCGTACCCAATTCAAATACGATATGATATCTAAAACAATGCAGCCACATAACAAATAAATCCCCAAGTCAAACCCCGAACACCACCTCTTACTAAGTGAAACCAATCCAGGAAGAGAAAGTTTACGTACATACCCAACAGCCAAGACAGCTAAGACAAACTCTCGGCCCTTGCCGAAGCAAATAACCCATCCAAGCAATGATCGTAGAGATCGACAGTGAATGACTGCCCATGAATCATCATATCACCCACATATTTGGCCTCGTAGGGATGGGCTTGAGATCGACGGTTGCATTCTCGGCGGTTTTGGGTTTTCTGTGGGGGTTTCTTATGCAGGGGTTGGGGATTACGTGGATTGTTCTTTTCGGGGGTTCTATAGATAGCCATGAGCAGAAGGTGGTTTGGAACGGAGTATGCTTGGGGCATACCTATTGGGGTTTTGGTAAGTGGCTTGATGGATTAGGAAAGAGGTCTTGTCTTGTGCGGCTATGATTATGTGGAGATTTATGTATCAAGGTTTGGAAAGGATTCTTGTCTGCGGTTGTAGGGCGGATGGTTGAGTTTGGGGTACAGGAGCTATGTAGATCATGATAGAGATGCTGAATTGCCATGGTGATGGGGGTATCTTTCCTGGAAGAATTATACTGAGAAGTGAACATTATAGTCAACCGTCAATCTATCCTATTAGACTATGTATTTCTATATGCCATCATAATTATGTTCATGAATAAGAAATATGCAACTTTTTGGCTGGTAAATCAAACATGCTCCCGCAAATGCTATCAAATAAAATGAAGTATTCGTTAGTGTAAAAATCGATCGTTGTCTCCGTACGAGGCGTAGTCTTCGATAATGATATTATCTGAATAGGGTCTGGTGTCGGTCGGATCGTCGTCGTCGTCGCTACTGTCCTCAGGGGTGTCTGCGTTACCATGAGATGCAGATGCACCGCCCAGGTCCTCCGGTCGCTTTCTGCGCTGGAAGTCTTGTGCATGGGCGGAGGCCAGAATGGTTCCCACTCGAGATAAGCCGCGTGCCCGGAGGGATGTACCCGGTGTGGGCGGAGTTCCGTGTTCTATATCGGCCGCAGGAGGTTGAGGAGCGGGCTGCTGTGGTTCTTGGACCACCATTTCTTCGGTTGGTTGGTCGGTTTCTGTATGTGGCGAGACCACCTCGTAGGGTAATGGCACGTCTCTTGACGCACGGAAAAGCAGAACATTCGTGCAATGTTCGTTCTCAACTCGAAATATCGTCCATATACCTCTTCGTGAAATCTCCGAGAACGCTACTACAAAGCTGAGTACAGCCGAATGTTGGATGTCGTGAGCGAATATGGCGTAGAATATCCAGTTGAATCGCACGACGACATCGATAACCATGGCTGCATAATAGACCCAGGCCCTGTGGAAAGCCAGGACCTCGCGTAGAAGTGGGTGTTTCGCATATGGGTTCCCTAAGCTCCAGTCCATGGCAAGGTCCCAAACGCAGCAGTAGACAGCATTCAACAACGCAAACGTGATGAACGGTGCCTGGAATCGGGTCACTCTGTCGATGCGATACATACTTAGGGTGGCGTAATAGAGGACTCCAAAGATATACTTTCCGAAATTTAGCAGGTGTGGGAAAACGTTCCGTGTGTCAGCGTATCGACGTAGACACTGCAAAGCTCTCCATATAGACGGAAGGCAACTGAAGAATCCCAAGAGTCTGGAGTGAGAAGAATTGCACTGCGCGTGCTCAGTCCAGTGCTTGGCATAAAGGCAGAAAAATAGCTCGATATTCTGGAATCGTCATTAGCTTCAAAGTGTTAGAAGATAGTGTTACACTTACCCCCATAGCATAAGTCTGCGAGCAGTACATGTCGCCCAGAAAGAAATCCCGGAACTCCACAGGATACAGTCCTGCTAGTAATAGACGCCACTGCTGCTTGTCAGTCTGACTATTCCCGAATACAGCTGCAGGTTCACTCACATTGGAATATGCCCACCATTTTCGACTGCGATGATAGAGTATACGGGCAGGGAGAAAAAGAACGACCACCGTTATCCCTATAAGCACGACTGGCCAATAAATATACATGGCATTAACCGATAAAAAGTTAAGCCACATGAAGAGACCCAACAGAAACATGAAAAGGCAAGGTAGCTGCCTAGGCATTAGCTAGAAAGAGAAAGCAGTATGTGGGTAAGTTCGTACCTCAGTTAACTGACGCCAGTCTAAAGCAGTTCTGGTATCGTATTCGAAAATGAAGACATAATTGATTTTACTCCTCGTCCATATGATACAATCCAAGCAGAATAGTAGGAAGTGAAAGACTATGAGGAAGAACCCCCCATATATCTGTACGAGTCAGTCCCGTCATGATTAATGTAGCCAAATATGGCGAATATCGGAGGCATTCGAACTAACCTGGAGTAAATAGCTGGTGTGGATCGGTATCATGGGATCGGGGTGATGAAAATGCTGACTGGCGTATATCAGAGCTTGGATGCCGAACAATATACCAGCCATGAGGAGAAGGCCTGCACGGAACGTGTTCGGAGAGTAGTCGCCCGATTTCTTGAGAGTTTTGCGTAATTTGGAGATGGCGATCTTGCGATTTCCGCGTTCAAAATAGCGAGCGTAAAGATCCTCCGCCGCGGCCATCAAGTTCTCGGTGACCTCACTTTGTACAAACCACGCCTTGTTGACCTTATCCGACATGTACCTCAGAGGCGGACGGGAGTTAACGGCCTTGTCATACTTCTTATTGATCTTGCGAAAGGCAGTTCTGTTGAGATACGCGTACGCTTTCAGTAGCTCTACGCCGCGGTAGAACTCCTGTAGCGCATGTTTAAGCTTCCGCTTGGCAGAACGATAGGGCACCTCATGATTTGCTGCGTCTTCGGGTCGACGCGAGAAGTCCCTGCGGCGGTTCACAACCTCTGCATCCTGTCCTTGGTTTGCTGCCGGGGTGGCCAATTCGGCCAATGCCTTGGAATTCTTCCCGATTCGACGTCCCACAAAGGCCTCCTTTAACCGAGAGCCGTTGAGTCCCCCAAAACCGGTCGGCTTGTGCGAGTGTCCCTGCTGCGTTCGACCCTTCTTATTGCTCAAGACTTCCTGGATCCGTTGGTCGCGCATAATATGAAGTTGTTCCTTAAGCACCTTTAAGCGTTCAGTAGCTTCCTCTTCCTTCATCTGATAGAACGATTCGATCTTGGCCAGTTCATCGTCCAAGAATGAGAAGAACTCATCTTGCCGCCGTTGGAATTCCGACGATGGTTGATCATCCTGTTTCTCCTGCGACTCGGTGTATGTAAATACCCGCTTCAGCATCTGGGAGGCTCGCTTGCTGTTTGAGCCAGAGAATGTGTTTCTCTTGGAGTCCTTATCGGTGTTGGCGGACGGGCTCCGCTGGGAAATTTCCGGTACGGTCCTGGTACTGCCATTGCGCGCCATCACCGGCGAAGGGCTTCGGGGTTCATCTTGGCGGGTGATCTCGCTATTCGGATCAAAGTCCTGTACCTTCAAGTCGATCGCCGGGTCCGGTAATTCGAACGAGGCCACATCAGAAGAACCAGCATGCAGCGGTGGTGTCGCAAGGATGCTTCCATAGCTTCCTACGGTCGTTGAGAACCGGGAGCCAGGCACTCGCAGGGGCTGGCGCTCGCTTCGTCGACCGGGAGTTGAGCGTGATGTCCGAGAACCACTTCTGACTGGCGATGTTGGGTTGTAAGTCGGGTCGGTGGCTGGGTGCTTTCTGTCCGATTGATGAAGAGAGGAAGGAGGGTCGGGACCACTGGCGGTTACCATTGATGAATCGCCATGGTTGACGTGTCGGAGGGACGCATAGCTGGGACTTCGATTGGTCTTCTGGAGCGCCCGTGAAATGGCTTTAAGTTTCTTTTTGCCCGCCTACAACCCGAACGAGACGGTCAGATGGGGGGAACCAGCGAAATAGAAAAGAGAAACAAACACACACAGTGGGATCAAACCTTGTAGTCGAGATATTTGGCGCGCCATTCTGGAACTAATTCCTGTTCCAGCTCTCTGTGGACGACAATGTTAGCCGTTATGCATGTGAATTGGTCTGCAGCAGTGTAACCAACTTGGCGAATTTCATTCTGCGGAAGAGGGGAGATAAGTGGGCATGATAGTGAGGCAGGTAGTGGTGAGAAAGTGGTCGGAAGTCTGAATTCAGACGAGTGTGGGTTCGTGAATGGCCGATACGTAGGGAGTCCGGAGCTCTCAGGTCGCTCTTTATATCATCATGAGGGAAGGGAAGACGTTGCACTCAGGAGAATTGATCTGTCTTAGACCAATTTTAAGTATAGCAATGGAGCTGTCAGTGAAGGAAGAGACGAGTGTGAAAACCACCACCACAAAAGGAAACAAACGGGTGGTTGCAAAATAAAAAGAAGAAAAAAAAGAAAGATAAAAGAATTTTCAACCATTCAGTGCTCGCCAAGGACAATCATGACTGATAGATCTTCCCGGTGATTGATCATTGAAGTACCTAACTCTTTTGCCAACACCGTCGGGGGATCTTTTTGGGCCAGGACATCCAGGTCGATCTGGGCCGACAATCATTGGTTTGATGACGCCCTGATAGGCCCGGAGATATGCACGTGCAGCGGTCTAAGAGACTTCATTTGTGGTTGGTTCTGGTGGGGGTCCAATCCAATTCCCCTTACTGGCTCCCGAGTGCAGTTGGGCAGCTGAGTCAGTGACTTTCCACCTGTCGGAGAACTCAAAAGTGATTACTCAGACAGGGACCCTTGTTGATGGATGAATGTTGTCATCCTGATCCAATTGATTACAGCATCACCTGCTATTCACCAGGTACATGAGGAGTACTTGATCCCCTCGTACTAAACCCTGAGATTACTGGAGTACCTCACATGTATCCTCTCACACTGGTTACAAAAAGATTTCCGGACTCTGTGGAATCCTACATAACTCTCGTACTTTGACTAAACCTGCCAAGGCGCGTTGGTATTTGCCAAGCGGGATTATTTGTTTTTATTTCAATCGCACAAGGAACTTTTATATGCCCTTGAAAATCACTTTGAGAATCACCTAGAGAATGGACAAGTTGACAGGTTTCTTTCACAGATGTTTATTCATTCATTTCTATTTACATAGTTCATCACCTGGAACTAACGAGGATCGTCTCCTGCGATATCCCTTGTCACTCCGTCCGTGAAATGTTTACCACCGGTCGAGGTCTTTGGGGCGGGGGTGCTCGCCGAACTGATGGTTCTCGAAGGACGGGTGGGGTGGGTGCTCCTGGGGGTTATAGTGGGGAGCATTGTGTCCGCGCTCGTAGTGCTCCTCGTACATACGGTGGGCGTTCTCCTCGGCCTGCTTCTTAGCCTTATGCTCGTCGATCTTGTCCAAACCCTTGGTCTCGATGAGTCTCTCGACACCAGCGGTGGCAAAGGCAGCAAGGGCTGCCTTAGCATTGGCGTGCTCGACGGGCTTGCCTATTGTGATTCCAGAAGCGTTAACAGGCGCTGTCACATGAAGCGGGAGAAGTCAAAATACATCCAGTGTTCACATACCTTCCTTGCGCTGGTGCTCCTCCCAAGCCTTGAAACCGGCGAAAGCACCGGCACCGGCAATGAGCTGGTGAGAGAGATGACCCTCGTGCTTCTCGGGCTGCTGCACCTGGCGGTAAGCCTCCTCAGATTCGCCTATAAGGGAATTGTTGTTAGCCATCGAAAGTCATGTGGAAATCAATTACCCCGCCATATACGAGAAGCTCGAGTTCCGACAAGCAGGGGAACCTTTCATAGCTTGCACGAGGAATAAATTGGATGAATTTGGTGAAGCTTGACGAGGGAAAGATTGACTTACCCCAAGACATTGTGAATGATTTATACGGTATGTAAAGAAAGTGAAAAGGGAGAGGATGGAGATGAGATGAGATGAGATGAGCAGGATATTTTGCAGAGAATGATGAGAAGAACAGGCTGAGCAGCAGGGGGATGGGATTCGTCTTAATATACCCCGACACACCCCACCAAGCTGGCGTACTCTTCAGCTTATCGCTACCCCTCCATCTGCCTACGTTGCTTTCTGCCCCACATATCTCACCTCATGAGATCGGATTTCGGACCTGGGCGAGAAGGGAGGCAACCCGTGCGATGGGCGGTGGACCAACCGAATAGATCACATCCAGTGATCAGACGTAGAGACTGCCACGTTAGCAAAAGCATAACAGCGGGTGCGGGATAGGAGGCGATCACTGATAGGAGTGCTTGGATGCGCGAGGATGTACATCAGCCACCGCCAAGACACCGAGACGAGGAGACATGGCGCTTAGCTTCCTACGGTACCAGACTATGGTTTTGTTGAATCCAACCACGGTATGGGTTTGATGGACATGATCCAGTTGTCGGGGCTCTTGGCAGAGGACAGGGGCATGGCTTGAAACGTAACAAAGATTGTAGTGGATCAAGGTCCTCATTTCCCTGTAGAGCAACTGTAGGTCGTGCTCGTCATAGCATCCTGCCTTAGGCATCGAAGATCCAAGGGCGGCGATACAGTCCAAGCTTCAGGTGGATGAGAGGAGATAGAGATAGTGTTATCGTTGCAAAGGGACCGTCAGGGCGAAAACATTCATCTTCTCATAAACGGTAAACCGTAGTGAGTCTAGGGGCATACGTGTCTCCAGAGATCCATAGGCTATACAGCGCCGATCGAATGGGTCCACTTGGCACTGGGTCGTGCCCCCTCAGCCTTACTCCTGGGCGCGTAAACTAAAAATACGGTCATCAGCCACGGGAGCCACAAATTCCGAAGCCGGTCGACCCCCGCTAAGCTTCTCTTGTCCAAGGCTTGACGGCGCCCTACGCCATATGCCATGAGATCGTGTCGGCAGTTCAAACAACAGTGGGAAAAAAATATATCCCCGGAAAAGAATTCCATAATGCCTTGAAAACCACAAAAGCAATCGAAGAGATCAACCCTGGGTTACGCCCCTGCATTAGGAATGGAACACGTTGTTTCATTTCCTTTTTTTTTTTTGGCTCATTAAGTGGAGAGTGTCAGAAGGCACCAATTTGTTTGGGGCGAGTGGAATAATTTCCCCACTTCAGGACATCAGGAGAGGATGGAGTGAGTAACTCGGAGTAACAGAAATACCTTAGAGCCGAGGACCACCGAATGGCCTCCGACGTCGCTGGTAGTGGCGGTGAATAGTCAATGGGGACTGCAGGCAACCACCCGTACTCCGTACTAAAAGGAACAATCTGTGGCTGTGGCTGAGGCTGAAGTGGGGAACAACGAGGGTAGCCTGAGGTACTATTGATTTACTAACGGAATACCAGACTACGTACGCTTTCAGCAAGGGGGACGGCCCTGTGAATATTGTAGGACGTCATTTCATACCTATCAAACAGCCTTTATATCCTTCCCTATTACGTTTGAAGTTGTCAAGATAAGTCTTTCCACTGTCGCCTTTAGCACTGTAGCTCAAAATGCTACATTTACATACAGCCAAGATTTATTCGTTCTTCATAGAAAACTCCCCCCTATAAGTTATTGCAACGGACGTTATCTAGTCTCATCATCCTCATTACCTATCTAGCGAAAATCAAAGTACTACTAATCACGATCTAAGAACAAGAGAAGATTTCCAACTTTGCTCATCAAGCAAAAATTAGAAAGTATGGAGTATGTTTCAAATTCCAGCTCTTAACTAGTATCAGCCTGCATTATGTCATATGCAAATGAACGGGCTGCATCGGGCGGTCATCTTCCGTCCACTTTAGGTGCCTCAGGCCAGAAACTGGTCGCAACATCTTGTGGGTTCCCACTCTAAATGTTCGATATATCGTGGTCACTTGGTGGCATTGCCATACGGGAAGCCATGGCGTATATAGATAGTAAACCCACTTAATAGTACTATGGATGCAGTGACTTTAATATGTTCTGGAGAAGAATACGTACCAATAAACCAGACCTCATTAACAAAGCTCTCGCGAGTGAAGTGATCCACATTGGGGAGAATCCCCGGAGTCACGTGTTCAAGTACTAACTATCAGGTCTCTCCTCCTAGGATAGCATGCCATTCAACGTCTTCTACTACAATTGTTTGACCAGGTCACAGTGAAGCTTCCACGTGAGCGGAATTCAGTTAAGCTTAGCGTCCATTTGAACCATCACATCAATCGAAGCATTGCTTGATGTTTTTATATAGAGACATTCCTGAAGAATCTGACTTTTTGCCAGGCAGGCCCTGTCATTGTCTCTGTTCCGGTTGTGACAGTTAAAACTAATTCCACTTCGGCTCAGGTGTCGATTCCAGGAGTTAAATACTAAGTCTCCGCCAGCTTCTCTACAAGCTTCCGCGATATTGTTATACTACAGTAAAACCCCGATATAAGCGACTTCAATCTATGGTGTCGAAGTTCAACCTCCATACAAGATCCCTTGAAACCCCAATATGTGGGGATTTCAATAAAGTAGCTAACTCATACCACCTGGACTACATTCATGTCTGTGGATCAACATGATGACTAGTACAGGTTAATAATTTACCTATTGAATGATCTACTGAATAATCGATAACTTTATTTGGATGTCAAGCTTATACTTTGGCTAGAAATAGTAATGATTCTCAGTGGAATGGTTCAACTTGTAGGTTGTACGTGATACGTCTAATGATCTGATGGGGTCTACAAGATAAACTTCTTTCAGCACAGGGTCCGATCCTTTTCTTCAGCTCGGTCACCCTAAAGAGGAAGTGTTCTTCAAAATTAACGGTGTAGGATAGGCTAACAAAGCCGAACTATCGAGGACTCTATTAATTACTACCTCTATTATATGATATGGTATCCCAAAGCAGTCACAGTAAAACATTAAAGTCAATAGTCAAATGGTATCCAAATTCCACTAGCCGAATTGAGAACTTCAATGTTCAACAAAAAATTGAGCTCTATTGGTCAGGCCTATAGAGCTCAATCGAGAATGTTATATAAACTCTCCAGTGACCAGTGACCCTCAGTATAATCCTGTATATTACTCACCTGACCATTATTTATTTCCCAATCGTTTATCCATACACATCCGAGAAACTGTTCTCAACATGCAGTGGGCATTCTCCTTTACTTCTCTTTTTATCCTCTGGATCTTCTTATTCACCAATGCGCTGGCACAGGATCAGATCTGCATGGATAACATGGGCGCAATCGGCGAAGTAGCAAGCAAGCAACTAGGCCCTGTATTCGACAAACTAGTCTGCAGCAAGGGCATAAAGCCTAGCAAGGCAGACTGGAAATGGCTCGAGCCAAAGATACAGCCAATCTTCAACAATATCAAAAAATGCTCCCAGAAACCAGATTTGCCAAGCTACAAACCCAAAATCGAAAAGCTCGCTGACGCGATTGTGGCGAAATGCGCAAAGCCCACCCACAACTACTGCAAAGACGAGGATCTTAAAGCGATCAAATCTTGCGCCGTTTCGGAGGCCCTTGGATGGGGATTGATGAATATGGATCTGCTGAAGTACACCAGCAAAAAGAATTGTGAAAAGCTTGTTCCCTGCTTGATGAATCCGAAGACTTGGGCGCCTGGAAAGACGATTATAGCGGAATATGCTAAGCATAAAGGGTTAGTTTTCGAAACGGTATCCGAGCGATTTCTTTACTGATGCAATGTCACAGAGCACATGCTTGAACTGTTACGGAGCAGGACCTCAGCACAGTTATAAGTTGCCTGATGAGGGATTACGGGTTTAAGTGTCTATCTGACGGGCTCTGTCTGCGACTCACTCCAATAGTCACTGTATTACATGCATTCTATAAAACAACTTCCTATTAGCCTTAATCAGACCTTGGTCATCAAGAAATGCTATACCCTCTGGCTAGTCTTAGTAGAATTGGTAGTATGGTTAGGTCCATGATAACATCTATTGCTTGGGACGACGCTGTTTGTATATCTTAATGTAGGTTTCAAGTATTAACAATAATGCCAGGCAAGTACCAACCCAGTCCTCCCTTTCGAAGGACTGTAGCTTATCCCTCGGCAGTTACAGATAGATTGATATGAGCCCCGTTCCTCCAAGTCAATAAATAAACACTGACTGTAGAATCGCAATCCTTTTGGTTTATTGGATGGGTTGCTTAGAGCTACCCCTGGTGACTTTCGTCGTCCAGTGCATCCGTCGTAAGCTTTTGAAAAGTTATTGGAATATGCCGTCCTAGTCTCTAGTCCCTCACCTAAGCAATTGAAGGAAGCGTGCCTCCTCCTTACAGGGGATCGGGCTGTTCGTAAATCTACGGCTATATACACAAGTAATCTGGATGTACTCTAAGGCTATCCACCGGAATTAAAATCAAATACACTCAATGGAGAAAGGGTAGTAGGTGTGGAAAATATTGTAACGCATACACTATAAGAGAAACGTCATTGAAGGAGGGAATTCTAAACCATGAGTTCCCGGGAGACCATCCGGGATATCAAGTAGGAATTGTATCATATGCCATCAATCTTTATTGATATAAAACCAAAGCCTCTTTCCCTCTTCCTCCGATATTTCCTCTGTTTGTCCCTGAAGATACAGTTGGTATAGCTCAGCATGTCTTTCTTGGACTTTGCCAAAGTCAAGCTGAGGCGATACCCGGCCGTCATCATCAGAATGCAACAGCTCCTGTGTATACGATTTCAATTTATGCCAATCCGTGTACCGTGAAAGCTCAAGCCTATGCTTTGACAGATCATCATCTGTGATCGAGAAAGGACACGAGCCTGGGGGCCCCAACTCGCGCCAACTTTCAGAAATCTGGATCAAGGAATCACGGAGCGGAATTATCCCATCTTTCCATGTTGTTTCGCAGGATGAGAACAGGTGCCGTATAGCTGAGTGAACTCGAGTTAGAGAAAAAGACGATGGAAGGTGGTTCTTGGTAAGTGCCGCTTCATAACACTTTGAAATCAGAGCTTGGTCCCTCTCCGTCACCGCGAAGGCCTTTTCATCTGCGTCCATTTCGTCAAAGTTTGATGGTAGTTCTGGTTTTATCAACCCGGTTTCGTAGTTCTCTGGCGGGCTAAGGAAGTATGGCCATTGGACTTACATAAATGCGGGCATGATCGAGAGGAATTGCCAATCGATAATGCTCACTATATCAGTTGAATCTTGATCAGAGACGTATATATTGCCTAAATGGAGGTCTCCGTGCCATAGTGCTGGTCGAGAGTAGGGTTTCACCATAGGATGCTCTGCTAGTTTCGGTATTATTTCCATGGCAGCTTCCAAAATCCGAGAATGTTCGTCCTTGGAGCCAAAATGAGTCCACGAGGAACAAAGGTAGAATTTTGTATGTGTGCAAGGCCACGCCTGGCCAATGCAAGACCAAGGTCTGTGATGTTCGTCCCTGGAGTACACACCCTTAGTACTGATTCAACAAGAAGGCCTACAGGACGACGAACATGGACCTGAATGGTTACCGTTTTCGCATTGCGGAAACCATGACGCATTATAAGCTGGCCCAAGGCAATACTCGTCATTTATTGTGATCGATTCGCCTAAAGGTTGAGGAGTAGAGTGTCGCATATACAAATTTCCATAGCCCGTAAACTCCAAAGATGCTAGCTGACCTTCCAGCCTGGCCAGGTTCTTAATAAACTTGAAGCGCTGTAGCTGGTCTATGTCACCCCATACTTCAACTAACTGTCTGCCACGGGCTTTCTCCATCAGGAAATACTCTGACCCAATGGGATTCGAAGCGTCTGAGCTCCACGCAATGACGTTGGGGACTGGAACAGCGGTATGAGCTCTCACTATTAGACATAGGTACATTAGCAGCAAAATTGCCCAGAGAAAAGAGAGTCCCCACCATAGTTCAAGACAGCTACTTCAGATGCAGTGCTATACTCCATTGGTACGATGCGAGGGAATGGCATTTTTGCAACTATCTCTTTTCCGTTCTCTGCTGTCATTAACATCACCTTATTGAAGCCGCCTTCCATTTTGTCGATTTTGGAGATGGGCGAAGAGACAGAAGGCAGAGAAGAAACTATGGAGCAGAGTGCATCAACGTTGAATTCTGCATATCGCTTTGCCTTTTCGCTCCTCTCGTTAGCCAGGAAGCGTCCGTATGTGTATTCAAACAGCTGCTCATATTGGATGGGTTCTCCTGGAACCAGTTTGAAGTGCTATTAGAGAAAGTCCTTGTGGGTGATGTCGGGAGACCTACCTCGACAAGTGAAAGATATGCTTCTGGAGAAAGTTCTTGCAGTAAGTGGAGCTAGAGCTAAAACCTTCCTTTGTAGCATGTGCATGGTTAAGTATGTTATTGTCCAGATTGAAGCGTCGAATCTTAGACTCTTAGTAGACATTCCCGTGGTCCTAGTCAGGTGACGTGGCTGAGCGAAGAATGCAAACGACATATATCATGATGGCAAAGTGTTGATTATATAGTCCTCTATAGAAAATATGAAGTATTGTCGGTTGTCATCATGGCTTCAATAGTTAAACAACATAGGGCGTGACCACTGTATAGCAGTAATGTTTAGGGCAATAAGTTAATTAGTAGTTATAGAATCGTTTTATTATGGAAAATATAAATTCGAAAATAACTAGTTCATTAAAATACTAAATATATAAACCAAGCAAGCTAATCATGAAATAAACAAGAACCTGTGTCACCTTTCCGTGAGAGGCATAGGACAAATATTGGATGAAGTGCTAAACTAAAACATAATTGTATAAGAAAAACGCGGAACTCACTTCCATATCTATAACTTTTTCAAAAATAATTAGTCGATATGCTTGAACATGATAACATATCTATCTTTAGCAATGCTTCAGAGAGCCAGGGAATAAAGTGAGATTGGATTACACTATTGGCTAGTAACAAGGAGTATTATATACCTACGTATATATATTTCTATATTTGGGAGAGAACCTATCTCTTATATTTTGGTATTACATCTACACGGTAAGGTAGTGTTTTAATCGCCTTTATGGATTGTCAAGTATATTCTTCGTCCCCCAAAGATCTGGTATCCATCTCCCAGGATATCTCCTGGACGGCTTTATGGGCTGATTCCATGGCACCTGAAATCCACGTGAAGGCCCTCGCCAAACATCAATATACTAAGACGATGCAAAGTCCGTTACTCCCTCACAGCCTTGAGTTTGACAATTACTTTCAAGACGCCCCGTCGTGTATAACCAGCAAGAAGATCGCTCGTCATACATACGTCTTCTGGCTCCGTGTTGTGCAGAAGTATATGATATCGACGGCACATATGGGCAATAGTCAAGTACAACTCGGCCATTGTTAAACTATCCGAAAGTATCTGATAAGGAAAAGGTTGTACGGGGTATATCGGGGTGATATGTAAGTACTTACTTCATTCCAAGGCACACTCTGCTCCCCTTGGTAAATGCCGTGAGATGTTGCGTTAGGTTCTCACCCTTCTCAGCTGCACGGATCCATCTCTCTGGGTCGAACACATGGGGATTAGGGAAGATATCGTCGTTGCGAGAAATAAAGTAAGAAGAACAGCTCATTGGAGTCTATCGGCTGTGTTAGTCATGTTCATCTATTTGCGGGGGAGATATTTACTCCTGGAGGGAGAATATGGTCTTTGTATCGGAGTGTTTCTGTTGGCGCGATCCGAGGAAGCCGTGCAATAACCGAGTCCGATATGCGCAAAGATTCATAAACAATGCCATGCTGTAAATATCCTGTTAGGAGAGGGGGCGCGTTGAGATGTAGAGAAGGTAAGAGCATACTAGATATGGCAGCTTTTCTAGTTCTGCATATGTAGCAGTGCTAGTAGGTGCCGGTAAGACGGTTTTCAATTCTGCCCGCAATTTCTCCGCAATAGCCGGTTCACGGCCAAGATAATACATAGCCATGGATAGAACTTTTACCGGTGCCTCTGTTCCAGCGACAAGAATCGTGATGACTTCATCCTCCAGACGCTGACGACTTCGTTCCATTTCTGGTATAGACGGATTGACTAAGTTGGAGATTACATTCGGACGAGGCTTTTCGATTTCTTTGCTGGGGGCATTGGATTGCTCGTTCTCTGCTAATTCGATTGCATGCTTTAGAAGAGATTCCTGGAATTTGAACGTTGCCGCTCGACCGGGTATGAAGAGTGCCAACATTCGTGGAGACAGTGCTCGCAGTGTCATGAATATCCACGGGAAAAATCGGTTGATATGGATGTAATTGGCGAAATCCACACCGGCCTGGTGAATATCGCAATTGAAATCCTCCTGATCGAGGAATTTCCAATCTTTCCCATAGCAGATATAAGTAATCATATCGGAGGTCAATGCTGAGAAGACTTCATCAAGAGCAACTGGGGTCTGGGTTTTCTCGAATTCCTCCAGGCGTCGCATCAGCTTCTCCACCCTCTCACCAATTGCTGACGAAAATTCCATGACAGACCGTTTGGAGAAGAAATTCTGAAGGATGCCGCGTCGGAATCGGTGCTTTTCAGAGCCCACGGTGGAGACAGTTGACTCGTCGGCAGCGAGCGAGCGCACAAACCCCTCATATTTATCACGCTTTCGCGTTCCTGATGCATATATTTCGTTGTAGAAAGTGGGATCTATGATATGGACCTCTTTTGGATTGATCCGCACAATAGGGCCTAGTTACCCGATTAGACAATTGTTGCTGTAATATACGGCAAAAGAGGAAGAAGAAAAGAGAGAAGGACAATTAGAAGAAGGGGAGAAAAACAATACCGTATTTCTGATGCATTTTCTCGATTCGAAATACGAATTGACCTCCCAGGATCACATCATAGTAGAACTCCAGAAGATGTGAAGCGGCGGCTAGTTTAGGGCCAGGTATCTTTGCCAGAGGATGAAAATATAAACGATAAAGAATCCTAGTAATCAAGAAGAGTCCCGCAATAGCTAGAAGAGCTGCCCAGATGCGGGCCTGGTCTATCATCATATTCTCAGCTGCAGGCAGATGGCCCTGAAGTTTGGAGAACGCATGGGTAGTCATAGAAGTGATGGAAGGCATGATATTCAGTAACACCATCTTGGCTGTATGCTCAAGAGAATATTCTCTCTCCAAGACGATAAAACTCCAAGAAACCAGAAGGGTGCTTTAATTTTCTTTTAAAAGAATGAAGGGAGGATATGATATAGTGTTGTTGTCGGTGATTTTGAAATGAGATCAGATAACAGGATAATATACCGAGTTACGGTCAACTTATCCCTGGGTATGAGAAACATTCTTAAGTCATCTTAGCTGCAGTAGTTCGATGTCGATTATAGCCTTTCTGTGAATAACTTGATCGACAGGAATGGAAGGGAGGGACAGTGATTTGATCGCGGATGATGTTTGACCCCACGCCTTTTCTCTCCTCCTTTACTATTGAGTTCTACGATGTATCTCCGGTGCCGCCATGACACTGTATCTGTTAGTGTGTTGACCGAGTAAAGGAGCGGTAAGAGCTGGATGCAGTGGAAACCTAGTAACCTAGTAACTATCTATAGGAAAGATCAACAGGAATGAAGGTAGACTGGCTGAACTAGCTGACGCTCAAGGAGGTCATGCATCTCGGAGTTACTCGATTGAAACGGAAGAGCAAAAGCGGCTGAGATATATGAACTATAAGTGCAATTCTTGTGGACGATTTGGTCACAAGGTACACTGCATTTGGCGATCCTATCCAACCTAAGACATCGCGGAATTTCCTCGATAGTACGTATCTTGATCTTTTCGGTGGCTGCAAGAGGTCCAACCATTCGTAACAAAATGATGTGCATGATGCTTACGTTTGATGCTTTCTGAGGGGATGTGCTCATCTCGGAGCGATGTCGCTAGGGTTGTACTCCGTCTATCCAGTTATCATTCATGGCATACACTATAGAGACGATCTCGGACCACTGGAATAGGTAGTCCGACACTTGGGCTCAAGCAGTAGTTGGACTTGGCCTGATTTGTACAGATGGACTTCTCAAATTCCTTTACGGAGAATCTAACTCGCTACTTCGTAACTAACTGATCAACAGGGCTATGATTTCATTGTGGTTAGCCAGCCGCCTAAGACGCTACGGTCTACCCACGCTGAGCTAATTTCTAGCTATGATGAGCTGCATCCCTGACCGTGACTAACGGTTGCCCAATTTATGAGTTACCTATTGATTCTGGCAATAACGAGACAAGATTGTCTAATGACTAATATTTGAAGACTGTAGATTGTCATTTCGCTATAGCCTAGGCCCTGTCTTGTAAAGCCGAACTAAGAAAGGCCAACTCAAACGGCAACAAAACGAAAGGGCCTGTAATGTACCACCGTCGTATTCTACAGAGTCTGATCAAAGGTCGGCAACAGGGGCCCTATGACTGGCCTGTTGCAGTAGGATATCAACATCTTTCTCCGCCTCCACCCAAGCCTGGCTGATAATTTCTTGTCGCTTCTCTCCTCTCACTTGAAATGATGCCTGGAAGGGACTGGGCCGGACACCAATTCCTTGAGTGAGATCCCAAGGGTCAACCTCAAGCCGTTGACCATTCTCATAGGCATAACCAATGTCGTATGCCCACAGCAACCGGGAAACCGCGATAGACACGGAGTTTTGACCAACGTACAATCCCGGACAAGCACGGCGACCAAACCCAAAGGCACTGACAGGGAGATGCGGATTCCGGATCCATCGATCAGGGTCGAAGTCAAATGGACGATCGAAAATGCTCTCGTCGGTGTCCAGCGAGAAATGATTCGCCACCACGGCGGTACCTTTGGGGATCGAGAAACCCCGGTAGACATCATCTTCATCGGCCGCATGATGCAAACCCCCAGGGCTGGGGTGTCGCCAGCGAAACACCTCACTCACAATGGCCTTGATGTAGGGTAGGTTTGGAAGATCCTCGAAGGTGGGCATGCGCATGCCAACCACGGAATCCAGCTCTTCATGGGCCCGCCGCACAACATCCGGATGCAAGACACAGGCCATGACGAAGACCTCAAGTACGATGGCCGTGCTGTCCGTGCCGGCCTCGTAGAGCGCGCCGACATTGTACCACAGCTCTGGCTCACTCAGCCCCAAAGCTTGGTTAACTGTTTTAGCGGCCTTGGCCCAATTCCACGAGGCGGACTCCGATGCCAACTTCATATTCCGGCTGAAGATTTCTGTCTGTCGTTTGGGTAAATGATCCGCGCGACCTCTCCACGGAGCCAGCCGGTCTGGCAGCCACTTCAAGATGGGGAAGACCTCCTCGCCCAGGCTGATACTCTCCAGGATTCCGTTCATGACGTCTTCCAGCTCGCGGACTTCTGGCTCATCACCGCGGGGCATGCGTTTACCATACGCCAGAGAAAAGATCTGGCTAGACGCATAGCGCTGGAACCGGCCGGGAAAGTCTTTAGTGCTCAGCAGCTCGTACACCATCTGCTTGCTTTCCACATCCTGCACCACCTGGTAGTGCTGGCTAGCCTGGATCGTCAGCAGGGAGGTATGCAAGCGATGGTGCGTCTTCCATTTCTCTTTGAAGGGCAGGAAGGTCGGAAGAAGGCCGTTGCTAACTCGATCGGCCAGAAACTTCGGCCGCGAGCTATACTTGCTCCCGCGCTTCTCGAGCAGGTCATGCGTCACTTCATAATTGCCCAGCAGGATCATCTTCAGGCTCCCGAACCGGACGCAGATAATAGGACCGTACTGGTCGTGCCATTGTTTGATCGTGCGCCATAAGTGTTCCTTGGGGATTTGATGCAGGTTGCCCAGGATGGGCAGTGTCGGTGGCCCCGGGGGCAGGTGCTGGGATTGCTGCGGGCGTGGCCCACGGAGAAAGACTACGTAGCATGCTGCCAGTATAGTAGCCAGGGCAATCGAGATAATCATGTTGGTGCTGTTGCAAAATTCTGAGAGTCCTTGCGAGGGAGCAGGCAAATGGATGCATGAGAATGGATCGACCAGCGTTTTATTGCGCAGCATAAGCAAGCATTATAGGGGATAGGTGCTGATTGGTTCGAGGTCCTGGTTCGCCGTCCTCCGTTTTTATTGGACATGAATTAATGCCTGGCGTCACTTGCCATTCTATTTCTTCAGGTTTAAGGTTATGTGGAGCAAGGAGATGGATGATCTACATTCTAGCCAACCTTCTTCTCTAAGCGAGCTGCTTCATGAATCAGGCAGGCCCCGCTTTACTAGGGTTCCCACATTCTTGACGAACCGTTGGTATAACGGCCCGGAATGCTTGTAAGCCTCTATAACATTCTATCTCCAAATACATTGATTGACTCACCGTAGTCTTGAGTTTTTTTTTTTTCTATTATCATTGTCATTGTCATTATGGCTTTCATTATTATCATGTCCTGATTTACACAACCCTCCCATACTTCTCTGTAGATCTGTGGCTTAGCCGATGTGATAAATCCAATTTGGCAGGATGATCAAGCTCCGACAAAAGCCATACATATATACTCTCGGAGCTGGGTTGAGTTTCGGAACAGCTCAATATGGAATAGTGTACGATCTTGGCGAACGCCTATACTGTTGCAGATATTCTATATCTAACCCAGATAGCTTAGATAGTCAACCAATAAGCAGGCAGGTTTATAAGGATCAGCTCCCAATCGGACCGCCGAGGTATCTTCATAGTAGATCAAGGCGGAATCTGGAAACCGAATCTCAGCATAATAGAGCTCAGATGATGTTAGAGAAACTTAAAGCTTGGTTCTTTGGTATGATATACGGTGGTCTGGTGGTTCAACCTCCCCAGGACATGCACCGTCAACGTCCTCATGAGCCGAACAGAACCTTCAATATCGGAGAAGTGTAAACCTAATCACTTGTATCGGTGACAGATTAGAGCTTTGCAAGATCGAGTATGCCTTGTTCAGAAAGCTTGCTTGTTACACAGAGAGAATGCTTCGGTTAGATCCTGATCCTGCGTGGTCCTATATGGGGGGATTCGAAATTGGACAAGATTGCGCTGCCTCACTCCGTGGTCTTATAAGTATCCCCCTCTCTCCATTTCTTCCATTTCTCTTTTTCATACTGTTCCAAGCGTTGAATACCATCCATCCGAGTCATGACTACTTCATCTTTTGTAGCGAGTGCCCGCTTGAAGGTCTACCAATGTTGGGTGCAGACTTGGCTTCGCACCTCTTTTAGCAAAGATTTCTTGAAAGAGCTGCCCCCCTTCGACATCAATACAATAGCACATCTTCTACAGGACTCCAACCTAGATCTCCTCTTGGACCCAAACCTTCTGCTTCAGGTTGTCGTTTCTTTTCAACAGAGGTTCAGGAATGGGCAGATTACGCTAGGTGGCACTCTACCACCTTCTTCTGAAGAGACCAATCTACTTTCTGAGAGATACGATCCCCGAGTCCAATGTGCCTGCAGTGGTGTATTACCGACTCCCTCAATGCAGGATGGCGGCTTGGTTACACCAGAAATCTGTCGCTCAATCGAGCGAATGCGATCCGCACAAAACGAGGTTGTAGAACGGCACCAAGAGTGGAATGGACATGGTCTATTCACCGTGGAAAAACTTCAGGATGCGGTCGAAGAGCTCACATTTTGCAATTTCGACGTCGATGAAACGTTAACGATTTGCTCGGGGGCCAGTATTGGATCGATCCCTCCCATTAATGCCCCCGATCGTCGACCAAGTGCGGCATACGACAGCGACGCAGATATCTACAATAAACTCTTCCCTACACATGAGGAGATTAAGCTGTGTGCAGATGCAAAATACTTTCACGCAATGGCCTGTGGTGGCAGCCTGGTCGATGAAGGCTTATTGTGTGCAATCGCAGACGCCGGAAACGATGTGTTGATTGGCGACTACTGTGAAGCCGCAACAAAAGGTACCCTGCGCTTGCTGCAACAAACCGGAGCGGCTGCTGTCGCCTTCTTGAAGGTATGCAACCTAGCGGGAGTTGTCAGTGATTGGCAACTCGATGTTCTCGTCGCGGCTCATATCCACTTCCGAGTGTTGGGTTATTATCGCAACCATGCCGTCCCTAAATTACCGGGCGGATTATATGGTAGTCGGATGACAGATATAACAACTCACCGGCATATTGATATCGCGAACACTGTTGGGGTGGTAGCCGCCTCTCTGGCGACAGGGCAGCAGCTGAATGAAGCTGAGTACATGCAGCTTTCTTACGGAACGACCTTGATAAATGACCTGGTCGACTTTCGCAGCGACACGATGCGCAAACAACGAGAAAACCCTGTCATCCGAGGGATACGAGGATCTGCTTGCGAATATATCCACCAGCAAATGCTGGATTGTTTGATCCATGTTCGGAAGCTGATTGAATCCAAGCAGCTGCTTGCGATGGTAACAATGGCTTTCTGTAACTGGTGCGTCATGGCGTCTCATCACAAGCTATACGAGTTGTTCCATGGCGTTGTGGAGAGCCCGGCGCTCAAGCCATGCGAGTACCATGGGCTGGAAGACCAGTATGAGTTGCTGCTTGGTGCCCTGCGCCCATACGGGTCACTGGGGCCTGCTGGCCCGAATTTGGGAATGAAGCGTAAGGATTTGGATCAGCTGTATAGTTGCTATAGGCAGTCCCCTAAGGCACACCGAGCATGGCTCGCTGACATGGTACGAATCTTGATGCGACCCACAGCTTTTCGGAGGATTGTAGATGTTGTGCATTATCCCTGGTTGGGGGATATAGGAGACGTGGAATATTGCCCTTGATAAGGTAGACGTAATAGCCATAGCATTCCACTTTTTGTCGAATCCCCAAGATCTGAAAGAAAATCTGATGTAGAATGGATTTATCTGGACTACCGCGTCTCCATTCGACTCAGCAGATGGCATTTATTCCGAAGATCAGATACGAAATAATGGAACAGGATTAAACAAGTCTTCTAGCGAGTTCACTATTCTCTTAAGTAGGGGTTTTATCCACGCGATATCGGCCAGGGGTACGATCATAACGCCATGAATAGAGGCGGGCCCTGTTCTCATGGAGGACATAGGCCTGAATCACAATCGGATAGGGAACTCTTTACATATGGATTCGGTGTAAAACAAGTATCAGCCTGGCTACGGCTTGAGGGATTATCAAACCTCCGCTTGTATTCCTGTCTGTGTGCATATGATATGCCATGAAGTATTTAACATATTCCCCATTGTCTAATAACATAAGACAGAACAAAATTAGACGCATTGTCCATAAAAGCCAACCCCTCATGTAGACATCTAGCTAGCAGCGGAATCCTATTAAAGGAGAGGGAGACGGCCAGCACCGTGGCAAATAGTATATGAGCTCTCGCATTCCCCATGCCTCCCACTCCCACGCCAAACCTCGTTTATCCGGCGTGTACTTTTCCAGGGAATGTCGTATCCGTTCGGAAGCATGGGTTTAGTCCAAGAGACGAGCAGGAGCCCCTGTTGCCACCTGATCGCCAGGCCATTCTCACCGCAGAATGGCCTATGTTGTGTAAAAGTTTTGTCTTTATCACGTCTCGCCAAACCGTAGGCTCAGATATCACATTGAGTTTAACGGATTTTTTCTGCTGAACTCTCCCCCTTCTCAAGCTGGCTAATTTGCAGTGCGGGTTTCGCAATACCAAAGGCGCATATGTAATTGGCTTCGAGGATTTTCTTATCTCTATCCATGACAATCCCTAGGACTGCAGCTCCGCCATCGGCCACATCTCCTGCATAGTTCCCTCCAAACTTTCATTCAAAGAAGAATTATGTTCGACATGATTTATTCGTTCTTTTATCTATGGCGTCATCGTGGAGGCAGTGTAGGAATGCTGGTAAGCCGTCCACACCATTTCTCCTCTTTCACCTGTCCGTATTACTGTTTAATATTCATTTGCATACGGCATTTTCAGAAATCCTTGTTTATCTGGTGCCAGACTCAACGTGACCCAATCACCCTTCCACCTGGCGAGGACTTTCCGTGCACGCCTTCGTATAAGACGTATGCGTTGTATTTAGGTAAACCACCATAGCATCATGAACATAAACAGACGCCATGGCGGGTTCTCACCCCTGTCACGTGTGGTACAAGACCGTGTCTGCTCATGAGCCCTACATTCTCTTTTCACAGATGCCGTGGTCTAGATGTTCATTAACAGGAGGGCTCATGAGCTCAAGAAAGCGGGTACTAGCACGGTCGTAACCAGAGTTTCTGCCTTTCCTTCATCATGGCTGGATAGGCGCTTTTCGTGATATCACCACACAGATATTGAATGTCATACAAAACGAAGCTCATTCACCCACTTCTTCAGGTCGCGGTAAATGCCCACCTCGCCCAGGATTCGGGAAGTCATTTGCCTGCAGTGCGAATGGCTCCTCCAATTCTGGTGCAGATGTCTCTGTTCTTCCTGAAGAAAAGAAAAGAAAAAGAAATATCAACGCCCTCGTGATCCAGGCAATGTACCAGACTGAGACCAGCGATGCCCACTTCCTTTAATAGCTACCCTAAACCGAAAGGCTTACAGGTACCAATATATTAAGGTCCACTTCTTCCTATCTGTTAGCTTATAGTATTATTTCCTTCACCAGAAGGACAATGCCCTGTCGGGCGTGCCATATTCAGTCCCTAGCCTAGTATCTTACAGAGAAATTCGCCTTATAACTTGTATCAAGATAAAGGTTATAGAATGTCTATATGAGGTTGGCTCTAGTTATTTCCTCAGAGTTCCACCCATAATCCATCTGAGCTGTACTTTACAAGGAAAAGTATTTTATAGTTGAAGCTAGGTTGGGTGGCCTTGATTATTGCAAGGGCTTATTAGAAATAGTGGGTAGAGTTCTATAGATCTTGAAATTTAGCATGTTTACAGTTTATAGGCCACTTTCATCCGTATCAGGCAATTGTACAAGAACAGTCCACTTATATACATATACTGTATGGCCGTTAAGGCCTCGAGCATTAAACGCAATAGTAGTTTTTTAGCTGAGACTGGACGTTCATCGCTTTCCAATAGAATAATAAAACCTACGTTATCGTCAAATCATTGTTGGTAGAATTATATCCATCTGCTGACAGGTGCGCCAAAGACGACGTTGTAGCCATGCAGCTGTTCACCAACATAAATGGATACCTTCGGCATTATAACAAGGGCTTGGCCACTGTAGTAAGGATTAATGTAAGGGTAATATGTTAAATAGTGGTTGTATAGCCTTATGATGTATTATCAACGATATGGATACGGAAATGATCAATTCATTAAAATACTATATAAACCAAAGCATCTATCTAATCATGAAACACACCAAAACTGTGTCACCTGTCCGAGAGAGACAAAAGACAAAGATTAAATGAAGTGCTAAACTCAAACGTGATGGTGTATGAAACGCAGACAACCTTCTATATTTATAACTTTTTCAGAAAATCAGTAGTCTATGTTCGAGCATGATGGGGTATGTGTCTTGACCAAGGCTGCAGGGAGCCAGGGAACTAGGTAATGTTGGACTACACACCACCGGCTAGTACCAAGGAGCATCATGTATATAGATAAATATGTTCCTATAGTCGGGATAAAATCTGTCTTTCATGCTCTGGTATCGCATCCACACGGCGCGGCGGCGTCTCGATCGCCTTCACGAATTGCCGGGTGTACTCTTCCTCTCCCAGAGGTCTCGCATCCATCTCCCCCGATATCTCCTGGACGGCCTTTTGCGCTGATTCCATGGCACCGGAGATCCACGTATGGTGTCGACTTAGGTGCTCTCCAGCAAAGTGAATGTTACCCTCTGGCTTTGCAGCCACGCGATGGAAGCGACTGAACTGGCCAGGAAGAAACATTGCATCACCCGTCACATACTCATTGCTCCAGCAGATGTCGAAGCTATCCACATACTGGCTATAGATATCAACGCCCGTGTCCGCGAAGAAGCGCTGCAGGTCATGCAGCGCCAGTCTGACGCGTTGATCGCGCGGCACTGACTGGATGCGGTATGCGTCGTTCATCCAGCAGTAGAGGAGGAGCACTCCCGATCCGGAGGTCCCTAGGTCGTTGGATGGGTAGACAATCCATCGGAACCGAAGGTCGGTGGCGCTCTGGCCTCCGAACGATGGGGCATTGAGCTGTTCCCAGAATCGCGTGCGGAAGTGTAGTCCGATCTTATATAACGGTTCGAAATGGGCGCTGCGAATCGCTTGCTCTTTCATGAAGCTCCAGGTTGGGCGTTCCCGGATGCCCTGAAGGGCGGCTGGGGGGATGGCCAGGACGACCTTGTCGAAGGTACCGGTGAAAGGGATGGGCCCATGCGCGTGGAGGGTGATGCGGCCATCGGGGTTCTCGATGAGACGATCGACGGGAGAGCTGGTGTGGATGTTCTGCAGACCCACAAGCTTGGCTGCCCCCTGCGTGAGACGGGACATACCATGACCGACGGTGAACCACTCGCGAACATTGAAGTCTAAATTCTGCATAATAATTTCCACGAAGCTCAGGTCATATTGGTTGGTCTGACTCGTCATCAGTTCGACAAAGTCAATTACCTCGTGTGGCCATTGCTGGACTAAAGCCAGATAGCTCCGGAAAGAGAGCATATCGTACTTCATAATCTCGGCAAACCCCTTGTCGAAGTCTCTCTCTAAAAGCTGCAGCCACGGCGTGACAACCTCACCCAGGAGCTCCCGCGCGGACTTTCCTCGGTAAGGCTGGGGGATCCCTAGGCGAGATCCATGCTCAGTGTCACTGAGGTCTGCTTTGTGGCCGTGGACGTATGCGATGTTGTTCTCGTGCTCGATTATATAGGGGATCAGCTCGACTTTGTCCTCGGGCTTGCCATACGTGTTCAGATACTGGACAAAATGAAAGACGCGATCATGTAACGACGAGCGAGGAATTCGCATAGCTCCCGCTTCAAAGTAAACATCTTCGTCTTCGTTGAGCGGTTGAAATCGATGCGTGTAAATTCGGCCTCCTATCCTGGAAGTGGCTTCAAATACCGTGACATTATGTCCCTGCCGTTGAAGAGACAGTGCGATGTAGAGACCGGATATCCCAGCTCCAACAATACCCACATTCATAGCGACTAGCAGAAAATAAAAAAGAAAGTTAGCGAACCTAGATGAGAGGATAACTCAAGAAGTTTCTGATGATGGACAAGCACAGAACAGTCTCCATCTCCGAGTTCACCCACAGACTATATACTGTAGTTACAAGTGGAGGGTGTTCAATTATGGGGTCATACTAACAAAGAGTTACGAATAATTATCGGCCGATCCGATGCAAGCCAGTAGACCGACTTTCGTGTATTGTGATGGACGCGTCAATAGTCTCATATTGTAGGTCAATGATGAAAGACCCACGCTGTCGCCATTTAATTAAAGAGAGCCCGAGGCTGCACGTTCTTGTCAAACGCAAGGCGAGCAAATCTACGTAAGTTCAGCTTACCCACTCTCTTATTGCCTCCTGCCAAATCACCTCCTGCCACCAGGGTACCCTGAAACATGTAGGTACATACATTAGGTATTTGGCTGCCTTGCATTGCTGGTTAATTGGAGGATCAAGGCATAGTGGCACATACCGAATAATCCCTAATATACTACAGAGTGTACTACCGCCAGTAAGATTTGCGATGGCAATACCCATCTATTGGGCTAGTCACTTATTCACATTTCCTTAGAAGGACGCTTTTGGTCTTCCTGGGGTTTGGGTTTCTATTCTTGGAGGACCTGGACTCTTCTAGATGTGTCCATACGAATGAATCATATGCAGGGAAAGCTAGATATTCTCCGAGAAAATATGACCTCGGGTCAATTCGGACCTTAGAGTCAAGCAATAGTCTCACAGGTAGCCAGAAGTCTAAGCAGGATTCAATAATTGATCTACAATACAGGCATACTATTACGGTTGGCAACTGCCTATCAGAGCTGTCACCCTACCAGATTTCTGGTGAGAGACGTCTCTGGTGGCGTCCTGAAGAAATAATAGTTTTAGTCTAATTATACGGAATGTGCAGTACATACTTCCGGCGTTGGTTCGACGACTGACCCAGCCCATGGTAGAGCTGCATATGCTGCGTCTAATTCTATTCTCGGACAGCTACAGAAGGCTTGGATTGACATTGCGTGCGTTTTCAGCTGCTTTCGGCCCAGCTACTTCCATCCTTCGATATAGATCTACCGCCATTGCATATGCCGCTTTTGATCTCGTGTGTGGTCCTCATGTAGGATACAAGTATACATCCGGCCACTGTAGACCGGGCTACGGGAATATACAACCTTCTAATCCCATGGGTCTGCGGCTGTCTTCTGGTGATATTTGCTCCGGGCGCGAATGAGTGGTCCGTACCGATAGAACATCCACGGCAGTGGTGTCATCGCGAGGGAGACGAAACCCAGGATACTGGTAGCCCATGAGACCCCCAGGCCCTTGTACATGTCTTGAGCGAAAAGTGGGAACACAGCACCAAAGATAGATCGCAAGACACCATTCGCAGCCAGAGCACTAGCGCCGTAGGGTCCATAGCAGTCAGTGAGGTAAGCCATAATGCCCAAGAAGAGAGGGATGATCGCGAACCCAAATGGGGCTCCGGCGATGATCCCGCAGATCCAGTGGGTCGGAGGTTTGGCGGACCAGCCGAACCAGAACAGACTGATGGGGATGAGCCAGGCGAGGATGATCAGGTGGGGCAGGCGGGCCTCTGGATTGGGTCCAAGGCGAAGCACAAAGTGACGGTGGATTACGTTGATGTAAGGAGAGCCTATAGTTGCTAAGGTCATGCCGACGCCGATCCCGAGAAATGAAAGGCCGGCCATTCCGGGACTCCAGTCTCGCGTCTCCTTATAGACGATCGGGTAGGCGGTGAAGTCCAGGTAGAGGATACCGTAGATGAAAGCCATGTACAGAGAAAGCAGGAAGAGAATGGGCTCCGTAAAGAGCATGAGCCACGGGCGAGTCAGACTGCTGCGCAGCTGCTGGCAGACTTGGGGCTGTCCAATCTCATTCTCACGGCCCAGACGCCGGGCCTTGTCATAAAGAAGCTTGGTTGGATACGTTTCGGGCAGGAAGAACAAGACAGCAACGTAGACTACGCCGCTGAGGATGAGTACCACCCAAAAGTTCCAGCGCCAGGGCGCGTACTGCGAGATGAATCCACCCACCACTGGGGCAAAGACAGGGCCTAAGAAGCTGGCTGCAGAGAAGCAGGCCATAGGCACGGAGCGATTGCTCTGGGGCCAGAGGTCGGTGATGGAGCCACCCGAGTTGCTGACGGTGGGAGAACCGAAGAAGCCGGCGAAGAAGCGAAAGATGATGAGAGAGGTGATGTTGGGCGCTAATGCACAGCCGATCTGAAAGGCTACAAACAGGCCCATTGTCAAGCGAAAGATTTGAGTCCGGCCCCTGGGAGGATGAAGGATTAGCACTGTTGGAGTGTCAGGCATTGGTGCCCTACGGTGTGGGGGGGAGGAGGAAAGCAATCAGGCCTACCAGATCTCAGAGAGCGGCGCAAACAATAGAGATCCAAAGCCAAAGCCCAGGAGAAAAGTCGTCACTCCAAGGGTCGCCACAATCTGCGAGCATCCCAAGTCTTGCATAATATCCGGAAGGGCAGCGGTGTAGATGCTGGAGCACCAGGCCACGGTCGCCGTCATCATCACCACAATGGTGGTGCAGACCCCTACTCGTCATCACTCACTCGTTAGCTGCCTTATTATTCACTCAATACAAGCACTATACGGACGCGCGGTTCTCTTACACTTCTTAGTTGTGGGCCATGTCTTCGGATTTTCTTTCACATCCAACACAAGGTGGTCTCCCGTGGGAAACATTGCATCAGCAGATGCAGGTTTTGGTTGCTCTTCGACTGAATTCATGTCTCCCGTATTCCCCGTTTGCCTCTACAGCAACGGAGTGAGAGGGGGGAGTTAGTGTAAGCATTCAATTTAAATACTGGGCCATGATTGTCTCAGGGCCGCCACAAAGGACCAATAGAGCCACCAAGATGGTGTTGGACAAGGGTTAGAGCATCCTAGCTTGTAATGATTATTAATCGATAGGGATGGGCAACTGGGGTTCTTCTGAATGCGTATAAATTAATAATGATAGTCGTGACCCAAATATCCTTTGATTGGCCCATTGCTGACAGAATCCACTACCGATCTCCCGTTATGTTTCCTATGTATCCTCGGAGGAGCATTGAGATGATCCCTATTAACCTCATAGCCACCATCAATGGGCCCCTTTCATAGGCGCAAGGCATAGATGGCGACCGGGAGGATCCGAATCACCTAATGCTAGCACTGTCTACTCTATAATTTATTATTTCGAGCCGAAAGACCGGGAGTAGTGGGTACGGCGTTTCATTGAGCTGACAAATATAAGTGGTGATATCACGACATCCATGGCTGTGAACCACTATGCAACATCCGCATAGTACATTGAAGGCCAGTGGGGCCAGCTGCATTCGAAACAAATTGAAAGGGCATGCCAGAGAGACAAGTTACCGATCTGTTCTTCAATGTCTGTTGACGCGTCGCTACTCGTTACATGCTGCTGTCACCTCAAATTCGTATAAGGACGATACTCGTTGAGAATATTCCTCGCAAGGAATTATACCATATGCTTTGACGCTCGCGCGATGAGGGCTTGTCCTAAAATGGAAAGTCCGCAGATCGATCCCTAGGGCTTCGCATCTCGTAAGCAAGGGAAGGTGTGGGCCCTAAAATGGTCCGGCATGCGTGCCAAAAAAAACAAGGAATATGCGGTAAATATACCGCACGCCATCGGCCCACCTTCCTAGATCTTCGAAGTTGGAAGGACTCTGGACAGGATACTGAGTGGCTCGAAGTATATCGATGGACGATACTGAAGGGCGGAGTTGAAAGCATGGTGATCCTTAGTCAATTTCAACTTTAAAATGGTGCAATCGCTCGATGTTTCGATATTTAGATGTTAGGACCCTGATTTACCTAACTATACTCCGTACACGCGGCCCGATCCCTCAACATCCCTACTTAAGCCTTTGATCCACTCCCCTAACGCAAACCAAAGGGATACGTCGTGGGGCAGGTTCGATAGTGGCTATGCGCTTCTGGATCGGCATACAGCAGGTCATTGTGGGGACTCCTCCTGTTATTAGATATTTCTATTACTCATGTTTATTCGGACTTCGTCCAGTTGCAGAATGAGATTCTGGCCACGTGAAGATCCACAGACTTGTCCATGCTAGATGAACCCAAACGATTACGGAAAGGGCAGAGCAGACGCAAAGGGAGCCTTGAAAGCACGTTTGATTACGTCTAGTATGTTTTGAGGGTCCTTCAATCTTACAAGCTAGTGTCGGTATAGGCTGTATGTGCCTTCTGCGAGACACCATCACCATCATGGGTACGTGATCTAATCACATCTGGCTAGCTGCTCAGTTTGGTAGGTGTAAAGAACAAGGGGATCTTATGACACCTCAGATTATTCAAAAAGGCTATATATATACTTATATCACTAAAGGCTGAGAAACTTTCATTAGTGGTCGATCGCTAGAATATAGATCTAAGTTATCAATATATTTATCTAATGGCGGCGTCAATATCACATTCGCGCAGTAATGCAACGACCGGAAAACAGGGAAGGCTTTGATTTTTAATTTTATTTTGGAAGACAAATTAATAAACAAACAAACAAATAAAATCAATCTATTCTATGTGTGAATATTATGGTCTTCCTATGTCCTAAGTTCTTACAGTGAACCCTAATTGTTACACTACATCCTGGATTCAATAGATCAGCTGAATGAAATAGCTCAAGGTCACAGCGCCATATGCAAATATGGTTAACACTGCAGGAGCTAATTCTTTACATACTTGATGGGTAGGATGAATATGGCGATACAGAATGTCAATCATATTATACTTTCAAGAGCCCGCCTCTAATACCCAACTGAACATGTTTTCCCTGCAACTTATACTCGTTTATTGAACATAACAAGCATGACAACTGGAATATTTCCCCTAGCAGCTTACTGATCTACAGTAGTGCTAAGATCGACCGCTTATTCTGGTGGTGTAATCTTCTTGCGTTAGTACTGCAACGGAAAAACTATCCATTTCAGTATGGCCGGTTTCAACCTGATATGCACGGTTGATATTCCTTCTCCAATTAACACAAACCTTAGAAACCGGTTACACTCTCGCAAATATCTTTCTGTTCACCATCAGTCGAACAGACAAAAGCAACCCCGCACTCGCCAGGGTCAGGGATCCGGCATAAAAGATTGCTGGCCGAAACGCCGCAAGACCGGCGTCTGTGCCGCCATACGCGTCTAGCAGGTATCCAGCAATAGGTGACCCCTACTATAACATTAGCATTTACCGAGCAACGGAGGGTGAGAGATATATGCATGAGATATTACCAGAAAATACCCAAAAGTCCAGGATGTAGACAACATAGACATAATATTCGCGAGCTGTCCATCCCCGAACACCGCGCCTACGACGACAGGCATGAGACTGAAGAAGCCACCGGAGCCCATTCCATTGATAATAGCGAAGAAGATAAGAAGTCCGAGAGAGGATGCAAACGGCCAGAGTGCCATTGCACTAATGCCGATAACGGTGAGAGAGAGGATCATGCTGTTGACTGGACCGAGGAAGATATCCGCCCCAAAGCCCATTCCGATACGACCGAGAGCAGAGGCAAAGTTCCACGCTGCGAGTATAGATGCAGCCACTCGGCTGGAGAAACCGATTGATGAGATATACAGCGGAAGTAGGAACGGAGGGACAAAGAGTGGGAAGGTTGCGATGGCACCCATGAGTAACATGAGAATGAATCTTAGACTACGGAAGAGACGCCTGTTTTTGTGTTGGATGTCAGTGAAGAGGATGTTGTCGGCCGAACGGGGGTTCTACCATTGTATGCTCGACACGGCACGCGCGCTTCCTGCGGGCGCTTTGAGGAAGTACGATGCTGGGATGCAAATACCCCATGCCATGCCTCCGAGGATTTTCAAAGCTCCCTCTAGCCCAGTCACGCTAATCAGCTCTTCTAGGGAAATCGCAATCACAGCAGAACCTAGCCCAGCGCCGCCATAGACAAGACCAGTTGCTAGTCCTCGTTTCTTTTTGAACCATAGGGACGGTACTGTTGCCGCCGGCTGTGGGTTTGTGTTAGAATCTGACGATATCATGCATAAAAATGGGTATGTTATTACCAAGAAGAGCATCGCAGCTCCAATACCAAATAGAAACCCCTGTGTAGCAAACATGGCAGGAACTGATTGCGTTGACCAGCCCGCAGTGAACTCTCCAAGACCCAGAAATATGCTCCCGATAAAGGCAGTGGCTCTGTAGCCGATGCGCTTGATAATCCGAGCTACTATCATGCCCATGAGAGGAGACATGGCTGCACCCAGGGATCCGATGAACGACAAGGTCGAGGCGCTAGCGAGATGCGCATCGGCAAGATGAAGTTGCACAATGCCATAGGAGTATACCAAACCAAGATACACAAAGAATATAGCTGATCCGGCTGCAACAACAGGCCAGCCTTCCTTTCTGTCCCAGTCGTTGCTCAGAAAAGCCTGGTCATGGGAACCCAGCCGTTCATTGCGCCCAATGTCGCTGTTGACCCGTGACAACTCGTGGGAAATGCCATCCGCGTCGCTGGAAGGATGGCGTATGATGGCAGGTGGTCGTAGGCTCATTATATCTGCGACGTCTGCGTCCTGTGCTGAAGTTATGTCGCTGTGAAGACACCGAAAGCGTTGCATGGTGACAAAGGGATTGTGGAGAAGGACTAGAATAAAATCCTTCTGAGTCATAGATTTATAGGAAGGGGCTGCTCCGTCGGAGTCCAGGTTTTTCCTCTTCTCCTGTTTCGTTTCTACCTAATTGATCTTAAAGGAATAACGTTCTTACTAGAGAAAACCAATTGGTGATTTGCTTTTTTATAACCCACTATGTATAAGCTAGCTTCAATCACTCTGCCCAACCGTGATATCACGGAAATAGTACATACAATGCTTCAACTTCTGGATATACTTTGGAACGGGCTGAAACCACGCCCTATTACCTCATGGAGGGCATACCATGAAATACTTAAAACCTTAAATGTGTACCCAAACGTATTTTATTTTATATTTGTCAAAGTGTGGTTACACTCACTGTCTTTAAAATACTACGGATGGTTGGGGTGAGCCAGGGAAGCTGGGGCGGGGAATTGAATGGGGATGTGGGCTTTCGTCAATAGTTAATCTTCACCACGGAAACCTGCTCGATCTTTATGCTAGGCATATTGTAAGCCATTATTTCGAGATATGAGCTCGATATAAAAGAATCTTTTCGTGTTTTCACTCCCAGACAAACCAAACAGCACTGGCACCGGCAGCAACCGAGCAGTATACACCAGGACTATTATCCGAATACCGGATAATATTGCCTTGGCCTCTAATCCGAATCTCTCATACCTCTTAAAGAAGTGACAATGCCAGACTACTACGAAGTCTTCCTTATCAGGACCACACTCGCCATGCAGGACCCTGACCTCCCTGGACCAAGGTTTCATACTACCATTTTTGTCAAAACGGGCCCGAACGGTAATGGTACTATTCACGAAGTCACCGGCGATATCACCTCATCGGAGGGAATGTACTATACTCGTACTTTTAGTGATGCCCCAGAGCTTTCCCCGGAATTTTATGCAAGCCAGAAGTTGGGCGTCACGCAAGCATGCAAACATCCCGGCGAATGGCAACGGGTTTTAGATAGTGTACCAACGCCGCCACAGCAGAAAGCATTCAATGTGAAGACAATGAAGACGGAACCATTTAAGACGAAAGATCCGTTGACTTTCTATGAGCCTGGGGAACCCAGACGGCCTTTAATCAAGTGTACCGAGTGGACAATTGAGAGGGCAATCCCTGCTCTAAAGGCGAATGGACTGATCATCGAGGGGTAGGGTGTTTCACAGAGTGAAACAGGAGCCTGTTAAGCTGTAGGTAGGCTTATGGTGTCGATCAATAAATGATGGTGTGTTTTGATAGTTGGCTATGACTTTATTTGCTTCTGGTTGTTGTCTTAACTTAGTTTGAGCCTTTCATCGATTCCATTCTGATATATTGCGTTGAAAGTCTCACTTGCATATACAGCTTGCTTTTGAGCATCTGAAGAAACTAGACGAAGTGTAGGACTTTACTCTATATAGGAGATCATGGCAAAGATGCTATGTACACTGTAAGTTCACTCATGCCAACCATCCCCTGCACCCAACATCCAGTTCACAGCAACGAGCTCCAGTCCATGCTTCTGCACCCACTCAGCAGCCTTAAACGACCTCCGAGCCGTAAACTCTTCACCTCCCACATCTTCCTTTGAAAGTGATAGGCCGTGTGGCTCGCGAAACAGCAAAAACAGGTACCGATGTGGTCGCGAACTAACGTACCATTATCTCGTAAGTACGTACACAAATTAACAGTATAAGTAAGGGAATCTTACTCATCTTTAGGCCCCGGGCCAAGATACTCTGTTAACGTCCGAACAGTTTCAGGTGCTCCCGACGGCTGCAATCCGGAAACGACCCAATGCCGCCAGTATGCGAATTTGGGGTCATCAGGGGTCGGTGCATCTGGGTCTATCAAGAGCAAGGTATATTTCTGAGGAGATTCAAGGTCTGTCTTTTGTACATAACTATTAGCTGCGGGCGGGGAAATCCACGTTAATGCTGTATAGTAACATACCTCGGCTGCAAAAGTGATTTTCGGAGCTGATTTGCAATCACTGACTCTGAACAGATTTCCCAGAGAAACTGATTTCTCGCCGAATGCGACCTGAAGCTCTGTTGTTGGGGTAAAGTCCTCGGGGATGAGGGGTGCGGAGCTAGGGAACAGGCCTGCTTGGCGCAGGGACGGGATCAAGTTCACCATTTGAGTTTCTGACATTTTGTTACTTTTATAGGCTGCTACTATGAGGCAACAATGCCTATAGAAGAGGGGGGGTGTAGTTGTATAAATAAGCGCGTTACTTTACGTCGCAGATGGTTGGGATGCAGACTCGGAATATCAGTGGTGGAAGAATCCCAGTGATTCCGTCTTGGCCCCTGGAGATCCAGTTAAATGTATGTACATTGGCCAACTCTGAAAGAAGCTGATTTCCCCTGGAGACGAGAGATAAGAATGAAAAGACACTTCTCATTGACAGAGTTTGACGCCAATGGTGGATACCAGTGCCATCCGGAGCGCTTGGACGTCACTTATTACCAATTCGTTAATCCCCGCCTACATGACATGACCAATCCACTCAGTCATGAACGTAGTGTCTAGGAGCTTCCCTTTGCCGTTAGAAAGTATTTTCCCAGTGCTTAGAAAAGTGATTCAGGGATGCAAATTTAGTAGAAACGAGGAGGGCTTCATGAAGAGATTAGGAGGATTCTCACGGCATTTTTGGGTCCTGTACCTGGAGCGGCTATAAAAGACTGGATTATAGTGGAAAGCTATTAAATTGAAATGGAAGTATGAGTAGTAGAGTATGGTATATAAGTCTAACATATGCATTCGTCTATTGAGGAAAAAGCAGCGCTACGCTGGACAGATAATGGGAAGAGTAATCTTATAGATACTGTTCGAATAGGGCCTTCAATTCAAAAAACTCTGCTTAGAATTGTTCGGTGGTAGGCAGGATTCCAGCTTCTCGAATGATATATCCAAGTAACTCTGATCCCTTGATATTCATTATTAGTAAATATAGAATAAAATGAACTCTCCGTAACAGAAATATTCATACCTAGATTCCCCTAAACTAAAAGAGTTGAATCCCTTCAGTTTTGATGATTCTGAGGAATACGTCTTGGTTGCTAAGTACTAGAATTTGGAACCACAACTGAACCTTCCCTCGTACCATACCGTTCAGGACCTTGCAAGGTGCTTTTCCATGGAAAAGAATAATATACTGCGTTGGGGATTGTAGTTCGATTGGAAAGCCGCATCCGCAGTAACAATCCTCTGTCTATACTTCAATTAGCCATTGGTCAATCATACTGATTGATGGACAATAACTTATGATAGTTTCAAAAACTCTCGAAAAACAAGAATCACCCATCAATGCTTTCTTTTCTTGGGAGAGAATGACTTCTTCTCCAACCCACTCCAGCTTTCCCCTCCCAGGTGAAGTCCCTTTTCCTCAACCAGGTTTACAAAGCTTTTGTCCTTCTCTAACCGCTTCAAGTCGATATCCAATGCTTGCGCCATTATAGGAGCAAGATCATGGGCAGCACAGATACGAAAGTCACCGCTTTCGGAACGTTTCTTGTTCCGTCGATCGAGACGCTTGTTCAATTCCTCTTCAACGAGCTGTGTGAACTCTTTGCCGTCAATGATGGTCTTCTTGATTGTCTCTGCTTCTTTCGGGGTGAAGTACGGTTCGCCGATGAAGGATGGGTCAACGATCTTCTCGAGCCGTTTATTAGAAGCTGGTTTGTCAAAGCTCTTGAGATCGGCGAGTAAAACGTGTATTCGATACCAGAGGCTGAGGAAGATTGAGGAGTCTTTGAGATTTGCCACGGTGGGATTTAGGATGTCGGGAGTATCTTCAGGATTTGTGTTGTCCGGTGTGGATGATGATGGAGCCATGGTTGTAATGATGCGAAGAAATGGGATCTTTGTGCTTTTAGTTGCTCGTTAAACTTCTATGATTTTTTTGAAGGAACAGTAAAGAAGGTTAATGGGGGGATTCTGGGGGGTTATTGGAGATCTTCTATAATAGGTATAAGTCAGGGGAGAATGAATCATTGTAAGGTACCGTGACTATGGTAGCTTACTCGTCGATTGCTTCATTCACTTGTCATCAAGACGTCGGCGGTCTTCTAACTTGACAGTATCGTCACATTACTATTACCGGCTAAATCAGAGTTTAGAGTCACTCTTTGTATTGTTAGTCATGAATATCCCAACCTTTAAACTCAAGATAGTGGCCTTCTTCACCAATTAGAGCTGATGTGTTGGGAAGTACAGCGTTTATTGCTATGGTCTCAGGGCTCAAATGCTAAAACTAGTCATGGCAATAACGGGAGTCATATTTTAGGATGACTTCCTTTATATGTTCACTGCTCATGAAGAAAATGTCTTGGTTTTCGGTCCAGCCACTTTCATCCTTCGATATAGATCTACTGCCATTGCATATGCCGCTTTTGATCTCGTGTGTAGTCTTCATGTAAGATATATGTGAGTATACATCAAATTGCATGAGAGACAGATTCTCTCCTGACTATAGAAATACAGGAATACATATACCTAGATACCTAGATACACAATGTTCCTTGATGATAGCCGGTGGTGTAGTTGCAAGACGTGCACGGAAAGCAATGTCCATTAACACTGGTATACTTAGGGTTTACAACGGGGTATTTATGTATATGCATAGCTTATGTAAGGGGTACTACACTAATGCACTGATATCAAGATCGATATGAAGATCTATCGTCATCCTTTATCAAGTTTCCAGTGCCCTCCCTCAATATATACCAATTGACACCCTACAAATCAATTTCCCTAATACGACAGCTTTTACCCATCCATCAGACCCATAAATCTTACAGGACAGTTAACCCACACAAACCAATCAACTCAAAAACCCAACCACCAAAACCTCAACCACCTTAATAAAGAAAAGAAGAGAAAAATGCCCACAAAAACACCCACCCAATCCGACTTCCCACCGCACCTAACTGTCTCAATCACCTCCCCAAGCACCTCCACAACAACACGCCCGCCACCCAACATCCTCCTCCTCCTGCATGGCATCGGCGACACCAGCGCCACATTCAGCACCTTCGGCCGCGCCCTCAACCTCCCCGAAACAACCGTCCTCACCCTCCAAGCAGCAACACCCCTCCCCTTCGATCTTCCTGGTTTTCACTGGGGTGACGACATCTCCTTCGATTCCGGTACGGGGGCGCTGGACATGGATGCCGGGTTTGCGCGCGCGACGCGCACGATAGTCGACGAGGTGATTCGCGGTGTTCTCGTTCAGAAATGCGGGTATAAGTTGCGGGAGATTATGATTCTTGGGTTCGGGCAGGGTGGTATGGTGGGGCTTGTTTGTGCAAGGGAATTGGGGATACAGCCTAAGGTTCAGGATGTGGGTGATTCTGGTGCGAATGATGGTGCTGGGATTGGGGGCGATATGGCATTATCGGGGGTTATTTCTATTGGGGCGCCGTATCCGATTTCGGGGAGTGTGGTGGGTGAGAAGAATCGGACGCCGGTGTTGCTGGTTGCTGGACGCGATTCGGAGGTCGTGAGTGATGGGGCGGTTAGGAGGACGAAGGGGGTTTTCGAATTTGTGGAGGTCGCGAGGTATGCTAGGAGGGGAGATGGGATGCCCAAGTCTAGGGAGGAGATGCTGCCTGTTATGAGGTTTTTGGCGCGCAGGTTGAGGAGTTGGCAAGGGGTTCCCGAGGGAAGTGTGGAGATTGCTTAGGGTTGTTTTGGGACTTGGTAGAGTGAATCTTATGCATGGTGTGTAGTGATGATGGGTGTAGACTGGGTTAGACGATATTGTGGCGCTTTGGTGGTCTACTATACTATGGATTGGTAGAGGTAACATGAGGCGATGGTAAGTATGGTACATTGCATGATCTACACGGGTCTATGCGATGAAACTCAGTCCACCTGCTCCAGGGCTTTTCTTGCCCGATCGATTGTCTTCCTGGCCTCAGTTTCGGTGACGTCCTCGTTCCGTGGTCCACCTTCTTGCACGACGGCGTGCAGGTGCTCCTCCGTCTTAATCAATGCTGTCCGGCCCTCCTCCCGGACTTCATCTTCAAAGAAAGTGCGGGCAGATTCCCACTTCTTTTGTTGCCGTCGTAGGGCGTATATCAATCCAACTGCGACGATTGTGCCGGTCTCGTACACCGACGCTGTCGGAACGGAAACATATGTCAGTGCCGACAGAGCGGATGTCAAGGTAGTTGTTGACATGCTGAAAAGGACTAGCCTCTGCGCCATTGCCTGCAGGGCGGGCACCGTCGTCTCAAGTAGCCGGTTGCGACTCGTGGTTATCTGAGTCGGCCAGAGCTCATCAGATTCTGGTTTACCATTCGTGGAGTCGTTAGGAAGCTGTTGTGCTGGTGGAGGGGCGTCCTTGAGTTGCATCCCAAGACCAGCCTGGTGGAATCTCCCCGCAGTCCAGATCACCTCTTTCTCTGCACGCGGCAGATAGTTCTTCTCCAGAATCTCCGACGTGATCATGCCTACGTCGTCCACATGCCAGAATAGCTTCCACCAGGCAAGACCCTTCCATTTCTTTGTCGCGAACCCTTCTTCGAGTGAGCTGCGCAGTTCTGTATGTCCCCTCTCCGCCCACTCGGTCACTGAACGGTCTAGGTTCTCCCGGATATCGTCTGAAATTGTGACTGCCTTTTGATCCTGCGATAATCTGTTCTCATCGGCAACAACTCCAGCCTCTGCGGCGTCAATCAGAGACGTAATTAGAGACTTGAGGGAGGGGTCGAGCGCCCCTTCCGCCGGCAACGATGCCAACCAATCTTGAACAGCCTGCACACCACTTCCATTCCAACCACGTTCGTAGAGAGAGGCGTTCTGCACGGATTCGCGGAACTTCTCGAGGGCTTCGTCCGCTCGATCGATGTCTATGAATGCGATTCGGTCATTGCTTTTCTGTGGGGCGGTAACTGCCAAATCGATAGCCCCATAAACTGAGCTCGTTTCTTTCTTTAGGTCTGCCCGAGAGACTAAACCGTTATACGCAACCAATCCGTCCACTCCACGGCCGCACACAACAGTTCTGTGGACTGGGTATCGTACGGCATTATGTCGGCCGGAATGTGAAGTCGGAATCGTCACTGTGGGAACGAGGAATGTATCTGCCGTGTAATGCGCATCCGATAACTCTGTCTCAGCACCCAAGGTGGACACTAGGATTTCAAGGTTGCCTTTCTTAAGGATGGGGGAAGGCACGGAGATAGTAGGGAGAAGGTTGTTCGGAATGGACTCTGATACTTCGCCGTATCTGTTGAGTGTCAGCAAAGCCTCCTATCCGTGTCCCACAACGATACAATCTAAGCATACCGGATCAGTAAGCCCTGCGTAGGATCAGAGTCGTAGGCATCCAGTGCATCCTCCCAGCTCTCTCTTGTATTTAATGGATCGGCGAGTAACAAGCGAACAAGCTTGCGCGCGGCAGTCGCATCATTAAGACCGAGAACTATGGAGATGTCAACAAATATCTGGGAGTACTGTTCCAGGAAGAAACCCACCAGCAACACGGATTATGGGTGCTTCACTCTCCAATCCGCGCAAAGCAAGCTGCAATCGGCTGATATTCACCTGCTCCGTAGCTACACCTTGGATCTTATTCAGCGCCTCATATAGCTCTCTCAAGCGCGGTGGCACATGTCGAGCGTGGATCACAGACGATGTAGTGATGGGACGAGAGGAGAAAAGAGAGAGACGGCTAGCTTCTAGCCGGGGAGGAACGATGCCGTTCCGACGCGTGGACAGGGTCCGTCTCCGTGTTGAGCAGGACGGGCAGTAATAAGCTGCAGCTTTCTCCCCAGCACGCGGCAAGCCCTTAGAGAGCGAGCCGCGCAGTTTAGGAGGCATTGATGTGTGGGGAGAGGATATTTGGCGGGACGGTGGAGGGTATCAGTGGTATATGGATTTGGAAGGGCGGATAATTGAAGTTGGTGTTGAGTCTTGGCAGCCCCGGAGGCCCGTGACTGTCGATTCCCAGTATTACGACGAAATAATTCTTGATACACTCCAATGCTGCATACGGAAGTTTTTTTTATGACTAGACTAAAAAAAGAAAAACTGCCTACAAACACCGCACAGTAATAAACAAAATAGGGGGGTGTCATGGTGTATCGATTCATCAACTCATGGAGCCAAGACGTCACGGACGCCTCGATAAATACAACAATAGCCTGTCGCAGTTCCAATACTCAATGCAATAAAAGCCTGTCTCCTCGTGACAGACAGGGCATAAGATTATGTAGCTGGGCCGTTCGCCAGAGGAAAAGCTCCTCGTTATATCGTCCGACTCAGAGGCGCTTTATACAGGTACGGATCAATATTTGCACACGAGAAAGACCGGTTGAGCAGGCGCAAAATCAGAGTAGAATGCTTTATGATAGTAGTCTTTTGCTCATGCTTCTCGACTCTCTCGAGCAGCATCTCGCTGCCGCCGGCTTCTGCCCGAGCCCGCAGACCTGTGACACGTTAGAGTACGCTCTTCAGAATTGTCTTTTTCACCAAGAAAACTTACATGCTAATCCGTCGGGCCACGGTAGCCAATCCAGCGTCGTTGTCTGCCTCACGTTGAGCACGCTCCAAAGCAGCTTGCCTTTCCTCCTCACTCCGCTTATAAACCTCTTCACTACTTGGGGGCAGACGCTCGTTTTGCAAGTCAACCTTACGGGCATCCTCGAAGTTCGTGATGGCCTGCTTAATTCCCTCTGCTCCCAGCATCAAAGTACCCGCGGGAAGGCGACCACCGGTAGCTGTCTTAAGTTCCGTAACCCTTTCGGACTCCTCACGCAACACCTGGAAGACTCGTGAAAGACGGCCGATGGCAAGAATCTTGTTCTTAATTGCACGTCGCTTGAATTCACTGGATTCGACGTCCATCGGAACAGGGGGAGAGGGCGGGCCCGTAGGTGAAACAGTCGTAGGGGTATCATCTTCCAATTCCTCCTTGGAGCAAGTATTAAGGATAGCAATCAGCATATCGGTAATCTTCTCACCCACGAAGGGAAGAGACCAGGTGAACACATCCATGAAGTTTGGCAGCCAGTACGGGTGAGGAGTGCAGTTGAATTGACGGATATTCATCACGTTGTTCTCGTACTTTAGGACAGCAGCTTTGTTGTTGTACACATCCAAATAGTTCGGCGCACTGAAGATGGTCATCACGCTAGGGAAACCGGTGGTTCTTGTTTTCCGATACATGCGGTACCCAGCATCCTGAGCCTCGTGGGCACGGATAATGGAGAGGAGGTTGTTCTTTTCCAGGAAAGCGCAGGCGGCAGGATACGAGAAGAAGTAGGAGCATCCTCGAACACTATTGTGGACGAAATAGTCACCAGTCTTCTCCTGACCGAATTCCTCCAGAGGATCAGCCCACAGAAGGTCGCACATCAAGCCATGAGTTGGAGGCTCCCTGAAACGATCAATCTGCGGCCTCTATCAGCACGTGTCTTTACTATTGTGACGGAAGTTGCTAGACATACCGACTTGATATCCTCGAGTGTGTGTAATTCAGGACTTAGGCCACCGTGGATACACAGGAACTGCTTGTTCATGACCGCCGCCAGCGGCAAGGAGCAAAAGGATTCGATGCAGGCTTCGTAGATGCGCTCGCTGTATTTGTGCTTACACTCCAGTTTGAAGGTGAAGTAATCTGTCAAATGCCTGCACTCGTGGTTACCTCGCAACAGCCAGAGCGTATTCGGGTACCAGATCTTCAGGGACCAGAGGTAGAGAACACACTGCACAAGGTCAGACCATTTGCGCCACACAACCCAGCGACGGCACGAAAGCCCAATGAACTCACTTCAATGCTGAAATAACCTCTGTCAACATAGTCGCCTAAGAATAGATATCTCGTCTCAGAGGGGTCGCCGCCAACTTCGAAAAGCTTCATCAAATCGTAATATTGTCCGTGAACGTCGCCACACACCGTGATGGGGGCATCCATCTCGAGCAAATTCGGCTCTGCCTTCAACAACTGCGTACCCGCTTGTATAATCCATAGCGCCTGGTCTTCGGTGAGACGACCTTCACGATAAAAGTGCTGCTTCAGAAACTGGAGATTTGGCTTGGAGGGGTCCTCAGGGGACCAGAACTGTTCGTCCGTCGGCGTCTGTAACGCCGGCGCTTGTACCTCTGCAGGATCGCCAAACCGTCAGGATAAAAAGGGCAGAAGTGAAGGGATGCTGCAAGACCTACCTTTGACAACCCGTTCCAAGGTGGACACCTGGGTGCCATCTTCCATGGTATGTAACGAGAAGTCAATCTCCGGGACTGGCTTCTTCTCCGTCACCGCTCGCGCTATTGTGCGGTCCATCTTGAATCAAATTGACTGGAAGGCTCACGACTAGGATTCTGAAAATCGCAAGAATCCAAGGCCCCGGTAGATAGAGCGGGAGCGAAGAAAAGGGGGGTGGGAGGGGAGGAGACTTGACAGCGCGGAGAACCGATGTTTGGTGGGGTTAGAGCGCGGCGGGATCTCACACGCGAGGCGAACGCCCGAGTTGAGGCTGAGATATGGTTGACCCTAAGGTTGGTAGTGTGGCACGTTTAGAGAGAAAAAAAAAAATAAGTTTGAAAATAAGAAGAGTTTCTCCAATTCAACAGGGAAAATAAGAAAGCCAATGAAAGGACAACACTAGCTAAGTGGAGTGAGTACGGAGTATCCGTAAAGGGGCGTTTAAGTAGGCGTGGGTCGTGTGTTAGAATAATTAAGAACAAGAAACAAGGAAGTACGGATAGTCGAGGCCGAGTTCAAGGGCTTTTGAGATGCTCGGCAGGGGCTGAAAGGTAGTGACAGGTAGAGTCAGGGCGGAGCAGTGGTAACCGATAGTAGAGGTGCTCTTTCAAACTCCAATGATATAATGTGCTAAACTTAAGATAGATAGCGCATAAATTGACATCCAGTTCTAGGTCTTTACTACGTATCAGAAATATCACAATACTAGCGCATACCATATAAGGGTCAGTATTAACATCTTTCAGCGCCAACAATATGAAAACGACACAAGATATGGAAGGCAACCAGGCGAGATGCAAAACTAAACTAACTCGGGTGGAGGTCGAGATCAGGCAAATCACACTGAAGTCAAACTAAAATCTGGAGATCCACGGATCATAAGTCATGTATCACAGGATGTACTCTGTATTTGTCGTATTGAAAGGTACCGATGGCGTCACGGGGCTTTTCCCCCTCAATGAATCTGGAGTATAGCCTCCCATTCTCTTAAACAACAACTACTACTACAATAACCCTATTTTCAATCTTAGATCGTCGTCTGGCCTAGCTATTTTCCTTTGACTAATTTCTCCCGAGTTGGATTTTTCTCAATTATCAATAATGTATGAATCCTACCGTAAGTCCCCTCTCATCCCTTCATCGCAGCTTTTATACTAATCATCTATCTGTCCATTTATCCAGGACCGCATCCACTCCTGGCACAAGTCCCCTTGACCGTCTCTCCTTTCATCAACCTCCCTTCCTCAGTCACCCTTCCCTACACCTACAAATCACTTCCTTCCACACTCCCGGCATCCGTAACAGTCGACCCCAACAACCCCGAAGTTAAGCCCCGCTATGTCGTCTCCGCGAGCGGTGAGCACGCCGCATCCGCCGAAGAAATCCTAGCATCGTGCAAGTCTCTTGAAGAACTGCTCAATAAAAACCGCACCGATGCGGAGAAGGCCATTCAAAATTGGGAGGAGTCCATTGTGCAGCGTGACCTCGCAGAGAAGAGACGGGTTGCGCCCGGGTGGTTGGATCGCGACGAAAAGCTACTACAACCGAGTAGATCTATGGCAGGTCCCAGACCGTCAGGGCAACCAGAGCACAGCTTGCTAGATAGCTTGTCTTCGGATCCAGATGCCTCAAAACTACCATCGATGAAGCCGCGCGACGAGGGTGAGGAGCTGGATAGAGTGTTCGGTGGGCTAAACGTAAAATGAGTGATCTGGATCAACTGAGCGTTAGGTACAATCATCCCCCTTGACGTGGCAGCGTCATTTAGCTTAAGTTCCTCTGCCATGGTGGTGAACCATCGGGGAAAGTCACCGATTGGGCCATCCCCATCAAGCTTGCGGTAGACTGCAGATTCAGCTGCACCCCGTATGCAGATTGCAGAGCTTTGGTATGTCAGGATCCTGCGGCCTCAGCACGGACGAAGCTCGCTACACCGCACTATCGCGTACAGTCGGCCGTATCCAGGAAGGATACTATGGGGTTAAAAGAATGATTTTATGTGGGGAAATATCATGTACAAGTTGGGCCCAGTCTTGACCTTATCTCCAGAGATGTCCAATACCCGGTGTCTGCGTTCCTATGTTTGTACTTAATGAACAAAGTGTATTATATAAATTATATTGAATGCTTCATAACCCCTACTCACCCTATGTTATAAGCTAACCTGTCGTGCCATCTTTCTAATCAAAAAGAAATGTGTCACAGTAAAGAACTCCCCCTCCGACCTGGAACGGCAGCCCCTCCGCCTTCATATCAAAGCTTAACCTCCGCCAAATTCCCCGGCAGAAATATTAAACCACCGCCAACTAAACCTCCCTCAAGCAAACAACCCTCAACACCCCTAACAACTTCTCAAACAAACCTAGAAAACAATATGGAACCCCTCCAAACACCACCAGAAACCTCCTCCTTCGTCCTCCTCGCCGACCACCAGTCGCGCACCCCATCCTCCTTCCACTCCGGCCCCGCAGTCCTCCACTACCACAGCAAGCACTGCAAGCTATCCATCCTAGAGCACGAGCTCCAAGCCAACCCAATCCTAAACTCCCTCCGCAACGCAGACACGACACCCACCGCAAACGGAACAGAGAACCAAAACGGCGACGACGCTGAAGGCAAGGAGATCGTCATCGATGGCGTAGACGTCTGGGTGACTTCCGAGTAAGAAAAACCTCTAGTTTGAAACCGCAAACTACCTCAACTAAATGAGACTAATGGGATACGGATAAAAACAGTAAATTCCTCCTCTACAACCCAACCCACCAAAAAGGCCTCTCAATCCCCTACCCCAGCATCTCCCTGCACGCGGTCCAGCGCCTCACGCTCCCAGACACCCAGTCCGAAGTGCAAGGCCTGTACATGCAAATCGCGGTTCCCGAACAACCCGGCGTCGCCCAAGAAGACGACTTTGAAGAATGCATCACGTTGACTGTGGTCCCGCCGCCTGAGTCCCAGCAGCAGCAGCAATCCGAGGAGGATAATAAGCCCGACGAGACGCCCACGCAGGCGCTGTACAATGCTGTGTCGGCGTGTTCGAATCTGCACCCGGATCCCATGAGCGACGATGAGGATGAGGAGGGTGGTTCGGGGTTGTTGTCGTCTGGGCTTGTGGAGATGGGGAGTGGGGATGGGGGGTTACCGCCGCCGGTGGATGGGAGCTCGGGGTGGATTACGGCGGATAATATGCATGAGTTTTTTGATGAGGAGGGGAATTGGATTGGGGGTGGGGAGGAGCCGACTTTGCCTCTTGGGCCTGGTGCGGGGACTGTGAGGGCTCGTGAAGGGGAGGATGGGGATGGGGATAGGGAGATGCAGGATGATGAGGAGACGAAGTGGAGGAGGACGGACTAGACGATGTTTTGGAGGTTATGGATAGATGTGGTTTAATCAATGGCTGATTTGATTGAGATTTGGCTTTGGGAATCGAGGTTATTGTACCCCCGTATGCGTGGATGCATCGGTTATGGGACTGCGTTGGCTTTCTTTTTCAATCCACTTTGGGTCAAACAGTCTACTGTGATGTCTGGAAAAGCGTAAAATATAATTACATGCTATATTATTGGTATTTTGGTTCTGCTAACTTTGCCTATCTAACAATACAGTGGATATCAATCGTTCGCCTTCCTGCGCATCAAAGACTAAAAAAACAAAGGACCCATCTCTCCAGAAACACCCCCAAAGCATAGAATACAACACGTAGCAGCTACCTGAGCCCGCCATACAATTATTCTTTCAAAAATCCGTCCCCATCATAAAGACTTCCTGGCGTCGCAGCACCAATGCCCAATCCCACCGTCTTCTTGACGGGTGTCGAGAATTCCGGTCGCGCACTCTTTAAATGTTCTGGCTTCCGAGGCGACGATTCACCGTGCAGTTCTGCAGGCCCAGATTCTTCGGAGATAATGGATATTCCTGATTTTTTGGTGGGACGACGGCTCGGGGTGCGATCGTGATCCTCCCATATCGGGACGATGCGGTTCCCAGCTCTGCTGGAACTGCGGGAAGGGGGACGTTCGAGCGACTGCGTGTCTCTTTGCTCTTCTGTAGGGAATGAGCCTCCCGTAGCAGGCTCCTCCTGTTCATTCATACGTTGACTGTGATGTCGCGGTGAGCCGGTGGCGGTGCTTTTGGCACGTTGCACAGAGTCGGTTGACTTGCGGTTGGATCCGTGCTTTAAGCTCTGACTGCGAGGGCGGATCGATGGGCTAGTAGCGTTGGCGCCGTTTTCTAGTAAATGTGATCTGCCGCTATTGCGGCGTGGTCTGGCTGGCTGGCTGCGTGGTCCCCTGACGGCGGACCGGCGAGGACTGCCTGGACTCGGGGCGTTTTCCCAGGTCGTTGGCGAGCCGCTGTACTTAGGAGCCATCCAAACTGGATTAGGCTTGTCGGGGGAAGGGGTTTCGGTCAGGCTATCTCCTAGACTAGGGGGCAGTGTAGTGATAATCTCAGGGAGGGTTTTGTCCATGCCAGTGTTCAGCGTACTCAGTACACTATCTATCGAATCATCTCGACTATGCTTCCGCTTCTTCGATGAAGCTAAGTAGGTCGAGTTTCGGTAGGAGGGTGGACGACTGTCACTAGAGATCTCTGTGATGCGTGATACGTCCCCCTGCTGGTCAGAACCGGTCCGGCTCATTGAGAAACCGGACACACTTGAGCGCAAAGACGAGATATTGGAAGCCGATAAATCGGACACATGTGATGCGTGCCTGTCAAACTCATCTAGCTCTTCCGGTTCCTCAACCATTGGAGCAAACGTAGTTCCTCCAAAAGTAATAGGTGGCTGGATCGCTATCCGGACACAGTTCTGTCGTCGATGGCCTTTTCGGGGACGGTTGCCGCCTCTCATAGCGGAGGCTAACGGGGGCTTGAGATAACCATTAGCAGGGGCCAACTGCGATTCTGGGATAGGTGAAACGCTCCACCCAGGAGTACTTCCGCGACCGAAGCCAGGAGACACACCCCCATAGAATGGGTCATTTTCCCGTCGCTGGCTTCCATGCACAGAGTGTCGTTGTAGCTGACTAAAGTGCGGTAGTAGGGCTGGGTTACAGCCCATCATGTTCAACGGATGGATGCGCTCTAGGTCGGTGCGTGGAAGAGATTCTTTTCTAGGAGGCCGTACGTTGAGGGATTCACTTCTCCGCGGGGGCGCGCTAGGTCGTTCCATGGAGTGAAGTGGACTGCGTGCTGTCAAGCTTCGGCGGGGAGAAGTACGATCTGGCTCGAGTCTCTGCACCTCCACCGGAAGTGAGCCTGCCGGGAAAACAAATGGAGCTGGTGGCCTCGAGTATAACGCAACACTCTTTCCAACGTCATTGGCACTGTAAGGGACGAAGGTGGGGCAGGGAGGCAGAGCTGGTGAAGTAAATACACTGTCCATGCCACCTGAAGCCCTTCTGCTCTCATTCATAATAGAGCTATCAGCGGTCTCAAGACTCAGCGAAGAATACCGCAAGGAGTCATTCTTGGAGAGTCGAAACCGATTTGGCGGGTAAGCACAGGGCGGCGGCGGTACTGGTTTGTCTGGAGCAGCACCCGGCGTTTGGCCGATAATGCTTGCCGTTCGTGGCCGCGCGCAAGATAGGTCGAACGATTGATGTCTGTCCTCCATGACTGGGAAGAGGCCACTCAAATGCTCTCTCTGGTATATTGATGGTCCTGGCCCTGAAATTGGTCGTATACTTTGATCAGCGTCATGGTTCCCCTGTTCCCTGTCTGGTGTATGTCTGGGTGAAGTTTCTGTTGGTAATTCAAGAGCCCCATCAACTGCAGAGATCGAAACGTCGTCCCTTGGCGAGGAGCCCCTGCGAGAGACAGGTGGCCCGTCGATACTCTCGGTCAATGGTGTCAAAGAGTTTATCCGGTGTGGCCTCAGCAGCTTCGATTGTCGACGACAGCCCGACAAGGAACGGCACAACGAATGGCCCTTCTCGGTCCGCTGAGATTGAGTATCCGAGTCATCAGCTAAGCTTTCGTGTGATTCCAGCACACCCCACTCGGTTGGCCGCCCATATGGAAGTTGTCCGTATTGCCGCAGCATGGATCCTTCCTCTCGAGACAGGTCTGTCAGTGTCTCTGCCGGGAAGGTCTGCATACCAAGGAATTGCTTCCTGGAGGATACCCGGTGCCGTTTCTGGCGTACCCTAAGCCATACCAGAGTGCCACTTACTCCCCCCACGATGCAGATAGCCGCACAGACTACTGCTATCGCGACAACGGATGACAATTCCAACATCGTTGATTCCTGTTATGGTGGCCGACAGACTTTGTTGAAGGTCAACGTAGGAGCCCATTCATACAGATCTCGATCCTTCGTCTGCTTGATGACTCCAAAGGCAGCGTACTGCTGCCTGGAAGGGTTCGTGGAGAACGTCCGGGCGGCTATGGAACCTCCTGACAGTGCACACAAACACAATCCACGATAGCAACGCAGGAGGCAAAAGACAAAAGCAGATGCATCACAGAAAGAAATGGCAGGCTCCTGGGAAAGGGGGGAGACGTCTGTTATGGAAACGCCACTTGAAGCTGTGGAATGTGGTCGCATTACAGTTGACTACGCGAGGAATGCTGCGATACTCCAATCTCCAGGCCCCTTATCCTCGGGTCTACGATTGCAGAGTAAATCATCGAGTCAGGGGAATGGTTATGATATACAGTGGCGTATTCAAACCATTAGAAAGTTTTTGATGACACCTGTATGTCCACGCCGTGGGAATGGGGCGTTTTATGCTTAGGATGATCCAACAAGCAGTCATCCACGCAGAAGCAATGTCATCCTTCCGCGCAAGAAAGTCGATAGCGCAATATACGCGCCATGAGGTGAAGTGATTCGCAATCAAGGATCATATTTCCGTTGTGCTGCGAGGCAGATTTGGTGTTCTGAATACAAATATAGACATTCGTGCGCACAAATAGGGTAGCCCGTAATTGCTTAGTAACCACAGGCATGCATACCACCGAATAATCCGGGGAGTCCTAAGCGTGCATCTTCGGGGAAACGATCTTGTCCTTGCACGACTAGTGAATTTCCGTGTGAAATCCCTCGTTGTAGGACTATTAGGGCCGTACTGTCCAAGTCCACGACCTGCTGGTGTGCTGTTTGGCCATGATATAATACCTGCCGACCAATGGCCATGGGGAATCATATGCAAAGACCGAGCGAGTTACACATTGTGCGTACTCAGATGTGAGAGACGGGACACAATCAGAGAATGGGGGACCGTAGTGGTTAGTTTAGCGATGGTGGTCAGGTCCCTAGCGACCCGAATACTTCCTAGAAACATCTGCGTTATGTTGATAAATGCATGGTCTGATGTACATTAGCGTTCAACTGCCAGTTGTCATTCGGTAGACGGGTAAACTTGGATCCCATCGAAGACAGATCATTGGCCAGGGCGAGATGCAATGTAGGGTGACAATCCGCGTATGGGAGCTGGAATGATCTTCGCAAATGAAGGGCGCAGGAGGGGCATTTGTTTTTCCTGCGCGGCCTCAGGCAGTCTAGGAATCACGGGAATCCGATTCAGGGACGAGTGGAAGAGCATCATTGGGACCCACTCCAGTCTCCCCTCTCTCTCTCCACCTTCTCCGGGCACCAAAAGGCAAAGCCATCCACTTTCTACTTCAAACTTAACCACCACACAAAGCAGATGAAGATAATCCCGAAGAAGGTCGAATAGAAAAAGAAGACGTGTCGAAACTGATCGGTCTCACCGCAGAAATGACAGGGCAATAATCCATGGGACCGTCAAATCTAATTCTACCGGGACCGGCACGAAAGTTCGCGCGGGATTCTCTCCCCCACGTCTGTCACAATGAAACCCACCTTTAAGACGTTGGGTCCCTCTGGGTCCGGGGCGGCATAGCGTCATAACCCACCGGGGCCCAGAACTCGATCTTTCACTGAGCCATTGGAACAACGTACGTGTTGAGATGTGGAAGGTCCGTCGCTATTGAACCTTGTTGTAGTGTGTATGCGACGCAAAGCATGAACTACATGAGAGGCAGCAGAAAATCAATAATCAAAAATTCTAAACATGAGTGAATAATCACGCCCACCCCGCCATAACTACCTAGTCCCTCTCACCGATCCCAGCTACCCTGTCCGAGCAGCTCCCGTGCTTATATATAGCTATCTGCTGTGGACAGTTCGGTTTTTCCTTTCTTCCTCTCCCCACTTCTGTTTACTACCTCTTCCTGTTCTTTTCCCCGTTGATTTCCACCCTTCTATAGAACACACCGTCATAATGGCTGCCAACCCCGTCCAAAATGGTCTCTTCGTCCACGAGAACACTACTCCCCCGAGCACCCCAGCTTGTTGAGTATGTTCTCTCTGAAGGGCAAGACCGCCATCGTTACTGGTGCTGGCGCCGGTATCGGTCTCGCTGTCGCCAACGGTCTTGCGGAAGCTGGTGCCAACGTTGCCCTATGGTGGAACACCAACGACAAGTGCCCTGAGCGTGCCGCTGATATCGCCTCCAAATACGGTGTTCAGAGTAGGTTCCTGCTCACCCACCACATCTCTTAACCGTCCTGTAACGCTATCATGACCTGGACTATTACTGAATGTATTTAGCCAAGGCTTACCAGGTCAACATCACCGATGCCGAGGCCGTGCAAAAGGCCGTTGACCAGACGGTGAAGGACTTTAACGGCCGTCTAGACGTCTTCATTGCCAACGCCGGTATCCCCTGGACCCAAGGTCCTATGGTTGACGGCCCTCTTTCGCACTACACCGACGTTGTGAGCATTGACCTCGACGGTACCTTCTACTGTGCCAAGGCTGCTGCCGCCCACTGGAGGAGACAGAAGGAGGAGGGAACCGACCTCAACGGCAACAAGTTGACCAACTTCACCTATGGTAGCTTCGTGGCTACCGCTTCCATGAGCGGTCACATTGTCAACTTCCCTCAGATGCAAGCTGCCTACAACGCTGCCAAGTCGGCTGTTATCCATCTCTGTAAGTACCCTCTGGGTTTGATCTGTCTGGGAGCCTATCAGGCTAACGCATCCAGGCAAATCTCTTTCGGTCGAGTGGGTTAAGTACGCCCGTGCCAACACCGTCTCCCCTGGCTACATCGCGACCGAAATCTCCAATTTCGTGCCCCAGGAGACCAAGAACATCTGGAAGGACAAGATTCCCATGGGCCGTGAGGGTCGCCCTGAGGAATTGAAGGGTGCCTACCTCTATCTGGCCTCGGATGCCTCGAGCTACACCACCGGAGCTGACCTGGTTGTCGACGGTGGCTACTGCGCTCCATAAATGATATCCCTTCTTGATTAATTATATCCGGCGATTCTTTTACATATTGGGTTTATTATACATAACGCCTTCAGACGATAAACAATAGACGAATGAACGATCTTTGGATGTCCAAAATTTATTGTGTGTGAAGTTCAAAAAAGTAAATTCGAATTTTGAAACCCTCGTGGCGTTTTCGTTAGGGTTCCTGCACCGCGATCAGGCCTTAAAATCACAGCTATGGACGGTGACACGAAGCCTTGCAGAGGTGGCTTGCAGCATATCATCTCTTGGCCCAAGGACACTGGCGCGTGACTCTGGGCAAATATCCGCCACTTACCGGGTTTGGACTCATTCTTATCAGCCGTAATCCAAACCCTAGTTCACGGACAACCCCTCTTCATGGCCACACCATCGCTCGGGACGAAAATGTCATACTGCATATATAGTGTCCCTGCCAAACAAGTTTATTAATAATGGCAATCTATTATTTACCTCAATGTCCTCATTGTCCTTATCGACAAACTTGAGTGGTTGTTATTCCAAATATAGCCGCTGTGCCCTAAATTTATTGCTCGACTTTTATACTCTTACTACTACACTGCCCCTGGATACCCACCTTGACAAGGAGATAACCATCTATACTACTAAGCTTGAACTAGGGATAAACAACTATACTTTCCAATTTCAAATAACGATATAAATCAACATACTAAGTAAACCACAGACCAGTGTTGAGCAGCACCAACCACCAAACCAACCGACCAACCATGTCAGGTAGAACGTACTAGTATATCTCCGCCACTCGAAAACATCGAATGTAAATACCCTATAATATATGAGAAAAGGATCACGGAGAGACAGTATCCATCTCGCTCGCGATATGAGTTCTCAACCGCCACAACATTTGATTTTCTCGTTGACAGTGCATGTCTGTTCCCGCAGCTAGGATCCGCTTCATAAGAGCATCAGACATAGGTGGTCTGCTTTTGCTCCTAGCTAACACATATAATATACCTTACAGTGTGATCCAATCTGAGTGTTGGAAGCTGTTTCCACTAGCCCCGTGTTAAAATGTATCCATCCCAGTAAATATGCCAACTGTGAGGTTTCGTTTATATTGAGCGACGTATTGTATTGCAATCCGGAAAGACTACCCAAGCACCATGTTATCAGGCCAATTTGTACACAGATGAACTATAAGACAAAGGCACCTACGGTATCAATTATTGTCTCTACCCCAATGTATATCAAACAAACTATGTATCTTATTGTAAGAGGAACCTTCATTTGTGGGCTATTGGGTAGTTCTGAACCCATGGGACGCGCTTGGGTTGAGGCTTGAGAGTTCTGGCCATAGAGATTAAGGGTGCACCTCTCCAGATACCATGGTATATCCCGTGGGAGTTGTATACAGGTCATGGCAGCATTCCAGTAGAGACAAAAAGGATAAGCTGGTCATCGATGCAGACGCTGGTGATCTGAACCACGTATAATGCATATACTGGCCCAACGTCTCACCCCTTGAATACTCAACAAAGTTACCCACCGAACAAGTAAGCAACTAATAGTAGTTAACTTAATTCAATTCCCTCTGAAGAAATTATCCAGTTGAATCCAACTGCGCTAGCACGGCAATAAAATCACCATCACCCCCATTCCTGCCTCTCTGCAAATAATCAGTGAAGCTCTAATAAGACAATTCTATAGTTACAAGATACGCGTCTCACCCATAAGCCCCTCCGGCCCCCAATCACCCAGAGCTACTGTGTGATGGAGGGAAAGTATGCTGACGTTGGGGGAGGATGCCAGTTAGGGCTATTTTGGGGCGGAGAAAGGGTGGATTATCTGTCTCGACTAAAATGATAACCATTGCTCCCTTAATTGCTGTTCAAGAGATCCAATCTACCGAGGACGATATGGATCAATCATATTGCATCTGTGACTTCAGCAAGATGACAGATATTGTACGTATAGACAACCGGACTGGGAATGAAACTAAATTATCAACGATAGATGGCCGTATACATGCCAGTTGGACTTGAGTCCCACGACCAGAGTCACGAAAGGACTTGTGGGATTTGTACAACGTACGAGACGCTGGTATTGCCATGATGAAGTTTTTCGCTTAATATTCGTAAGGTTCGAATCTAAATAGCACGGAGGAGTATCAATTGAATGACCTCGTTATAACCAGATCGCTAGCGGACTCTCAGTCTTGGTACTCTATTATCCGAGTATTGATGGGCTATGTCAAGTATAGAATGGATGGATGGATTAGAAGGCCGGTTCTGTGTTGAAATAATTATCTAAAGTATGCAGGCTTGTATTAATTCTTCAATTATTTCTGAACGGACTCTCCATATATCTTGCCTAGAAAGCCCTCACCGCAATTCCCATATATCCATCCCAAAGCCAAAGCGATATCATTCAACAAGTACAAAAAACTAAGTAACTCTACCGACAGATATCATTATCAACCATTCCCTCCACCGTAGAGCTCCAGTAAAATATTCAGCAAAAGGAAAAAAGAGAGAGAAAAAGAAACTAAACATGCAACCCCACAAACAACCCCACCATACAATCAACCGCCCGATCCCACGACGCCTCCAACCCAACCCCCCTCTCAATCCGCGTCCTCAACTCCACTTCCCACGTCGGCGTCGGCGGTTCCAGCACCTGCGGGTAGATTTCCCCCGTCTCCGGATCGAAATACCTCTCCAGCGGGGTTCTGGGGTTTGATGCGGGGAATCTCGGATCGTCGGTTGATATTGATGATGGGTAGGAGGGGGTGGTGGAGGAGGTACCGTCGTCGCTTGGGGATGGTGGGGTGGGACTGTGTATTTTGTTAGTTTTTTCTTTCTTCCTTTTATTTATTATGATGGTTTTCTGGGTTGGATTTCTTTTTGGGAATGGTTGGTTTTGGTATGGGGGAGGAAGAGCGTACCATTGATTTTCGAGATCTTTGGGTTTGGGCTCGAATTCGAGTTCGGAGTCACATTCAGTGTCGTCTGTTTGGATATGTAGTTCGACGTAGTGATTATCAGAATCAAACCATCGAGCACAGTGGATTAGATAGTAGATGATCGAGGCTCGGTTTCGGAAGACGAGGAATATGGCTGACAAAATGAGACAGGTTGTTGGGTAGAGGATGACCATGGGTTCGGCCATGATGGTTCTAATATCTTTGTCTTGATGTTAGTTCTTTATATCCTGTGGATAGTTCCTGTCTATGAGATTGTATGTCTTTATTTCGTTTGGGACTGGAAGAGTTGAGTATATCCATTGTTGGTGGTGAGGATGTACTTCCATATAGAAATGTATAAAAGTCGGAAAATTGCCATAGTGAGAATTAGATCTCCTAGTTGAGTACATCGCTAGAGTATGGAATAATCCCATCCTGTTTGCTCATTGAGATATTGTTCTATTATCTATTGTATAAGATGGTGTTTCAGAATATCGGATGCAATGTAATGCAAGTGATGATCTCCGAGATGAAATGTACAGTAGATCTGGAACACAAAGCCCTCCTGCCGATCCCCAACGCAGACAGAACCAAACAATCCAACAATAGCATAGTAACAATAACACCAAACTCAATATGTTTGAGACTCTGACAATAGCCGAAAGAAACATAATCGCTTATCCCGCTTGACCCCAACCCAGTGATAGGGTCACGGGCATGGAGGAGAAAGTCAGGTGGGGGGCCATTTGATGTAGATCGCGGATTCTTGACAGACGTCATAGGAATTGTCGGTCTGGCAAAGATCATGAGCAAGAATAGTTTATAGAGAGGTGGAATCACTGTGTTTTAGATAATTTTGGTTTTTGTTTTATTCATTTATTTTTTTCTACTTGGTGTGTTTGTAGAAATATAGGAGATGACGATCCCATATTGCAGTAGACGTCCAACACCGCGTACACGCATGCAGCGTCAGCAGACCGGCGACCGACATAAGACCAGAAGATCAAGGGTCAAGACAGACACTCCCAATATGAAGCTCTTAGAACGAATAACAATGGTATGTATATTGTCTTCAAAAAGAAATAGAAAAAGACCGTTACTAACGCGAGCAGAATATCGCAATACAAGAAGCCCTAACGTGCACTACCTGCACGATCGATCCACCGGCCCCAACTTTCGGTGGAGACCCTGGCTCGGAGATAGATGGACTAGACGAAGACGTTTCGTTTGCTACTGAACAACGCGCCTGGCGTGAGGAATCTCCTCTTGGGACAGTAGTCGCGGCCGGCATTGAAGAAGAATCCCTCCTCACAGCACCCACACCAGCCTTTACGTCCGCGTACGAACGGTTGATGACGCCCTCTCAGATCGAGCTTTACGAGGAACGAATAGATCGATTCATCTCTCAAGACCCTAACAGGGATAAGGAGCTCGCTCGGTATTATGTTGACTATCATATCCACGTGCATTACATGTCTCATCGGGGGATGTTGAGTCTTTGTCGCGACAACGATGACCGGGATGAATTGAAGAAATGGATGTGGGGTCTGAGGAAGTATGAAGAGATCGAGCGCATGGCAGGGAATTCAGAGCTGCAGATACCTGACTTCAGCATACCGGATAAGGTACCGTGGCCTGACGACTGCGAGTTGATGGAACATGAAGAGGGATTGTGGCGAAAGTGGGAACCGAGTCGACAGAGGCAGGTGCAGAGATCGAAGTTCAAGTGGAAGAAGATCGTGAAGGAACGTGAAAAGCAGAGACAGTCACAATTCGTACAGCTACGACTGGCGCACCAGAAATGCAAGGTGCAAAAGGTGAACATCTACTGGGGACGGGGAATACTCCGAGAGGTGGCACTGGACTCGCCGTGGTGAAAAGATCAGGCGATAAATGTACTCTAACGTGGAAGGCTCAACACAGGACATATTGGCTTGACTGGGACGGTCATCCCTCCGTACAGTATACCAACTAGAAACTCGATCAGTATCAGCACAGCTGTCAAGGAGGGACCCATGGTACGTGATATTGAAGAGACTTAAAGAAGACCAAGTGTAAAATCAGATAGAAAGGTATCCAGTATCCGAGAACGCCAACTATTTCCTCCCACTCAAGTAGTACGGATATCAAATGAGAACATCGACAAATGAAGATTGCAGGGAGAATGAAAGAAAGAAAACGAAAGAAAGAAAACGAAAGAAAGAAAACGAAAGAAAGTCCGAAAGGAAACTAGACAAACGACTGATCCGAGATGTTTCAATAGGACGTGTTTTTAACGTCCTATGTACCATCACCAATTGTAAAATCTTGTGAAGCTCGAGCTTGAACAACATGTAGCCTCGCCAGCCCGATAGTAGGCAGCGCATTTCTCAGTGCCCGCTGAGCAATAACTGTGAGACCACATGGGATTGGTGGCTTTCCATGTCTATACTTTCTCTTCTGTCCCGGTCATTGGGACGTCTTGGGAAGACTCGCGGATAGGCTGCTTCACATCAGGCGGAAACGACGACACATTGTGCGACTCGGGCTGTTTAGCTTCGTTCTGGGGCTTGCCGTCGGGCCGCTTCTTGCCCAACCGCTCGCACCAAAGCTCCGCACTGACGAGAGTATCATTCACCACTCCGCTCACCTGCGCCATCATGTCTAGACCTTCCTGCGCCAGAACCAAGATGCGATGAGCGCCGATCGTGGCGTCAGAGGATGCCGCGCTCGAATCCGGTGGAGGGTTCGACGTCGAAGCTACCTGGAACCGATGCGGCAGGGAAGTAAGGTGTCGGCGAACTAAGTTCCGGGCATTCTCCGGCAGTGCGCCTCCGGCATACTTGGAGACGACATCTACAACCTGCTTCAAGGTTGATAAGACGTCCTCCCTGACAGCCTGGATACGCTGGGACAGCAAGGAGGTATCTTGGCTAGTATCGTTATTCTTCTTGGCATTATCCCATTCCTTCAGGGCGCCCTGCAAGGCCACGATGGCTTTGCCCAGCCGTCCGTTTGCCCATCGCAACCAGGTCAAACAATACTGCAAGCTGCGGAGGGACTCCTCGCTCATGGCAACACCCAATCCCGAGGTGGAGATCACCAATCGACTTTGCCAGGTGGGGTTCGGTCGGGAAGAATTTTGCCGACCAACCTCCTCGTAGCTGGGCGACGTCTGGTCGTCATACGGCGGGAGGGGCTCGCCCATGGACAGGTCGGAGGAGCTACGCCCGCGACGAGACGACATTGTTTCGTCAGAGCCCTTCTCCAGATCTACTTCGGTTGGATGTTTGTCCCCGCTCACTTTGCGACGCTTCGACCGTTTGGGATCAGTTGAGCCAGATCCACGACGCTGCAGCGCCCACCGAAGGCCGCTCTCGACTCCGGTTTTGCGGCCAACCGTCCCAACGGTATTGGCGACGGGGGAGCCGATGTTGCGTTCGAGAAACTCGGCTCCCGATTTGAAACGAGGTGAGTATGATTTGGAGCTGGCGTACGCCGAGACGGATCCGTTGATCGCAGAGGATATCAGAGGATGGGTCGAGGTGAGCAACGATAAGAGGGGTTCGGGTTGCGGTTTGGTATCAGAACTGGAGGTTTGTTGCGACACGTTTCGAGGAGGTTGACCGTACTCTGGGACGACTCTTAATTAGCATACTTGAGCGATCTCAGGAAGCGGGCTCCTAGATGAAACGAAGCAGGACTGAAACGGCATACCCGTACGGAGCCCCTCGAGGGCCTGCGCTGCCTCAATATCATCCATGGAGAGAACACTAGTAGCTCGACGTGAGCGATCCTCCGCCACTGTGGTGTTATCAACATCCATCATGGAGGAAGAAACATTCTGGACGGAAGAATAGCCGGATGGAGGAGCGGGGAGGGTCGAGGTAGTCTGAGGTTTGCCGCTGTTGGCCGTGTTTCGGAGTGAGGAGACGGACGAATCGTTCGGCGTTGAAATGGCGCCTGAACGATTGTCCATGGAGGTCTAAACCCGACTAGTAAGGATCCAGATGGTTTAGACGAGCAGTTTGGGGGGAGCGATTTAGCTCTATTGAATTTGGAGAAGGGACGATCCCTTAGGAAGCGCGCACTAGACTAAGAAAAGACTAAAAAGAAGAGGTTGAGAAGGGCAATTAATTGATCGAGTCAGTGACGGGACGTCTCTCTCTCTCTCTCTCTCTCTCATGTGCTCTTCACGTGAAAAATACCAACCCAGCAAACAAAAAAAAAAAAAAAAAAAAAATTAAGAAAAATAAAAAATAAAAAAATAAATACCGACCCCAGTTGACCGGCAAACTACACGGCAAATGAAGGCCAAGTCTCCAATACGTACTCTCCTCAAAAGAAAAATAAAAGATGGATTTATAATTAGAACTTCTGGTCAGCACGGATGATGGTTACGATCTTGCACTTCTCGTGCTTAATATATCATTGGTACTAACGATAGAGTAATATTGGACTTTCCTCCCAATTACCACCCATGATAATTAATATATTCCGCCAGAACGCTCGGAGCATCAACTCCCATGCGACCTGTACGGTAGAGAACTACACTATGTAACCGTGAGATGCATGAACTCATGAAGTAATTGACAGACATTCCAAGCGAATGCAACTTACCCCATTCTATCACATGCCGAGCAGCTCGGAAGTGGAAGAATCTCAACCACCAACTAAACGACACTAAACCTTCTTCCCAGTGCCGGATGGGGATGTTTGCCGTCGTGGAGGGCACTGCAATTGGGGTTCCAGCAGAGCCAATTCTTACCAAGGTTATATCCATACCCAACATCTGACATCCAACATGATTCATGATTTGCTTCCGCTTTTCAGCCTGGGGCAAAATCGTGACATGTGATTTGCACCTGAAAGGAAAAGGGCGACAATTAGCCGCTTGACCGCCTTCTCTATGCAGCGTCAGACACGTCAGGTTTCGTCAAAGCGTCTCCACTCCTTCGAACCAAAGCAAAAAGTCCCAACAACTTGCATGAATTGACCGCCTTCCTGACTCGCTGTGATACGTCAACCCGGCATCCAATGTCCCGATGAGGAAGATCCCAGAATGCTAGTGTGCACGGTGATGACCCTGAGGATCTTTGATCTACCCTTCAATGAGCGAACGAAAGTCTCGCTAAGACATGTCCCGGAGGAGTTCGTCCCCCATCATGACAATACCCCTGAATGCACCTTTGTTCCTACTATCCCTTCGAAGTTCGTTCGAACATGATTAGAAACTATTCTAATGGCTACTGCACTTAAACAACCGAACTACAGAGATACCCGTGTTTGTTAGCCGAATCCCTGTTTGCAGATCCTCCCAGCCGCTGGCCATGGTGTGCACAGAGACGCAAAATTCTAGAAAAGAAGTACCGACAACCCACGTCCACTAGTCGAATGGCGATCCCACCTTGTGGAGGTCCCGTCCCACACTGGACACTGCAATACCGATGATAGACCGCCATCATGGGATGTCGTTGTGACGCATGCTGCACAATCCAACCGTAGTCTCGCAATTTTAAGGGGTATGCTAAGGTTGAACCCCTTCTTTCCCTCCCAAGCTGATAGGAAGTCAAACGTGCATTTCATTCGCTGTGGTCAATTCCCCCAATTTGTAGTGCCAAAACTCTTGCAAATCGACTTCGATTCTATCCGAAACGATAAACCCTTTTTGCCGTATCTTGCGAATAGTGCCCAATAATTTCTCCTGTGCATGACTTTGGAAAACGTGGGCTCCGGCCATTCGGAGAGGGAATAACAGGAGAACTGCCGGGATATATGTATCCGAGAGAAGACTTTGAGACAGATCCAAAATTGTGGCGACGTGTTTGTCGACTTCACTCTGGTTAAGCTGAGGGATTGTCCGTGTCATCCAGCATGAATAGAAAGTAAAATTTCTGCAATGATATAAAAGAAGAGCTTGGTGAACGACGACGGCCAATTGGATAAAAGCATCTCGCGGCAACCTTTCCATGTGGCTTTCTCGCCAATTGAGTATCGTTTCTTTGATCTCGAGTCCTTCTAGGGCAAGAGCGTCCAATCTGGGATCAAGGGATCTCAATCCTTGAGGAATGCTTTCAATTGTGTCAAAGAGCCTAGAAAGTTTAACGGTATCCACCATGGAAGTCAGTAAAATCGACTTGCCTTTTCGCAAATGTGGAAGTTTGTATCATGAGCATGAGAATTTTCTTCATGGGATCTGGCCAGCTTTCTTGCGTCCAACTCCACTGCCATTTGTCTGGAAGAAGGGTAATATCGTCGCCATAAAGAATGGCTCTGTTGGTCTCAAGAATCCAAAAAGCATCGATCAAGCTCTTCGTGGGCAACGAAAGCGAATTTGTATGTTCCAACAGGAGCAGCATTTTGGATGTACCGAAAACCATGTGGTTTGCAAACGAGTTGCCGGAATTTTCAGCCATCAACTGTGAGAATGGTTAGTGGAATTTGCGGTTCCATGAATATAATCATACTTCAAAAAGACCATGGAGAAATGTGCTCCAAAACACGTCCTCTCTAAAGATTAGATTTGCCGTCGAGATTGCTGAATGCAGAACCTGTATTGATCTACCGCAAGCCCGGAATGCAACTTGCTGAGACTCAAATTCGCCATATGATCTGATAGAGCCTTTCCTACCGGCTTCCAAAGCTCCGATTGCGATAGCAATGTGTAAAAGCAAAGGGAATTTGCCAATGACAGTAACTATGTCTGCATTTGTGGCAGCAAAGCCTTTGCTAAAGTGGCATCGCTGAAGGAAGGATGCGAAATGATCCAGATATATGGCACCATCATGCTTCCGCACTTGCATGGGAATCGTATCAGACAACGCATGTCCCGAAACATGAACGAATTTCACTCGTGTCTGTTCTGGCCGCTGCGGCGCACAGATTTTCTTTGTCCGTACACATCTTTCGCAGGGGTGACCTCCGTCACACTGTATATCGTGTGAGTTTGGCTGATCTCATCTCATTGAGACAAAGTGCTGGTTGCTCAAACCTTTACCCGTCGGTTCGCACAAGGCTGACAGCGCGTTGTGTTTTTGCGCTTGTCCAGAGGCCCGATGGTACGTCGAATTATTTCGCTTGGTTTACCCATAGCTTCGCTGTCACGGTTTAAATTATCATAAAACATCCAACTGCGGCTGGAAAACTCTGGAGGGCTTGCTGACATTACATTTAATACCCCTTACCGGCCCACCCAACTAGCCCACAGCCGCCTGTAGTGAGGCAACAGTCTTATGAGGTGCCAAGGAAAACCACGCAGCCGACAGAATGATTACAATCCTCAATGCGAGCACGCCGCGCAGGTTGACGATGGCTTTCGAATAAAATGAAACTTACTTTATCGGAGATTAGCTGATTCTCGGCGAAAATCCCGATTGAGAGGTGTCCTTCTACACAAAGATGAGACTCAACACTAAACGATGATTGTGTAGCGGAGTGAAGCGTAGCAAGCATTATAGGGGGCTAGTAGAAATGATTCCTAGATAACTTAAATACATTGCATTGTCTAGACTTCTAGATCATCTGAATACACTACACTGTCTATCTAGGTAAGGTAGGTGATCTAGGTAGACAATCTGTAGGTAGTGCTATTGATTCAGATAGGTAGTCTAGACAATGCAATGTGTTTAGACTATCTAAAACTCTAGGTAGTGTAATCAACTCAAATCAAGCAATTTGGTAAGTTAAGACAAGATCAACTAATATACAGGTCATGGGATCCACCCGCTGGGCAAGCCATCCTACCAGTTCCTTGAGCTGGTACCCCCTAGTAGAAACTCCTCCCCAGCCTTTTTGACACAGATAAGTCAACTATGATCCTATGATGTAGAAGCAGCTTAGGCTTGGATGTTGAAGTATTCAGTGACAACTCTGGTACGCAATTCAGGAGAAAATAAATCATAACCAACCATGACATTGCAGTTGTTCACATAGACAGTCACAGGGATAGCGCCCTGGTACATGATATTCCACTGATGTGATTTATTCTTAGCTTCAGTGCCTGATTTAAAGCCGAACCCGGAAAGGGCTACTTACAGCTGCCACAGGATCCTCATTGAATCGTCGCCGGACCAGTCCGCCAAAAACAGCACCATACTGGACTAGGATATCTTCAGGGAACAAAGGGAAGCCCGGGTTGACGAATCCCTTCCATATAGTTGTCTTGTTGGATTTGTGGCTAAAAGTGGTCAAAGTGTTCTCCACCAAGCCTTCCTTGGTAGTGTTTGCGTAATTGAAGAAGGACGAGGCCAGGCTACCCTCGAAGGCTTCATCAGCCCGAACGATATTCTGAGATGGCGAATTATAGATGAAACCACTCGTGATGTGTGTCAGGTTTTGATTCCTGTTGCTCTGTTAGTTTGACAGCAGAAGTAGGGCGCGCATCAGTATTTGTCGCCTACCACTTGTGCTGAATAAAGTTGGTCTCAAACTCGGCCTTTATGATAGGAGGATCTGGCTGTTTGAACCCATAAGAGAATTCGATCACCGAAGAAGGGAATGGACGGCAGCTTGAAGCTCTCACTGGCAGCACGCCAGCGGCAAGCGATACGGCGAGTAGTTGAAAGAAGTGCATAATTCGAGTGTTAATACTGACGACTGATGAAGACAGGAGATTCTTGGAAAGGGAGAAGGTAGTTTCTGTGAAGGACTGTCCTTGTCGGCCACTTTATACTTCCACAAAGCGCACATAGGCATGAATGCGAGGACCGTTCTCCAAGAACCGAACTGCATCTGCCCCGAGGCGCGCTCAATAGATACTGTTCTAGGACACCGAGACTTAGGCAACAACCCAAAGGAAGTACTGCGATGTGGCCAGAGCCATGAGTTTCTAATCATAGCCTGGCCGAGTGTAGGCTGTGAGTGCGCTCAATTATTGCCTGATTTAGTGCATTACAAGCGCGTCCTGTGGGGACACAACCCCTTTGGTTGATCGACTCCTCAATCATAGCATTTCAACTCGTCATTCGCAACTCAAAGCTATTAAGCTGCAAGAGATAGCATTGAAGTCTTAGGTTAATGAATGCATGCTATATTCCCGAAGTGGAGCTTTTTATGGGGCAAGTAATAATTAAGATGGCACTTAGCCGTTTTAGGTGGAAACCACGCTCGAATATTTCCCAAAATGGTCAAGTTCCCATGAATCCAGAAGGCGCTTAGCTGCTTGGGGAAGTATAGGGCCACCTCACGATCTTACGAAAGAGCCAGGCACAACATGCTATACTTATCTCAGACATCTAGAGCTCTAAGCCTGGCAGCCATAGGCAACAGAAAAATGACACTGTCTCAGGATCGGCGTGTGAAACCCCCAAACCCTTACCTCAACATGGTCTTGCACCGAGGGAGATAAGAACTTTTAACTGTCCATAAAAATGCTCGAGGCCGTTACGTATAAGGAGCCGGTGAATAAGAGTGAAAACGTCCTTCCTGTCTATCCTACTCAGATATGTCGACTCAAAGAATCATTATACTCATGCGGCCTGAGCCCAGCATGAGCTCGCAGTTAGTTGTCAATGACGAAGAGCAGTACGCGCCTCACACTAACTCAGATGCTGATATTGTCTAACCAATATTCTAGACCGTCTCAGCGCACACGAATCAAGATTCAAGCGACCTTCCAGATCGCTCGCCCTGCACCAAAATATTCACTTCATCTTGCTCCGAAGAAGAATCCAACAACTCGTTCCAAATAATCGACCAGTACCAGTACTGGAAATATACCAACCGAGATTTCGCAAGTCAATGACCCGCGACTTTCATCAAAGCGTCAACTTGAGGACGGGTGATATTCATGCGACTATCGATAAATCGTACATTACCAATTCGACCGGGCCAACAAAGGACTTTTCCAATGCTGAGCAGTATGGCGATGGTGCCACTCTATAGAAGTATATTGTGGCAAGTTGGCAACAATGGATCAGAACGACAAAACGACGTCAGCTATTCATTTCCACGATGCCTGACACAGCTGGCAGCCAGCGCAGGCACAGGACCCGCTAAATCGACACACATTTACCGATTCACCATCAACGACGAAAACAGAGGCAGTTCCGACCCAGGCAGAATGATCCTGCAATGGGAAAGATGGAGTAAAGAAAATGTATTGACTGGTTCATCAGATCCAGGGCAATTTGTCCTCCTGTTGATTGATCGAAAGGAGCGGCGGAACAGTCGCATTGCTACCATGACACCGGACGGTTTAGAAATGTTTGTCCGCAAGCCTTCTGTTTTCGAGACCTTGCAGGTATGTTTTGATTTAACGGAGCCTGTTGTATATACGAGGGTGCAGGATCCTTATGAGGCATTGGAAATGTGGTTCTATATGCAAACCCTTACGTTGGGGGGCATGGGTCCCCTACCAGGAGGGATGGCTCAATAAAAGCCGAGAGAATTGAGAAATTACATCCAAACGAGTAGCATCATCTTGATTTTAGTAAATCCAACCATTTAGTACTTCGCAGCTCCCAACTCCAGCGTTTTTATCTCCAACGCTAGTAGACGGGAATAGTGCCCTCTTGAGCATATGCAGTTAGTATCTAATAGGGTTGATCACGATGGAATCTGGACACTTGAACAGGTACCGTCCCATACGGGGACGAACCCCTTCGCCTGAAGCCTATGCTTTTATCACAACCAGATTCATCCACATAGGCAAGGTGGTGGAACAGAAATCTGAGATAAAGTAGAAGTATTCATCACGCACATGGAGGTTGCTTAGGAGTTGTTCATGGGAACGGTATCTCGGACGGTGTCTCGGGTATCGTTGGCTTTGCTTTGCTCGATGGGTAAGGTCTCACGAGCTTTTGTGGGAAATGATAGATTCTGGTTACTTCCAATGGTAACTATGTATGTATAGCACTAGGAATGATATTTGATTGAGAACTCCAAGAACACGAGAAGCCCGGAGTAAAAGACAGCAGACCAATGTCTCACTCCACGGACAGATCATCGTCCGAGTCATAGTACCCTCCAGAAAGTTGTGTTGCCTGCAGCATCGCTATAGCATCTGCGCCTTCATATTCATCACCACCATCACTGTCTTCGTCATCCACCATGTCTGTGGCTGTTAGCCTTGCGACCACCTTCTGATTCACCCGGTAACAAGCTAGAATTTCATTCACCACTGATCGTGACGGTACACTACTGGATTTTAATTCGCAGAGTGTCTCTCCAAATGCATGGAAGGCAAAGCTCGATCCCGGACGCTTCTTGTACGAGTACGAAGCGAGCAATTGGAGCCACGCATTCTTACTATAGCGCCAGACAAGGATCATAGGGTGATCACCCTCGGGTGGTGGAATGGCTTTAGCCTGATCAACGATCTCCAACGAGATAGCTGAGAATGAATTTTCGCCGGTGACCGAGCGGGTCCATCTGTCGAAGAGATCATCGATTTCTTGGGCGACATTCTTCAAAATCACATGAAGTTGTCCACCTTCACGTCGGTCTTCCTCGGCCTGCTCCTGTGCCTCGTCCCACGGCTTGGTAAGATCTCTATCATGCTCGTACATGGTCCCCGCTTTAGCTAATAACCCCTCCAATTGCCTTAGAACATCATCCTTCTCTTTCCGAGCAACTTCGAAGCGTAGATAGTCTATTATATTGGTGAGCTTGGGTCTTCGGCTGGGGTCCTTGTACGCAGGCATGTGCCGTGCCCTAGGGCTAACCCTTTTGCGATATGCTCGCCACGCCTGTTCTGATAAGCGGACCCCTCCCTTACGACCGTCCACTAAAAGACTGAGGAGATAGGCGAGCTCTTTGGCGTTCGGCGAGTCGATTGATTCGTCGTAGGATATCTTCTCGTGCTCGACAGTACACCTTCCCAGATTAGACACGGTTAAGTTGAACGTAAAGGTGCTTTGAAGAAACTCGTCCCATGAGTCAATATCTTTCATTGGCACGTTATGTTTCTCAAGACCAAAGTGCTCCGCAGGATATTCCATGGTGGATAGGTCGGAATTACGAAACTTCTGGACAATATTTTGGTCCCAGCAAACCCACGGCATATCGCCATCGTAATCGCCGCCGGATAACATGCGTGCAAGTGGCGTTGTCCCAACAGTAGGGAAAACGATAACATCTTTGAAATGCCGGAGCTCTGGCTTCCACACAGCTCTTCGTCGCTGGATATCAGATGGTACATGTGCGGGGAGCCGAGCTACGAGAACGTCCAAACCGTCGAGTAGATTGTCTTCGAATTGACCTTCAGGATCACGCCAGTTACTGGAGAAGCCAAAGTGGACTTCATCCTCTTTTAGAACCCCATATGGGTCTGCGATACAGAATGCATAGGTGGAAAGAGGTACTTCAATATGCAGTTGTTCTACATATTGATCAATCAGACCTATTAGACATTTCCTCAGACGCTTCAGAAGAGGGGGGAAAGTTCGAGGTGCAAAGCTTGCCTCTGTCAGTCGAACAACGGCCTCCGCATCGTCGGCCATCCATTCCTCCATGCGTCTGACCCTGTGAAGCATTGCAGCGCTACTACTTTCTGCTGATGGCTTCATCTTTTGTATTAGACTGCGACAGAGAACGGGACTGTCCGATTGGACGACAGTAGCAAAGTCTTCGTATACCGCCCTGATCCCAGCTCGTGTGAGACCGGCGACGTATTCCTTAATATGCCCTCCGTGCTCTAAAATAGCCAGAAGTTGGGTGTTCAGGTCCACCGTATGTAAGGGCTTGGACCATTTTACAACTTCGAATGTGAGCTTCTCTTCATCTACAGGCTCTTGCCAACCCTCCGGGTGCGGCTTGATTTTCAACTGCGAATCAGATATCTGAATCCACACGTCACTCCCTGTTGAGATATCAGAGTTGTGCTTATCTACCATCCACAGACCCTTGGCCCCGGCAATTCTGCCCTGAAATGCACTAGGGGTGGTTCCAGTAATGCCTAAAGAGTCACATATTCGGTTGGCTAGACCCCTAGACATCAGCGCGCAACCGTCATTCATTACCTGTGTGCCTTCACGGTCTTCTAGATGAATAATCTGCGATGGCTTCAAGGCAACAGTTGCGAAGGTCTTCGAAAGCCCCAATGATATACGCTGAAACAGTTTGCAGTTTGTCTGCTTTGCATTATCGTCTCGCGACATATGCCAGTCGAGCAGGGAGTCCAAGCTCATGGGGGTGTGGCTCTCACTATCTTGTTTCGCGAGAGGTATGGGAGGTATGTGCGTGTTCTTATCAAAGTCCACGCCATCGATCGCGAAGAAGTCCACCCTGAACTTCGGCTCAGTCTTCACTTTGCGTCTCGACTTGACCTCTTCTACAAAGAAGGGCTTCCATGTCCTTCCCAGACACCGGTGGACATTCTGTGTCAGCCATAGGGCTATACTTTCTCGTAGTAGAGAAGGGTCCGATGGTAATGGGAAATAGTGCGGGGGGCGCGACGGCGCAGGCATTGTCAAGCTAAGAAATCTGTCTGATCCAAAACGGCGATGGAATCGACATGTCCTCTCGGTCTTCAGTGGATTCAAGTTCATCTTGAAAATGCCTGGTTCATGTTCGTTGCACCATTCTAGATCGCCCGTAAGGACAACCACTTCTGAATGCTTATCTGTCTTAAAGCTGCCAATAGCAGAATCCCAAGCTTTGGTGGTCGGCTTTTCTGGGAGTGGCTTCCCATTGCGTTGGTTGTGGCCCTTGATCCATTCCCAGAAGCCATCGCGTGTTTTGAAGGGTATGCTGTTACCAGCCAGCATACGGTCAGAGGAAATATTCCAAGCTCTACCTATCCTCTCCAACTCGTACCGATATCGTAAGGGTAGTGAGCCCGGAAAGGAATATGTTTGCGCAAATGGCCCGTAGTGAAGGAGGTCATCTATCAGTCGCTGCTCAACAGATTCGGGAGGCTCATGAACAATACTCTCGTCCATGAGTTGCGACCTCTCAAGTGCTATTTTCAGCTCCTGGCTGAGCATATGATTCACCACCGAATCTTCGTAGTCCGAGTCACACATGGGCTCAGTAGCGTCCGTAATGGTTGATATAAATGAGGTATCAAGTCGGTCATCGCGAGAATCAAAAAGAGATGACGGCTCGGTGGTTGCGAAACTAACGTTTGGGTCGTCCTGTGCAGGTGGCACTGCATCGTATCGTCGAAGCTTATCAGGTGCCGTTAACCTTTGGACAAATGCGGATGGCCCCCTTGTAGCATTAACTTTAGGGCTTTTGAAAACCTGAGCTGGCCCTGGATCTAAACTACAGCCCTCTTCATCTTTGACCAGATCCAAATCGTCCTCCACAGTAGATCCCAGCTCAGGGTTGTTTGCCGGAGAATTTGGGGCAGTGCGGAACTCGTCCTCCTCCTCAGATATCCTTCTTTTGAGCCCTTTCGATGGGCTTAATTGCTCTGTGGCTTTTTCAGGGATCCCATCAAGTCCTTTGAAGAAAGGTGAATAGGACCCCTTAGTCAAGATATACAGTTCATCCCTGATCAGTTTTGCTAAGTATATGAGACGCTCGTCTCGCTCCGACTCGGACACACTGGCATAACAATTATTTGTAGGAAAGTTGCCATTGGACCACTCTGGTCGTGATGCCACCCACTCCTCGAAGTTGTTGAGAGTCTCATTTACGTTGGCATTCCGGTCGTAGTGAAGCCGTTTGATGCCCAAATGTACTCGCCATCTGAGCGACTTTCCATCAGGCTCAAGAGATGGTGAGTGAATCTTCGGGTTAGGGATATCTAAACCAAACTGTTCGTTAAGTTTGTCGATCAATTGGAATAAATCCTCCCCTCTCTTAGGGGTGTGAGGAAACGCCATATCCTTCAAGTGGGGCCTCTAGAGAGTTAATTTGGAAGGGTTATTCTCCCTCTGGCTAAGCTATGATGGCGTATCAGATGTAGAACCACATTGCCATGTTTCGATTGAGGTAGGCACTGGACATGGTGATTTGAGGGGACGAACACTTCACGCACATATAAACAACCGCACAGTGGATATATTCAAAGTTATTGTTAGAGCTATCGCAAGACCAATTATTTACTCCATAACCTCAGTCTGGGAGCAGTAATCGATATCCCGCAATGGAATGTATGATGGAAGACAGAAAATCCAGCCTCGCCAGAGACGTAGTGCAAAGCAGACATGGAGGGGGCAGGAAAAAAGTACTGTACCTCCAGCGTTTGCAACTCCCACGTTTCAACGAATCACGACGCTGGTGGCGCCTTAGTACCCGCTAAAGTCTTAGCACTAGACTGTTAAGTATATCACTCAACTGACAGTTTTCCTAATCTATTTTATTGCATTCCGCATGTTGCCCTGTGAACACCTACTCTGCCCCCCCTGCCAAGACAACCCGGGTGTCGAATTTCAGACAATGACCGTTGCTGTTGCTGAGTAGAATTAGACAAGTAGTAGGACATGGAGACGCCCTGATAAGCAAAGTTGCTTGGGGGAACAGCCGAGTAATATCTGATCAATCACACCTGTTTCTGTACCCTCTCAGAAGGTAGACCTCCCCCAATTTTTTTTTTCTTTTTCTTTTTGTTTTTTTGTTTTTTTAGGGGCTGTTTTAGGGTTATGTCCACTATATCTATACCTGCCTTCAGGCACTTCTACTGCTGAGCAGTCTGAGCAGGTAGGCAGGCAGATTAGTAAGATCGAGCAATGATAATCCAACCAGGTAAGTAGGTAGATAAGCAGTTCAGGCATGGCACGTAATCTATGCGCATAGATAGATTAGTAGAAGAATAAGCAGTTTTGGAAACCAACTAGTCCAAGCAGAGAGGTAACAACATGTATTGAATCGGTCTGGTTACCGAATGGCTTTGCCGGCAATCGGTGTGTTTGGCTTTTCGCATTGTACGACCGAGTGTCGGTCCTGTCTATTCAGGGATTATGCATTCGGTAGCCGAATCAATAGATCTCTTAACATAGAGCACGTTCCTCCTTCATGTGCTAGGAAATTCCAGGAATTAACCCCTTCATTCAGTATCCTACTGATTTTTGAGGTGATGTACGCCTTCCTAGCGAATCATCTACATGCCTTCATCGATCTCAGGTAAATATTCCAGCAATGCTGGGTCAAAGGTTCAAGCTCACATGTTAGATGTTACTTGCGAAACCGGCATCAAGGCACTGGCGGCGTTCTGAGTTCTGTGACAGTCCGTTCTGGGTCACCAAGTATAACAATCGCCAGCTCTTCCCTGCAGGAAACTACACAAACCAGTCATTACGCGGAACGGGTATCAAGTCGTGGATCGAAAAGAGCCGGGATATGGTTCGGAACGAGGATATTGTGGTTTGGCACACTTTCGGCTTCACCCAACAATCCACGTGTGGAAGACTTCCCAGTCATGCCGGCTGAGATTGCTCAAGTACACCTTGTTCCGTACAATTTCTGTCTTTATAACCCAACCAATGATGTACCCCCGTCCACTCAAGATTTCAAACAGAGCAATGAGTATAAGACGCCTGAGGGTTCTCAATACTCAGGGCCGTCTGGTCGCCCTGGTAATTGTCAGAGTCATCTGTGAAGTGTTGCTCGTATGTCATATATGTGATCAGGGTGGGAAGTGAATTGAAGGATCACAGATGTTATTATGACTATTTATCAGGCCGCGTTCAGCACAATGTAAGAGTCTGGACAAGATTTTAGGTAAATGCCTTTTAGAAAAGACAGTTGCCGAGTGCAGACTCGTGACGGTGAGATATTTCTTCCACGTGATGTCAATAGTAGTGATTGTATATCAGCATCAGTGTCTAGAGAGGTTACTATGATTAGTCAGTGGCTCACATTACATTAAAAGGCAAGAGCAGAGCTCTCAAGTCCACCGAAAATGGATAGGAACCCAGTCTGCAGGTCAGAAAGGTCACCTAAGTGCGGCAAGCATCCAAAAAGAAAAACCTGACTAGGAGGCAGATGACGGCCATAAGAGTTGGAAAGGAGGGTTATTACAAGTTGAGACGCCGTGACAGGTATGCTTAGGCGATGATTCTCTTGCTCTTCGTTCATTTATCTTTCCTATGTATGGGATTGAGGCGTTGGCAATCGGACCTAGATTCTGCCTCCCCAGTGAAGAACGACACACCTAGTACTCCGGAGTAAGTACTCCATAATTAGGCTCTAGCAGGTTAATAGAACTTCGATTGATTGGTTGACTGATAGAATGGATCGAAAATAAAAAACGCGCAATGAGATTTGCATGGGTATAAAATATGCAAATGAAACCTATGACATGGAGAACAGAGAAAAATACCATCTGTTTTACCATTCTCATGAACCCGTATACAAGGCGGAGTGGCGATCTAATAGCCTGTCCTATCGTCTGCTTTCCCTAACGTAAACAAACATAAACGCCAGTCTAAACCCATATCGCAAAAAGTGAGGAAAATAAACATCCGTGGCCTCAGGTCAAACTGATCATACAGGCGTCTACCGCATGTATAGTGAGTCGCTGGACTCAGTTCTTGGGAATATCCTAGTATACAACGAATCGGTCGACTCTGTGCGTGGGAATGCCCGCTGATGAACTTTCGAAACCATACGGTCGGTGTATACACCCTTCGCTGTGCCCCGAACGACGGTCTCAAGATACTCCCTGAAATCCACTGGCCTGAAGTCCGGGTAGAGGTCTTTGGCGATTAAATATCCGAGGTATCTTGCGTTTTCCGGGGTGTTATCACCCCGAATACCCCAAGACAACTGGTACTCAGCCAAATACCGGGGGATGAATTTGACGGGATCGAAGGGATAAGTCTCACTAGACTGTCTGGCGGCGAGTACACGAGTGTAGACGCTTTCCTCCGGAATCTATATAGTTATAGATCAGCAAATGTCGCGATGTGCGACAGCGTCCAAGCTACTTACGTAATTCCTTTGGATCTTCTCTTCGCTGATCTCTTCCAATAGATCGTAGATCTCATTCTGTGTCTTAACGGTGTTGTATGCATAGACCATCTTGTTCAATGTCCGCTCGTCATCGATGATTCTGGCAACATAGCGTCCAATGTCTCTTAAATCGGTCAAACCCATAGGGGTATTGCCATCGCCGACGATTTCATTATTGGCGGAAGTCATAGCATAGTCGGCTCTTCCGGACTCCAGGCGAGGATACGAAAGTTGGTACCACCAGCCGACATCAATGATGGTGTAGGGAAGGCGCAATTGTTTAACGTGGTTGTAGACTGTTTCTTTCTATAAGAGGGGAAATGGATGTCAGTGACTGACGACAGACTCTTCCTTCGCTTTCATCGGTACTTACTTCGTCCCTCAGCCACATGATACCACCAGGGGGTGCCACGGTGATGAAACCACATGGAACGAACCGCCTAACTCCGGCCCTCTTCGCAGCTTTGGCTAGAGGAATTTGATCCTGCTGCTCGGCAGGACCAACACAGCTGATGACGACATCGATTCCCTCGAGTGCCTCGGTGAGAGATTCTTCAGGGCCTTTTAGATCGCATCTCCGGATTTGCATGCCGCGGTCTTGGAGGGAAACGATGGCGGGCTTCTGCACCGACCGGGGGCGGACGAGGGCGTAGAGTTCCTACAGTCACGTGAAAGTGACGTTAGAACAAACGGCTGAAGTTGCACAGATCAGAGGACTGGTTTCTTACAAAGATCGGATTTTCCAAAAGTCCATTTGCAATCGAACCACCAGTTTCACCAGCTGCTCCGACGAGCAAAACCTTTGTTTTCGACATGGCGTTTTGGACGGGTGGCGAGATCAGTTATGTGAAAAAGTGTTGGTTGTGCGATAATTGGGTTGGGGGGGAACTCGAATGATGTGGGAGTGAGAGGAATCAAACGGAAGTGTGAGAATGAGCAAGGATTTTTCCGCCCGACTGGTCTCTTTTATTTCTGTTTCAAGATTGCCTTCTCTTCCAACGCAGGATTGAAGGGTCAGTCGACGTTATAAGGGCCAGCGTCCCACACACTACCCACACTGCCTTATCCAGATTGGCCGCGGGTGGGTCGACAGTGGATGTTAAGCTCCCCAAAATGAGAGGCGCTTTTGGTGCGTGAGTTGTCTGGGACTCTGGGAAGAGAGGGGGTGGATATTCTGCGTGATTCGACGTTCTCGTCGTACTGAGGGCTGCTACCGTGAGATATATATGGCGAGATCTACGCGAGAGAATCTAGTGACTTTCTACTTATATATGCCAAGTACCTTTTTTTTAATCTTTTTCTCTCTAACCTTCGCCAGGAGCATCGGAAGGTCGGATCGCAGAAGTTTGGGTTTTCCCTCACTACGGGCCGGTGGCTTCGGGAGTCCCCAACCCCAATACGGTTACGTCATTTTTTGCCCACGGCTTCCCGGCCTAAAGACTGGACAAGTGACGATATCTGTTCCACCCTTTCGAGATGGTTTCAATTCCACCATCATTATGATACCTCTCTGGTTGTCTCGACCTCTTCTCAAGCTGATGGATTGAGGGTATATCCAACTTGACCATCTAAACCCTCATTAGCCAAAATCCACGCATTCCATCTGTTTCCACGTCGCTAGATTCGCTCTAATGCGGGGAGAAAGGCCGCAATTGCCCCGGAATTTCCAGAATAGGGCCTATTCTGCACCTCTCAATTCATATTATCAGGTCTTCTTTTGTCCAATGATCCAACCCCCACGTCAGAGATCTTCGGATCTGCGTGGTGGCCTTGTGAGCAGGAAGGTCTTTGTAACCCTGGCAGAATGACGACATGGGACATTGCTAGGTTGGGGCCCGGCTGTCATTGGTCAGCCCCCCGTTGCGAATGGAGTAGTTGTCCCACGGTTGCATACATTTGTCCCCTTGGAGCCTGTGACTTTCCAACCAATTCCCATGGTCGGCGGCTACTGGAAATTGACCCAGCGCACTTCCAATGCAGCGCGATGAGGTTCCATTACCCACTTAGCAACGGAGTCCCGAGCGTACTTCTGATTGACGCATGACAATGCAGTTCTTGTTCAATCCGATTGCTTTTCCCTTTGATCGGCTGGCCACTCTACGGATATCTCTAGAGGTTTTCCCCCGCAATCGTTGAGCTCCAGCTAATATTCTGGAGCTTTGAGTTTCACCTTAGAGATCTCATGCGTGTGCGACAGCATCCAGCGATGCATAAGCGGCTCATAGACCATTTGTAGATATGAAAGAAGCAAACAAATGCTGGTTTACTGGGGTAAACTTTAATAGCTAGAATTCGTTGCCTACAGAGTACATGAGAAGAACTCATAAGGCAAATATGCACAGTTGAAAAACTAAATCTGCGGCTCTCTTCATGAATCCGAGGGTTCGGGATATGGATAAGCGTGCCTGACGGTGGGTTCCAGCCACTCAGACTTCGTGTTTTTCGAGGCGGATCTAAAACTAGTCTTTTATACCTCGTCTGTTGTAAACCTGGAGTTAACCTGTCCTTTATGGCATTGATTTGATCCTCGTGACCACAATTGGCAGGCCAGGCTCGAGGCCCCGGTACAAATTCTGAAACTGTCGTCTTCTTGTTTTGGATCAAATTTCCTCCAGAGTCGAGACACCGGACGAGATTCCTCCGGGAGAAGGCAGGTGCCCCGAACAGAAGATGTAAGAATCGTGGCAATGAGGAAGCTGGCCAATGGCCCCCGACCGAGAGACGACCGGGTGGATTAACCGCTAGAAAACAAACCGCGTTCGGCTAGCCGCGATTAAGCATGGCTCAGGATGAAGAGTGAGGCATGTGAGAAATAGAAATTTTGAATTGGACTTTTCCCCTTCCGACTCTAGTCTCCGATCTGCAGGCTCCAGTTTCCCCTTCTTCCGCCAATGATACACCTGACTATGCACACACTCCTCCCAACGTCATGTAATAAATTGATGATACTATGACAGGTTTGAAGTATGGTGAGAATGTCGGTGTGATCCGAAAGACCTAATTTCGCAGCCGCGGGTAATTGTCCAAAAAAGTTCTTTTCTGGCCGCCGAGTGGAGGGACTCCTTTCTGATATCCCTACATACCTTACCATCTATCTCCGAGTTTCCTACATAAACAGGTTACTAGTTTACAATAGTTACCTTACTAGTTACCTCTAGTACCTCAATAGCTAACAAGCCTCAATACAGGGGAAATACCAAAATGAGTGACTGTGACCAAGTAAACGTGATGCTGGATGTGTGGTGCGGCGTAGCACGAAAAACAATAATGAAATTATCTCAAAATGTCTCTACTCTTCCTCATGGAGGGGTGAACCTTAATCCAAATTTTATCTTCAATAAGTCAGAACCAAGATCCGAGGCAGAAGTCTTAATTTTAAGAAGCATCCATTCGTCACGGCCTTACTCGAGGGGCAAGAAGGATGATGTCGACGTCCAGAGATTTTCCCCGCTCTCCGCAATACCCCATAAAAAAGATTTTCTCTCCCCGCAGCGGACACCTGACATCGTAAACAAAACATCGTCATCAATTCGATCTGCCATCCCTAATCCTTCTCAAGTAGGTAAAAATTATTTTACGGTGTAGTGGTCTAATGATCCACATTGATCACGATTGACTTGACGACGCCAGCTACTAGAATACAATATGCTGTGGGGCAACCTACAAGTCCAGATATATATCTCGTACCTCCTCCCCAGCCAAAAACACATAAAGGTCCTAAGATGTACTCCTCAAACAAAAGGATCTTAACGTCTTGACAATCCACCTTCATTTGCTAAGGTAGTGGCTGTACTGTAGCCCCTTGTGTGGTATTACTAAAGCACCTATTACTGGCACAGCTAGAAGGAGGTGGTGCAGATTGACGCTAACACAAGGCTCCTCATTCCCAAGAGCGCGATACGCGCATGAGAAAAACCTCCGTACTTAATGCCTCGTCATATTAACTGCAACGTGAGATTCAATACTGTCTACTGTATTAGAGATTTTTCAAATTGATATTGTTCACCTGTGAGTAGCTATGGACTACTTTGTAGTGGACACGGATGTTAGGATCGTACTTGCTACCATCGGCTCTCGGTTAGTACATTGGGAAGGCACTTGTTAATTGTCTTTCAACCTTCTACGAACGAATACCATAGTCCGTTCATGTCCTCACCAAATAACAGCCGTATGGTTGTTCTAAGGCTATGCCTACATCAAACATTTACTGATATCCTATGAATCCGAATTCTTCCGTGCTCTGTCGACGCGGGTTATTACCAAATGAGAAATGTCATCAGAGCATCACAACACCGCAGCCCCCGGCTTATTCTCAACCACCAACAATGACAGCGAAGCTCAGAGCTGCTCACATAGTCGCAGTGAAACACAAAGCCTCTTCAATTCTTACGGGGGCGTAAAGCCAAATCAGGTAACGCTGATCGGTTAGTCTACAGATAACATCGGCAAATTATTGGATCGGAGCTGATTTATTGCTGAAGCGATCGGAGGAGCGATCAACACTGGTTTGATGATAGCATCCGGAAATGCTCTTGCAAAGTACGGCGTTGTTAACATAACGTGATAGGTGGTGTTGACGGCTCGTTAGGGCAGGTGTAAGTATCCCGAAGTGCTGCTCCCTCTGCTGATAAGTCATAACGTTGACCCGTCAGCCTGCTAGCCTGCATCAGTTCTCATTTCATATACGATCGTTGGCATCTTGGTTTACCATGTCCTATGCGCCCTAGCAGAGGTGGCTTCTCCAGGGCCGTCGACAGTTGCTGATCATGCTGCGAAGTTTTGTGACCCATCTCTTGGTTTCACAATAAAGTGGATGTGAGCGAATCGGTATCCATCTTCTAACTCCGCTAAATATGGAACACAGATACTGGATGAAGCTTTTGGTGGTCACACCTAAACCAATTGACAGCGGCAGCTCTAGTAGTGTCATATTGGCTGGATGCCGACATTGTCAACCCTAGCATATAGATAACTATCTTCATAGTAATCATACTTAGTGTGAACTACTGGGGTAGTCGATTTATGGGCCAATATGAGTTCATTCTGTCTTCTTTCAAAATCACGGTGGTGCTTGCGCTTATGGTCTTTTCCCTAGTTCTAGCGCTAGGAGGCGGTCCTAGTCACGATAGGATAGGATTTCGATACTGGGAAACTCCAGGTGCCTTTGCCGGCGACCATACAGCTATTGGAATACTTCGCGCCATATGTCGGACGATGCCTTCCGCCACCTTAGCATACCTAGGAAGTGAATTGATTGGCATAAATATCCTGCGTACAGGGAATACGCGAAAGACTGCGCTGCACGCAACTAAGCTAACATTTTACCGCATACTGGTTATCAACATCGTTACCGTTACCTTCATTGGTATGTTGGTTCCATTTGATGCCAAGGAGCTGGAATTCGCTAGGTTAAAAACAAGCTCGAGACTATATGCGAGAGCGACTTTTACTGGAGACAAACAGCCTACCGCTTCCTCAGCTGCCGCTTTTGTGGTGGCGGTTCAGATAGCCCACATAGCTGTGATGCCGCATATCCTCAATGCGTGTTTCCTTTTGTTCATACTATCCGCAGCAAACCATTCCCTCTATATGGCAACACGAACTCTCTACGGTTTATCCCTCTCACGAAACGCTTTTGCCTTCCTGTCTCATCTTGACCGTAGGGGAACTCCGATCTATACTCTCTTCGTTTGCTCAGCGGTCGCCTCGCTGGCTTACTTGAATATTCAGGAAGATTCAAAATGTCTTTTTAACCACTTTGTGAACTTGATTACCATGTTCAGCATTCTCACCTGGATCTCGATTCTTGTGATTCACCTTACCTTCGCAAGGCTCCCAAAGGCAAAAGCTGAGGCTAACCCGCTCACCTTCAGGGCTCCATTCGGGATCGCTGGATCATGGGCAGCACTAGCTTTCTGTGTCTTTATTACGGCAATGAGGGGATTTGACACGGTTGACTCTGATGGCGATCCTAACAAGGTTGATTATAATGCTATCATCACATCATACGTTGGCATCCCACTGTATTTGTTGCTGTTCATTGGTCATAAACTTTATATCAAAAACAGAAAGGCTCAGCTGGATACAGAACCAATTGAAATGGTATCATAGACAGAGCGAGAGATAGTAGTTGAAGCGAGCGTAGGCTCCAGCCAACCCGATAGAATAGAAGTCTCAATAGTTTGCCTTAGATCCCAGTCTCATGAAGCCCTACTTGCATCTACGATAAAACGACCAATTCCCAGAACTACACAAGTCCTTCCACCTTTCCCCGCACATACAATTTCCGCTCTCTATACCTACTATCTGCCCCATTTATGATATCTTCTTCCTCCAGCTTATCCAGAAAGTCTAATACCCAGTCCTGACAATTCCACCCATGGATATCACTTCGAACAGGGATATCGCTTGCGACAGCCTTCAGCGTGCTAGTTTCGGTGCTTTTCACATCAAAGAGGAAGACAAGCTCGTCTAGACCACTCAGACACCGGGCATCTCCGTATTCAGGCTCATAGCGAAATCGACCATCGGAGCCTCTGGCCTGGAGCATAATCTTTTCGGGTTCATGGGTTCGTCGATGAAGATAGCCCAGTGTTTGAAGACGCCTTCGTCAGTGATTATGGCGACGTAGACTCCGACCATTGTGGGTTGGTATGGATTGTATGTACTGGTCTTGGAGTGAGGTAGTGTTAGCTAGGGGTTTTCATTCTGGGGTAATAAACAATAATAGGTTGACCCTACCGTGGTTTGTGTTCGGGGGCTATACAATACGATAATGGATATGAAAAGTTGAGGTGAGGAGTTGATATGGGACGAGGCTGAATCATTGTACTACAACTAGAGCTTGACCAATTAGTGAACGTATCGGGAATACGAATTACATGAGAAGCATCTCGAACGGATGAGTTAGCGTGAGGCACTCAGGCTCCGAAGATGGTCACCCAGAGTATAAACCCTTCCTCTGTTTTCCCTCCTTTCATTTCTCATCTCACACCAAGTCTCCTCTCTTCCAATGCATTATCATATTCTAGCCACAAGTCGGGTCTCGAGCGTATCTCGTGGTTCTCCTTCTCTTACTAATTGAATGACACAAAACTGCGGTAGTCGACATACACCGGTGGCTTTGTGATACGCTCTCATCTTGTCGTATCGTGTCTGTCCTGGTTCTGTGGGGGTAAGGAAATCAAAGAGAAACTCTGGTCCCTGAGTCATAGACTCTAGTACGTAATACGCATGTAAGAGTCTCGTAGATCGTTTACACTCGCAGAATCAATAACAGGAAGTTGATATATTAATCTTAGTACGTGGTCGATCTAGTTCTACCCTTCTCCCGTTCTCCACCGACCTCTAAATCCGCATATATACCTACTCGACATTATGCGTCCTGGAAATATATGGACAAGCAGCTTCCTTGCTCTCATCACCACTGGCGGCACGAGATTCCTCTGTGACGGTGATATGTGTCGTACGAATGATCCCCCCTGCTTCGAGTATACTCTCGTGTAGATATTCCATGGACTCGGTCCCTTTTTGCTTTTCCCTTCTGATGTTGTTGCTCATCTTGTAGGAGGAACTACCATAAGCTGACATCCCAGTTCCATAGTTCTCCGAGTATCCACTGGGCTTGTTGGTTGTAGTCTTCATACCCAAGACTCTTTTGATTTTGCGGATGGCGCCGGTCTCTGTGATAATCTTGGGAATGCAAGGTAAACAGAAAATGAAAAACCCGCACGTCATCTCCGCCATGGAACAAAGGACTACGGGAGCCAGACTGTATAGCGGGTCGGTTGCGTTACGATACATAACTATCGTGTCCAGTCTAAGTGCTGCCGAGGCACACGCCCTGAAGTGTCATTGATGTTAGTTTGACGGGGTATATCCAGGGCTTAGAGAGGGCATAGACTTACAGCACACCGAGACTGAAGACGAACGAAACACCCAGCCTCTTCCTCCACGTCATCTTCAACGTCCAGATAACAGGTTGTGGTAACAGCAACATCATCACGTCGCATGTAAGATGGATGCTAGCTGACGTTAATTGGATTTTGTATAGGTCGATACATTTCCCTGGGACGGTGAGGTCGTAAATGGCATTGTGAGGAATACACTGAAGATTCAAGGTAAGTACTATGGCGACACCTGCGATGACCTGGATACTAATTGTGGCCATGCATCCCCACCAGAAGACGGTTCTGGATCTCAAGCCTTGGGGGGCTAACAGTCGACACCATTCTACAAGAATGGCTATCTTCAAGAACGGAAGGACAAATGAGTAACAGACGCCGAAGATGAAGACATACTATGTACGGGTTAGACGTTGAACTCTGGGAAGCCATAGCTGGAGTCACCTACGTAATTGGTAGGCATGAAATCGCGAAGACGGACATCCCATTGGTGGACGAAGTAACCAGGCATTTTGACCATGGCAAAGGCAGGATAGGCAGGGCCCCAGTAGCACCCCTGGGGATTTTATTATTAGAGTCTCGCTTCATTATTCTTGGTCATAGGGGGAACAAACATATGCAAGTACGACTAGGGCTGTGATGAAAGTGCCGTCAGCATCTTGGTACGGATGTTATTAGGGTACGAAAGGGCTCACTTTCTTCAAGTTGTATCTTTCTCAGCAGGTAAACCCTAGCATAAATACGCATCAAAAAGCAAATTGTTGTGACTGCAACGCACGCAGCTAGAACGCCTATAGCAAGTGCATTTCGGTTTGTTGGATTGTCAAAGTTAGGAGTAACTCCATCTGGTGGTGGATAAGCAGGCCCATCCAGGTCCATGGTGATTTAGACAAGCACCTTGTAAGGATGTGAAAGGAATTTCAGATAAAAATGTAACAGCTGCTCCATGAAATGCTCCTCCACACTGCAGTTGTCTTCTGTGGACTTGAAACACATGTCAAGCTGCGCTTTATCTCCAGATGAGCAGTCTTTTATTGACAGCTTTAAAGGGGAACTCGCTACGGTGCTTGAACGGTGCCGCCTTTGTCTTCTATATGTGGAGTGAGCATTTAGACATCGTTCGAATAAGCCTAGGTTTGACTTGTGGCAGGTGATAGTAGAGTAAACTACATTATTTAGGTGCGCCACCAGCCTTAAGCCGCCGAGCCTGCAGTTACCCCTGATACCATATCCTACAAAGAAGAGCCATCTCGATGGACAGTCCCCTGTTAGGCTGCACAAGGTAGCCCCAGAATGATTCCTGTTGTGGTATAGGGCTATCAAACAGATAATGAGCACGAGAAATACTATGTGTCATTAGTTTATCCCTGGAGCCTCACACGACAAGTAAAGTTTCGGCACTGGCGATGCAACAAAAAGCCCTGCGGAGAGATTTATATGCGAAAGAGACACGCTAGTCAGCCGTGGCGGCTTGGCTGCAAGGTGTCACGTTCGGATCGTAAGAGTATCTTTCCGATTTCTTTGACAGGTCAGAAGTTTTATAAAAGAAAATGAACCTTGGCGTAATTAGAAGCGGTCTTTAAGGTTCTTAACCCCTTTCTAAGGAAGCACATATACTCCGATCTCCATACCTAGATAGGCATCTCTCGAAGTGCTCGCTTGCGGTTGAAGAAAAGGACCACCATCCCTGAGATAACTTACAACCTCGCCTATCGACAGAGGAATAATCGTCGTGGACGCTGCACCGTGTGGGGGGCCTAGAGAGCCGACTACCAATGCTTCTCCTAGCCGCCCCACCACGACTTCTCACTACTCGGGGCAGTGCTAAGCACAGGGCCTATATGCCGTGTCCTGATGAGTAGGATGGGCCATATACTTACCTTACCTCGGTGCCGGCACCATGCTTGCCAACCCCTCCCATCTTAGTATATTGGGGGGGCTGTGCATCCTTTACTTATACTCCGTGCTTACACCATTCGATTCCTATCCAGTGCTGAAATAACTCACTGCTTCTTCTTTCCCTCTTTCTCCGGGCTACATGCTTGCAGCTATGGCAAAACAGGAGGTCTTCTACCTACAACCGCTGGGATGGGAGAATGACCCGGACGAGGAAAGATATAAAGTATCCACCCTCGACTACCTGACAGCCCGCACGTATAACAACTACGCCTTGTTCTTCAAATTAGACGATTCCGATAAGCCGAAGGTGGTTGATGTGCTAAGGGCAGGCCTCGAGCGTACTCTTAGTCAAACACGACACCTTTGCGGGATAATTGAGAAGGATTCCACGGATGGCTATTCGTTCGTGAAGAGAAAGGATAGTACGGTCCGATTCTTCGTCCAGTGGCTTGACTCCCCCGAAGAAAACTTCCCGTCCTTCGAGGATATAGAAAAGGCCCACTTTAGTGCCACCACATTGGGCGACCTCAACCTCTGGAGTGTTCCTCCCATGACCTATGGCGAGAAACCAGAAGCCCATCCTGATTGCAGCCCGGTAGTGGCGGCGTATAAGGCCAACTTCGTTCGCGGAGGATTAGTCCTTATTATGCACCATCACCACTACGCTAACGACGTCTTGGGCTGGGCTGGCTTCACCCACCAGCTAGCAGAGAACTGCTATGCCATTGTCAACCAGACACCATTCCCCTCTTGGGATTTCGCATGCCTAGATCGCTCACGCCTGCTCAAACCGGAAGTGGCCGAAGAAGCAAAGGTAGATGGCCCAGCTTCGCCAGAGCGTCACCCAGACCATACAGTAGCTGTATCACTTCTTTTCCACCTACCGAAGAGCAAGGCAATTGAATTGAAGCAGCTGGCAACACCCACTGATGGCTCATGGATTTCAACCTATGATGCTTTCTCAGCTTTCATCTGGCGTACCCTTACGCGACTCCGCGCCCCTGTCTTCAAGGCAGACATGTCGTCCAACATATTCTGGTCCGAGGCAGTGGACATGCGCCGCCGTATGGTCAATCCCAGAGTCCCACCACGGATTCAAGGTAACATCATGTTCGCGGCCTTCTCTCCCACGGCGCCGGTGCCACAACCCACCTTGGCGGAGATCATATCTGAGTGGCCGTTTCCCAAGCTGGCATCATACATCCGGCAGCTCACCAATAGTGTGACCGAAGAAAGCCTCAGCCAGGCGCTTGATGTAGTAGCAACTATTCGCGATAAGGCGGCTATGAATGTTCGCATCAACTCGTACCCGCCCATGTCCATACTTCAGACTGATCACCGCGACGCCAACATGAGCGCAGCCAATTTTGGCTTTGCGACACCGGTCACATATCGCCATCTTTTGGATTGCATAAGCGAGGGTGTCATCATCATCTACCCGCCGCGCACCACGGGGCCTGACTCCGACGAGGGTTGCGAGTTCGCCATTTCGTACGAGAAGAGCTTGGCGCAAGAATTAATTGAGGACCCTGAGTGGAATAAGTTCTTCGAGTACAGGGGAGTAGATGCTGAGGATGCTGTCCACTCAAAGCTCTGTAAAGGGTGAAGGGTTATGACGAGGCCTGAGTAGCTCAGGTATATGTAACGTGACATTCACTAGTATGTAGTATTGCTACTATAACGTATTTACCGAATGAAACTGTATCCACAAGTGAGTCATTGCATAGTTAGATGTGAGTTTATGTGATATGTAGTGATCATCCACACGAGTACTTCATAAATATAGGATCAATTTGGTACTTTAGCAGTTAAATATTAGTTAAAGTGAATAGGAGCCGCAGCTTCAGTTGTGACCCGCAGACTCAAAAGATCAGGACGAGAGTAATGACCCACAATGTCGAGGTTCTGCTTCGCCTTGATCCGATCTTTCAAATCAATATCCGCATACACGATGGCCTCCACTCCAGGATCCAATGGTTCTGTTAACGGCGCTCCATCAGGGCCAAATATCACCGTAAAGCCTCCACCGGGAAGCTTCATCCAGTCAAAGTCCGGCAACTTAGACCTGACCTTTCCCTCCGGCGTCTGTATTTGAGTACAAACAAGGACAAAGCAAGCACCCTCCATGGCCATAACTTGACTGAAACGGCTGTTTGCTTCGTCAGAAGTATGGTACGTCCAAGATGGAACGTTCCACATGCAAGGCCAGCTTGCGACATGGATGTCGACGTTTTGAGCATACTCGTAATATCGCAGAAGTGGTTGGGTATGCTCCCAACAGTTGAGCCCCCCAATATTTCCAAAAGCACTGGGGGCTACCGTCTTAAGAGAGTCTGCTTGTCCGTCTCCCCAATAGCTTCTCTCGACATGAGTCGGCTTGATCTTCCGTCGGTGATGGACGATAGTACCAGTAGGATCGATAAATGACTGGATGATCTATTATTAGAAGACATGAGCAGGAAGAACAATCCATGGTAAGTATACCTGAGCAATGTACAATGATCCTCGGTACCGTTCACTATATCCTAGAACGACGAACACACCCGCTTCGCGCACGGCAACTTTGATGCGCTCCATCTCCTCTGATTCCCTTTCCATGGAGTTCTCGAAGTACTCGTTCATGAAAGAAACATTTTCAATAGCCGAGTTGGTCCAAATGCTCCTTATCCGTAGTTAATCAACAAGGCGCACTTCTATGAAATCTTGTTCTGTTACTCACCATGGATAACCGGGGATGAATACCTCGGGGAAACCGACCACATTGGCGCCATTTTTGGCGGCTTCCTTGATCAGTGAGATGACCTTGGAAACCCCGCCTTGTAGGTCATTCCAGACAGGCTCAGCTTGAATCGCAGCAACCTTGACCTTGGAAGTCATTATGTAGCGGTGAAAGTAGTCTTCTGTTTAACAAAGATAAGTCTTTGAGTGAAGGTGACAGGGAAGTGAAAGTAAGCTTAAAGCCAGGCGACATGATCATGTAAGATTTTAAAGATGCAAGTTCGAATCCCACTTCGGGGTTACATCTCGGTGGGATACCTTGCAATAATGGCAGGATCCCTGCAGGTAGTATGCATGGCTCCACGAATCAGTTTCCCTGCGATGGACTCGGAAATCTTCATCGTTCCAGTGTCAGAAAACAGATGGTTTGCCAATCGGATGAGTAGTTAAATTCTGCTTGACACCATCATCTATCCAGCCTTCCCTACTAGTAGCTTATTGATCACCCTCACGTCATGTCTGAAGAAGTTTAACCTTAAGGTAGCTAAGGCAATGGATATGTTGACTGCCTTTTGATTCTGTAGCGATTATATGAGATGCCTGCTGCAGACTCGATAATGGTCTGTGAACGGATTTTGGCTCATAATGTACCGTAAGTATTTCTGTCTCTAATTCGATCTTTATAGCTTTAGCGCATAGATGTTGAGTGTATACTTTGTCGTGTCAACCGGTACCAAGGGCTTGTAGCAGTCATGTGAGCAGCAGGAACTGATAAATATCATTCATTCTTCTCGAGATTCTATCTACAGTAACCAGTGTCCACATTACATCAAGAAGACTGCGCATTATAGCCATGGGCTCAAATAACATAGCATCGAAATCCCCTAATACAATGGACAAATCAACACTCATTCGACCACAGCCCCGAAGGAAGCGGGGCGTTTAAGCGATGGTCTCTGGGCGCCAACCCAGTCGGGAATTATCGTCTTGGTTATCCTTGGCGAGTCAAGCGAAATGATGAGGATACGGGATATCACCCGGCTTGGCGTCTCGTTTAACAGGATGGATATGTTGCCAATGCTTGGGGTGAATCAACGCGATCGAAATGATATCGAATATTTCAACCTAAAGCTACGTCAATCTAGCGGTTGTTATATTACCCCCTACTCTCTCCCTCCCTAAGAGCCTCTCGAACCTCGGGATGAACTGTCGAGTGATCGTTTTTTGTCTCCTTCCAGGCGACAATGGCGAACTTGAAGCTCTTCTTTAGGCAAATTTGGACGTTAACTCTGAAAAATCTCCTGCTCGTCCTCGTTCGTCCGGTCTTTACAACCGTTCTCAGGGCTCTCGTTCTGCCAGTAATTTTTACCGCATTCATGTGAGTTATCCCACCTCCATGAAAACATAATAAAACTAGTAGGTCTAATAGGATTTAGATCATATGCCCGAAACCTATTTATTGAACCAGCTACTTATGGAATTGGCAATCCAGCCCCTTTACAGCCTTTATCAGATACTCTACATGCTATAACTGGTGGACGAGATAAGCTGGTGTTCGTTCATAATGGCTTCGTTGGCGGCCCTATCGAGAAAGTGATAAACACAGTCACAGATTCTATAACCCCCAACCAAGATCAAGTACTCCCGCACCTGTTGTCATCCGAAAGTGAACTACAGGAGTTATGTCGAACGTCCCTCAGTGGCGTATCCACTTGTATAGCAGCTGCGGTGTTTTATTCTTCTCCAACGGAAGGCCCATATGGGATATGGAATTATTCGATCAGAACGGATGCCGCCCTAGGAGCGGGTATCCATGTCGATAGTCATAACAATGACCAAGAAATCTATCTTCTTCCCTTTCAACACTCCATTGACCGAGCCATAGCTCAGGCTAATGCATCTACCGATCAAAATGCTCTAACTGACGAGGTAATTCCATTCCATTAGTGGACCGCGCACACCAACCACCTTAGGCTTGACTGACAGGCCTATAGATCATGGAGTATCCGTTTACATCGTTAACCCAGGAGGAGCGTCGAGACGAAATCCGGGTTAACTATATGGGTGCAATTATCAATATTATGGCCATTGCCATTTTTATCGGCATCGTGGGAGTTACCTACCAGCTAACCGGCTTAATTGCGATGGAACGCGAACTTGGAATGAGTCAGCTGATCGACTGTATGATGCCAAATGAATCCAGATGGCAATCGCAAGCAGCCCGGTTCATCGCAGCCCATCTGGCACTGGACTTCGTATATGGCATAGGGTGGATTATCATGGGCGCCATCTTGAAATACGGAATCTATAGCAGAACATCCGCAGGAATTACTATAATCTACAACATCCTGGCTGGGCTCGCTTTATCGTCCTTTTCCATCTTTGGGGCATCTTTTTTCAAGAGGGCACAGCTCAGTGGTATCTCTGTCGTTATAGCTTGCTTGCTCCTCGGTGTCATAGCCCAGATGGTCCCAGCTAGGACCAATGGTGCCGTTGCCATACTTAGTCTTCTATTCCCGCCAATGAACTATGTCTACTTTCACGTATTCATGGCTCGATGGGAAAGGCAAGACCAACCCACTGATCTTGTGCATGCAGCCCCAGACAACCCTTGGTCACTTCCTGGTGTCGTCCTGTGGATACTCCTTATCATCCAAATACTCGTGTATCCGGTGCTTGCGGCTATGGTGGAGCGCATACTTTACAGTACGGCATCCAAGGGCCGGAAGGCCACAAGCTCTAATGCCTCGACAACTGCACTTAGCTTACAAAGTTTCACGAAATCCTACACACCCGGATGGTTTTACAGAAATATAGCTACACGCTTTGGTAGTACCCGTCAGTCTGTTCTCGCAGTGAATAGCTTGAGCATGGATGTTAAAAAGGGACAAATCATGGTTCTTCTCGGAGCCAATGGATCAGGCAAATCTACTACCTTAGATGCCATCGCTGGTCTAACAAAAATCACCGCTGGGGAAATTAACATAGACTATGGAGCAGAAGGCGGCAGGTTTGGTCTCTGTCCGCAGAAAAATGTACTTTGGGATACTCTGACCGTTAAAGAACATGTCAAGATCTTCAACAGGCTCAAGGCCACTGAAAACATTGATACTGAGCACCAACTGTTAGGGCTTTTACATGATTGTGACCTTGATAAAAAAGTCAGTTCTTATACGAGGACCCTTTCCGGTGGACAGAAGCGAAAGGTTCAATTAGCAATGATGTTCACGGGTGCTTCCTCTGTCTGCTGTGTGGATGAGGTTTCATCTGGTCTTGACCCAATCTCGCGAAGAAAAATATGGGATATCCTTTTAGCTGAGAGAGGCTCCCGCACCATATTGTTGACCACGCACTTTCTGGACGAAGCGGACCTTCTGGCCGATCACATTGCCATTCTCTCCAAGGGTGTGCTCAAGGCACAGGGATCGAGCGTGGAATTGAAGCATCGGCTAGGCTCAGGATATCGTATCCATGTTTTGAACATGCCGGGGACAGCATTAGGCCATGTGTTCAATGATATCCCCCAAGAAACTCACTTCGAAGAAACAGTTTATACTGTTCAGACTTCTGCAGAAGCTGCCTCTTTCATTTCAAGGCTTGAACAAGAGGGTGTCACGGAATACCGCGTAAGCGGGCCTACAATTGAAGATGTTTTTCTGAAGGTGGCTGGAGAGCTGGACTCCCAGAAGGCCCAGGACACTATTGTGGGAAATACCCAAGCTGAAACACAGCCTCTTGAAAAGCAAGGCAAGGAAGACGTACATCAAGGATTGCAACTCCTTACTGGTCAACGGATCAGTATGGCCCTCCAGGCGTGGTATCTCTTCCGTAAAAGAGCCACCATCCTACGCCGCAATCCTCTTCCGTACCTCGCAGCCTTGCTTATCCCTGTCATTGCAGCTGGCCTGGTTACACTCTTCCTAAAAGATGTTACATTAGCAGGCTGTAGTGCGGGAAGCACAACGAGGACGCCAAAGCCTCAATCCCTACAGTCGCTGGACGATTTTCAGATCGTACTCGGCCCCTCTAGCAGGGTCTCAAATGCCATGTTGGAGAGCTTTGTTAGCTCATTATCTGGCTCTGGAGAAGCTATAACAGGGACTCCCGAATCTTACTTCCATGTGGTGGACAGTCTTTCTGAATTCGAAGAATATATCAAATACAACTTTCATAATGTCACCCCGGGTGGGTTTTACCTTGGAGATGCATCATCCAGTCCTACCCTTGCCTGGAAAGGCGACAACAGTGATTTCCCTCTTGCTGCTGTCATACAAAACATCTTCCACCGTTTACTTACCGACATGCCTATCAACCTCCAATTTCAGTATTTTGGCATCCCTTTGCAGCCCAACGCCGGTAAAATTCTCCAGCTTATTATCTACTTTGGTCTAGCTATGTCGGTCTACCCGGCTTTATTCGCCCTATATCCGACTGTGGAACGACTGAGGAATGTCAGAGCGCTGCACTTCAGCAACGGTGTCAGGGGCGCGTCCCTTTGGCTTGCGTACGTCGGATTTGACTTCAGTATTGTCGTTATCTCCAGTGTTCTCGCCATCATCATCTTCAGAGCCGTGTCTGATGTCTGGTATAATCCAGGATACCTTTTTGTTGTCTTCTTTCTATATGGACTGTGTTCGACTTTGCTGTCATACTTAGTCTCCCTGTTCTCAAGATCCCAACTTGCAGCCTTTGCATTCGCGGCCGGCAGTCAGTGCGTCCTCTTCCTCATATATCTCATCGCCTACATGTGTATTCAGACCTACACACCCACAGACAAAACCGAGTCTTATATCGACATCGCTCATTTCACGATCGGTCTAATCTCACCTTCAGGAAACCTCCTTCGTGCTTTGTTCGTGTCTCTGAATGTATTCTCCATACTATGTCGGGGAAGCGAAATTGCCTCCTACCCAGGAGAAATCACCCTCTACGGCGGGCCCATTCTTTACCTCATTGTCCAGTCTTTCGCTCTTTTTGGGTTGCTCCTATGGTTCGACGGGGGCTCCGTACTCTCCCTACTACGTGCCAAATCCAAGCCCAACGACGAGGAAGAGGAAACCACATTAGACAAAGACATTCATTCTGAGAAGTCAAGTTCAAGCCCCGACAACGGCCTCCGCGTCCTCCATCTCACAAAAACATTCCACAAATTCACCGCAGTCGAAGACATCACCTTCAGCGTCAACAAAGGCGAGGTATTCGCCCTTCTAGGCCCCAACGGCGCCGGCAAAACAACAACCATCTCCCTCATCCGAGGCGACACCCCACCATCCCGAAACGGAGGCGACATATTCGTCGACAACATCTCCGTCCTACGACACCGCGCCTCCGCCCGATCCCACCTCGGCGTCTGTCCCCAGTTCGACGCAATGGACCAGATGACCGTCCTAGAACACCTCACCTTCTATGCCCGCATCCGTGGCGTCCCCGACGTCCCGCACAACGTCAATGAAGTCATGCGCGCCGTCGGTCTAACACCCTTCAAACACCGCATGGCGCTCACCCTATCCGGTGGAAACAAACGCAAACTCTCACTAGGCATTGCCTTGATGGGTAACCCTACCGTTCTACTTCTCGATGAGCCGTCGTCCGGTATGGACGCCGCGTCTAAACGAGTCATGTGGAAGACCCTCGCTGCTGTTGCTTCTGGGCGCTCGATTGTCCTAACCACCCATTCTATGGAGGAGGCAGATGCCCTCGCTCATCGGGCCGGTATCATGGCGAAACGCATGCTGGCTCTGGGTACCACGAACTCCCTTCGCTCGGACTACGGGAATAGATACCATGTTCATTTGGTACATAGCCTGGCTCCACATACGAGTGAAGAGGATATGCAACGAATTCGCACTTGGGTTAGTCGCAATTTCCTAGGTGCTGTTATTGAAGAGAAGACGTATCATGGTCAACTTCGTTTTACGGTGCCTGCTACTGGGTCGGATTCGATTGAGTACGATGGTTATGATGATGATATTACGCCGCGGTCTGAGACCGATTTGGATATCATTAAGGGAGGAAAGGACACTGGCAATAATAGCATTGTTAAGCTCTTTTCGCATCTTGAGGAGAGTAAGGAGGAGCTCGGGGTTCAGTTTTATTCTGTTAGTCAGACGACGCTGGATCAGGTGTTTTTGACTATTGTTGGGCGGCATAATATTGCCGAGGAGAATTCTGGGCAAATATCTGAGCCGAAGGAGTAGGTCTGGGTGTTTCTTTCTTTCTTTCCTCTTGGTTTCTTCTTGTTAGATTCAGTCGTTTTATTCTTCCTTGTTTATATCCTAGTGTATATATTGTCTTCTTGTGGGATTATGGGATATTATTCGACTCTTATCTAATGCATATGAGTTCATTGTGAACTATCCTTCCTCCTTTATCCGCTACCATATCACTAATATCATGGGGCATTATTCATAAAAGATAATCATGCTAGTAAATATATCGGAAGCTGTAAATCAGAACCGTTAGCATAAATGCCACACACAATCAGCGGTACATAACAAGGAAAAACATACTTTAAATTCTCCCTATCCGTCAGATCCAAGAAAGCCGTGGCATCCAAGTCTCTACCTTCCAATCCGCCTTCCATCTGAGACTGCATCTTATCCCTCTTTTGATTCTCCCAGCGAAGCAGAAGACCCAGGATACAGATAAGGACAGCTTCGATTAGATGCGAAACGATCATGGACCAGATTCCGAGTGAGTAGGTTGGTCTGTTTGAGTGACTAGGTTAGCATCGGACTTAAAAGGCTACAGGATAGGGCTAACTCACTTCTGGCTCTCTTTGTAGAAGAATGGACCGGCGATATTTCCGGTACAGTAGCCCAGGAAGAGGACTGCGTTTGTGACTACTTTCTTTGTGTGGCCTTGGATTATCTTAGTAATCTGGGTGAATCAATGTGAGGTTTCTAGGGTGCCGTACCGGCTGTATTTGCAACTTGCATACTCAGGACCAGGACAAAGGCTGCGTTGTATGGGCCTGTTAAGTAATAGCAGATTAATCGACCGACTTGTTGATCTGTCGGGACGAAGCGCAGGCCAAATGCCCCGGCTATATTTGGTATGAGGAATATTAGGATGAAGACGCAGCGTCTGTTCTCGAAGCGGTCGTTGAGGTATACACAAGCTAGAATGGAGAGTGCGATCAGGGCTCCGTAGGGTATCTGAAGGTAAAGTTGAGCTTTCGTTATAGTTTGGTGTCATAGGTGTGTCTGCTTACCTGCATCAGGGTAGTTACGAGGGTAGAGAATCCGAAGCCTTTGATGATTATGGTTCCAAAATTGGAGATACCGCCGTTTGGAACATTGCCTGGAGTTTCGTCGTATAAGTTATGGTAATCAGACAATCCAGGGAGAGGGTTTCATACAAACTACACCGAGGATGAAAAAGAAATACATCTTGTAGTCTAGGAACGCTTCGAGAATCTGGTAGGGTTTGAGATGCTTGTTTTCAACACCTGTCTGGTTATCCCGTAATCTCTCTACCGTGATTCGGCGTTCCCTTTGGGTGAGGCCTGGTGCTGAGACCGGTGAATCAGGGAGGAAGATGAACATGACGATTCCCCAAGCTGAGCAAAGCGCGCCACTAGAAGATTTTTCCATCTTAGAGGATATTCCAATGGTGGTAAAGCGGAAGGTTTGCTTACATCACGATAAATTCGTACTTCCACGATGGAAGTGCACCTCTGATATGACCTATTCCATAGCCTAACAGACCGCCGAGGGCAATTCCGAGCCCGTTGGCCGTATACCATAAACCAATACGGACGGGCTGTTCGCGTCGCGTATACCACATGCTAGTGATGAGCATAAATGCAGGGTCTGCACAAGCTTCTGCGGCTCCCCCCAGAGCCCGAAGCACAGCAAGAGTAGTGAAATTGTGACATGCGGCTTGGATCATCAGGAAAACACCCCTTTAAGCTGTTAGATCGCCGTCTTGCTATCTGGAAGTAAAAAATAAGAAACATACCACATAAAGATGTTCGCTCCAAGGTATTTTCCTAAAGACAGGTGAGTTAGATAATGCTTTATACGCATTTGCTAATTAATCTCATACCGATAGGCAGTCTTTGCATCAGGAAGTTTGTCGGAAACGCCCAGGCGAGGAATCCAAAGTAAAAGATACTGCTGAGCCAACTATATTGTGTACCGTGAAGGTTAAGGTCTTCATTGATCCCAAAGATTGCCGCATAACTCAGCGTGGTCTGAAAATGCATACAGTTATGCGTCAGTCAGTCCAATGCGAGAAATAACTGGTACACACATTGAACAGGATCATTAACTACCTTGTCGATATAAAAGAAGGCGTAGCAAACAGCTAGATACGGTAATATCATAAAGTCAATCTTCCAGAGCAATTTTCTTGCCTCGACTGGATCGATGGGTTCCTGGAGTTCCTCGTCATTAAACAGTGCCATGGCTGTGTCGCCATCTTTGGGTTTTGGTCCTTTCAAGCCCGCCTCGACATGTGTGTTCTCGCTGTGGATAATTGTCGGCGCTTCTGACGGATCGATCTTGGAGCCTGGAGAAGGCTCCAGATTAGGGTTGCCGCTCATATTGGTGGCGGTTCCTTTCTTCTTCGTGCGTGAGCCAGGCAGAGCTGTCAACTTCCAGTTTGACGCAGATACAGACGCGAGGGAAACGCTGCGTCAGGCAGGTGAGGGGTCATCGTTGTCTTTATGGAAGACCCAAACCTGACTAAACCAGATGTCAGGCCATCAAGCATGGTCACCGGCGATGAAGCTTATTCTATCATCGAATCCAATTGCATCCGCAACGAAACGAAGAACTCCAGTTTCGTCGTTATGGACTGGCTGGGGAAGGTTCTCTATCCCCACGCAGACCCACCGCGGTAGATGGAAAGCTCCGTCTGGGGTTTGACAATCTGCGGGGAACTGACCCGTTGATCAATCGCGCTTTGAGGTAAGTCCGAGGTAGCAATAGAAACGTGGGGGTTGCCCATATTCAAGACCGCTCGGAACAAGGCCGTACTATTGCATACGAGACAAAGCTGTTCTGTTACGACACGATTGGGTAATGCGACAAATGTTCGGACAAAGGCCGAAAAGAATGGGCAAGAATTTCATAAGGAATAATAGGTGGAAAATCCATGACGGCGATGCCGATCCTGCCTGATGAAGAAGTTGGAGAAGAAGTGGGAAAGGTTGGGGTAATAAAGTATAAGTCCAACATCTGTGGACAGCGAGAGGGTGAATACGCCATATTTATCTTGAAAAGCAACTGACGAAGGGTGTCCTTCATTGATAATTTATCCTTAATTACATTAGTTGACATTCTATCTGTCATGAGGAGCACGTACAGCATTCGGCTGACTACCGGCCCAATCAAGGCCTAAGTAGAGACGGCAGGAAACACCATGCCAATCGATAGACTAGAAATCACAAGGTGTTATAGGATACGTCCTGTAGAACAAGGAGAACAATCTCGGTTCAAGCATCTATATAGCCTTGCGAAATCTCATCTTGTCGGATTTTCTTTGATCTGTCATTATGGGTTGCCTGACTTTTTTAATATGTTCGCCTTGTGGTATATTACTGCGAGAAGGTCCTAGCTTTTCACCTGCAAGGCTTCCGACATTGTTGCACAGAGTATCTATCTATTTTCACCTATTAGATTGTGGAGTGCTCCTTATGCTTCGTAATAGCATGGCTGCCACATCTTATACTCTCTTGGCTTGATCCGATTCGGTTTTCAGAACCCCAGGTACCAAGTCATTTATACTTGGTGTTGCAACTGCTTCACGTTGGTTCAGATGGTCCGAGGATCGGTCCCAGTTCCATACGAGCAAAAGCTCCCGGAGACTCTCGCACCTAAGTCCTTGTCCCATTTCGTCCAGGGGGTCTGGATTATCTGATGTTAAAGATTCGTCTGTTCGAAAGGTTTCGCCATTTGCGATATATAAAGGAGTTACGCCTATTATAATGATATCAAAATAATCGTCGAATGGCCTGACGATGCTTGGTTTTGACGCCCCTTGTAAGAGACAGACAACATCTCCAGGCTTTACGGGCTGTGCTGAGACCCGTACAGTCCATTTAATGGTGCCTGGTTTGATGCTGTGATTGCAGCGACTTCTTGGGTTCTTGGTGTACTGAAGCGGTTGCATCGAGTTGTTCAAGTCAATGTGTACATGCTGTCTGTCAAATCGAGACTTATCTCCGTACGCCGCAGTTACCCTTCCTAGGCTATAACCCATGCCCTTGATCAACGCTAACTCCTTATCAGGCCAACTTTCGATCGACACACTTTGCGACAGAACATGCCTAATTATTCGCTGGAAGAGGACTTCCCAAGGGATCTCATAGTGAGGCAACAAGCCCACTGCCTCTAGATTATCACAACACATACCAAGAAGGGCAAACACTTTATCATGGCGTATGGTGGCCTTGTGGGAATGATACATATCGAGCAACTCGCCCAGAGGGCGTCCTCTCTTGTACATTCCTCCGTAACCCGGGCGGAATATTGCTCTTCCTAATAGATAAGTGACTGGGCGTACGGAATTGATCAAACTCTGTAGCCTTGGACATCTGTTATCTAAGGCCTCTATGCCGCGCACACCTGAGGAAAATGCGTAGCCATTCATCTCCATAGGGCCACATTTGACCAGGACCGACCGAGCAACTCCAACCTCTTGGAGAACCTGTAATCTTGTTAATCAGGTTCCCCAATATATAACCTTCGCTCAGTGCTTTCCCTTACCCATACCCGTCGGAACCAAGGACGTTCTAAGAGTGCTATAAGTGCTGTATCATTGAAGTCTACCAGCAGACTTTCGCCTTCCGCAGCAACTTGTAATCTCGCCAGCGTCAGAGTGCTATCATTCTCCTCTTCTCCAAGCCAAACGATAACATTTTCAGCTTTTCCATAGATATTAGCCATCAATTGAATCTGCTGTTCTTTCTCTACATTGCTTTTTTGGTCAATACATATAGCATCGACCCACAACAGTCTCGAAAACCGTTGATATCGAAGGCGCGACAGCGCGGCATGCAAGTTGGACGTGACTTCCAAGGCGTAGCTGTTGACATATATCGAGGAGGGATTCTCTGTGGAACCCCAAACATACGATAGGGCTTCGTAGGCTTGCCCCTTTCGTTCTTTGAGAGGGTGCTCAATGAGCTCACATTTAATTGGAGCAGTTCGGTCTTTGTGCGGTAATAGGCGAAGCATGCGAATGGTGTTATGTCCCGGCGGAAGTGGTGTATAATTATAGGGAGGCATGTTGTCAAACATTTCCCCCTAAAGAACATCATTTACACCCCAAAAGACGTTTGTGGGGTAGCAGAATTCAGTTGGCATCCCAAGGAAGGCTGATGTTAACGAGAGATCAACAAACCCCGCCAAAATCGAGTCCCGTGCACCAGCATAATATCCAGCAATGTCGATAATTTTATTATAATTCCTAGTTTCTTCCAAGAACATACCCTATATTGATCTCTATCCAAGGTTACAAGAAATAATAAATCAGTAAACGTCAATGGCCATATACAAGTAATAATACAGTCGCCCAATGCAAAACTCCAAATGAGCAGCGGCCGTTTAACGACGCCGTTTCTGTCCACGACCGCGTCCTCCCTGTCCTCTCTGGCCGGAAAGAGCAGACTTCTGTCGGAGGTAGTTCGAGACGATGTTCTCGACGCTGCGCATATCATGTCTGGGTTGTCTATAGGGGTGAAACACACTATGTTAGCAAATTCAAGCACAGATAGAGCACACCAAGCTCCTAACAATAAGCCATGTACGCACCTCATGTAGTACAACCTGGCTCTTCTCTTCCTCTTCTCTGTCCTCTGTACGATTTCCACGCTCTCAACGTTGGGACTGAAAACCTTCACCCACATCTCAACACCGACTCTAGTGAGCTCATTACGAAGCAAGAACGTAGTATCAATGCCGCGCAGACGAATGCTAAGACAAACGCCGGAGAATGGGTCGCCGTTCTTAAAGGTCACGCGCAAAATATCGCCGACCTTCACACTGCGTGGGTTTCTTCTGTAGTCGAAAAGTGCTTTGCGTTCACCAGTCGGATCAAGGGCTGCCAATTGAGATTCGGTCACCGCTGCCACGGGGTCTTTGCAAACTGTGCGGCTTGAAGGCGGAGCCGGGTAGACTTTGAGCTTCTTGCGGCCTGTTCAGTGATGTATTAGCCATCTAACAGCAGCCACGGGGGTGGAGCAAAAGGCGCAAGGTATACCATTGGTAGGCTGCTGGCGAGGAGGTATTTGAGAAAGGAACGACTTGGGCAATTTGCTCGGAAGAGGTATGGGCTCTTGTTTCGGAGTGTACGCAGTCGTGAGGGATCGGCGAGCGATTTGGGACGACACCAATGACTGGGACTTCGCGATAGACCTTAAGCAGCCCAGCTGCCGCAGGATTGGTGAAAAGGTCGCCATGGCTGCAAGAATCGTGGTGCGCTGAGCAGCTGGCAAAGAGAAAGATGCGAGAAACAGACGGACCTCCGAGCGTGAAGTTTGCGGACCGGCAGAATTTCCGCCAAGCCTCAAATTACCTGTTTGGGTCAACGTCCAGAACTCGACTCCGGGAACTTTTCTGCCACCGCGGACCAGCTTGCGCTTCACGGTGTGTTGATTTAATCTTCAATTTGTACACGCGGGGTTCAATTTTCTCTAGGGGTGGTCTTTAATGAAATCCATTACATTCAAATACTCCCGAGCCCTCTACACCTTCAATAAAATGGCGCAAAACGCCATTGGAAGGCTCTTCCGCGGCCAAAGTTCCAGCACCCTCCGTCAATCCATTGGCACTCTCACACAGAAGCGTTGCTATTCCTCGAAAAATGGTGCGATTGCTCGCTGGTCATCCTTTGTTGCCGTCATACTAACTTCTATAATGCAGCCATCCCGACCTTTTCCCCGACTTCCTCCGCCGAGCTGGACCAGGCCCTCAATCGTTTCCGCGAAGAACTCTTCATACCGTTCGGACTAGGCACGCATCAAAGGAGGTTAATGTTTCGTCAGAAGTATGCCGACCGTCTAGAGGAAGAGCCCGTCAGCGTATCCGTTGGCGAGGATGAAGAGCCATTCCTGCTCCGCCCCATGGACCCGCAATCAAGGCCAACGAAGAAGGAAATCGTGGATGTTATCACACTCATGCAGACGACCAAGGATTGGCAGAACTTGATCCCTTTCCTGTCCGGATTACGGATGTCACATCGTGTCATTAAGTCCGACCGTTGGGAGTGGTTGGTGCGCCGGGCTGGCCAGGCTGATGCTCTTGGTATTATTCTCGAAGCCGCGAAGCAGAGCGAGCGGACTGGTCTCCGTCTCAACAATGTGGATATTGTACAGCGCATTTTCTTCGAACTTCACCGCAAGGCCCAAAGAGGGGAGTTCAAGGATCCCGAGGTGTCGAAGGCTTTCACATTGGCGAAGCAGTTTGTCTCCCTGATGGAAGCCCCCGAACACATCGAACATAACCTCGAGCTGGACCCTAAGAGGAAGCCATTTGTCATTGGTACACTGCTTGAGCTCAGCGCCGGTCGTGCCATTAACGAGCTTGGTGGCAACGATGAAGGTGGCCTGGTCCGTTCCTATGCTCAACGTCTCCTGGCAAGCTGGTCTCTTGGTAACTTCAGTCGTGACACTAAGAATTGGCACGAAGTTGACCACGTGCTGCAAGAGATCGTGCCCATCTACAATGGTATGAAGCTTGCCCTCAAAGTCAACGGCATTACAAATGATAAGTCTGTCGCTCCGGGCTTGAAGACACGCGTGAATGAGCTGGGAACTTTGATTGCGAACCAGAAGAAGGCTGCACCCGAGAAAGCGGTGCAACGGCCAACGTCGGGTCTTGAGCAGAGTCACCTTTTGCATCAGGGTTAAAGCCTGGTTTCTTTCTACACATTGTCTATGAACTGTATATTACCACTTAGAATCATTTGGAGCTGTATGTTATCTCAATTTGAAAATGAGCTATTTTCTCCTTCGGCAAAATATACCGCTGCGCCTGACATGTTTGGGGTACTTCAGCATCGACATGGATAGAGGCAATTAAATTCTCCATACAAAAAGTGCAACCGAAATCAGCCGGTAACATAAGTCATGCAGCCGCGATGTCAACGCTAAAAACGATCAGATGTTGTTGGGCGAATTCGAGATTTAGCACAACTCTAATGTGTTATCGTCACGGATGCGGCCTTGCGCCGGCAGGGTGGTTTTCTTAGAGACAACGGCAGGGCCAGAAACAGTAATCTGTTGGACAATCATTAGCTTAGTGAAAAGACGTGGCGCAAGTCCATTATAACAGTATCGCATACCTGTCCCTCGTTTTCCTTGTCTTCAGAGACACCGGTGAGAACAATTTCAACGCTACTTAAAGGAGCTCCGAAGTGGTTCTGGCCCTGATAACGCCTATAGTCGAACACGTTCGTCTGAGAGACAGCGCCGGCCACGCCTGGACCAGTCAAGGCGTAGACCACACGAGCCCCAGTAAAGATTTTCAAATCCGTCAACTGTCCGGAGGTAAGGCGAACATTAGGATCGGCGTCCGCACGATGCGAGATACACAAGAGGCGAAGCTTGTCGAGTGAGAGTTCAGCCATCGGTCCAATATTGGCAACCTGGCTGAACATGCCATGAGAAGGCATAACTCCAGCATCTAGTTTTCTCACGTCAAACCAACGAGCCAGGGAAGAGATGATACCAGAGTGTGGCTCCATGAATTTGTTGTGGTAGTCGGACATTGTGCGAGATGAGGCAATAACTACAGTCGGAGACACTCCAACGGTAGCCAAAGCGAAGTCGACACCTTCCCCAGCGACAGAGTTCAGTGCAACGGAGGCATTCGAGTACAGAGCAGCCATGACCTGGCATAATGGATAGGAGCGAGAGAGGGAGTCAGTCGAAAGCACCAGATCACTAGGGTTAAACCGCTCATTACGAGGTAAGGAATAAGTCAAGCCAGCAATGGCGGAGATCAAGTTCTGTCATACTGTCAGCCCTGAACCAGTATAGGATGGGAATTCTCACCTCTGGTTGATACTCGATGAACTCGCCTGGCCCTGTGGCGGATGGCCAAACCGTAGTAAGGGAAGGTGAAGGGCTATTCGGCTCCCAGCTGGGAACATCAAGCCCAGCCAAGTCCTTCTTCTCTTCTACTACCTCGTGCCAGACAGCAACTTCTAAAGTACCTTTAACGTCACCAGGCATGTCATTCCAGTCCATATGCCTACTACCAAGCTTCGCAACCCAGATAACCTGAGAGAGTTGCTCGTTGCTCTTCGCTACAAGAGACAAATCAAGCGCGCCTGCCTCCGCAATCAATACATCTGCCTGAGATTTCTGCAGGAGGGTAGACAGATCATTAGGGTCAAGGTTGTGAGGAATAAGGATGACCTTAAACCCATAAAAAGCACCGGCTGTATCAGAGCTTTTGTCAGTAAGCAGTCATAGGGCGCACGCAGGTCGAGGAGCTCTAACCGAATATTGAGGCCAAAAGCTCAACCGAGTCTGTAAGACAGACGGCAACTGTTTTAGCCTTGGAGGATTGCAGGCGAGATCCAATGACATTGATCTCTTGCGTTACTTGTTCCAACGACTGCTCTATCGCCCTTCTTCCGAGCACAGTATAGATCTTTCCCTGTTTACCAGATAGCTTGCCGTCCTCTGCAGCTCCACGAACAGCAGTTTTCCAGACATCGCGCAAGTCACCTTTTCGTCCAGCGGTCCATTTCGGTGCTCCGGGGTCTTTGACGTTCAGTCCGGACCGAAGGGGAAATCCGTGTGGGGTCTCAAGGCTGCGGTGGGCGGCAGATTCGCCAGGCTGACGGACGGGGAAGGCTGTTGACTGACGGGCCAGCAAGAATGGGTGAATGTCTGGCTCCTTGGACGTAGCAAACGAATAGATGAGAAAGGCGATAATAGTCCCTGCGATGAGAGTCGTGTATATGTTCCAGTCAGCCAGGACGTCAGCGACCAATGTATCTAGCTTGGCCACTAGCGACGTTTCCGAAGCCATTTTGGGTTTACTTATGATCGACAATCCGTCGTCATGTAGGATGTGAGATGTACTGAAGAGTGAGGGTCCGATTGTCTCCTTATTTCCCTAGTAAGGGCCGGGTTCTAGGCTGCAGTGAGATGGTGACGTGACCTCAGCTGAGGGTAGATGTGGAGACAATTCGCGGGTCCGGCGTTTAATACTTCAAAGTTACCGAGCTACCTGAAAACTCCGCGTCAAATGCGCTTGAGCCAGTGGTTGCCAGTGAGCAGGACGCACCGATCATCAAAACAAGCACTGTTCCACCTCAACATTTGAAGAGCTCGTCGCGCTGCCCACCACGATATGGTTATGACCATTTTTGAACTCATATAACTACTTAACGCATACACAAATGCTCGGGTGACTTTTTTATTGGACAGCGTCACACAGGTAAGTTAGGTAAGTTTAAACACCCCCAAGTCAAGGTAAGCTCTCTAAATCTCTTTGTGCAATACTGAGAATATCATACTCACACCTGCGCAGGCTATCTCTTTTTCCCTTTGTTTGTACTTTACGTCTTCGTACACATAAATGGCTTCCCTATCCGCCCCCTCCACCCCTAGGACAGCATCTTCGCCTGTAGCTACTTCAGACGAGTCTCGAACACCAGGAAAATGGCGACACCCACAGTTGAATGAAATAGTCCGGCGACAGAATGCTGGAACATTTGGAGATAGTAATATCAAAAGGGTTCTGTGGAATGGTGCCGCTCTACTAGCAACCTGGATCTTTGGCAACACCTTTAAATCCTAGTGAGTAGCGACAGGGAGGTTGATTATGACGTGCAGACTAACAATTCCGCTACAGTTCTCTTCGACTCGAAGAGTCCAGCCAGTACTCTACATATCCTGATCTTTCCCTGCTTGTGTTACAACTTATCTTCGTCCTCAATATCCTCGTGGCTCTATACCCTCTCATCCGCCCAAAGGACAACCTCTCCGATATCCCTCTCACTCCTACGCAACGGGCCCTCTTAGGACTTGATCCATCCACCACAGCACCGCCGACGCCGGGATCTACATACATTACTCCACCCAAATATCGGCTTTCTGGATCGCGGGCAGCAAGTCCGGCCAGCAGAAGTGCATCGCCTTTGTCGACCAGCGCCAGCGCTTCTGGACGTAGGGTATCGTCGGGCGCATTGTTTTCGCCTTCTACTAGTCCATTGCTCCACAAGGCTGTTTCAAATGGAGGAAGAGAAAATGGCCGGAGACCGAGTTTTGGCTCTCCATCACCTCTCGGTCGAAGCTCACCTTTCCGTGAATCAAGCTTTCGCGAGTCAAGCTTCGGATCGAGTATGGGTCCTGCGACTCCGTCGCCAGTAGGGGGGAAGCGTGTTAATCTGGGTCTGAGCAACAAGTGGCTTTATGAGCGGAGCAGGCGGCTGTCAGCGAGCAATGGTAGTCTTTGAATTACTTTCGTTGGTGTTCGGTGCATTAGGGTGGAGACAATCAAATATTCATATGTCCTGAAGGGCGTTCAGCAAGCACTGTGTCCTTTTTTGAAGAGATCGATTTTTCAATGTGCATTTTAGGCATTATATTTTTATAGAACTTTTCCTTATAGACAGGAAATGTACAAGTATGACGCATTGGAAATTTTCGGAAATAAAAATTAGCTGATAAAAATAAGCATGGATCGCACAATGCGCAACTAGGCAGCTTTTTCCCACGTTCCCCAGTTCATGTCCGAGTCTCCGCGGGTCTAGTACCAAGTTCTAGTTCCCGCTTTATGCATTGGCCCAAGAATGCCAACTACCTCCATTGACACTCATCCACACGCGGCACTCACCGATTGGAGTACTTTCCAAAGCACCGTTTTTGAAAAGCGTCATATTCAACCCTGAATTTAGATCATCACAATTCGTGACTGCATGAGGCCGACATTTCCGTGAAACACAGGCGGTGGCTTCACAATGGGAGCTTCGGAGTCAAAGCTAGTCTTCAAGCAGGGAATCTTCCGTCTTTCAGAGGAGAAGGACATTCCTGCCGACGATCCATACTGGGCCAGAGTTCGTTTCCCAATCTCCTTTACCGGTGTGGAGGTTCCTTGGTATCTCTGACTTTTATACCGTAGTTCTGGGAGCTCCCAGAGTCCACCGAAGATGTCTTCAGTTTATTCACCCCCGCCGACATACGACGGACTCGCGATAACGCACTATCCAACTTTGAAACGCTATTGCTCTCTGTAACATCTCGCCTGAGTATATTAAAGAATCATCCCTCGTTTCCAGACCCTGAGCTTGCTCCCGACCGTGACGCCCTTAACTGTATTCGCATCTTGACCCGTATCCTCCCTTTCGTTTACGAAGCTGAGCACCTGGAGGACTGGGAGGATAAATTCTTTTGGGGTCGCCGGAAGAAGAAGACAAGAGAAGCACAAGTGGCAGCCGAGATACTCTTTGATGAGGCGCAAGCTGAGGAACCACGAGCGTCGCCAGGGCCCAATGATTATGAAGAGGTGAAGCCTTTGGCTGAGGAATTAATTGATACACTTGTGGATCTTCTCTTCTACACAGACTTCACCATTCCAAAGCTTCCGACGACCAAAGGCAAAGTGTCCTACTCAATATGGCAGAGCGGTGTCGGTTGCAATACATCTATGGGCTCGAACAAAGAACTGGAAAACAACCGCTGTGAGATCATTCGGCTATTACTTACCTTAACGGGAAAGGCAATGTACATGCCTTCAGGTAAGTGCTGTCGATTTCTACCAATGATGGCCTCAGCTAACCCTCTGGCAGGTTTGTTGCCAGTACAGGGCGTCAAAGCCATTACGTACATTGCAACATGTCCTGATAAGCAGGCCGTTTTAACACTACTCTGTTCCTTACTGAACACAGTACGTGTAACCTTTCATTTCGGTATCCACATATAGAACTTTGCTGACACCCCTAGGCCATCAAATATAACCCCGCTTCCTGGAGGGTACCCTATGACCATGTTGTCTGGAAAGATCCTAAGCAAATATTAGTTATATATTGCTTGCAGTTTCTTTTGGTGCTTCTCTTATATCCAATCCCAGAAGATGGGCGCGGAGCTGCACCAAAGAATTACTACCGCCATTACTTCGGAAGGCTACATAGGCCGCAGGACTTTCAATTCCTCGTTGATGGAATGACCAGAATCTTAAATCAGCCAGTGGGTCTTGACCACCTTCTTTGAGTGTTTCTTTCTGCTTACGCCACGGTTTCCAGATGCAGGCAACAAATTCCTACCTTCCCGGTAGTCAAAAGACTGTCAAGTGGGCACCCGAGATGATGATGCTCTTCTGGGAAGCTTTACAATGCAATAAGCGATTTAGATCATTCATCATCGACTCTAACCGCTCACATGACTTCGTCATTCTTTGTATCTTCTATGCTATTGTATACAAGTCTGACCCTTCACAGCAAGGCGTGGTCAGGATGTGTATTTTCATTACACAGACAATGAGCGTCGAGCCCAATTTTGGGAAGAGTCTGAATAAGAAATTTGAAGCTCAAGAGACGCTTCCACAAAGCATTCGTATTCCTGGTTTCAGGGGATCTTATGCCGACTACCTGATCATGGTTTGTCATTTGCTATTCTTCAGATTGACTGTTTTAACTGACGCAAGTAGTCCGTTCATACCCTGATCACCGGAAGCAAAGGCAAATTAACCGCTGTCTACCCTGCGCTGCTAGCAATCATCAACAACATAGCTGCATACGTCGAAAACCTGTCCCCAGCTGCATGCTCCAAACTTCTGCAGCTCTTCTCGTCAATGTCTGCCCCCAGCTTTCTACTAGCTAACGAGACGAATCATGTCCTTCTTTCCTCAGTACTTGAGTCCATCAACGCGCTTCTCGAACATCAATTTACCAGTAAGTAGTACTTTTGCTGCCTTTCTCCCCAAACAAGTCGCTGACCTCGGCAGGAAATTCATTCCTGGTATACGCCATTCTTAAACATAGGAGACGTTTTGAGGCAGTTCGAGAATTTACGCTCGAGAGCGGACAGCAGGAGATAGAACGCCAAAATGAGAGACGGAAGTCGGAAGGCGGGTCTTACGATTTTGTTTCCAGCCCGGTTCTGTCGGCGTCTGAAGATGATCCTCACACAGCTTCTGGCGCGCGGTCGCCGTTGGGTCGCATTCCCGAAGAACACAGTCCGTTTGCAATTGGTGGGGATGATTCAGACGACGAGCGAGAAGAGCAAAAGACGCCGGCCCAATCGTCTCCGTCTGTTCAGAGTTCTCGTAGACCTTCAATTTCATCTGCTGTCGATGAAAGCGTACCCCTACAGCTACGGGGAATGTCCGAAAAAGCACGGGGCAAAATGCCTGCTGGACAGCCATCCTTTTCTAGGCAAAATAGTATGACCAGTCAGAGTAGTATGTCGGCAGCCTTCCCAACGGCTCCCAATGGTTTCACGCCAACTGTAGCTTGGGTAAGCAATCTTCCGTTTTCCGCACATCGCTCAGCCCACTGACGGCAGAATTTTTAGCTTGAGTCCTGGCTCCCAGACTTACCACTCCATACTATTCTTACTATCATTTCAGCCATTATGCCCCACCTCCCTGAGTCCGCTTTACAAAGTACTTCTAGCCCGGAAGCTCGGACTCTAATTAACAATCTCCCCTCATTCGCGGAAGAACCGATGATCCAAAGTATCATCTCAGAGCCTCCTCCCACCCGTGTACATTCCTTTGAATGGTCAGCTCTTTCTATGGGCTGGTATGAATCCTTACTGTGGGGATTCATCTTCTCGAGTGAGATGGTCGTTGGCTCCGCTTCGGGCGCCACGCCGGGTACTGTTGGGGTGTGGAATGGAACCGGCGTCAAACTGTTCAAGGTCCAAGAGGCTGCAGCACAGGGACCCACGCTGCTTGCTCCAAAGGGCGCTGTAGACGCTGTTGGTAGTAATTTGGTTCAACGAATCGGGAACCTGAGCCTCCGGAGGGCCAGCACGCAGGATTCTCAGAACAGTTCCAGGGCTCCCTCTGTTCGGGAGGTCTGATATGCTGTTGTTTGAAGCTCTTGTCTCTTCCTGGCAGGCTGAATCAGTGTCGTCGCGTTATTATACAGAGCTGAGCTTGTTTTCCAATGATCTTATTTATGTTCATCTTTAATGATACCTTGGTGGCGTTTGCAATCAAACATGTTTTTTATGAACACCCATTGGGTATATAGAAGTGCTAGCCTCTTCAATATTACATCGCTCTGCTTAGTCTTTCCTTTTCCTCTTTCCTGTGTCAAGGTTTGGAAGTTCACCTTTCTGTATTTTCTCGGTAGACGGTGGCTCAATTGTAGTGCCAGGACCATATATTGTTTCAGACTGCAAGACAGGAGAGGGAAATAGATGATATCAAAGTCTATGCCTGACTATGAATCCTTAAATGTTACCGATATTCTCGTGTAAAACCGGGGTCCTTCCATCGGGGGTTGGGGTATACTAAATGTTGTTGGCCACGTGAGGTCGTGATTGGCTGCGGGCCACCTCTTGGCGTTCATTTGATTCAATTTCCAACCCGTCAGACAACTAAACAAACAACCAGTGTAAACCGTTCATTTGTATCGTACATATAAATTATCTGATACGTTTTCTGAGAGCTGTTTGCATACTATTTACCTTTTCTTGATACTTTCAATTAGCCCAAAGAGAGCTGTCTGCAGGTGAACATGATTCTTTCCAAGCCCTTCCTTGTCGCAGCATCCGCAGCTCTCCTATCCCCGGGACTGGCTGCTGGGTTTTCGACTGAGCTTCAGAGTGTATTGAAGAACACACATGGTGGCAATGAATATGGTTATCCCACCGATTTTACCAGGGGTATATTGCCCGTGAGTTCATCTTAAATCACGCTGCCATGGAGGGACGTTTTGTCAGAGGTTATCAAGGTGTTTGGAAGGGAAACTTGCTGATAAAATCCGTTCCGACTATTTAAGATACCAGTCCACTCCCACAAGTAGGCCACAATCCTTTTATTTGTTCTTTCTTTTTGCACTGCTATTAGCTTGCCATAAAATAAGCAATTATTAACCATAGCATGGCAGTGATTACTGGAGAGATATTCCCTTCTACAATGGTACGGCCAATATAAATCTCCTCGAGAAAGCAAGGCTAACGGCATTTAGGTGTCTCCAAGGGCTGTGTCTCAACGGAAGCCGATGTATGGCTTTATAACGGTACACTTTACGTTAGTTTTATGATTGACGCCTAGCTCTACATGAGTGACGTACATTGACGCCCACAGGTCGGGCACGATGAATCCTCCTTGACTGAGGAGCGAACTTTTGAGTCCCTCTACGTCAATCCAATGTTAGACGTGCTCAAGCGCCAAAATCCCCAAACTCGATTTGTGACTTCACCCACGAAAAAGTGAGTTTGATGACGTAGCCTTGCTATCTCTCCTGGTTGCGGGTTTTAACATTGTACCAGCGGCGTCTTTGACACTACTACTTCGCAAACCCTTTACTTTTTCGTTGATGTAAAAACATCAGGACCTGAAACATTCGAAGCTGTTATCTCTGCGTTAGAGCCACTCCGCAAAGAGGGCTATCTGACCTCGTTGAAAGACAACAAGACAGTGACAAGTGGTCCCATAACCGTCATCGGGACAGGCAATACGCCTCTTGATATGGTTGGACCGGTTGCTAATCGCGACTATTTCTTCGATGCTCACCTAGATGAGCTAGAGGAAAATCCTGAGATCACGTCCTTGATCTCTCCTATTGCATCTACTAGCTTCCAAGAGGCTGTGGGCTCAGTCACATATAGTGAGGATGGTGCTGTTTTGAGTGACGAGCAGCTGGCTACCCTTCGATCCCAAATTAGTACTGCAAAGGAGAGGGGAATTGGTGCTAGATACTGGGAGACTCCTTATTATCCGATCCGAACCCGTAATGCTGTATGGAGGACGCTTCTCCAGGAAGGTGTCGCTTTGTTGAATGCTGATGACCTGGATGCTGTTGCGGCTTATTTCTGATTGTATAATATATACATATGCTCATGATATGCCAATAAGGTATGAGTTTGATACTAGTACATTGAAAATAGAGTGATTTAAACAGCGATAGTCGTCGCTGTAGTTGAGTCATTATTTAGCCATGAGAACTATGGTGATGTGGCCGGTAAAGCGTCATGGAAACTACATGATAGAATCTCACTAATCAAGATGCGACAAAAAAGTAAACAGTTTCCCTGACGATCAGCTGAAAAAGGGCCCTGTCCGCTGCACGTGACCATCCGTGAGGCTTCTGGACCAAAGGAAAAATAGATCATAAAAGGAGTAAGCGAGAGATAAATAGGAAAAATAACGCGCGACTATTAATTCTAATCCCTGTCTTTATATGAAGCCTACCGTCTAGTTCTCAACAGACCCGATGTCTAAGGTTGATGTTGATCTGGGAGATTTCTTGGCCAAGGTGCTCCCCACCGGTGTCAAGGTCACCATTCGCCATATCTCGTCAGCCCCTACCCCATGTACAGCGCTCTTTACGCCTCCCCCAGGGGAAGAGTCCGAGTCGACGTTTTGTGAAAACCATTTTCTGACGGTCTCCGTTAATGCTGACGAGCATGATGGATCCGAGATTATCGTCTTTGGAATCGAAGTTCTGGTCTATAGCACAGCGCATTTAACGACTGTGTTCGTCTCCAAGGCCGATTCTACTGGATTCCTGCACTTACTGAAGAATGCACCGAAAGTTTCGCTCATCAGGCGCATCTCTAACGGCTTCCTGTCTTTCCTGGTGCAGACACATCAACGGCCGGGCGTTCGGCTAGTAGTGTCATTATTCGCACGGGCTCAGAACCAGTATCTGTTCCCAGGCAGCATCGAAAATTCAGGAAAGCATGTCCTCGACGATAGGGGTCTGATCAAATGGTGGTGTCGCGTCGTCGACCCCATCTTGCGCGAGTATGAGCCGGAGTCCGGATCCCACGAGAAAGGTCTTCTTGACCGTGCCATGGAATCCGCTAAAAGCTCCGCGACAGCATTCCTGATTGTCCCAGGATGCGACAAATTTGAAACTCGGGGCTTCTTCCCTGGAACCGCAAAATCAGATGATAAAGAACGCCCCAGATGGCTGAACAGCTACCCGCTTCATCAACTGTGCGACAACACCAACGCGCCTCCGCGCTGCTTGATTCCTCGTTTCCCAGATGATCCGAAAACGCGATTCCTGGTTGACCTGGACGATGAGCTCCCGCGACAGTCGGAGGCGGCGGGCTCGAAGGAAGGCGCTGGGCAATGGAGGAGCGTCAAATCTCTAGACCAGTTCTGGGAGATGATGTCTTTCCGACAGGAGTGTTCTGCTGGACGACTGGTCGGATTCTTGTGGCTTGTAATTAATCCTCCGGGGCTTGTCAATTCGGTTCAAATGACAAGCTCTAGACCTGTTCTCAAAGAGAAAGCAGAGGGTTCCTTGACAACGACCGTCCCCGTATCTGACAAGGTGGATTCAAAACCCACCGGGACAGAGGTGTCTGTTTCTATTGATTCCCAGTCTTCGGAAACTGCCGAAGATTTTACAGCAGAGGCAACGTCAGGTGGTCCTGTACAAGACCCATCATCCCAGACAGGCAGCTTATCTTCTGAGACTCATCCGAAAGTACAGCCGAACACAGACCTGAACGCATTCTATTGGCCAGAAGCAGGCCGCGGACATGCTGTCATGAGTGAAGAAGATTACAAAACTGCGATCAATTTCCTACTTGAGCAAGACTTCTACAACGAAGAAGTTTCTATAGCCAGCACTAAGGCATGGAGTGAGAAAGTCGCATCCATCGTGGACCAGCTCTGGGTCGGTCAGCAGGTCACAGGAAGGAACACGTCTGGAGAATCTGCCGATAAACCTGCTCCAACAACCAACATCATCAACACTGGATTGGTTCGAAAGCGGAAGAAAGATGAACCAAGCCAAGCGACAACAGCAACAACAGCTCAAAATGAAGGGTGTGAGGGGAACGGTACAGTCTCAAATGCGGTAACAGCAGAGGCTAGTACGACAGGGACAAATGAATCACCCGGAGTCAATATGCTTCAAGCAAACTTGATCCGGAAGAAGAAGAAGGCTTAGCTCAGATAGCAGAGATGCCTCTCGCATTGATTGGAGTTGTAAACGGGATTATGGGACATTTCAGCGATTTGGGGTTTTCTATTTAGGGAAAACAGGGCCATTAAAAGGTATATTCAAAACAGCGATTGGTCTTTGGACATTTGTCTTCTTCTTGATACTATTATTGGGTCTATCGCTATCCGGTAAACTGGAAGATGAGATCCGTGGAACCGATAAATGACGGACGGGCCACATGGATTGAATACTTGAGGTGATCAATTCGATTCCTTGAAACGTGTAATTACAAAATTGGTTTCGTGTTGATTTTGACGCTTCTGAATATCTATTCTCGAATTTCATGCAACTATATCGGGACTGCTATCCTATGTAAAACAAACTCGAAACATGAGAGAGCTTGTTCGATGTGGCTCCACGGGAAGGGGTGAAATTATGGGAATCCACCGCATGATGAACCGACCCATAAATATGGACGCCGTCCGCTGCATCCGAATGGAACAACCACGGAACTAATTTAGTTCATAACTTTTCCCCGTTCGGCTGTTGCGTGGCAGCCACCAGAGAGAAAAAAAGCAAAGGTTGAAGGTTGAAACATCGTGGGAGTGTTAAGGCCTCCTGCAAAGAGTCAACTGACCGCAATTGCTCTCCGCACTTCACTCCTCCAGCTTCCCGTCCATAGAATGTTGTTGCGACGTTGACACTACATCTTTTCTTTGCCAACCGTATTGTCTCTCACCGCATCGATATCCGCCTATGCTAAAGCTTCAATCGCGTTCGATCTCCCTCGATTTTGGACCGACCATTAGCAATGGCGGGCTCCAGTGGTCTGTGATCGTGGGTTGGGGGTGTCTGATCTGGTATACAACCGTGGTCTTGGTTTGCTATCTGGGATACTTTCAAATGTAAAGCTTCTTATTCAGCGTTTGGTTCCCTTTTTTTCTCTGTTCTATCGGGTGTGCTTAACCTATTCTTACTGTAACACAAATTAATGCGGTCTCAAACAGATGGCGATACTTTCTCCAAAGACCCCGGAAATCCCACTCCGCAACTGCCTCCGACGCTCCCCATGTTACTGCAATCCGACCCGTCAAAGGCCTCGAGCCCAATTTGTATGATTGTCTGGCCTCGACCTTCCGTCAGGACTACCCTGCCGACAAACTGACCGTCTATTTTTGCGTCGCATCTCGAAGCGATCCTGGCTACCCAACCCTGCAAAAGCTTGTATCCGATTTTCCCCACGCCGGTGCACGCATCTTCATCGAGGAAGAGGATCCTTTGCTCCGGCCAAATGGGGAACGTGTCTACGACCTGGGACCAAATCCAAAGATTCGGAACATGAGCCGGGCTTATAGAGAGGCCAAGGGTGATATCGTCTGGATCATAGATTGCAATGTTTGGGTAGGCAAAGGAGTCTGTGGGAGGATGGTCGACCGGCTTTGCGGACTTGGTGCTACTTCGGGCAAAAAGTACAAATTTGTGCATCATTTGCCGCTCGTGGTGGACGTCACTAGCGGTGCCAGTTCGACAGAGGAGCAAGATGCACTAGTGGAGTCTTATACCAACGGCGATGCAGATTCAAACAGCGATGTGTCCTCAGCACCGACTATCTCCAAACACGAACAGGGCACTCTTGCAACAGGTGGAGGCCGCCTAGAAGAACTGTTTCTTTCGTCTTCTCATGCCAAAATGTACACCGCAATCAACACAGTTCTCATCGCACCCTGCATCGTGGGCAAATCCAACATGTTCCGGCGGTCGCACCTCGATTATCTGACAACGCCGTCCCCTACCGATCCCCACAAGCGCAACCCTGGTATCGATTACTTTTCCGACAATATCTGCGAGGATCATCTGATCGGGGACCTTCTCTGGAAGAATCGCGTCCGCGAGGAGAAGGAGAAAGCCGAGCGTTTTGGCAAGCATGGCATGGTCTTTGGAGATCTGGCGATTCAGCCTGTGGGAAACATGAGCGTTGGGGACTACATCGCACGCCGGGTTCGTTGGCTACGCGTCCGCAAGTTCACCGTTCTCCTAGCAACCTTAGTCGAGCCGGGCACGGAGTCCTTGCTATGCTCGTGTTACGGCGCCTGGGGAGTAACCACGTCCTTAGCTCAATTTTTGCAGGAAAAAGGGTTCTGTTGTGCAACTTATATGACCACATGGACTGCCTTCTTCGCCTTTTTCTTCCTCAGCTTGGCCGTCTGGATACTGACCGATTGGACGCTGTATATCAAGTTACATTCCGCCAAATCTATTGAGCTCGATGAGGACACGCCATCCTTTGCACGGCCTCCGTCTGCCTCTTTAACCAGACGAACATTCTTTCAGTGGTTCTCGGCGTGGCTTGGACGCGAATTCTTGGCCCTCCCCATATGGATCTGGGCCTTCTACGGTGGCGTTACTGTTACTTGGCGCAACCGGCGATTCCGAGTCGGACTAGACATGAAAGTTCGAGAAATTGGTAGTGAAAAGACACCCCAGCCTACCTCCAAACAAGCCCCAGTCAGTCAAGAGAACTGAAAGATAGATACGTGGATCATAGCACTTAGAAGAAACGAGGGACGAATGTACGAATATCACTGAATGAAATCGTTCAAAAAAAATAAAGAACTTTTCTATCCAATTCCAACAAATCTATAAAAACCCATAAAAAGCGTAAATCATTGCGTCGATGCCTCCGCAGCAGCAGGAGCATTCGCCCCAGCACCAGTCTCCAATTCACCACCCTTCTCCGAACCCAGCAACCACTCCGCAACCTGTCTCCCCTTAGGCATCTTCCCAGAATCGCCCTCGCCCCCCTGTGCCTCAGCCTCTACTTCAACCTCAACCTCAACCTCATCCTGCTCCTCACCTTGCTCCGCAGTAGACCAATCAGCCCTCTCAGCAAGGAAAACAGCATCTAACCCAGCATCATTCTTAACGGTGATATCAGCACCAGCCCCAACAAGCGCCTTCACGCACTCCAAATGCGTATTCAGCGCCGCCCAGTGCAACGCCGTGTTCCCCGAGTGATTACGGTGGTTAATAACAGCCGCAACCTGAGCCTGATCCAGCTGAGTCTCACCCTGAGTGAGAACTCCCAAGAGGAAGTTCAAGATTTCTAAAATATCCAATTAGCATTCCTCTTCCAATCCCAAACATCCACTTTTTTAAACCCTCCCAAAAACAAACAAGCTTAACCCCCCAGAAGAAAAAAAAGAGAAGGAAAGAACCAACATACCCTCATTCCCATTCGCCGCAGGAAAATGCAAAAGGCACGATCCCGAACCACCCTCCTCTTCAGGCTCGGAGTCGATCGCCGACGCCACGATCCAGGCCTGCGGGCAGCTGTGCTGGGTGCTCAGGGCCGCCAGGTCGGACTTGAGGGCATCGAGATCACCGGCGCGGGCGTCGTAGATGAGGTCGTCGATTGCGTCGACGGTTAATGTGATAGGAGTCTTTGTGGACATTTTTGCCTCTCAGTCTAGATCTCTTGACACTTTTGAAACCACGTGCTTGTGATGAGTCAATTCAAGGTCTGTGTGACTCTTGAATTGGGATTTTGGGTATCTGGGGGGTTTGTTAGTGGTGGTTCTTTTGGATAGTGTAGTTTTGGATAGTGATGGTGGGGTAGGATGTTATAGAGGTTTATATGCATTTAATGCCCAACAGATGTCATGTTAAAATTTATCAAAAGAAATTGAAAAAAAGGGAGGTAAGATGGTAGATAATGATAGAAAACCGATTTCGAAGCCAAAATGTGGCTTACACATTTTGTAGAGTTTCTATCGTCTATCATCCCCGTCGCCTCTTTTTTTTTTTTTTTGATAGTATACCAACCCCTCAGTCTTCAACACCCCACATATGCATATATGAGAGGCATGTGTGCAATGTTTACACGGGGGTCTTTGGATATACAGGGCACAGTGCATTCAGAATTAAAAATCCACATACCTTGATTATATATTCTCGAGGGTGCTATACTCAATTTTGTGAAGCATCGGATGGTTGCGAGAACTTTGATGTCGGGTCATGTGATCCGGTGGATCATTGGTCGGCATTTCATATCTAAATTACTCTGATCTTCATCTACTCTATATAGAGCTCGGCGAGCAGTTACCCGAGAGATGGAGCAGATGAATATGTTACATTTATTGTAAGGAATGAAAGTACACGCTGCTCTATCGTATGCGACCCATGAACTACAGTACAAACGCCCAAGCCCGTCCGTATAAAACAAAAGGTATCTCAATGACAAGACATCGCCTGTGGATTGAATCCGGTCAATCGCGTAGCCATGCCCTTCGCTTTTCCTCCTTCTTCTCTCTCCGTTTCTCCTTGAACATTTTCAGTTCCTTTTTGGTGAGCTTTTTAGCGCTCCGCTCCGCCCGCAGGCTCCTTCCATCATGGCTATTGGCCGCAGCGTCCACATCAAAGAAGGCATTCATCTGCCGGTAGGATTTATTCTGGTCATTATGGTTCTCGGGGTTCTGTGATTCATTCTGCCATCGCCCGGTGAACCGGTTGAACGCGCCAACCGCAGCGTAGTGATCCGTACCGGGAGCCACGGCAGATATATCCCCGGGCGGCTGCTCATACTGCTGGGCATACGGAGCCGTCGGATCGTAGTCACCGTGGATGGCAGGGTTATAGCCACCTACCACGGGCGCGGCCACGGGCGCGGCCTTCTCCGGGGACGGAGCGCCGGCCTCTACGCCAGGAGGACCTGCTGGCGCCGGCGCCGGCGCCGCTGCCTCTGGCACACGAGGGTTGTCCCACTGCGACACGCCCGTGTAGCGGTTATAGAAGTAGTACGCTCCAACGTTGGCATCCCAGACAGGTTCCCACCCATCGTCATCACCGGGAGGAGCCTCGTTGGGAAGCGGTGGTGGGACCTCTTCATCTGGTAATGGTGGCGCCGAAGCTTCTCCTTCCTCCTCTTGACCGTCCTCACGCTCAGAGACGTTTTCTTTATTTACTTCTTCATTTTCCTCGCGCTCTTTGCCGTTTTGTTGTTGTTCTTCCCTTGTGTCCTCCGTGGGCCTATCTGGTGTCTGTGTCCGGTCTCCTTCCGGGCTGTTCTCTTCCTGGGTCACTGGGTCATTTCGCCCCTCCGACGGGGATGCTGACGGATTGTCAGTTGCGTGCTTGTGAGGTGTCTCGGGCATTTTTGATTAGCACTTCTTGTTCCCTAGAAAGGGCGCGTCAGAGCCGTGGCAGAAGTGCAGATGATACTGTGGGTTGAGTGTGAGTAATTGAATTGAATTCCGATCGCGACAACGCTAACCATTTCGGGACTAGCCATCCTTCTTCCCCAGTATATCGTATCGCATATGAACATCATAATCATAATATCTATACGATCCTCACATCTTGGAAAACAAAAACAAATACGAACAAAAGAAGAAGGAAAAAAAGGAAAAAAAAGAAAAAGAAAAAGCAATACCTCCCTGACCTCAATAAACCCCCCACGTAAACAAACCAGCCCAATAAGCTACTCGTCACTCCCAACCAAAACACCCTCCCCCTTCAAAGCATCAACAGCCTCAGCAACCCACTCCTGACACCGTCTCAATGGCTCCCGTGGATACAACCTTTTCGCCCCTTGAAACTGCTTCTTGGGCACCGGCACGCCCTCACAAATCCCCAAGACGCGCCCGTACTCCGCGACCGCGACCACACCAAGCTTCTCCTTGCCACAGAACCCCGGGATCTCCTCTGGCGGCTGCTCAGCCCGGTGCTCGAAAATCATGCCTTCTTGGATATTCCCTTTGACGTGGTAGAGGTGGCCAGTGGAGGGACCGTTCTCGTGAGTCTCAATGAAGATAGCGTGGTGGTCGCGCGGGAGGCCGCTTTCGGCCATGAGGTAGACTGAGTAGGTTGCCATATTTGGTTTTGATTTATTTTTTTTTTTAACTCTTCTGGCTACTTCTAGATTCGTAGGGTGGGTTTTTGTGGGGGTTTGGGACAGAGAATAATTTCACTCCGTAGGAATGACAGGAAGGTAGTATTGGTGGTTGTTTTTGATGGGTTGGATGATTTCTCCGGCCTATTTAGGCAGGTGCCAGGGCCAGTGACACTTTAACGGGATGGCATCCTGGGTATACCCGCCGTCTTGGGCGATGCCGTTTGCTGTCATTGTATTGGCACCTGTCAGGTGATTCGATGCTACGTACACTGAATAGTTACGTATACTAATGTAGTAGTAGCTTTTTGATTTTATTTTTTAGTAATGAGGATATTTCAAGCATTTGCTAAGCTTGTGTGGCTTTTCGGGTGGTGGTGCTTGATTTGTATGTACGATTTTGAGCTGGATAACACAGGTAAACATTCATGGATAGTAGTACGTTCAGGAACGGAACTGGAACGATAATGAATGAGAATCCAATTTATGTATCTCTAGTGGGAATAGTTAGCTGGAATTTACATTGTTAATGCTCTAATTTAATTCTTTACCTGGGTTAATGTATTCCATGCTGCTATATCTACATCAAATTACTATGGATATCTTCAGTCAAGATTCAAAGAGGCAAAAGAAGAATAAAAAGAGATTCTAACATACATGAAACACGGAAAGAAATAGGATCCAGTGAAAACACCCCATTCATAACCTACTACTTACATCCTTAACAAAAAACTTCACGTGTATCTTGACAGCCTGAGGCCATTCAGCAACAGGCAACCAATTCATGCCTGAGACAGCCCAGGCATCCCAAGTCCCAACCACCCTTAACACCTACAGCCACTCACCACAAGTGACTCTCTCGCCAGCCATTTCGACAAAAAGTGAGGGCACAAAGTAATCTCAACCACCATGAGCGAGGGACGAAGTTGACCCCGAATCCAGGATGGACCAAATCACCGCTCAATCGACCAAAACAAACCAAAGAAGTCCGACGCATGGGTTCATACTTTGTCCCAGAATGCGGATCATTTTCCCCCTAGAATACGAGACCCGGGATTTGCTGTCTTTGGAAGTTGGTGCTGAGTACAGAAAGTGGCGATCACTCTCTGTGGCTGGAAAGGCATTTGGCCGGGGTCTATTTTGTCGGGGTCCATTCAGTCAAGGGATAGAGAGACAAGCGCCATCAGGATAACCAGATAGCCCTCACAATGTCGGTGTAAGAATTTATTAATCATGGAAAATGTAACCATAGTGATTTTTTTCTTGGCTTGAAGCGGGTAACATAAGCTGGTAGGGAATCTTGATCTTGCATTAATGCACCACGGCGGGTATAATGTACGAGACCACATTAGCTTATGTGGGGGGTCTTACTGGTTTTGTTGTTTTTGTTGTCGTCGGTGGATGGTTGGTGTTGGAGAGAATATCGGAAGTGTGGAAGATAGATGTTGGTGCTGGTTGAATGAACTACAACATACAAACAAACAGTTAGATACTTCAATTTAGACGAAAAGATAATCTCAGAGTATATCAAGTACGTAGGTATATTTTTGCAGTGGTAAGATAGCAATTATATTAGTAATTTTATGTATGGTCACCTTGTATAGTTCTATGAACGGGTTTCAACAACATTAATAGCACCTTTACATATACAACGATATATGGTAGCAATGTTTACAATGCGGTGTTAAATTTGATAAATTAGAATCTAGTTTACACTTTTTTATATAAGAGAGATAATAATTAGAAGTCATGTTCGTGTAAGTGATTGATCTGTATAGCTAGTACCCTACAACGTATACCCGTCAGTATATACCCCAAAATATATATATTTTCATATCACCACCAATGCTGCACACCCAATCTTTATACCATACTTTTTAGGAGCACATATCATATTGTCCAGATGAAATCGTACTTCATGCACTACTTATGTCTAATCTACAGTACTTTCCTCATAACGGCTTCGCTGTGAGAGTCATAGACTCATAGTCTTAGAGATCCATGATCTGGTCACTATACTACCTAGTACTACCAATAGCGTCAAGATGCCTACTCAAGCCTCATCTTGAGCCTTTAGGAACACAAGCCTGGGCATGCTTAGTAACCAGTAAGAGAGACCCAAAGCCAGCAAAGGCCATCGTGACATACATAGTCTCGTGATCCAACCAGCTCTTACCAAACGCGGGCACCAGTCCCGACTAGATGACATCAAAACTGAACGAAGGAGACATTCCAGTCATTTTCTTTTGCTGATCCTAAAGTGAGTGTCTGAGGGATAGTACATTGTCCATGGCTAGGTCGTGGGTCATTAAACATTGTCTGAGTCCGGGTTAACCCGGCGGAATCCCTACGTAAAACAGGGAAAAATGAACTTGGGACCGTGCAGTAGTAGAGTTCCTAACAGTCAAACATGCAGATAGTGGAACCAGTGCCAGAGGTTATGGAAGTTCCCTGATTGCGGAAATTAGACAGCAACTAGTGCGGTAACCCCTTGCCTGTACCCCTTGCCCACATGGGCGTTGAGAAGCAGGTGAGACGGGGATACCGAAAGGGAGAGCCAATGAACCCGAGGAATTTCGTAGCCCAGACCATGCTCTGCAAACGCCCTGCAACTTTACTTGTTAGTTTAATCTTTCGGTATGGCTGTTGCATGCCGCACGAGCCCGATGGACGATAGCTACGGCCTAGTGCACGAGGTATACCATTACTTGACCATAAGGTAGAAGTAAACAGGTCGTGTGAGTGTTGGACTTCGTCCGAGTTGCCTTATGCCAATGTCATGTGTCATTGGTAAACATATTTTTCTAGCTTCAAAGCATAACTTAATGTAACGTAAACGGCTCCGTCGAGGGGGATCTACGGGTTGCATAGCGTCCAACGGGGTCAAGACAGGAGGAATGAGACACGGTCTTGTATGTAACGCTAGATGAAAGTTCTGTCCTGCACGGTTGTGGTATGCTGCAGGGACTGGCATCCCGCTGGTCAGGCAAGCATAGGGCAATTGTTTGGTAGATCCATACCGTTGGCTGGGGCAGACGTCTTCAGGCCCAAGGATCTACTATCCTACTATGGGGGAAGCAGTGAGATGGATGAGGGCCATTCCTTGCGTGTTGCATTCCTGAAGGAGTGGCAACAGGCCTCATTGTCCCTCGAAGACATAGCGGTCGAGTGCAAAGTAGGGCCTTGAAGGTAGCTCACAGACCACCAGATTTGTCTATATAAGGAGTCGTCTTCGTCGACCAAATCAGTTCTTCATCAACACAATCAATTCACTCTCATTCACTCTTCACAGTTCAGTCTTCTCCAAGACAAGCTTCTCTTACAAACTTCTCCGAGTCTACTCTCGTTCAAAACCAAAACCACCATCACAATGCAGTTCTCCGTCGCCGCTGTTCTTGCTCTGGCTACTGCCGTTGCCGCTCTTCCTCCTGCCTCTGGCACTGGCGCTGGCCAGCAAGTCGGACACTCTAAGAACGACTTCCCTCTCCCTAAGGAGTTGACCACCAAGCAGGCTGCCGACAAGTGTGGTGACCAGGCTACTCTCCAGTGCTGCAACAAGACCGTCAAGACCGGTGACTTCACCCAGGTCGAGGAGGGTCTCCTTGCTGGTCTCCTCTCCAACCTCCTTGGTGCTGGGCAGGGCTCTGAGGGTCTTGGTCTCTTGGATGAGTGCACCAACATCCCCGTCATCCCTATCAGTAAGTATCTCCCAACATGAGTTATGGCGAACGGCATACTAACAAAGCTTAGTCCCCATCGCCTCTCCTCAGGAGCAGTGCAAGCAGCCCATTGCTTGCTGCCAGAACACCAAGTCCAGCGCCGTAAGTACCGTGCTCATAGGATTTACATGGCTCATTCTAACAATCACAGGATGGCGACCTCATCGGTATTGGTCTTCCTTGCATCGCTCTCGGCGCTCTCCTGTAAGCGATTGCATTCAAGAAACCGGTAGCTCGAGCAGCGCAGGATGGAATATGGCTATGAAATGTTTCCATAGTCTCCTTTTCTTTGTCCTGTACTGGCATCTTGTGTCGTGGAACTCTCGGAGTGAGAAGACTGTTCTGTTGCATTCTGATCTTGATGTGCAGCCTTATGTTCCAGCAATATTACTGGAAATAGTCTATGGCTTGCCAGATTAATAAATAGACTTTTTATTTGCTCAATCTTGATCTTTTCCCATCGTAAAATTGTACTTGGTCACTCCTTGCGACACCTTTTCCAACCAAATTCGCACTTTGCCAGCTCTACTCGCATATAAGTCCAAAAATATCAGTTTGTCCCTGCTGACAATAGTAGATATCCTATGCCCGATGAGCCCTTCATGTTATGTGAGTCTTTAGTCCACCCTCCATAAACCTCTCACATACAATTCCTCCTTCTACGACCTTTACATCATCCAGATTAGGTAGACCAACTGTATAATAACATCCATAGTAACACTAACCATCTAAACAAGAGTATGCCAGGGAATGTCTCTCTTAGTTCTAGACCGATGAAGGCGCTACGCTCCTAACATTCATCTTTACACGTAGTTCTTCCTTGACATTGCCTAGTCCTCTTGTTGCTGGAAGCTTTCTTTCTATATTCCAGAAGAGAAGGGGCGGAGCCAGGCCATCTCTCCAGTGAAAGCCCTCTAGGGTATTAAGGTGGTGAGTCTTGCCTAGTGGATCCGTCACAGACACCAATGCGTGATCCCCCAAGTCTGGACAATGATCTACACTTCTTCTTCGGCTCCAGAGCAGTTTGGTCTATCAGTGTCGAGTCTGTCGTGGACCAGTCGGTTAAAGATAAGCAGCCCATTCTATTTCATGTCTTTTGCATTAGAATTGAGCAAGTTGTAGGTTTGACACCCTACATAATTCAAGTAATGCTAACAGTCTGCCCAGGGATAAGGTTCCGACAGTTCATAGACTTATGATCTTCCGTTGTATTCTCTCGCTCTGAATTGAAACTATTCATACATAAGGCCTCGCCAGGAAGAAAGATGAATACACCTATATCATACACCACCCCACACTAACGACAAGATTACCTGTACAAAAATCCCCAACATAGTATACACATCAAGAATTCCCAGTCCAAAACATCCTCAGAAAGGAAACAAAACTCCCAGATATCGACCAAGTACACCAAAGAAAAAACCCCGAACCCCAAACGCCATTCCTAGCAAAAAAGAGGCTTCTCCTTATCGGTAGCCGTATCTGATGTTATCATCGTCTCATCGGCCGATTTGCGGTTCCCAAACCGACCATTACGAAACATCACTGCGGCCATCCTTCGTTCTTTCTTCAGATTGGCTGGCTCATCTTCCGTCATCGTGGCCGAAGACGCGGACGAAGAGAGCGATGCCACCGAGCCGCGCGTGCGAAGCGGCGATTTGGGCGGGATGCTGGGGAGTCGGATACTGGATAGTTTGGGCGCTGACGCCGCAGTAGCTTGCAGGAGGTTGATGATTTCGACGAGAGATTTGCGGCGACTGACCCGCCAGGCTGGCATGCCTTTTTCGTCTTCAGCTGGGATTGTTGTGTCCGTTCCTTGGTCGGGTTCGTTTGTCTTGGATTCGGTCTCTGTGCCGGTTTCTTCAGGGATATCTTCGATCATCCGACTCCTGACCTCGGGTCCCTTGACGGTGTTTTTCCTTTGTGGTCTCTCGGGAATGCAGTGTGATTCTTGGTCATCTTTCTTGTCTTGATCACCCCCTTTCTCTTCATCCTGTTCACCCTCTGCATCTTTGAAATCCTTTTCCACAGCTTCAAACCCAGTATCCCCCTCAACAGCAACAACAGTCTCCTCAGACACCTTCACCGGCGCCTCAACCCCCTTCCCCCCATAACCACCCCCACACCGAGACCCAGGTCTCCCCTCATCATCCTCATCCTTCTCCACAATCCGAATAGAAGGCTTCTTCACCAAATCATTCTTCATCCCAGGAGGACACGAATAAGGAACAGGATCCTTAGGCGGCACAGCGGGCGGCGTATCACGATCATGTTTCTGTTTATGTCTCTGTCTCCGTCGACCCAGAAGACAGGACCTGAAGATCTTAGAAAAGATACTCATTGTTTTCTCTTTTCCCGTTGTTCCCCTCTTATCCAGGTTTTAGCTTCGTCTGGACTTGAACGAACACCCTCCGTGACAAGCGATGAGGGGTCGATCGAGGATGGTTTATATGACTATCGATAAAGCCGCTGTTTTTGTTTGGATTTGTTCGTTTTGGGATATATTGATTGCGGGGGGATGGAAGGTCTTCTTTCTTCTCTTTCCCTGGACACAACCCCAGGTGGGGAATGTAGTATAGGGATAGTCGAGGTGCGTTGGTTCTTGCAGGATGGTACTTGACTTATGCAGTGAGGATAGTATATGTATAGTATATGTTGTACGTTTACTCCCGGTTGAATAGGTGAAGGAGTAGTTTGTTGCCGGTGGTGATGAGTGAGTGAGTGAGGGATGGCGGTCTTCGAGGGGAGGGGTTATATGCGGTTGCCCTGTGACTACGACCTGGCACTTTTGACTTTGGTTCCTGGTTCCTGGCCCGCTTTCTATGTTTACCTTTGTGGTTCTTCTGGGGGTTGAGTTTGGTTTAAGTAAGGAGCGGAAGGGTAGCAGGTGCGGTGGGATGTAAGGATGCAGTTCGTGTTAAGGCTGTTGTGCTACTAGTTACTGAGTTCCTAGTATCTGGGTTCTACTTCCGTGGGGAAAGTATGGGGTTGATTGGTAGCTTTGGCGGCGTGTGTACGGGTGTTTTTGTAGATGTGAGGTTATTACGGTGATTGCAGGGTTGATCTTAATAAGAATTCCATGTATGCTGGACCTCTGGGAGAGTAAGGGAGGTTAAGGGTGGTGAGTGTTGTACAACAGGTACTTTGTAGTGTTGAGGGTGCCAGGCTGCGGGTTAGGGCTAATTCTGACCCTTGGGTCGGCAGCTCGGGCTCGTGAGATGCCCATTTTCGTGCAGCGAACGTGTACGATTTCTGGAGATTTTTTTTTTTATCAATACTCCGACTTCGTGGGTGTCCGGGGTTATTTTTTCTTTTTCTTGATTTTGTGGCTTTTCTCTTCTGTCTTTCTTTCTTGGGGGGTGTGGCGTTCTGCTTATTTCAAGGGCTGCAAGGGATGGCTATACTATTTGTCATGCACCAACTGTCCATGTCATCATTGCATTGCCGTAGTATCACTAGTTCTATGCCTTACATACAAAATCTCTGTGCCTAGTAACAAAGTATCCAAGAAAACCTGTGAGAACAAAACAAACAGCCACTTAAAGCTTGCTCTGTGGCGTTGCCGTGTACAACGACTGGTTCCGCTGCATCGATTCCAGGGCCTCCTTCTCAATGCGCTGGAGCAGCTGTGCACAGGTGGGAATATCATGGATCAAACCGATGACCTGACCGGCAGTCCAGACCTAAAATGGAAGGGTTAGCAAGGATTCGGCACGGTTCCCCGGGCGTCCTGAAGGGAGAGGGACGAGACTAAGCAAAAAGAGGATACACATACTCCGAAATCGACATCACCGTTCAAGAAAACCTCCCTACCCCTCTTACCACTGACGAATGGGGCAACATCGCTGAACTCTCCGGACTTGCTTTCCTTCTCCACCTTGAGAGCCTCCTTCGAGACCTTATTGGCAAACAGCCGGGTCGTGTTCTTCCACCGTCTCAGCACCAGGGCGGTGTCTGTCTCCTCGGCCTTCACGATGGCCTCCTTCACGTTGTGGTGGATGGGGGCCTCGATCGTGCACATGAACCGCGTACCCATGTTGATACCTTCGGCGCCCAGTGACAGGGCCGCGGCGAGGCCGTATCCGTCTGCAAATCCGCCCGATGCGATGAAGGGCACGCCCAGATCCTGACGAGCGCGGTTGAGGAGGATGAAGTTGGTGATGTCATGTTCGCCGACGTGGCCAGCACACTCAAAGCCGTCGATGGACAAGAAGTCAACACCCAGCTTGACGGCTGATTTAGCGTGACGGATTGTCGTGCACTTGTGCAGGATAGTGGTGTTGGCTTTCTTCAGCTGGGTAATCACTGGACCGGGGTTGTTTCCGGCCGTCTCGACAATCTTGACACCCTCATCGATGATAACCTGGGCGTAGGCAGCGTAGTCTGGGGGCACAAGAGCGGGGAGGAGAGTCAGGTTGACACCGAAAGGCTTCTTGGTCATAGAGCGACATTTCCGGATCTCTTTGCGGAGGTCTTCGGGGGTGGGTTGGGTGAGGGCAGTGAGCTGGATGGATAGTCAGCGATATTTGTCTTCATTTGCTTTCGCATGTGATCTGATACGTACGATTCCAAGGCCTCCAGCGTTGCTGACCGCTGCTGCGAGTTCAGCGTATCCAACCCATTGCATACCACCCTGAACGACAGGGACTGCGAGTGGTTAGTTAGACACCAATATCTCCGGAGAGTAAACCTAGGTACCTGTGATGCCCAGCTTTCTTGTCAGTGCAGTGTTGAAGCCCATTTTGTTCCTATTCTATCTGTATGCAACCGAGATTGAGCGTATGTACTTCTATATAGCGGTCGATTCGACGGTGGCTCCAAGAATTGATATAAACAGAAGAAGTATAATCTATCAGTGAAGGGTATCACAAACAACAGGCTATTAAAAGAGTGGTCTTCAGATCAGCAAAGGAATGCGACTTCTTTGTACCCGCGGAGATTCTGCCGTGGGGAAGAGTTACCGAGGTTCGTGGCCGCGGCGGTCGGGTCGGCGAGATTAATATTCAGGACGGCCCCTGGGGAAGAACGAGAATGCGGGGGAATGCCGCAAGTTGACAGCTGGGGAAATGAATCCTGAATGACGGATGACATGGCAGCATATTTGCATAAAATAGGGAGATCCTTGCAATTCGTTCCCAGCGCATAGCATGTTGTTGCGAATGCCATCCCCGCATGTGATTACCCGGCGATTTTTCTGAATGATTGATAAGGAGCACATGATTCCCTTCGCCACAGTCCCATGACTAGAGTATGTGTTAACAAAAGTGCTTGTATCTACTATACCACATATTTAACATCGAATGAATACAATGTAACCCCGAAAACATGTATATAGAATCCTTTATGGCTGGAGGAATTTAGAACGCCATCAATGCATATAGGTATAAGCGAATGTAACCACAAATCAGCAGAAATATCCTAACTCTTTTATTTTGCTCCCATTTGGCTAGCCAACCACTGCTCGTGCAGCTTCTTCTGTCTCTCCCAGTCTTTCCGAAGCTTCTTAGCCCGGCTCTTAGCGATCTCCTCGCCAGCCGCATCGCGGGTGGGGAGACCCTCGTCATCCCACGCGCTATACTCATTTGTCCGGAACATCTCCAAGTGGCTGAGCTTGCCCTTCTGCAGCCTTTCCAAGGCCTCCTTTTCCTTCTTCTCCTTTTCGAGCTGCTTTTGCTGCGCCCGCTTGGCCTTCTCTTCCCGAGCCTGGATCAACTCGCGAGTTACTGGGCGAACGAGTGCTGGCAAGTTGTCTCGATCTTCAAGATACACGCCGACTTCGAACAAATCGATATCGCGAACACGATCGCAGAGTGCCAAAACCTCCTTGCTGATGTTATTCGATTCCTCAAGTGACGACAATTTGTTACGGAAATTGCTCAAGACGTCAGCATAAGGCTTCGTGGAATCTGTGACCTCCTGCTCAGGAAGAGCTTCACGATCGACGATCTCAGCAATGGTCTTGGCGTTGACTCCTTCCTTCGCCCGTGCAGCCTGTCGCAGAGAGTCACGCATGGAGGACAGTGGGTGGAGGAAGGGCTTGGCCTCTTCGGGAACGTCAATACCAGACCATCCGATTTCTTGACTGTCGGCAGCAGCCCTGCCATTGAGGCCAAAGATATTGACCATGGAAGTCACCCACCGGGCCACAGCCTCAACATCCTTGGGGTTGACAGCCGACTTGTCGGCGCTGTTGTATTTCGTGATAAGCTCAGAAATAGCATACATGGCTCCCGGGGTGTTGAACGAGTCGCACAGGTGCTCATAGACAGCCTTCTGGGCATCTGCCAAAGCAGTGGCGAGAGTATCATCCGTGCCAGAACCTTGCAGGGCAGCGGGGTCTTTCACCTTGATGAAAAAGTTGTTCACCTTCTCCTCCCACGAGCTACCAGCGCTGACAAGGTCATCAGTGATTTCAACACCATCCTTCCAGCCGCCCAACAGGAACACGATTCTCAAGCTCCGGGGGGTCCACTCCTTCCTTTCCAATGCCTCACGAATAGTAGTGAAATTCTTCAGAGACTTAGACATCTTAGAGCCCTGGATGGACAGGTGTCCCATATGGAAGAAATAGTTAACCCACTGTTCGTCGTGTGAATGGTTATGGCTGTCTGCCCAGTATGCCTCGCTTTGCGCAAGTTCGTTGTCATGGTGAGGGAACGCAAGGTCGACACCACCCGAATGGATGTCCATCTGCTTGCCCAACCGTGCGGAAGCCATGGCAGAGCACTCAATATGCCATCCGGGTCTTCCACGACCCCAGGAGCTCGCCCAGCTAGGCTCACCAGGCTTCGAAGCCTTCCAGAGGGCGAAATCAGATGCAGATCGCTTATCTGTAGCTTTCTTTGTCAAGGAACCTTCCCCTTCAGCCAACAGCTTGCTATCCGAACGGTTCCAGGGTTCCAGCCTGGCGTACGGGTGGCCAGCAGCCTCGAAAGCTTCAATATCAAAGTAGACAGAGCCATCATCCGTAACGTAGCCAAAGTTATTCTTCACAATTTTCTCCACGAAATCAGCAATCTCTGCACCGTACTCGGTTACTCGAGTGATTTCGTTGGGGTCGAGGACATTCAGATCCCGCATATCCTTCATGAACCGCTCCTCATATCTCTTGGTCAACTTGGTGAAAATTCCATGGTCGTCCGCATTGATCGAGGTTCCCTTCAATGAATCTAAGTACGGCAGAAGGAGATCTTGAGCTTCCGTGTAGAACTTCTCCGTAAAGCCTTTAGGCCGCTCGCCCGATTGTTCCGCCTCCGCGATCACCTTTGCTGCTGATGCAACAGTTTTAATGTGCATTTTAGCCTTCGCTTCATCGTCACCGGCCTTCTCGTTGCCCGGTAGCGTTCCTCCATTCAACACGGTAGCGTAGGTCTTCTCTACCTCATCCTTATATTGAGACGCGGGCAAATCTGGGCTCAGCAATGGCAGGTTCTTCTTGATGTATGCAGTGTATGCTTTTTTGGAAACGTCCAAGACATCGGCATCGATCGTAGGGTGCTCGGAAGTGAACTCCGTGAATAAATGTTGCTGCCGGCCTCTAAGGATAATCTGTGACTCATTAGCGTCGCATTCCACCCAGTGATGAAGGCAGCCCGAATCGCAAAGAGCACGGTTCAAAGCGTACCTTGTCATCAACGTCTGTAATATTCATGACAAAGTTCACGTCGAACTTGAAGTAGTCACGCATGATACGCCGAATGATATCAGTGCTAACATAGTTTCTAGCATGGCCCAGATGGGCGTCGTCGTAGACAGTCGGTCCGCACGCATACCAAGAAACCTTCTTGCCCTCCTTATCGATGGGAATAAAAGGGTTCTTCGAACGCGTTAACGAGTTCCAAACTTTTAGCGGGGGCAGGCTTTTTTCGGCCTCAGGGTGGAGGGGTGGCTGCTGCCATTGCGGTTGTTGGCGTGCGGTGGCCATAGATCTGGATCTGGAGAGATGGACCACAGGGTAAAAGAGCGACAAGCGTTGTTTCGACCGATTAGTGAGGAAATAGGAGACCAGGCGAGGAAGTCGGTGAGAGGTGAGGGGCATCAGGAACGGAGCTCCAAAAGAGGGACAAATAATCCAAACTACGGGAGGGGTGCCTGGAGGCCAGCCTGACAACCAACCTGAGTCAAGCATTCAATGGATGCGCCAGAGGGTCATCATCCAATGATAAATTAGATTCTCAATGCGGTGGGAGCATCGCCCTCAATCTTCTAGCCCTGAGCCCTAACTGCTGTCCCAGTCGGGTCTAGATCGGATCTTTAATGGTTGCCCCAGAATGATAGAAGCTTTTGAGCTCGTCCGAGATTTTGCGATTGCGAAAGAATATTTGAAGCGGCAACACCATACGCAGTCGCAATGCCTTCTCCCTTCTTAACCCCCGGCTCTCAGTCGCAACTCGACAATCTTGCTCTTCTTCAACTCCGCAGAGATCAGACGATCCCGACGATTCTCCAACTCCATGACGAAAAGAACGGAGGATATAAGGAAGGAAAAGTCACCAACACCCGCTTCGGCTCATTTCCGCATATCACCCTTTGCGATCAACCATGGGGCTCACAGATCATCGCATCCAAGGTAGACACGGGGTCCCGGGGCCGCACGCAGAAGATGAAACGGAAAGCGGACGAGCTGGATTCGTCCACCCAAGCCGAAGATAAGCCTTCTCCGCAGACCCCAGTGGCAGCCTCCAGCGGTTTCCTTCACCTCCTTTACCCCACACCAGAACTATGGACCGCGTCGCTCCCGCATCGTACTCAAGTCGTTTATACACCGGACTACAGCTACATCCTCCATCGGTTACGCGCGCGTCCTGGAAGTACCGTAATTGAAGCGGGAGCTGGAAGTGGCTCTTTCACCCATGCCTCCGTGCGGGCAGTGTTCAATGGATATCCTTCAGATGATCAACCGACGAAAAAGAGAAGGCTTGGCAAAGTCTGCAGTTTTGAATTCCACGCGCAGCGGGCGGAGAAGGTTCGCGTGGAGGTGAACCAGCATGGCCTCGATGGACTTGTGGAGGTAACACACCGTGATGTCTATGAGGATGGGTTCCTCCTCGGGGACCCGAAGACGGGCAACTCCCCCAAGGCGAATGCGATCTTCCTTGATCTGCCTGCTCCTTGGCTAGCTCTTAAGCATCTCGTTCGCAACCCACCCGAGGGTACGGAATCACCGCTTGATCCTACATCCCCGGTCTATATATGTACATTCTCTCCCTGTCTTGAACAGGTACAGCGTACTATCAGCACGCTCCGCCAATTAGGCTGGTTGGGAATCTCAATGGTGGAAGTCAACAACCGTAGAATCGAGGTCAAGCGAGAACGAGTTGGGTTAGATCTCGGCAACATTCGCGGAACAGTGGTCTTCCCCAAATCCGTGGACGAAGCTGTTGAGAGAACGCGTGCCCTTGAGGAACGTGCCCAGTTGTTCCGTGCAACGCAGAATCAAAGTGACGGCGACAGCACCCCTGCCCCTAAAGCTGAAAACGAGGCAAAGGGTAACCAGCAAGAATCTGAAGTCCCAGTATATAAGCAGGGTCGTGTGATGACCAGATCAGAATTGGATCTTAAGAATCATACATCCTACCTTGTCTTTGCTATTTTGCCTCGGGAATGGACGGAGGAGGATGAAAAACGCTGCCGTGAGAAATGGCCGTCAAACCGGGTGCAGGAACCGCAGGGACCACAAAAGAGTAAGAAGCAACTGAAAAGGGAATCAAGGGAGCAACGCGACCTGCAAAAGAAAGAGCAAAGTCAACCGGAGACGGAGTCCCAAAAGGAATAGAAGGTATCAGACTTACGTTACTAGAACCATACTCTTAGGTGCTGTATTATGTTCTGTCTTCTTGGATAAATTTTGTTACTTCGCTGGTATCCCATGCCAGAACCAGACTTGCAGTCATATCTGATAAGTCATCAAAGAATACTAATGACGGGCTAAAGGTCTCCTTCTAAGGAATATATACACAAATGACCCCTGGTCAGAAAAAGAGAAGCAAAAGCCTTGATTTCATGACACATGTAAAGACGTCTATGTACAATATGGATCTATGGCCAATCCTACGCAGTTCCATTTCATAGCATAGAGGTAGGGGAGCGGAAATCCGGACAATAGTGGGTATTGCGTTAAAGTAGAATATTGTTCTAGTCAGCTAGAACAGTAAATGCGAGGTTGATCCTTATAGATTATTCTCCGCCTTGAATTTGTCCCATGCTTCATTGAGCGTGCCGAACACTGCACCAGCGATCATTCGCTGTTCCGTCGTGGCATTGGTAGAAAGCTGTACCGATCATTAGCTGCTGTGATATAGTATTCTTGAGAAGCAGGCGTACCTTGTCTGGGTGCACCTTGGCGATCCCCTTCATATACTGCACCTTGACCTTGTTCGGCATAATCAGTTCTGACATGTTGATCTTTTTCCACCCAGCCTCCGGCCACAGAACAGTGTCCAAACTGCCCAAAAGCGCTCGTAGATTGTCTTGTTTGCCGTTCTTCCAGGCAATCAGTCGAGCATCCACACTTTCTGTAAGAGCGAATTTCTCTTCATCGGCACGCTCAGCGGCTTTGTTGGCTTCTCGCAACCGGCTGACAGCGGCGGAGTTGGCAGATGAAGAACTGCCACCTTGTAGGTCATTAAGTGCAGATTTCTTAGGTGCAGGAGCAGGCGGCCGCCTAGCAGGGGCTGAAGGTTTCGAAACAGGTTTGCTAATGCCGGCAGCTTTCTCACATCGGTTGCGGCCTTGAATACTGGTGCTACCACCGTGGCCGTTCTCAACCGCCTGTTTCCACGCCTGTGCAGCATCTGCCCATCGCTCTAATTGCTCGAGGGCCTCGGCCTTGCGCATCAAGGCTTTGCCGAAGAAATCTTTCATCGGCTTACTGGGTTCACCGTTTCCGATTTCAATGCTCTCGGCCTCGCCCTTTGAAGGGCCAATCACATCCAGGATAGTGTCTGCATCGCCAATTGCCACCTTAGGCTCACCAACCTTCAGTGCTGTCATGGCACGATTGCTGCGGATGACGATTGCAAGGGGGTACTTGTCAGGTAGCAACGACAGAGCTGCAGAAAAGGCCTCATGGGCAGCTGCATAATCACCTCTCTTATAAGCTTCAGCCGCTTTCGTCCGATGGTGATGCGCAGATGCAAGAGCGTCCTGTGATACTTGAGGGATGACTCGGGGCGGAGCTTTTGGTCGCGCAGGCAGAGGTTTAGATATAGCAGCTGGCCGCGTGGGCTGCGCCAGCGAGGGTGACGGTCTAGGGCGCTCAGCAGGCCGTGGAGCCGGAGAATCGAATAAGTCAACATTCTGCGCAGGGGCTGGAGATTGTGTGGTTGGCCGTTTTCTTCTCGCTGGGCTCACATATGCTTGTGCTGACTGTTCTTCTACTGCAGATTTGGTCAATCGGGATCTGGGATCCTTCGTCTGGCTTGGCTGCTGTTGTCGCATAAAGGCCGGCTGTTGCATATTTCTGTCACCAACTGGAGAAGGCTGGCTTCGATAGCTATTGCTAGGGGCGCGAGGTGGGGGTCCATCGTTGGACCTTGTTGGCTTGCGTGAAGCACGAGGATCTACACCAGATTCAAGGAGAAGAGCTTCGTCAGTGAAGTCAGCTGGCTGTTTCTGAGACTGATCAGGAAAGCGCCGGTGTTCCCTAGGTGAGGGCTCCTCGCGGGCAGACGGATCTCTGAGCCACCGGGGCTGGTTCGGATCTTGATCTGTGTTCAAGTCATTAACGACTTGTTGGACCTTCTTGCTACCAGTCTTCCACAGCGAGTTTGCTGTTTTCAACAAGTTATTGCCGAATGCAGCGGCAATCTGCGACGGATCCTTGTCTGCTGTCGAAGGTGACCGATTATCCTCGCGGCGCCTTGAAGAATGGGTCCGCTCCTGTTGCATCCACGATGGCATATCGCGATCCGACCTCCCGACCCGATCTCTGCTCCGGCTCTCATGGCTCGGGTAGCGTTCTTGAGCCGTTGGTCTACTTCCAGACTTTTGTCGAGATTCTTCGTGCGCCTGCGTGAGAAGCAATGAGACCGCAGCTTGAACATCAGTTCCGGATGACGTCATGCGTAGAGCTTGGCTAGCTTTATCTGCAGGAAATCCCATATCAACGAGCTCTGCAATTGCTCGGTCAGTCCCATTTGACGGCTTGGGAGATGGGGTAGGGTCTGCGCGCTCTGGAGTTGGGGTTTTCGCTGGTGGTTCCGGTCGGCGGACTTCAGAAACGGGCTTACCCAGCAAGCCCAGGAAGTCATCATCGTCAGTCTGTGCAGGTTGCGGCGGCGGAGGATTTGGTTTAGGTTTCAATTGGTTAAGGCCGAAAGGATCATCGTCGTCGTCCATGAACGACATTCCAGAGGCATGTGGCGCCGTAGAGGATCCATTGGGAGTGGGTTGCGGCGACCTGGCATCTACCCGTGGCGACGGGCTCGGACTAGGTACGGGGAAGTAAGTCGATGCATCAACAGGTGCCGAAGCGTCAAAAGCGGCAAGGAGATCATCTTCATCAGCGGACTGGACTTTTTGCTGAGTAGAGGTCATGCCAATTGCAGCAGGTTTGTTGCCACCCTTCTCGAGATTATCCCAGAATTGAGCATTTTGCGCCCCATATTGTGTTTCGAACCGAGATCGATTCTCTGCCTCTTTCTTGGCTCTCTCTTCTTGTAGCCTCTTCTGCTGCTCGATAAGGGACAGATTCTTATTTGAGTTAGACGAATTGAAAGATACGAGGTTCGCGAAGCTGTCCTTGTCCGGTGTCGCAGACTTGGAAGGGGGGTTTGAAGCCCCGGAGGAGGCAGAAAGAGGAGTAGATCGGCCGGAGTTGTCATTGCGCCTCACATTTGGAAACAAGAGGCCGGAGCTCATAGGTGGGGGTTTACGGGGGTCATTGGACGAAGTGGAATTCCAGTTCAGGCCGCTCAGATCGTCCATGGTGATAGTCAATTTAGTACGAATAGGGAGGTGTCTGGGAGGACTGAATTAGGATAGAGGTCGGGGGAGATAAGTGGTTCCATGGTCTAGCCTCACCATCAACGATCGAGTGAGCTGATCCTGTTCGTGTGATAGAACGTCTGGTGTATAGAGCATCCGGAAATATTCACAAAGTAAGCATTAATCAAGAACTGACCACTTGGCACACTGCATTACAGTAAATGTTCTGAGACAGTGTTAACTTCCCCTGGAGATCGAGGGCCGCGGCCGTCATTGTGGCTAAGCAGCTAGTGGGGTGTGGCTGATGTCGTTCAAGCGTGACTTAGTGGCACGTGTTACCAAATACAGCAACTTCCGGACCCGTTATCTACTTTGTCAAAATCTTTTTACCAAGTGGACAAACTAGCTGTATTCTCATTGATATTTTCCGCCACTCCGAATTTGTTTACGGACAGAAGGCGTAGCATATGGAGTGGCCAGCTGAGGAGTGGGGCATGTAGTACGTAGTACCAAAGACAAAGATAGCCCTTTGTTATATCCGAATTGCCTCGAAGAATCTCCTCCACTCATGATCACTCTACTTTGTACTATACTCCGTAGAGCTAGCCGCTGGTGGGTTAGTCACTATGCTGTATCCCGCTTTTGCCCGGACAGTCCAGCTGAAGTTACTACTGAGAGACTTTGCGAGAGAGGTAGATGCAGGAGCAGACTAATCCGTTAGCACACTGTAAATCCAGAGGCCGTGCCGTTCTCCATCGAGACACAGTAAGGCGTTGGGGTATTCTGAGCTTTAGCGAAGAAAATTACGTACACTGCAAATTAACTGACAATATCTCGAGAGTCATTCAGGCTCAAGCAGTATGTTGTGGCTTGAAAAGATGCCCATGCTGAAGTGCTTTACTTATCTAAGCTATATATGATAACGTATGGACATGGTAAGCTGCTCGGACAAACATAATCATTAAGTATCTTCAAAGTAGCGGATAATGAAGGTTGAATGTCAGTATAAGTATAAGCTGAGTATTTATTGGGCAACCTTGAGGTGGCATCAGCCGCTTTTTCTTTTCTTTGTATCCTGTGTAAATCACATTACTACCACAAGCTCATTGTGTTAGAAATTCAGAGGCTGGACTGTTATTTGACTCCTCATCCTTGCATGAACTCACTCCTGACGAAGATTATGATCGTGGAATAGTAAGACTAGAGATAATCACTAACTGACAAAGCACAGTGATGGTACCACAGACCATTAATGATCACTCATTGCAGTGTATGTTAGTTACATGCTAGTAACTGAATAGTATGACAAGCTTTCTGGCCTTCAGCGCTATCCATAACACAACCGGTAGAATTTGAGAAACAACCTGTATACCATGGGCACCAGGTGGAGCTCTACGCCATTAGTGAGTTTGCTAGATGCTGGTGGTCTCGTCAACATTGAAGGGAGCCCCTGTGGTGGATAATAGTTTAAAAGCATTCAATAAAAAAACAATCGGCATGGCTGTTTATGAAGTTCTCGTTTGCAAGGGCGAAATAATAGGGATGATGCCAATCTCCAGATGCTGATCAGGGATTTCAAGTCATCAAAAGACCCCAACCCTAGATCTTTGCTCATATAGCATGAGCATTACCTCCATACGCAACAGGCTGCATATCATGCAAGTTTGGTTTGCAAAGTGCTCGTGCGCAGATAGACGAAATAGACACAATGCATGCCATTCTGACACTATATATTAGCATGCATGATACGTGAGTCTTCATCACAATTGGAGTTTCTAAAGATGCAGGGCAAGACGAGGTCTGGGAACCCAATCCGGAGTTGCTGTCCTCTCAGGTTGACCCCCTTCCTCAATGGACTACCAGAATAAAACACGGTTATAACGACACCTGTATTTCCTTGTCCAATTCAAGAGAAGATGGGTGAGCGAAGGTGTGACATGTCCCTTAGTTGTCCAAGCTACCGTTGTCTATAGCTCGGAATCAGTCTAAAAGATTTACTCGGCTAGGAACACATCTGTAGGGAGGCTCGAGCGAAGGGGCAGCCAACGGCTGAAGAGATTGCGCTCCGCCGATTAGGAGGTACTCGGCAAGCCACACGGTCGTGAAAAAGACATGGAAAACTTCAAGGCTTAAGAATGAGAAGGGAGCCAGAGAGGTCAGCAAGGTCGACCATATGCGCTGTATCGCGATAATGCTTGTTGTCCAATACGAATCCTGCAAGCTATGAGAACAGCTTAAGCCCGGCCAATAGAAAGGATGTAGATTAGACGGTGGAAAAGCGAAGTGCATACGGGGTAAGGATGGGTAACACTGTAACAGATAGATTAACAGCCCGCCTTTCCGCTCTCCTGTCATGGCTGTCATGAAGACCTATCTGACCAATCAAAACCAGGCGGTCATGTGTTTGTCATGTGACCACTAACGGTTGGCTCTGGTTGCCAGGGATCACCAAAGTAATTTGCCGGCTGGGTATCGTAATAAGCCTGGAAGGATCACGGAGTACGGTTGCTTCGGTTCCTCCGCACTCAATCCGTGGCATGCGTCGAGAAGCTAGAAGAATTTGTGTCGGGAACTATTCTCCGAGATTTCTTCGATATTCTCATTTTGGGTTTTGGGCATCCATAGAACCTTGTCATTACTAACACCTACCGATTTCCTGAATTGGCAAGGCAGGTTAAGTTATTCTGAGGTCATGCATATACTCTATCTGCACCTGTCAAGATTCATCCATAGAGTTGATGCATCCGAAATCCTTCGCTGCAAGTATGACCACCCGCACTTAGCAGTTCGCATATTGCTTTTTAACTGTTGGAGGGGTACTTCCCCTCCCCCCCCTTCCAGGAGATAATCACGCCACTAGTATCCAGTATAGAATATACTACTACTGCATGTAAGAATGGCAGGTACTGAGATATGTATATCAGTAGCAGGGTAGTATCCGGGACTATCCAGATCAAACCAAGGACACTTCCAGCGTCCCCGCTAATAGGTACTAACGCTGACGGTGGAGTTTCGGGGAAACTGAGCCGTGGGCGCGGAAAGTAAGTTACAGGAGAGTTGAGGTTTCAAAGGTAACTCCCGACGTGTCCTGATGCCTACCAATCCTTGCTTGTGCCCTGGGGGCTAGAAAGGAAAGTTAAACCGTAAAACCCGGCAGTACGGCCGGGGACCATGCCATCGCATTAGTGTTGCGCTGGTGTGTTGCTAATGCTAATAACCCTAAATGAGGGGTAAGATAATGGTATACCTAAGTACTATCCTAGGTCCCAGAGCTTCATGGCCAGGTGTAACAGACATCTTGTGACTCTGGGGTGGCGACTGGAGCCACTGTCTGAGTCACTGACCAACACTGGAGTCAATCCCCACATATGCTTCTCTGGGAGGTTGATGCATATTGTACGGAGTCGAATTTCTGACAAGGCAACAACTTCCAATAACTATGGGAAGCAGTCATACAATACTCGCTTACGGTGGGGCCGCACGATACAGTATCTTCCTCGGGCTGTAGTGGATGCCTCCTACGAGAACTCTGGTCAGGATGATTTCTAACTTTTTAAAAAATTTTGTTCTTTAGGGCATGCATGGAGAAAAGATGACTAAGAAGTACGTTATCTCTATGGAGTACCAGGGTTTAGTGCCAAGGACTCAGACAGGAAGGTACGAAATCAATACCTAGTCACACGTGGGAATGCGTAGTACAGTACCAGAGACATCTTGATCATGGTAGATCCAGGCATCGGTACTTGAGTAAGACCTGTAGAAGTGGCGGACTTGTGCTCATTGTCTAACCATAATAGCTTTGTTAGGTTTGTTCATTGTCATGTGAAAGACGAGTGTCGTGACCCGTAAGTATAGAGGATATGATCCTGTACCTACACACCCACGTCCGGTGGAAAACAAGTGGGTTCTGGGTTACTGCTTTAAATACAATATCGGACATACCATACAGATAGTATTATTACAAAATCTATCTGAAAAGCAGGGGCCAATGGAGAGAGTACGTGTGTTCGGGTAGTTCCTTGTGCCTTGCAGACGATAACCTATCGTAAAATGAACAGGAGGCCAAAAGAGGGGAATGGTTCTTTTGGCTCGAGAACCAGTCCGAGATTAGGTGATCGTAGATAGTATTAGCTGATCCACAGCCGTTTAGGAATCGAAGAGGGGGAGGTGGGATCAATGCTCTCCTCCCGACAAAATATGTGGCTTTTAATATAAATGACGGTGCGGACATGGCCCGGCGAGGAATCTAGATCCGCATTCCTGGGAATGGCGAAGGACCCGAAATGGCTCTGTGCGCGAGTTTGGTACACTGTCCGTGCTCCCTTCTAAGTATGAGGGGCCCTCCTTTTTTTTTTTTCCCACACTCTCCTCATTTTTTCTTAGCATTTCTAAATTTTTCTTGAACATTTCTTTGGGACATCGATCTCGGCTCCGGGAGGGACTCCATATTAATAATAACATTTCATCAATTATAGTAATAGTAATAGTAGGACCCAGAAAAATATAAACGACAGCCAATCACTGGTGACCAATGCAGGGTAATGAATGGATTCAATGTATTCAATGTATTGTGAGATGGTAATTTTCTTTTACTTACCATACTCCTACTCGGATAGTACTATATAGGCTCGTATGTACAGTACATACATGCTTAAGATATTACCCATATAGGTCTATGGCACCGATCAGGCTCCGTTTCATCATAGTACTTACATATATCTCATGCATACTGCGTCCAACTGGTGAAAAGGTCTTACGCATGAGGAATTAGGCTAAATTCCATACCCAGGACTAACAGGAACCCTTACTGGATTCAGTATGTCGTGAGCAGAGAAGCGACAGAACACGGTACCAGGAGGATGTTAGTCAGGTCAGGTAAATAGTAATAAGAACTCCGGCCCTGTGGCTTGCGGGGCAAAAGGGAAATTTTCTTGACGATTATTGTTTTCTGCCCCTAAACTTCCTCACTAAACCCGCAACTAATTAATTAGATTAAAGACCGACCATGGTAACAAGTACAATAGTCTTATACATATCAACGCTAAATCGGCCGTGCTAGTGCGACCATCTGCCAGACTGGAAGCGCTCTCCAAAGCTCCCCACCTTCCGACTCCGAGGCTCGACTAGACTGAAAGTTATACATAGTACGCCCTGGACGACCTCCTTTTCGCTCCAATAATGTCCTGGAAATTTGGGTCCCTATTACTCTAACCTTTCCTAACTCATCTCGTCTGCCGACCCGCCCCGTATTTTATTCTTGTGCTTGTTATTTAGTCCTATTTGGCCTTTTTTATACCCGTGGGAAAATTACTCCAAATTCAAATTCAAATTCAAAAAAAAAAATTCCAACCCAAAAAAAACATTAACCAAAAAAAAATAAAAATAAAAATAAAACAATAAACGAGCTCAACACAAGTCCAAATCGGCAGTTCCTCTCTTCTTTCCAACCTTCCCGAAGCCGTCGCAGATCATCATTCCTCTGTTTATGCGTTTTCCCCTTCTGGGTGACCTTCTTTGTCCGGTATCTCTCCCGGCTCCAGTAGTCGTGAATTACCTACTGGTGTAACTCCTGTTTGCTTCCCCTCTCAACCTCTCTCACACCACCCTTGTCCAGTGTCACCCAAGGTCGTTTCTTCCTTTCTCCCTCCTCGCCACTTTCTGGACCCTCCCTGCGTCCTTACCCCCCCCCATTCACACGAAATCCCCGTTTCATCATGGGTCTTTTCAAGCGCAAGGACTCCAAAAACTCGATCCAGACCGAGAGGGATGAACAAGAATCCTTTGTATCGGCTAACAGCGCTCGTACATCTAATGCCTCATTGAAATCTCCAGGTTTCAAGGGAAGTGGCAGTGGCTTGCCAGCTTCCATCCCAGAAATCTCGATTGCCAAACCGCCCGACCCAGCCTTGGACCCTGCAGCTTATCTGCGAAGCATACATGCTGTTCGAGAGCGTTCTAGATTCGTCTTTGGGAAGGCGAAAAGAAACAAGCTTAACCATTTCGATGTTGATATGAGCAAGTTCGAAGCCACTGCGTCTTACATTGTGTCCATCATCAAGGTGAGCGAACTCACTATACATAAACGCCCCCTCACCATAATGTGATGTTCTGGATTTGACTAACTGGTATAAATTGCACGTGAAGAGAGATTATGCTCCGGACTATGATTCGATTCCTCCCCATGGTCGCTGGCAGCACTTCGATGTGGGTGGCCGACCCCGCATCAATCAGCTGCTGCAGTCCTGGCCTAGCACAATCGATGCGCAAGAACGAACTCGGCGATTAATCGACCTCTTTGTCGTTTCCGTCCTTCTGGATGCTGGTGCTGGAACTAGATGGTCTTACAAATCGAAGGAGTCCGGCAAGTTCTTCTCGCGGAGCGAGGGGCTGGCTGTTGCTACACTTGAGATGTTCAAGAGCGGACTTTTCAGTAGTGATCCCACCGAGCCTTGCCAGGTGGATGGCGCCGGCTTGAAGAAGATCACGGTAGAGCTGCTGGCTAAGGGCATGCAACACTCGGAGAACAACCCATTGGCAGGTATCGAAGGTCGTGCGGGACTCCTGATTCGACTCTCGGAGGCATTGAACAATCAGGATTTCTTCGGGGTGGATGCTAGGCCAGGAAACATGCTTGGTAAGTGATCAACTGGCTGACATGCTTAATGGATGGCCTGCTAACGAAGATCTACCTCAGACTATCTTCTCTCACATCCCTCGACACAAGCTTCGTCGGTCCCGATTATTCCTATTACAACGCTATGGTCCGTCCTTATGGACGGACTGACGCCAATCTGGCCGCCTTCCAGAACACAGATCGATGGCTTGTCGATCGGAGATGCTTGGCCATGCTCTGACTTGCCCCCGTCCCCTCCCGCGCAACCTTGGGAGACTATTGTCCCGTTCCACAAACTCACACAGTGGCTGTGCTATTCCATCATGGTTCCGATGTCAAAACTGATGAAGATTCACTTTGCCGGTAGCGAGCTCCTAACCGGTCTTCCCGAGTATCGCAATGGCGGTCTGTTGATTGATATGGGTTTGTTGACTCTCAAGGACGCCGATGCTCAACGAGGCATTGCTGCATATAAAGAAAATGCGCAGATCAAGGGTCAACCAAATGTGGAAGTTGTTCCTCTTTTCTCTACAGACGATGATGTAGTCGTGGAATGGCGCGCCGTCACAGTTGGGTTTTTGGATGAGCTGCTCGTGGCGGTAAACTCCCAGCTAGGGTTGGTTGGAGAGGACCAGTTAAGCCTTGCACAGATGCTCGAAGCTGGATCATGGAAGGTAAGTCCTATTTATTATTCTCCATCTCCATTGTACTTTGCTGATGAATTCGTAGGGCGGTCGTGAGATTGCCGAGGTATCGAGGCCAAACACTAAGGAACCACCAATTATGATACGCTCCGATGGCACTGTTTTCTAATGTTTAGCATACCCTGTCGATTCGTGATACCTGACTCCGCCAGCTGTACCTGTTTATGGGTGGCGGAAGTCCTTACGACTTTTTAATGACCAGATGCTTATGTCTTCCGTTATTTCCACTTCACTCCATCGACATCTTTGCGAAAGGAGCTATATCTTCTGCTGTAGAGCTACTATTTGGGATGGTGATACATTCTTGTACATTTCTTTTGGGGGGGGATCTCTAAAAAGTACTTATGACCTTGTGACTGGTGACAGATTTACGTACTGCCTGCGAGCTGTGATCTGACGCCATCCTTTATTTAATAATTAGCGCATTCTGATTTTCGAGGAAGCGATACGGCCTCTAAGTCTGTGGCCTTGTTACAACATGTCAATCCGAGCATAATTGACTTTTTTGGATCTCGAAGAGGAAATCGCCTAGTAGGCGATGTTCTGGAGGTACTGGACTACCCGGTCTATCGATGACAGTGTAGTATAATGACATTCATTATAGGCCGGAGCTAGAGGCTCATGCTAGCCATTGATACTTTAATCTTATCTGAAAGCCTTACGCCTCAGTACTAATGTCAAGTGCGCTAGTTTACCAGTACACTGGTAAAATGAAAAGGTAAAATAGCTAAGCATCACGCCCTGGCTCCTTTCCGAAAGAAGAAAGAAGGGCATTTTGCCCGGTGGACCAAGGATCTGTTAATCAAACTCCTATCTCAATTTCGACCTTTAGCTAGCAGTAGTAAAGGCAATAGGAATAATGTGACATGTTCATGCTTGGGTATCTAACACAATAACGAGCTTGACGATATTCTGACAATTTTTGCTTTCCTTCCCTTTGCCTTGTCGCCTTTCTTTTCTTTTCTGTTTTTACTACTTTTTTTTTTTTTTTTCTTTTGATTGGGTGATACTACAGGTAACCATTTGCATGAGAATTGTTGGCTAATTCACCGTCCGGGGATTCTGGCGCAGGAAGCGGGAATCCATCCCCGTGACCCATCGCTGCTGCTTTTGAGAATCCCTCCCTGGCCAACATTGTATTCAGTACAGCACAGTTATAAGCTGCTTCACCCGGCGGGACGACAAGGAAGATATATGTGTTATCGGTGAACCGGCCCAAAAAGACATTGAACTGGGGCGTCTTGGTATGCATGACGACGAACCCGGCCGAAGCGGGTGTGGTATGGGTATTCCGGGCCGCGCAATGCTTGAACGCTTTCATTATATTGGATAGTCGCTCATGGCGATCATAGATGGGGTTGAGGTCGCCTATTTCCGAGGCGACGGAGGTGACGGTTAGGAAAGTCGAGCGCTCGAAGAGGATGACTTCCTCGGCATCGATACGCTTGGCGAAGGCGTGCAGGAAGCGTTCGATGACGGTGAGATTGGGGATGAGACGGTGGACGATGCCGGCCCAGGCTTTATAGAGCGATTGATCCCAGATGCTGCTGCCGAAGGTGTCGATGGAGAAATTGTCCGAGCGACTGCGGATGAGAGCGGAGCGTTCTTCGTAGATGCGTTGACGGTGCTCGGCTTGGATGAGATCGAGCTTGTGGACGAGACAGAAGACGTAGGCGTTCGGGCTGTACTCTTTCAGGGCGCCGATGATGGCGTGGTATGTGTCAAGGTCTCGTTCTACTTCGCGAGACTCGATGTCGAAGACGTAGATCAGAACCGCGACGTCCGAGAAGATGTTCCCTCGTTGCGAGGCGAGATATGTCTCCATGAAGGCGTCTTGGCCTCCGCAGTCCCACAGGTTCAGGGTCAGGTTCCCCATGAACTTGACATGGCTGTGTTCCACGTCAATTGTGGCGCCTAGCCGGCGGACATCTTTTGCGACATAGTTGCTGAAAATAATAGATCTCATGGAGGACTTTCCTGAGCCGCTCTTCCCCATTAGGAGCACCTTTCTCTTCTTCTTTCGGACGTCCATGATTGCTAGTTGTTGGGGTTGTTCCGGCGGTTGACTGTACCCCGCAGAGTGCGGGTGATGGTTCTTTTAGTTCAATGGGGGAGACGGGGGCGTGGTGGATTGGTTCCGGGCATCGGTTGAGTTGAGTTCTTTGTTGCTTCAATTGCTGGCGTTTGAGCTAAGGCGGTGTTATATGCACTTTGGTCTAGTGCATGGATGAGCACTTGACCAGCCCCAGCCTCATCGTTGCATGATGAGGGGAAACGATGATCCGGGATGTCACGTGTAAATCACGGGCCTTCGAGGGAGGTAATCAGTGAATACATCATTCTTTCATTCCTTCACTATGGGCTCGATAAAACTGAATTGTTGACGGTAAACTTGTTTCGCCGTGGATCTGCTTTGAGTGTATAAAAATGTCAATGGAAACAGGTGCGTTCTCCGACTAACCTGCTAGGGCAATGTATGGGGATTTGGGCGTAAAACTATATACTGCTTCCCCGGAATATACCGATCTTAGATACCATTGATTCTATTGTACCTACCAACACCATAAAACTTGGTAGAATCCTTAGTAGGCTCGAAAAGGAATAAAATAACATATACTTAGGGATTGACCGGCCTATGTCCAAGTGCTCATTAACTAGTATTCATTCACTCATAGTTGTAGATCGTTCATTCGGCTAGCTGAGCCACCTCCATAGTGCACCTCACACCACAGATTTCATAAGTTGGACGAGCTTGTCTTGCATATCACAGAATATATTAACAGCCTGCATATGCCAGTGAGTCAGTAAAAATGGGTTGAAATTCGACAGCCCAATCCGCGCACCTGAGTCAGCTTTTCCTCGCTTGCCCCATGGAGGTCTCTGGTGAAAGCAAGGCGATACGCCGATTCATCATTGACAAAAGACAATGACGATGGAGGAAGTACTGCAGGAGCATCACTGTCGAATAGAGACTGGATCTGGGGCACGGAATTTGGCTGCGAGAGCTGTTGCAAGAGCTTCGGTGCGATGGTGATATGATCTACACCGGCCATCGCAAAAATCTCATCTGTCGAGGTTAAACTGGCTGGAAGAACCTGGGTTTTAGCATTAACCGATTTGTAATACTTCTGGATGGCGACACAGAGAGGCAGAAGCTTGTTCGGGTCCGTGAAGCTGAGCGAGAGCGTCAGTGGCATATTCTTTTGCCATGTTTACGAAAGGCTTCTGAGGCTTCTAACTCACCCCGGCTCGAAATGAACTTTAAGTTGATTGACGTAGGGTGCGACATATGTGCAGCCGACTTCCGCAGCGAGCACCGCCTGTGTTAGGGTAAAGAGAGTGGTAGCGAGTGTGCGTACTCCAGCTTGTTCGAGTGTCCGACAGGCTATCATACCCTCCCATGTACTTGGGATTTTGATGCAGATGCGCGACTGCTCGAAGCCTGGCTGCAAATACTGAAAGAGTTGAATTATTCCTGGTGGAAGGTAAGTGTCAATTTATCAAAGAGGTGCCGTTGTAAAAATAGATAATATCTTACTGAGAGCGTTGACAGTGGTCTTTTCGACCGAGTAAGAATAGTAAGGGTTTGTCTGGATATGGACATAGCCGTTGATATGGGGAGCAATCCTCAAGGCCAGTTTCACCATCTATAGACTTTTTGTCAGCCCTACTGGAACCTCGACGTAGGTTATTGAGCTGTTAAAATACCGCTATCTCTACAGCTAATTCCTCCAAGGAAAGGCCCGGGAACCGAGATAGGAGATTTCTTGCCTCTGCAACAGAGGATTTGATCAATTCCTTATGCTCGGATTTGGAAAGTTCTCCGTAAGCGATGGCTTGGTTGGAAGTACAGTCTTGAAATGGACCTAGGGCTCTGGCAACTAAAGGATTATCAATACAAAGTCCGATATGCGTCACTAAGTAACCTTTAGATAGTACCTGGAGCAAGTACCTTCTTCGTCCATGGTATCGCAGTCAACAACAGTTCTCATACGGAGAACATCCAAGCCAGTCTGAGAAGCCATGTTGATAATTCGATCTATACTGACGATAGTTGTGACAAGAAGACGATACTGGTGATGGGTAGAGGGCTTGATGGATAGTATACGATGATTATGATAAGAGACGAGATAGAAATGGCAAGAGTGGATGATACACCCACTCAAGTGAACATGAAAGCTTGATAACCCCAATTCCCCTCATTCTTCACCTCCACACCCTCTCTGCTAATTAGCCTAATACGTCACTCGGGTAGTAAATAAGCCGTCAATCGGCCCGATTTCGAATACCTTCTCCCCGGCATTTATTTAGAATTGTGGAGCCCAGTCAATCAATCAATCAATCGAAATTTCATTAACCTGTTAGAGCCAGGAGCCCAGTCCTCTACAGTGACTTGTAAAACTTCTGTCCGCACATTATACTCTTCGATTATAGTTCAAACACTAATACTAAGACGGCTAAACCATTTTAGGATCTATAAGGAAAAGCTGGGCTATTTTACGGTTGTATTACCTGTATTGAATTTGTTTGTTAAATGACAGTACATAACAGGATCTTTGTATCGTCCTTGTATTGGTAACCAATAGTATCTACAAACTAGCCAAACCCCCGAAGTACTCCGTAAGCGCCTCGAGGATCTGGCAAGTCAGAAGCTTATTCCAGGGTGCTCAATACGGGTAGCTCTGCAATATCTATCTTAATAGTACAATATCCCTGACCCTGCTTATTATTTTACTGAGCACCTTTCCCTCCCCCTAGATCACTTGGTATGCAAGAAGCTATTCAAACGAGCCAAACCCCTCGAGCGGTTCTTGCTACATGGTTTGGAAGCTATATGTAATTATTGAAATTAGGTAGTAGGGTTTCTCATCCGTCATAATGGTTAGCTGGAAGTTAGACTGCTGTACTTGGAAAGCCGTTAAGTCTTACCTAGGTCCAGCACGAACTTGCTCAGGTGGCCATCTGAAGATGAAGTCGGAACTAGATTTCACAATTCCTGGACTAAGGGCGGTTTTCCACTTTATTCATTAGCACAGAGTCGCCCTGGGTTAATTATAGGTGGCCTACCTGTAGACTGGGGCCTGGCTCGACTCCATTGAGACCTTAACAGTTCCGAAGTCTCTGTTTTGAAAGGGCAAGCAGCGAGACTGGTAATTAGAACACAGCAGGTCGTGTAAGGCTCCAAACTCATATTAAGGGAGTGCTTTGCCCTACATCTACACATGCACATACTGTTAGAGTACAATGTCGCACGGATTACCATCATATAAAATCATGTCGTCGAGGTCTAGCTAGGGTCTATGTTAAATGATACACACATACAACCTGTATGTTACGACTGTCTATTGTGTTTGATTTGGTTTTGGCTGCCTCTAATAGGAAAAAGTAATTTGTGAAAGGGTTATATAGGTCAAGGACTGTAATGGGCTAGGTAATATTTCATTATCTCAGCAGAAAAAATAATATCTATAGTTCTCAATTTTTTTTTCTGGAGTTTCGGGAGGGAATCGCGTCTATTTCGTGGAAGCACGATCAGTAGAAGCGCCTTTGCTTTGTCAGCGGGTGAACGTTTGCAATTGGCCGTATTTCCGATTGTAGATACTCGGCTCCCGACCTTACTTGCCGTTCAATATCTCAGGTACACAGTAACTATATCCTGTGGTCGGGATGTGGACAATTACACTCTCAATAATCTTGCAAATCACTTTCTCTATGTCTTTCATTGAAAAAGGGGTGGACCCCCATCTACTTATAAACTCGAAGCCTGCCTTCCTATACTTCTTTTCTTTATTATCCTTATGGCTCTATATGAACTATCTGCCCGCAAGACAACATTTCAGTCTGATATCTCCTCGCGATGGCTTCTTCAAGTTGGCGCCCTGGTAAACGTGTTGCGATCGTGGGAGGAGGCCCCGGGTCGATTTCGACTGGCCTTGCCTTCATCCAACGTGGCTACGACGTGCGGATTTTTGAGCGACAACCAGAATGCAAGGCTATAGGAGGCGCTGTCCTCTTATCTACTCCTGTGTTGTCAATTCTCCGGTCCTATGGGTTGAGTCTAGACAACGTTGGCTCATATACAACCACATACTTCAAGAATAAGGCTGGAGCAGAGCGCGTTAAATTACCGTTCAATCCTGTTGTTGAAAAGCGCATGGGTGTTAAGGGCTGGCATTATGGAGTCCTTCGCTCTTCAATTTTCAAAAAAATGCTCGACCTTGTTCCCGAAGGTGTAATTTTTGCTGGCTATGAGTTTACATCTTACACCGAGACTGAAGATGACATCCAACTTCATTTTAAAAACGGACACCAAATTACCGCCGATATTGTTGTCGGTGCAGATGGCATTCGATCGAAAGTTTCACGACAGGCATTTGGTGACCCTCACCTATTTCACACCGGCATTCGTCTCTGGCTCGCCTGGTGCGATCATATTCCCAATATCCCTCCCAATTATGGTGTCGTCTCGCATGACTGGCAGTATCAAGCTAGCTTCTTTCCGATGCTTCATGATGGTAAACCCGGATTTGAGTGGTGGGTGGTCGAGCCGTCTTGGGAAGGGAAGTCTGTCCCGGAAGATCCCAAAGCACACCTTACTGAGATTCTCAAAGATTGGGCGCAGCCAATGCCTCGCTTTTTGGATGTCACCAACTTCGACACTCAGGTTTATCGTTGGGAGATCTATAATCGACCTTCAATGAAAAAGTGGTCCAAAGGGCGGGTGGTATGTGTTGGCGACGCTGTGCACCCCGTGTCACCATATGCTGCGTACGGTATGGGTATGGCAATTGAAGACGGTTATTACCTTGCCAGAGCATTGGATGGTGTTGACCTGCGTGACCCACACTCATTCAAAGCCGGATGTGAAATCTATGAGAAACAGCGAGTTGACTATGTGAATCACAACATGGAGTTTGCTCGCTTTCTTGGTAGAATGTTTCACTGGGTACCTCGGCCTCTCGCCAATATTCGTGATTTTATCTTCGACTTTACCCCGCTGCTCAGCAGTTATCTTAGGGATGGCTACCTGAAAAAGGCTGAGCAGGAAACACTAAGCTTGAAGGAACTTCAAGTCGTTCCTGCTTAAATCCTTTTCGTGGCTTAGAATTTGCCGGCAGTCAAATCTACTATCTGAGAAGGACAACATGATACATAATTAGTGGACGAGTAAAGTGAACAATCATGATGGGGCGAGAGAATCTGTCTCGATTCTATTTGGTAAATTGTTCTGTTTGCCAAACTTAGACAGGAGCTTGGCCTGCTTTGTCTTAAATCAGAGGTTGGGAAGCAAAGAAGTAATCATTAGTGGTGACACACTTTCTGGGTTTTTAGTATACAAATATCATTTTTCGTTTCTTTGAGCAATTTTTCCGGTGCCTTGTTTTGCGTCTACGGGTCTCCTCCTAATCAAATTAGCCCATAAAAATTTCCAGAATCTCATAGCTGCTAGGCAGTACCGTTGCTTTGTACGAAACCCACGTTATAAGCAGTAGTGTATCGGAAATGACTGTTTATACTGTCTGCAACTGCAAAGAGTAATTGCCTAGGTCGACTTGTGGTGGCAGGGAGTGAAGTTTTGCCAGATTCTTCAGTAAACGTCAGCTTCTAGTGCTTGACCCGTTTGTATTTTTTGTGGTAAAAGTGCTAGATTTCTCTTAGTTGGCAGTGGGCCACCACATAATCATCATTCACTTTACTGCGATATCCCTAGACACTGTATTAGCTTCGGTAGTTTGTATAATAATAAGGTTGCTCTTATGTCTGTGTGGCAGAAGGGCGCTCTTGGTGGATGGTTAAATGCCTTGATAGTTTCTAAATTTCATATATAGCGGGTATTATCCCTAGACACTCTAATTCTATTCTCTCTGAATAATACAAGGAGGCATTGTCCATTACAAGAACAGATTTTGGCCCAGGCTATTTCCCACAGTACTGAAGTAGTTCCTTAATATAGTCTTCAAAAGACAGATATCAATCGATCCCTAAAAGACATAGAGTAGGATAATCCCATCCTGGGTATACGCTGGGAGTATCTGATACCGCTGATCTCGATAGAACTTTGTCACTTGGTAGGGTGTTATACCAAGGGTTGACCAGCCCGTTCTTCTGAATCTTACCTTATCCTTTTATCACATCCAGATTTGTCCACATGCACAAGGCGGTATGAGCAAAACTTTAAAGAAGACGAAAATATTTAAGGCTTTCCAAGCAGATGATTTAAAAAGAACTTAAATCATAATGGACCTGAGGCTTTACGGCCCTTCTTTGTTTGGAGGAGATGCTGTTTGATGGTACACTTATGGCAAGTAGCAGCCTCAGCAATTTGGATATCAGTAAATTAATTCTTATTAACATACCGTGGATGTATTCCAGATTTGACGGAGCTAGCTTTCGTCCCATTCTGCGTTGCTGCGCGCAAGGATCTTCTGGGAGGATCTTCCGCTGGAAAGAATATATGGGCATAGGTAGGAACTGTATAACAGATACATGGAATATATAACATCTAGGTATGAAACGGTTCACGTATGAGATAATACAGTTTCAAAAACAGGGCTGTATCGTAGAATAGGTATTCTAATATAGTTTAGTGTGGTTTGGCAATAGGAAGAACATTCTACTCCGTAAGTACGGAGTAGCTTCACGAGACGGGGGAACCCCCTTTAGCATCAAAGCCGCAGAGGTCACGTTGCCGGTGCTGACAGGTACTCCTAAAGCTGCTTGCGTTTTATATAGCAGACAACGTAGTATGAAGACTGAATGTGTATTCACAAGTCTCGGACTGGCAACCACGGATGTTCAGCGATCGCTGTCCTAGGAAGTATACTCGGCACACACCCTCAATTCACCAAACGGCAAATTTCGCGTAGAAAGCTGTCTAGTAATGCGTTCTTAGAACTTTACTTGAACTACTTGCCCGTCCTGGACGGCTTACTTCGTGGTGACCTGCTCATTGATATACTTATGATGGTATGTAACCCTGATATGAAACCCTTCCATCTCATGGAAAGAGAAGAATGGGCGATTAACGACGGGATAGAAACTCCTTCCTCTCAGGATCTTGTAAACCTCGGCGGTCGCGACAGAATGCCGAAACCAGTGAGGCTTTGCTTAGCACGTCAACATCATCCCAAACAATTGTGGTAGACAACGTGGGCTGAGACCCTTGGGAGAAGAAAAGAAGAAAGGAAGGGAGAGAAAAAAAAACACACACATGAAAGAAAGCCCGGAATCGGTAAGCGGAGGTGGAATGGAAGAAGAATCTTCCGGGTGGTAATCCAGCTCTTCTGATTCGCCGATTCTTCGAAACAGCCGCTAGTCCCGTGACTGGAACCTAGCCCGAGGTTGTCCGTCCCGTGATTCCGAAGCGTTACGAGAGTCGGGAGTTCGAGGCGTCTTTCTTCCTGGACGACGACGACGGCTACTTGTCTGGATTATCAGCTCTGCACCGTTGAACGGGTCCTTAAAACACATCATGATTTCTCAGAAGGTTGCTCAGCAATCGCTGCGGCGGCGTATGTGCTCCCTTTGGCTACTGTATATTTAAATTGAGCACCACTAATTTGTTGCAGTTGCCGTCCAGCAGCCCTATGCCATGCGCTGGTCTTTGATGAACTCCGCAACCCCCGCTGCTGTCGCTATTGGACGTTTTATGCAGACCAGGTGAGTAGTATAATTCTTTGGTTTACCTCTGTCACTTTGCGACAGTCTCTGCTGTGAAGGTTTCGCATGGGTTGCTACGTCATGGAAATCCGATTTTACCAAGCGTTCGGATGACCAGGCATATGTACGACCATCAATGGTATATAGATGCTAATTTAGACAACCAGACAAGCTGCCACTACCTCGAACACCTCTGACCCCACCAAGATCCTTGCGCAACAGCGTCTCAACCGTCCCGTTTCCCCTCACCTTTCCATCTACCGTCCCCAGATCACTTGGATCGGCAGTAGTTTTCACCGTATTACCGGATTCGCCCTTTCTGGTTCTCTGTATCTTTACGCAACTGCATACCTCGCCTCGCCATTGCTTGGCTGGCATCTGGAGTCGGCCTCCGTGGCCGCTGCTTTCGCTGCCCTTCCCATTGTTGCCAAGGTCCTTCTCAAGGGTGTTATGGCTCTTCCTTTCACCTACCACTGCTTCAACGGAGTCCGTCACTTGGTCTGGGATCTTGGTAGGGGAATCACCAACCAGCAGGTCATCAAGTCTGGTTGGACTGTGGTGGGCCTGAGCGTCCTCAGCGCCCTTGCTCTCGCTTTCCTGTGATTTTCTTGTGTCATACCTATTAAGCTGATCTTGTTTCACTAAAACTGTTTTCTATGCATTATATCTTATACCAGTCAATCCAGACTGATTCTTGAAATTCATGATTATTCTTTTTCAGACCTCCATGGTTCTGGGCTTGGGGACGTAGACCATCTGAAGATTGCAGGCACGAAAAGGTGAACAACAAACAGAGAGGGAATATGCTAGGAGGACCAGTGTTGGATTTGCAATGCTATTTGACTGATTTCCATGTTCAGGGAATTTCTAACGTTCTACCGCAGCGCATCTATCATGGATGTAGCTTAGACGTTTTGTGTGAACTATAAGTTTGACATATGGTATGTTCAGGCTTGTTTTCTAAATTATGGTTCTCGGTCCCGCTTTCCAGACAGCGTTGTACATCAAGAGCTCTTTCCAGTCACGAGGTTTGCCCTGCCACTTCCTTGCTTGTCTGTTGGTACGCATATACATTCTTTCCCATGAAACCCCGTCTGGCATTATCATTGTACAGGTGCTTTCTGAAACCTTCTGGTACTCTACACCACAATGGTTAGCGTTTCTATGAACACCAGGTTTGTTATCAGATATGCAACGGACGGCCTTGTGCGTGCTACCTTCTGAGGCACGACACGTCCCGCCCATAGAAGAAGCGTTCCAGAGACTCACCCACTGCGCCAACTTGTTTTAAGAATGATAGTCTTGTCCGAGAAACAAGCCTCCGGATCATGCAGGGCTCGGTGGCGGGTTAGGTGGATACGGTGGTGGTGAAGGTGGATCTTGGACGGAGAAATCACTCAATGTGATATCGATAATACTTCTGAGACACTGTTTCGACTGCTTATAACTTAAAGAGAAGTTGAAAATGGTCTCGGTCTCCCGACATGCCATGTTAAATGAGGTAGCCGACATTATCAGCATAAGTTGTATATCAACTAGCTCGAAGTTGCTCAAGTGATATGAGAAGATAAGGAAGCCTGCTGTTGTGCGAGAAGCCAAAGTGTCTTCGTTCCTTTCCCAAGAGATCTAGTGAAGTAAGTATTCGAATACTTTTGACGTCCGTTTTCTGAACAGTAAAAGAATTTCTTTCAATACCCGGCTATCGCTCACCGTTTAATAGCCCCAGCTTTGCAGGCCAATTTCCGACTGGCGGCTTCTTTAAAGCAAAGTGTACACCGCCATCCTGCCTTAAACGTCCGATCAGCGGGAAATGGCCGCGTGGATCTGACATTTCTGACACTCTAACAGTGGTCTTCACAAATGGATTCAGATCTAGAAGACACTTCGTCGGCTGCTCCTGCAAGGGCCCGGCGGAAGACTGATGTATAAGACGTTAGACGGTGTACAGAACACCGATGGCCACCGGCCTTTGCCGCGGGTTGGTTCTTGGTAACGGCAAACTAGGCCAAACAGGTTCGGCGGCATTGTAATGTCAGGAAACAGACCGTTTCTTCGGCTACCTTGACTACCCAAGCTGCATGTCCAGTCTTGGCTGGTGATGCCTGAGGAAAGATGTGAGATAGCTCTCCGGCGTACTTCGACAGATGCGTTGGTAAATGCATGTTGTCGTCGGTCAACCTTAGGGTGATCTACTTCAACAGAGCAGCCAACGGGAGGTGCTGGCTATGATCTCTGATAGATGAAGATCCAAAGAGGTAAAAGCACCCTTTTCTGATTATATTGGTGATCTCAATAAGGGCTATGGATACCAACCACGACTCCGATTTCCTCAATGAGCTCAGGTGCGTTTGACAGTACACGTATACAGTATCAGCGGATTCCCAGCTAACATTTCAAAATTTTTGGTTTGAAGCAAACAATAAAGAGGCAGGATACTGGCGACGCCGAATGAATAACGAACTCCTCGACTTCTAGATCCCAGGTTTTCTCGAATCAAATGTCCAACGGTAATTACGCAACAAGGCTTTCGTCTAACGCCACCAATGTCCCATTGCCATCGACTTTCTTTTTGTTTATTTATTTATTTATTTTTATTTTTTCGAGGGGCGAAGGGGTTTCTGTTCTTGCCAATCCATGTAATAATTTGATAGGCCTAGCACCCCTAGCGACAACGTCCGAGGATGCAGTCTATGACAGCAAACAACGAAGAAGCCTACTAGGAGGTACGGAAACAGTGCCTCACGGAACACAGGCCCCATAGTATAGGAATAACCCCACAGCATGCAACACGTGGACGATCTCCAGGTTGTCGTCGTCACACTAAACATAGGAAAAGCACGCAATTCTCCAATAATGTTCCATGCCCGAGGCTTTGGGTGCTTATGATTCCCTATATTCGCAGAAAGCCCTGTAAGAGAACATTTTCCGCGACAAGCGCTAGCACACCGGTATTTCTTCGATATATTAATCAACTGTCCAGAAAAGGACAGGCTTCGATGGGTTATGCCTTCAAGTCGGGACGAAGCCTACTCCACTCTGTCTACGGCATATTGTCCTTGTACTGCATCGACGTGGAGCATTGTTCCTATTTTGGAGCAGGAAGTTGTTAGAAGGTGCCCTGGCCCGGTAAATTAAGGGCCTGAACGACAAATCCTACAAGAATTATTCTCATTGCAGATATCCATTGGCAAGTTGCTGGTTTAGGCTCGCCTATCTCGCTCTCTTTTTATCTGTTATTCACCCCTCTCAATGCTTTCGTCCAGCTCATCCAGGGAACTAGGACATGTTCTTGGCATCCTTGAGTAAATTCGGACTCCTTAGAAGCTATGATAGTTCTATCGACTTATGTCAATGAGAGTAGTGCCAGCCATGGGCCCCTGACTCGGTGTCACCTCAATACAGCCAGGTCGGGAAAGCACACCTAATGCTTGCCGCCATTACGTGTACACGGAGATTATAATCAGAAATGCTCTACCCAACAGCGAAAGGATCATGCATCTGATGGAGAAAACCATATAGCTAAGCTGCTGCTAGTGACTATCTGTCTCTTAACTGCTACTGCCTGGTCCCAAGAAAAGGAGAAGCGTCGCCAGGGACTTCAAGTGAAGCTGGACCGTTGAACATTCCTCTTGTCTTACAAAGAGATGAACCCCATCCGAAAGGGGTCAACAATCTAGCATCACTATTCGAGCATTTTGTGAAACCCGTCAATAGCGGCCCATGCGGCTTGAGTGAAAGCCACCGGGTAAGTCTGGGTGGAAGGAAAGACACATCAGCGTCGATCTTGTGTAAGCCGAACCGGACTTGTTTTACAAGATTAAACAAAGGGAGTTTGTCTAACCTCTCTTTATACTCCACGTAAGTTGCTGGATTTCACAGTTTGAAATGCCACTCGGGTAAGGCATTCGTCATTCGGTAGTTGGCATCTGATAGGCTTGTAGTGGCATTCCTCATATCATCCCCTACACTTCATCATTATACATAAACATGATACTTATCTCTATTGTAGACCTGTGTACAGGGCTAAAATGGTTCTTGTTGCCTCTCAACGGCGTGCAATCGGACTGTTTACTGGTGGATGTGTTCTCCAAGATTGATATTTTGGGGGGGAATTCCTCCGGTACTAGGTCAACAAAGGTGGCTCAACCCGACGACTGAAGGGGAGGTCCAGGCCCTTATTGTGATACAAAGCTAAATGAATATTCCGTCAAGGAATCAATAGTATTTGCTGTTCTTTCTACTATTGTTTATACTGTATAGACGGAGTACATCGACTCAACAGGTTGCGCTATCCCAAAGTGGACTAGCGCCACATCTCCGAAATCTTTCCAACCCATCATTCGAATTCCATCACGGCCGCTGTGAAAAGCCCGGACAGGTGAATTGCCTCCGTTTCTCCCACCCCTGCGGATTTCAGCCCCTCGACCCACATAATGGCTTCAATGCTACCAACTCGGGCGGCCAGGACCATCGCCTGTTCCGCATGCCGCACTATCGTTTGTCCTAGCACGATTGGATCCGCCTCCCTCCTCCGTCGTGGTCTGTCGACATCCACCGAGCAGACACCAGTCGATTATGCAGACAAGCCTCGATGGTCCTATACCCCTCCCAGTGCAAAGGCTCCCTTCAGCTTGCGATTGAATAGCAAGAGGCGTGATTACCCTGTCAACACCGATCCGCAGGTCCTTGACGAATTCTACATCCGCATGCTGGGCAATGATGGTGACAAGCTCCTTTCGGACGAAACCAAATGGCTTGCTGTGACGCACAAGAGTTTCGACCAGGGTCGAAGAGGATTCAACGACCGTCTGGCTTTCTTAGGTGTGTAGGAGTCTGAGGATGCGATTCTGCGATTCGCGAGATGCACAGGGCTAACCGGCAATTGCACTTTAGGACGACGGATCGTTGAGTTACAGGCTTCTTTGGCCATGGTGCAGAACCCCGGAAGTGCTGCATCCACCGCTGTCCCTGATGAGTTTGACCGTGTGCCCTTCACGCACCCGGCATTGGAGGGCCTGGAGAACCTCACCCGTCACAAGAATTACTTGATAGGCAAAGCACAGCTTGCGGAGCTTGCGCAGAAGTATGAGCTGCAGAAGGTCCTGAGATGGAGTCCTCGGAAGGTAAGATAATGGAACATCTTTCTCTTCTATAATTTTGCAACATACTGCGTTCAATACAAATGGCTATACTCGACCTTGCTAACAATTATCGATGCCCAGCCCAACAACCTAGCCAGCTCCGGAATCGAACTTGTTCTTGCCCATACGATGTATGCGATCGTCGGTGCCATTTCCCTGGAGAAGGGCGGTCTCGTTGCCAACAAGGTGACACGCGAGCGGATACTAGAACCTTTGGGATTCAAGGCTTAAGTCGGGATATCATTGTTGGGGAATGGCCGCAGGAGCATTTCGAGGCGTTATCTCCTTTTCGCTTTCTTGTCTTTTTTATATCTTGGATGTTCTCTGTATGTGTTGGGGGTTCTGGTCATCCACCATATATGTACTTTTACTACGACCATGTCTTATATTGATTTTCGAATACCACCCGGAAGGATCCTCTCCTCTGACGGGCTCTTTTTGTGGAACGTGTTAGAGAACGCGCAAAACACTATGAGAATAGAATTGTTTATTAATGATAGGTATGTCCGGTTCCTCTGACACCGCCCGAGTAACAGAGTAAAATACGCGGCCAGCTCTTATGGAACCCTCTTTACGATGCATAGTCTTCGCGCCGCTGTATCGCAATTCAGCAATAAAAACTAGGACCATCGTACAGAATGTACGACAACCCCAGAAATCACAGAAAGTAATTTGTACTGGCTTGCACTGTCTAATGGGAGCGTTGGTACAAGAAGAAAAAAAAAGTAAGAGGAGGAAAAATTTGCGGAAGAAATACTCTCGTGCGAAAAGCACACTAGCCTGTTCAGGAATAGTGTGAGTCCAGCTGAGCAGTGAGCCCGCTAGAGCCGGATAGGCTTGGCTTTCTCTTCTCCAGGCTATACACCGAGCTATGCAGACTCTACGCAGTATTAGCAACACGTTTCACACTTTTGTGAAGGCCTTAATCATGAAAGAGATTGCTCTGCATTCTATTGACTACGAGACAACACCTGAAGTAAATTCGGCTCGAGGATCGTCAGTCAGCGTAGTCTGCTTAAGACTGCTGAGACTGCCTGTAAACTTATTGAGCTTGTTCTTACAGATGTATATACTGAGTGGAGCTCAAAGACTCGAGAGAGGCTGATCGATGTTTGTGAGCCTGTAATCGAATGGCTGAGAACAGCATGACCCAGCAATTGAATTGGCCAAACTATCGCATGCTGTAGGAACAGCCGTGCAAGCGCCAGCCAGACCTAGATAGCAAGACCATAGGAAGTTTCATTCGATCCGGGCCTTTGCTTATAGAACATGGGGTTTATAGAGCTCTCTATGGGCCAAATTCTGCGATTGTACAAGCAACTTTTTCACGCAATAGTGGTCCGGTTTTAATTAATGGAACAAGGAGAAGGTAGTGCATGGAGAAATAAATGATGGGACGACTGAATGTTTTTGGAAATTCTCGATGTCTTCTCTGTCTGACTTCTTAGACTTCGGATAATAGATGGGATGATCATCAATATGCCAGTCCGGTCAATAATGCTGTAGAGTGTACTATACAGATTCTATGGCGGGCGTCTTCGTCTCAAGTTCATATACTCTCTCTATCTCTTGGGAGCTCTATCAGTTGTAGCAGGCATGGAAGACCCGAAGCGGGCGGTCAGGGAAGCGGGTGGCATATTGTGTGGCAGTACTCATTATAGTGGAACGGAATTGAGCTGAACGTGTACAGGTCTCCTGATAGAGACCCCATCGTCCCATACACTGAAGCTCTCAGGTCAGTCTTCTATTCCATATTTCCTCCCTGTGAGTTTCTTCGCTGATACTGCACCATCTGAACTTATGATGTGATCCATTGCTGGATTAATGCTGATTGCGAGGTATACTATTTTATCGCAGAATGCCCGGCTAGTGTTTCGTTGGCCTCTTACCGTTGAACTAAGCCAGGAGCCTCCCGCCGATTCCTTGCTGCCCTATTGACATCCACCCTTACTTTCACGACTCCCACACGATTCCCAAACCTCCGCGATGGCATCGGCTATCTTCTTTTTAGATTTGAAGGGCAAGGTAGGTAGATGCTTGGCGATATATCTTTTCAATGACCGCTATGCCCACCATGCATTCCTGCGCTCACCGTCAAATAGACCCTTCTAGCCCGAAACTACCGCGGAGACATTCCCATGTCCGCGGTCGAGAAATTTCCTATCCTCCTTAGTGACGCAGAAGAAGAAAGCTCCGCCGTACCGCCATGCTTCTCTCATGAAGGAATTAACGTATGTTATGTCCGCAATCGCATCGGTTTTCGCACCTGCTCCCCGCCCGTCCCCGCAGCCCGCTTTGCTTCCCTTCATCCCCTATAACTACCCACCTCTACTGCGACACCTCATTTGGGGACCAGGTAGCCATTAGCCTTTTTTCTCCATCTTACTGACAAGTCATCGTGTATCTAGTATCTCTATATCCGCCACAGCAACCTTTATATCCTCGCGTTGACAAAGAAGAACACTAATGCGACCGAAATCCTCCTCTTCCTCCATAAAGTTGTGGAGGTCTTCACGGAATACTTCAAAGTCTTGGAGGAAGAGAGTATTCGCGACAACTTTGTTATCATCTATGAATTGCTTGATGAGATGATGGACTTCGGGTACCCACAAACTACGGAGAGCAAGATATTGCAAGAGTAAGATGACAATTGTGACAGAACGTGACGGAAGGCAGTGTTGCTCATATGGTATCAGGTACATCACACAAGAGTCGCATAAGCTCGAAGTTCAAGCGCGTCCCCCTATAGCCGTCACCAATGCGGTCTCCTGGCGAAGTGAAGGCATTCGCTATCGAAAGAACGAAGTCTTCCTTGATGTTGTCGAATCTCTGAATCTCCTCGTATCTGCGTCTGGAAACGTCTTGCGATCTGAGATCTTGGGTGCTATCAAGATGAAGTGTTATCTAAGTGGTATGCCAGAACTTCGTTTGGGTTTGAATGACAAGGTTATGTTCGAGACGACAGGTCGTGCCACAAGAGGCAAGGCTGTCGAGATGGAGGACGTTAAATTCCATCAATGCGTCCGTCTTTCGAGATTCGAGAACGATCGTACGATCAGTTTTATACCTCCGGATGGAGAGTTCGAGCTCATGAGTTATCGTCTAAACACGCAAGTGAAACCTCTTATCTGGGTCGAATGCCTGGTGGAGTCGCACTCTGGCTCTCGGATGGAGTATATGTTGAAGGTAGGCGATCTGGAAATGCCGAACACCTGTGTCGCCTCCAAACTAATATTCCTCTTCTCTGTAGGCCAAAGCACAATTCAAGCGCCGCAGCACGGCCAACAATGTGGAGATCCTCGTGCCCGTGCCGGAAGATGCAGACTCGCCGCGCTTCCGCACGAACATTGGAACGGTTCACTATGCGCCAGAGAAGTCCGCTATTATCTGGAAGATCAAGCAGTTCGGTGGTGGAAAGGAGTTCCTGATGCGCGCTGAGCTTGGTCTCCCATCCGTCAAGGGAGACGATGAGCACGGAGGTGGTATGACTGGAGGTTTCGGAGGTAGCATGGGCGGCACTGGAGGCGGCAAGGCCAAACGGCCCATTAACGTCAAATTCGAAATTCCTTACTTCACCACAAGTGGTATTCAAGTACGTTACTTGAAGATCACTGAACCTAAGGTATGTTTCTTCATTCTACTTCTTGCGTTCTATCCTTTACCTTCTATGAGTCCACGACTAATAATCATGTCACAGCTCCAATACCCCTCCCTACCTTGGGTCCGTTATATCACGCAGTCAGGCGACATTGCGGTCCGTATGCCAGATGTACAATGATTTAAAGCGTTTAATAGTGTCAATAGATTTACTTCCTTCCCTTTTTAGTTTCTAGCGTTACATAACATCTATCCCCTTAAGTGAAGGTTAAACCAAGGGATTAGTTAATTGGTAGATGTGTAGCATCATTACTGTGCGTTGGGCTTGCCTTAACATATCTCTAGTCTTCGCATCGACCATGGTCAAAGTTCATAGGTATGCTGCATGCATTTTGCAAACATTCGACAAAAACTAAAGCACCGAACACGTATTGATAAGACTGAAACTATGAAAAACCACAAGTTTCAACATTATCATATTGACTTAAAGTATTTCTATACACGCCACTCCCTACAAGAACATAACCGTACTCTGTAAGTCTTACGACCATGCCAAGATCAAACAAGCCTCGATGATAACTCAGCTTCAGCCCTGGCTTATGTAACCAAAAGTCATGTTCTAAATATAGAACAAAGGTGCTTTGGTCTAGTGGTAGGACGTCACGTTGTGGCCGTGCCAGCCCCGGTTCGATTCCGGGAAGCACCACATAACTTTTTTCTTTTTAAGCAAACCTAAAACCCTTCTGCTTCTTTCTCCCTTCTATTTATTCTCAGCCCTTGGGCCCCATCGAAACAGGGATCGCCCGGTACCCCGACCACGGTTCTAATTTTGTGGCTCCATGTGTCTTAGATTTTTTTACGCTTTTATGACTAAGCGGATCTCAAGAATTCCTTTTCATGGAATCATTGCAATGATCGACATGATCTTGTATACGTACGCTATGTCAAGATCAAGGGCCAAGAAATCTCAAACTTGAAACGTTGGTAGCTTGGTATATGGGGTAGTTGCGTTGCTATATATCTTGGCGGACGGAGCTGACCACGTAATGGATTGTACTCCGTACGATAGTTAGGTATTGTAGAAGCTAAGATTTGCTTGGGCTTGTGTGTGTGTGAATTTAAATTGTTTCTTATTTGGTGCATTCGTAATGAAAGCATTAGCAGGCGAGAAAAATTATTCTTCTTGTCGGGTTTACGGAATAAACGGTTTCTATAGATTGATAAGATTGATCACGAGAACGGAAAGACATCTGCCTATTATGTGTAAGACAGGGAGGGTATGGGCCAGTGAGAGAGAAGATGATTTTTAATCTTAATCTTAATTTCTTTGGGTGCCTAAGTAGACCCTGAAAGTAGGAGATGACAATCAGAGAGGCATTATTGGCTTTTTCTATAGTGTTGATTATGAATTTATGACAAGACTCAGCCATTGCAAGGCGTAAGGAATAGTAATGGAGCCCCCATCATAGGGCGGTGGAGTCGAGAACGCCGCAGTTCGGAGGCGGAGAGTCGTCAGCACATATCGGGATTGTATCTGCCGGACCGGATTACAATGGTTGCGTTGAAGCACACGACAGGATGGGAGGAACGTCATTACAGTTAGAAAGTGATTGATTTCCTCATTTCCTTCTCCTCGGGCCAAACTATGGGCACGCCACACCACGGTTACAAAGAACATAGTGTCCTGACTTTGGCGGTCTTTGTTGACCTACACTATTTTACTGCCACTATTAACAATTAGTACTGAATTGGACTTACGTACCCGGCCTGATGCCGCTGACGCACCCCCTGCGGTGGAGGGCCCATCCATCACCAACGCCCGGATCCCCATCCAACCTCCGTTGTTCCATAGGTAGGTTTCGAGTAGGGCGTCCCGGCTTTGTTCTATCTTTTCGATCTCAGCTGCGCGTTCTGCGCACATCGGCCACCTCGTTTCCCTCGCGCCATAAGAACTCCGCCAGATCCCTCATCCCTTTTAACTCCGTCAATGCTTCTCGCCTCCCACACCCTTCCTTAATCACCACGACTACTATCAGCACACCCCTACATCTGATGGCGACGCAAACCAGAAGCCATGGTGGCCACGGCGGCCACCATCACCATCACCACCACCACGGCGGCAATGTGTACCTGACTTCGACAAACAAGAATGACGCCGGCGTTCGGATTACGCGGATCGGCCTGGTCGCCAATCTTGCGATGGCAATTGGCAAATTTATCGGAGGCTACGTCTTCCACTCGCAAGCTTTGATCGCCGACGCCTACCACGCCCTTACAGATCTCGTTTCGGACATCCTCACGCTGGGGACAGTCGCTTGGTCGCTCAAGCCCCCATCTGAAAGGTTCCCGAACGGCTACGGAAAGATTGAGAGCATTGGCGCGTTGGGCGTGAGTGGGCTATTGCTCTGTGGAGGCGTTTTTATGGGCCTGAACTCCGGTCAAGTTCTGTTGGACCAGTTCTACCCCCAGGCGGCGGAGGCGATCTCTCACTTGGGGCACGGCCATTCGCATAGTCACGGAATCGACATTCATGGCCCCAGCATTCATGCCGCATGGTTGGCTGCTGGGTCCATTGTGGTAAAGGAATGGCTGTACCACGCAAGTGAGTACCTTGGGGTTGCCCTTCGTTCTTATCCGAGAGCTAACGGTTATTGTGTAATGTAACAGCTATGAAAGTCGCCAATGAGCGCAAGTCGTCTGTTTTAGCCTCGAACGCTATTCACCACCGCATTGATTCCCTGACCAGCATTGTCGCTCTGTTCACCATTGGCGGCACGTACTTGTTTAAAGACGCCTCTTGGCTAGATCCTGTGGGCGGACTCCTTATCTCATTGATGGTCATCAAAGCCGGATGGGGAAATACATGCTCGTCACTTCTGGAGCTGGCCGATACTGCCGTGGATGATGAGATCAAGGAATCGGTGCAGAAGGCCGCTTCTAAGGCGCTCGCGAAATTGCAGGATAACAATGCGATTAAGATCCGCGACGTTCAGGGCATGAAATCTGGTCAGAATTATCTCATGGATATTGAATTGGCAGTGCCGGGAACATGGCCCATCAATCGATCTCGGGAAATCGAGGAAATTGTCAGAACAGCCATCGGAGCGGGCGTCCGCGGCGTTAAGCGAGTCAAAGTGCGATTTATCCCCCTCGAGCATGAAGAGTTGAATTTCTCCGAAGAGTTCATCCCTGCCGAAGTTGCATCCCAAGCCAACCCGGAACCGGAGGATGGTGACACGGATTGTGAAGCGCACGGGCATGGCCATGGGCATGATGTGCACGAACATGATGCTCGCAAGAGGCGTTAAAAATGCATCTTCATTTTTTGCTTTATATTATTTGCATGTTTTGCTTTGTATCGAGCCTATTGAAGCTCTTGTGTGTTTGCATAGTTCGTGTCCCATTTTGCACATCGGACCTCGAAGGATCATGTGATACCCCATAAATACACTGACTGGAGATGATATCTCCATGCCCTGCTTATCTGCTGGTGAAGATTGTGGCCGGTGAGAGTTAGATCACACGGAGGAAGGGATTATTTGGAAGGTATGAAGAACGATTGGATGTAGGGGAGGAAAGAAGTCGATAGAGGAGGACGTCAGCCATGGCTGGCAAACCATGTACAGTATGTACAGATATTGGCTGAATAGAATCTACAGCACATACTGCGGGCTTCTTGTGTACTGCCTATATCTTCTCTGGAGATGTTGATTGTATAGTAGAAGTAGCTTTCGGTATTCGTGTGGGCAAACCAGTGGAAGTAACGCCCATCGATCCTTCCGTACTATATCCCGCCACTGCATCCAGTGTATGCGGGGCGAATCCCATTGGACGGATGTTTTAAGCAATGATATTCAGACACCATGTGACCAATTGACCAATATGATGACTACTCCTTATCTCATGCTTATATCACTTTCCAGTTGGCATTTGTGTGTTGCAAGTTTCTTCCTGTAGTCGCCAGATACACCCTCTTGTGGCGTACTCTAGACCTATCACGCTGACCCCAGTATCATCTCATTTGCTGTGGCAAGGACAGCAGAAGTACATATTACGTGGACATAGGTCATACGCTTCCGTTTCAAAATCTGATATAGCTAGAGAATAAGTTTCCAACCTGGATATTGCGGTGACGGTTCCATTGTAGACCGACTTTACAAAATGTATGTGGCAAGCCAATCAACTCAGCAGGAGTTAATAAAAACATGTTGAAAGTTGAAATTTTCCATGAAAAAATTCAAATGAAGAACAACAAAAACAACAATATCTCAGATTCCTTGTCATAATGGCTAATTGTTTGAGAAAAATCAGCCAAGCAGTTCTCGACTGGTCTTGGATTGTTCACGAGGTACGATCGCAGCGTCCACGTGAACCAGGATAAAAGCGTTCTAGACGTTCGATCGTGACGAATATAGATTAAATCTAGAGCAGAAAGTAAGCAACTGGCAATAAGGGTCCCCCTGTCTAGTGTGGAAGATCGAATTTAACAGAGCCCTTTCACCGTTCATCGGGTAAATTGGGTAAATTCCCGGTGGTGGTGAGTGGGTCTATAAATAAAAAAGATTTGCAAAAAAATTATACTAGTTGCAGGTGATCTCTTTTGCTTTTTGACATCACGATGTGCAATTGCGGTTCAATGGCTGGAAAACAAGCAAAAAAGCATGCAAGAATCAAAAGTACGGAGTACGCAGTGGGTAATTGATTGGCTCTCTGGGGTAATTTTCGATTGTAATGGAGAAAAATTCAGAATGTATTGCAAAAGTGGGTTCTGAAGTGGCCAAAGTGGGAAGGAGAAGGGGGGATAAATTGCGGGTTGAATTGGGGAATGTTCGCAATCGGAGATACGATAGAAGATGGAGTAATGAAAGACATCCCATTCAATGACCCAATTTTTATGCTTGCTAGTGGGACTCTTATTTAACACCGTTCTCTCTTTCTTTATCCTCGTTGCGCCCCGTCGTTGTTCATCTTTTTTCTTTTCTTCTTCTTTGTTCTCTTATCGGTGTGACTACTTATCGACGTCATCTCCCACCGCATATTCACCGTCTATCGTTGACGAAACTTTCTCACACAATTGAACTGATTTTAATGAATTGAAGACCTCCATTACACAACAGAGAGATAGAAAAGATAATTGCACAATCATTGCCACAATGCAAGGCCCATTGTACATCGGTTTCGACCTTTCCACCCAACAACTCAAAGCTCTAGTCGTCAACTCCGACCTGAAGGTCGTCTACGTCTCCAAATTCGACTTTGACGCTGATTCCCGCGGATTTCCTATCAAAAAAGGTGTTCTCACCAATGAAGCTGAGCATGAGGTTTACGCCCCTGTGGCATTGTGGCTCCAGGCCCTGGACGGCGTCCTCGAGGGTCTGAAGAAGCAAGGCTTGGATTTCGCCCGTGTGAAGGGCATCAGCGGTGCCGGACAACAGCACGGAAGTGTATACTGGGGACAGGATGCGGAGCGTCTCCTCAAAGAACTGGACTCTAGCAAGTCCCTGGAGGACCAGCTGAGCGGGGCCTTCTCCCATCCGTATAGTCCCAACTGGCAGGATTCCAGTACCCAGAAGGAGTGTGATGAGTTTGATGCCTTCCTGGGCGGCGCGGATAAGTTGGCAAATGCTACAGGAAGCAAGGCACATCATGTACGTTCGTTATTGCCCTCTACTTTCCCTTTAGTTTCCGAAGATTCCAGTGACTAGAGCTATACTAATGCCCCTCCCTTTGTTAGAGATTCACCGGCCCCCAGATCCTCCGCTTCCAGAGAAAATACCCAGATGTATATAAAAAGACCTCTCGAATCTCACTCGTCTCCTCCTTCCTAGCATCACTTTTCCTGGGCCACATCGCCCCCTTTGATATCTCCGACGTTTGCGGCATGAACCTCTGGAACATCAAGCAAGGCGCTTACGACGAAAAGCTCCTACAGCTCTGCGCCGGCCCCTCCGGTGTGGAAGACCTCAAGCGCAAGCTCGGTGCCGTCCCCGAAGATGGAGGTATTAACCTAGGCCAAATCGACCGCTACTACATAGAACGCTACGGCTTCAGCTCAGACTGCACCATCATCCCCGCAACAGGCGACAACCCAGCCACCATCCTGGCTCTGCCACTGCGTCCTTCCGACGCAATGGTTTCCCTGGGCACATCCACCACCTTCCTTATGTCCACTCCCAACTACATGCCCGACCCAGCCACACATTTCTTCAATCACCCCACCACAGCGGGCCTGTACATGTTCATGCTTTGCTACAAGAACGGCGGCCTAGCTCGCGAACATATCCGTGATGCCATCAACGATAAACTAGGCATGGCCGGGGACAAAGACCCGTGGGCTAACTTCGATAAGATCACACTGGAAACGGCACCTATGGGTCAGAAGAAGGATACCGATCCAATGAAGATGGGCCTCTTTTTCCCTCGGCCGGAGATCGTCCCGAATCTGCGGGCTGGGCAGTGGCGGTTTGATTATAACCCTGCTGATGGTAGTCTGCATGAGACAAATGGTGGGTGGAACAAGCCTGCCGATGAGGCTCGTGCTATCGTCGAGAGCCAGTTCCTTTCTCTTCGCTTGCGCTCTCGCGGTCTTACCACTAAGCCCGGACAGGGTATACCCGCTCAGCCGCGACGGGTCTATCTTGTCGGTGGTGGATCGAAGAATAAGGCTATTGCCAAGGTGGCAGGTGAGATCCTTGGTGGAAGTGATGGAGTGTATAAGCTAGAGATTGGCGATAATGCCTGTGCGCTAGGAGCGGCCTACAAGGCCGTCTGGGCATTGGAGAGGAAGGATGGACAGACATTTGAGGATCTGATTGGACAACGGTGGAAGGAGGAAGACTTCATCGAGAAGATTGCAGATGGATATCAGAAGGGCGTCTTTGAGAAGTATGGGGATGCCCTTGAGGGATTCGAAAAGATGGAATTGCAGGTCCTGAAACAGGAGGGTGAGACGCGGTGATCTCTCTCTTTCCTCTACCTTAATAGAAAAAGCGTCTATGGATATCTTCATGAAAATATTGCCTTTAATGACTCTGCGATCTTGGATGGTTTGCGTTGGATTCTATTTTCCGGTTTGGACTCAGTACCCTATATAGTTCGGTTATATAAAATAAACCAAAAGCGTGAATGATATGATATATATTCTCAGTGTCCTTCATTTCTATTTGCTAACTATCTTATCTTAGAAACATCCACATCATCTCTCATGAATAACCCGAAGTCTACACACAAATGCATTGCCTCCATATAGAAAGTAGAAAGTCAAGACGGTAATCAAACCTCCCGACTTGCATAAGGTATCTGTTGAGCTCCAACGATAGGTATCAATCAATCAACCAACCAACTAACACCCCCAGCCCCATCCCTGTCCGCTACCTCGACCATTACCTCCATTTCTTTCCTTTTTTTAAAGTGAGATAATTTATATGGGATATCGGAAAGTCCTTTTGTTTTCCTTTTTTCACTCTGTTGGTGATAAAGGCAGTAATCAACGCCTGGTTTATGCAAGTATGCATCGCGAACTATATACCTTTCTTTTTTTCTTTTTCTTGAGTTTTATTTTCCTGGGAAAATGATAGAGGAATTGCCGGCGACAGAGCTATCAGTGTAAAGGATCACATGAGAACATCAGTCATCAAACCAAACCGTGGGGGAATCTAAGAGGAAGAAAAACAGTGAGAATGATCGAGGAGCGTAAGGGAAAAGAAAGAATATGAAATGCAGAAGGATCATGCGCTCAATCGCTGGATAAAGGACTGTGGTGGTTGTTAGCTGGAGGTCTTTTTAAGTCAACCGCTACCTGGGTGTACATACCGGGAAGAACTGCCGGAATCCCTTCAAGTCTAGCCGGCTTAATGCGTTCAAGAACTCCTCTATGAGTTCACCACCCATTCCCATGCCGGGCAATTCTTGGTCGCGAAGGTACTGGATATACTCCATGCCGGTCTTGCAATAAATGGTGCGCTGCAATCCTCCAGCTTCGGCGAGAACCTGCTTGGCCTGTGCGTCTTTGGGATTGAAGGATGGAGTGGCGGGAAGTGCCCAACACAAGGGCGACATTCGGCTGATCATAAACTGCGCGAATCCGGGGAGAGCAACCTGCTGGGAGGCGCCATTCGTCGCCTCCGGTGCGATGTCAGGACCGCCCCAGGAGCTGCCCATCTTGGAGAGTACAGAGAATGCCATCTTCGCGGTGGTAAAGTCCTCGACGTCTTTGGCGAAGTGTTCGATGGTTGTGATGACGGTATCGAACATGGGTTGGTTTCCTGCTTATGTTAGTCTCTGTTTTCAACCCGTGGCGGAAGGGATGAGACTCACTCTCGCTGATGATCACGGCACCCAAGTCATTATTCAAAACCGCCAATAAGAAATTCAAGTACTCCCGTTTCAACTCCGCAAGCTGAATCTCGTCGTCGGTACCGGTAGTAGGATCGGCAATACCGGCGAACACCCGTTGTAGGAAAGGCGTCAACAGTGTATCGAGTATCGCGTAGATTTCGCCCTTGAACCCGAAGATGACTTGGTCCAAGAGACGCAAAAAAAGAGCCATTTCATCCCGAGTAGAAGTCTGGGTTAGTAGGCCATCGATCCATCTCGGGAGCTGTGGGAGAATTCGAGAGCCAAGGACACCAATGAGTCTAGAAAAGGCGAATCGGGCGGCTGTCCTGATATTGAAAGAAGTTTTAAGGGACTCAAGAGCAACAAGAGTAGCCTCAGATACCTGCAAGAATGCTTCAGAAACCTCAGGCGCGGGTAGCGAGGTCGGGGAGCTGGTTCCTGGCATCCAATCCGAGAAGCCTTTTGCCAATGTTCCAAGGGCCATAATATCATGATGTATTTGCAACAAAGCCCTCTCGTCGTTGGACTTCGCCGGCGCCAGGTTTTTCTCCATGTCCATGAACACAGGGTTTAGTACTGACTGCGCATACAGGACCTGCTTGTCGGCAGCGACAGTCGGGGTGGAACAAATAATGCCAACGGCTTCGAATAGGTAAAGCTGACTGTTGAAAACAGCATCTGCGGACCCTTCATGATCCTCCGACGACATTTCATCACCGTCAGCGCCTTCTGTAGGAATTTCCGCCTGGATCACCAAAAGATCGCCTAGGGCCTGGACGACTGTCTGCGCAACATTGCCGATATGGCTTCTTAGTTGCTTGACTAAACGCTGGAAAAGATACCAGGATCTGGTTTTAACCTTCTTCGTAGGGTGATGAACAAGTTGAAGGAAGCTTTCCAAGACACCGGGGATGAGATGAGTGTGGTACAGGAAGAATGAACTGTAACGAACACAGATTTCCATGTACTGTAACTGGGTCGCCGGATGGGTGAAGGAGCGAATATCTGTAGATGGTCAGAGGAAGCGCACATGATCCCTGATCCCTGATACCTACCGGACTCTACCATTCTTGACATCATCTCAATTAGTCGCTCTGCTGCCTGATTGTTGGGTTGATTCTTGGTGTAGAGACTGCCTGCCTTCACGGCAATGTCTCCAAAGAGGAACATTTCATGCAAGGCAAGGTCCAGATCACGCCAGTCTAACTGCGCACCCGACTGTCGTAGATTCTCGAAGGTAGTTGCAACAACTTCGGAGACGGCGTCTATGTAGAGCTGTTCGTTCACCGTAGCTACAGTTTGCTGCATAATGGCTAGTCTCTTGCGGAGTTCCTGGAACTCTGCCTCGTCAGTTTGGTCATCCTCGTCGCCCCATGAGGAAGTCTCGTCGTATCGCATCTTGGCAATGATGGCCTTCAAGATAGGGAGTAAGATGGGAGAATGCTGCGCGGTAAGAGAAGGGTCGGTCTTGGAGACCTTTCTCAAGTATTGAAGGAGGTCGCTGCCACAGGGGATGACGGTCGAGCAGACCTCGTCGTATTCATCGGAAAAGTATCTCAGGATGTGCGGAAGGAAGGCCTGCAATAGCCCATTGGCCTTCTCCCTGCATTCTGCGGAGATGTTCTCCTGTTCCAAAGCCCGTACAACATCAACCACTGTACTATTGACTAGCTTCGCAACTGTTTCAGCCAGATCCGTATCGTATTTGAAGGTAAACCTATTCTCACAAAGAGGGGGGCTGTTGGAGAGCTGAGAAACGATGGTGTCCAGATTCAAGAAAATAATCATATCAATCTTATCCTCCGGCTTCATCTTTTTGCCGATGATTTCCGTAAAAACGTCGACTGCTGCATCCCGCACCTTCTCCTCTCCCGCCCTGAGCTCCGCCTTCTGTGCCCGGGCCAGTTGCTGGAACAAGAGATCGAGCATTGTCTGATTGACCACGAGGCTGATATCAATCCAGCTAACCCAGGAACCAACTGCCTTCAAACACATCTCTACGATCAAGTCGTTGCCGTCCCGCCATTCTGACAAAATCTGTTGCCACGAGCTTGCGATCTTTTGCATGTCTCTCATTCGAATGAGGTCCTTTAGCGAGTTTGCCCTATCCTGTTCCGTGCGAGATCTGGAAACGAGGACATCACCAATTTCATCGTGGATAGAATTGACGACTCGAAGGTAGAATACAATTCCCAGCATGTTGTCAGGCGACGTGCTGGAGGCACCCTTGTATGTTAAGCCCAAGAGATCATCGAAGAAGGACTCCCAGCCGCTACCGTAGAGTGCCGAGAAGAGGAAGGTAATCGTCTGGGCGATTTTGTTCTGAATGTTGGGAGGATCTGGGTTTGCATTCTCCTGTCCATAGACCTGGCGGAGGTAGTTCATGAGGCCGTCCCGGACATATCCTAGAGCCTGAGGGTCAATCAGTCCAGCCTGGGCGGCACTGTTTACCACCTCTAGTGCTACATGTCGTATGATCTCAGAGTGCTGGGGAGTCTTTGTGAAGAGGGCGAGGCAGACTTGCCATCCCGAGGGGTCGGTACGGAGTTGGTTCAGGTAATCGAAGGCTTGCGCCTTGAGGGCTTGGTCTGAGGAAGGATTCCAGGCGATTTCTATGGCATTCGCTACCTATGTGATTACATATTTGTCAGGTTCAAGATATCATGAAGAGCTTTATGAGATTAATTGTTTATGAAAACATGCCCAGGGAGGGGCATGAGGGGAGAGGAGGGGAGGGCAAATGGCGGGGTGGACACTTTTTTTTCGTGTCCCTTTTTTAAATAGAAAAGAAAAAAGTAAAAAAAAAAGAAAAGAAAAGAAAAGAAAAATTAATTCGAATGAACGAAAGTGCAACATTGAAACCATACCTGTTCTTCCATCTTCGACCAGCCGAGCTGCCTTCGGAGTCAGTAGACTCAGAAAGCAAATCGAATGACGGTATTCAAAGGGGGATAAGTCGATGTAGTTGGGTTAAAATTCAATGGCGGCGGAGAGTCATATCACAGAGGGCCGTTTATCGAACCATGACTAGTGCGTTGGAGCAGCAATCGGTGGTCTCGGGGGGGTTTAGACTAGTGGCAGAGACCCAGTTAGTCGGGGTAGACGAAAAATTTGTCGATGGATCGATTGGGCTCACCGGACGGACAAGGAGGAGTTGAATCCTTTTCCAGACACACTCAGAAACCGCACAGTCGGCTGACTACGTCACTTTGTGTAGATGAAACAGGAGAAGAAAAATATGACTTGAGGTACAGTTGGCATGGATGTCATTGTGTGCGGCTGCAAACTTGGTCACCCGCCGAAAAGGGAAAGGGGCGCGTGCTTCCCGAGGGCCCTTGGCTGCCGGCGGATTCAGGCAGCATGCCTTAGCTCTTCTGGGTTAACGGCGTTTTGCACCTATGATGTCTCGAGAAGCTTAGCCCTCCATCCTGCATCCACCTTTTCTTTACCACTATATCCACGCAGCGTGCACGTTTAGCAATATATGTCAATCACGTTGGCGCTATCCGACTAGCAACACAAGACAGCTAATTGGAAATAACTTTAGTGCTCTTTCTCTCCTAACAATCATGCCCAATCTATCTAGTACCTATTCTACCATTTTGGTCTTCAACTTTATCTTTGTTACTAACAAACTCTCACAACAACTTTTGAAAAATGCTTCTGTTGCTCGAGATACTCATATGCCTCTCTCACCTGGTATAGATCAAACACCTTTTCATCAAGTACGGGCCTAATGTCATTCTCTTCAATGAATTGATTCATAGCGTGAAACTGCACCCTGGTCCCAAGAAGCAATCCACGTGAGGTACATAGATAGCTCAGACCATCCATCAAACTGGGCATATCGGGACTGGATGCTCCGCCTAAAAGCCCTGCTAGTGCGATAACTCCTTCCGGCCTGATAGCCTTCAGTGACTGAGGAAGGGTAGATGCAGCGCCCACATCGACAATCAAGTCCACACCTCGGCCATCGAGGGTAAAACCTTTTGCAGTTGTTCCCCAGTCGGGTGTGGTTTTGTAATTAATGACGTGGTGTGCACCTAGTGATTTTAACTTGGACGCTTTAGCGTCGTTGCTAGTTGTTGCTATCACCGTTGCACCCGAAGCTAGGGCAAACTAATGGTTTGACAAGTTAGTACATATACCCTCAACTAGAACGCATACAGCCAGGCTAGTCAAAGGGAAGGTATTTACCTGCAGAGCAGCAATAGAAACACCTCCTGTTCCTTGCACTAACACTACACTTCCCTTCTTGGGTTCTCTCCCCTGAAGCCCGAACAGCGAGTTCCACGCCGTTAGACCAGAACAAGTCAATGTAGCGGCTTCATCGAAAGACAAATTATCAGGCATCTTCACCAGCGACGTTTCATGGTATACTCCATGACCCCGCAAAGTCCCGTCCACGTGCTGACCAAGTCCGGATCCTATGTCGGCAAATGTAGCGGGTGTATCATCCGCCATGTGGGTCGTCATATGGGTGCAGACTCTATCCCCAGGCTTGAAAGTGCAGACTTGGGATCCAACGGCCTCTACGACACCCGCTCCATCTGATGCTGGAACAATGTTGTCTTTGATAGTCAGATTGAATTTGCCCTGATTTTTATTAGTACGGATTAGATGTAATGTGTGGGAGAGACTGATGTCTAAGGTTTAGTTACCAATGCAATAGCAAGATCACGGTGATTCAAAGATGCTGCATGGATTTTGATCCGTACATCATGGCCCCCCCAGAGCAGGGAGAGGATGATTCTCAACGAATTTGAGACTTGAGATTCCTTTTTGGCCAGCGAGGGTCCATGCTGGAGTTTGAGATGCCATTGTTGGAGGGTGGGTATATGTTCTGAACCACCTAGATGCTCGGTTTCCTATATAACTACAAAGTAATTGAGGAGGGTGTTCCATTTTGACTCTTGTATCCTGCTGAACACTGGGCTTGAATCATGTCGACCCAATTATTTTGGAGCAACTGAATCATGGGCGGCGTGGAAAGGGGGAATCCCGGGACTGATGATGTCCACATTGCTCCACCGCAAACCGTTTCCCTTCCTGTTTGGGCGAGAGCCAACGACATTTGGGTTTAGTGAAGTCAAATCATGCCAAGTGCACTGGAATTGGGCGATCCGAAAGCCCGAGAACCGGAGTCGAACAACATTAGTAATGCTTTGAAATACCTATCTTGCGCTGTTTTCAATTGAAGGGCAAGCTTGGATGGTGAAGTTTGGACTTGTTGCTAAGGTGCCATGGGAAAGCGCCTTCGACACAGGTTTAAAGATGTAGTTTATTTTATCAGCTAATAAGCGCCACGAGTTCTCAGCTAGACAGCTTCTGTTCAGCTTCTAGCAGCGAATTGATGACGACATATGTGGTCTAGGATCGTGATTTTGAAAAATATTCGAGCCAATTCACCTGAGTTTGAAGCGGCCAGAGTGCTTAGTAGGGTATAGTTTCTGTTGCTTAAGATAGTCAAGCTGGAGGCGTATATAGCAAAATCCTCTTAGGTCTCTTATGCATAATGCACACGCTGTGACCCCCTTCACTGCTGACGGGTGAAGACACGGAAGAGTTTAATCTTCTGTGATAGTACTGGGGAATTATGACCAAGCCCTAAGGTTTGCGAGTTTGTGGCCAGAGAAGCTGTACGATCACAGGTGTTCTAATCCTGGCTTATACATATGCTGTGGGCTATAGATGGAAGAATTAAATGTTTCTATTGATACGCAGTAGTAAGCGGACTAACCAGTAATCTTGTACGTAGATACGTGGAATCCGAAGGTGTCAGAATAGTGAATGCGTATTGTAGGGGGTGTCGACACTAAGCCTTTACTAAGAACACGTAGTTTATTCAATAGTATAGGTTATATAGATTAGGAGTGAAATTGAGATATTCAAGTATCTAAAATAGGAGTTCTGGGTAATAAGAAAAGCAATCACCTACAGCATTACACAGTGAATATTGTAATACTAGTCAGTTCTACAACACTGGTTACCTCGTCGGGAAATCCTTTTAAGTTCCTAGTCTCATTGCTTGAAGGCCGTACCTGCCAGCAAAACAACTTGTTGGGGATAAGGGAGTCAAGGCGCGATCTTGCTGTCATTCGCATTTCGGTCGAGTGGGATTAAGACAACTCGTTAGTTTTTGCCCAGAGTTCAAATTGAAAGGAATAGTACATGATTTTGATCAAAAAATCGATAATCAACCCGAGCTAATGGGTGAGCCATCTCCTCTCATTCATTTGCCCTTAACGGAAGAGAACCTGAGTATGGCAGCAGAGCTAAATAAAATGCTCCCTCTAGGCTCTATATTATCTCTGCCCTATCCCGATCCTCTGAGCGACTCCAACGACCTTAAGCGAATACCGTTTAGTGCAGGGATCTGCATTGATGTGAACGTGCCTGAAGAAGTACAAGACCAAATGAACATCGCTCTTCAAACCCCCTCATTGGATGCTTCGACCCTTGAATCTTTAGCGTCAAAGCTCCAATGTGAGTCTATGCTCTACAGAGCCCATAGTATCTCAAGCTGGAGAAGGCGAGTGGGACAACTCTTTTACACAACATGGTAAAATGCTTGAAGTCCACTAATGTACTTTGTGCACGGAATAGAGGTACATCTTACCAATTAATCCTATGCTCAGGAGCTGTCATCGTACCAAAGATGTCAGCCCTGAATGTCCCTAGCACTGCTTGTCAATTCTTCATGTTTTCAGTGACGACTGAAGGGCCTATTAGCGAGCTGTGGGTCCATTTCTGGAATGAGCTTGACGGGACTTACTGCATGGGTAATATTGACGCATGGCGGTTTACACGCAAAAGCAAAGCATCTGACTTTGTCTCGAAATTGTCAAGCATTTTGAACTGGGGATCCACTGATTTTCAGGCTAGAGTTGTTCAACAGTTGATTCTGTTTTGTAGTCAGAATGCCCCATCAGTTTGTAACCGTATTTGTCTTGACAGGCTTCGATTTAAATCGTGAACATTCCGTGGAGAGACCGAGCGCATGATGACTGGACATCCAGAGTCTCTCCAACCTATCTTTTTGACCCGTTAACTCTAGAGAATATTCAGTTACTTGAGAAAATAGCTCACCTGAGCCCTGAACGAAAATACCATCCAAGCTCTGGAAAAGGAATGCAGATGGTCATATGGGACTCCGCGCTTAGCTCTCTTGCACAGGATAGTTTGTTTTTCAAAGAGGTCAAGTCTCTTTTGGATGAAAAAATTACGCAGAAAGTTCTTATGGAGCACAGCTTATGAAAGCCCCCCAGATTGGAGCTACCTAGAACCGGATTTACTTAGAAGAAGTTTGATCCGGTCATCGGTCTTTCGTGTATCTGGTTTTGGTGCCGAAGAATACACCCATGCTCTAGACTCGAACTATTTAGGTCGTGATCGACTTCAATGGTCGAAGCTGGGGATTCGGGCTTTAAATTCGGCAGAGCTTGTGTACAATGAGCGAGATTATATCTACTACCCAAGTGTGGACCCAGGCACTCTTTGGAATTTCCATTGCCACTATAAAAAGGACAAGCCCGTTCCCGCAATTGAACTCGGCTATGACGCCTGCTACCTCATGGTCAACTTCTACCAATCCGTGTCAATGCATTGGTCCAGTCTGCACACCAACCTCGGTAGCAAACCCCCTTCAATAAACAAATATAAGGTCATGATGTGGCTATCTACTCTGGCATATGCAGACGAAGCCGAAATGTCTATCATTCAAACGCTGATATCATTTTATATCATACCGGAAATGGAAACAATCCAAGTGCCCCAGACTCTTCCACGCCAGACTTCTGATGGATATAACTGCAAAAAGAGTGCGATTGAATCTATAGTCATGTCAAGCTGCCATTCAATCGATAAGTCTCCTGAAGCGAATATTATGCGGGACCTTAGAAGCGAGTCTGCCGAGGATTTCCAGACTCACAAAATCAGTTTGCTCAGAAGGCACCGTGCTGCTGCTATTGATGAGTTCACAAATATAATTCTAAATATATGGCCCTGCAGAGCCCCGACTATGACAAGATATAATGGCCTTGTTGCTGTGAGCCAGTACGTTGATGTGCAAAAGGCTCTAATATTTGCCAGTACTCTCTTTGAGAGTTGGTACGACAACAAATGCTTCTTTGAGTATTTAACTGAAATAGAGGCTATGCTTGAAAGAGTAAAGGAGATACAGACATTGCTTGAAATGACGTGCCAGGACATTGGCCCTACAAAAAGTTGGCAGCCATGGCGTGTCAAGCATACGCAGCCAATTCTCAGGAGAGGACTTATCAGCGTTGACTACATTTTTCCCTCTCTTGCTCCTTTTCATGTGCCGTTCTCAGGTACGGACTTGACCAACTTCGTATTGAGGGGCAACCGTTCAGAAGAATCGATGGCTCAGCTCAGCACAATCCAAAACGCCATACAACAAGATATTGAGCATCTTGTGGATTATTTCCAGAGACTACTGGAGAAGAACCCTGTCTCCTCATGGAAATGCTGATCTCGAGAACGGTCCCTGGTGCCACTCCAATGGCCTCCCTGAGCCAGACCTACGTGATCCTGAGCACAACCAACGTGCTACGCTGCCAGCTCCTCTCTGTTGAGGCACTGACTTATTGGAATAAAGATGCTATAGTTCAATTTGCAACTCCAGCTACTAATCTAAGACCGTCAAGGGACTTGCGCTAAACAATGCCATCCATGAATCGTATGCTTGTCACCTTCGCCACACCGCAGACATCGAGGTCTGCGCGCCAAGTCCAAACGAGCCCAGCTCGACCTCACGAAACGAGAATTCGCCTACTTCACGAGCAGCAGCTACGACTGCAAAGGATTGAGCCTATAAGCCTTGAGAGATTGCTTGAGGGATTGCATCAGATCTCGAGCCCATGTTACCATCAACAGACACCCGAAACCAGTGACGCGAGGGTACGCGGAGAGTTTTCAGAGAACAGGCTTCAGAGAAGTTGCAGCGAGTTGACAAATTGCAGCATCCAGGATACCTGCGCTGTCGGGGAATCCTACAAAGACAGCGCGATCATTTCCCTTGGGCAGAGCTGCTACAGGGCGCTGTTTTCTTTGAATGGTGCTGCTCTGACCAAGACGCATCGCTTCGTACCCGTCTCCTGACAGGTGCCAGCGCTGATGTGTGGGTGCCTGCCTGGTTTTGTAAATATAACCGAAAAGTGGGTGTATGGCCCCCAAGCAGCATTTAAGCCCGTCCGTCTCTCCTCCTTTCTCAGGTTTTCTCAACCCTTTTCTCAGATCAATGGTGGCTCTAATGGATATCACTTTGGCATATGCTATCGTGCTTGGGTCCTGCCTGGGCATAATGGTACTCCTGCGTCCTGTCCGACGCTTCGCGAGTGTCATCTGTCCGACATCCCCCGAGCTGCGACATCTCCCTCCTCTCCCACAGATCATTAGGTACCTGTCTCAGTGGACCGCCAAACACCTCACTTTCCAGGCCGTCTTGTGTCAAGGCAAATACATCGATCGCTGGAGCCGTGCTGACATTGTGTTGACGATGATGTACCTTGGCGCAAATATGACCTGCGTCCTCGTTTACTTTCCGGGAATGACCCAAGCTGGCTTTCGGGCTGGCAGGCTCTCCATAATCAACACGATCCTGCTGTTTGCTGGCCCGCATCTAAGTTTCGTCGCCGACATGCTCGGTGTTTCTATCCGCACCTGTCGGCGTTTGCACGTCCTTGCCGGCCTGGTAGCTATTCTCTTGGCAGTGTTCCATGCGATAGTCGGTGCAGCTACGAAAGGGACGTTCTCTCTGCAAACACCACGTAACTTATGGGCTCTGATTGTAGGATTACTGTCACTAGACCTTTGCCGCGATCAGGCTAACAGATATCGTGAGGCTATTTTGTCGTTTTGTGTCCAACTAATTCCGCTGGCATTGCGGCATCTATCCTATGAATTCGCAAGGCGATTTCATAGGATAGATGCCGTGTTTGCGTACGCCGTCTGGCGCCACATCCCATCTGTTGGGCTTTTCCCCCGGCTCTACTTGTATATCGCCTCTGGTATATTCCTGACGGCTGTTGCTCTTCAGCTCGGCCTCGTTTGCTACCGCAATAAGCTAGGTTTATGCCGAGCGCGAATCTCGTACGATCTCAACACAATCAAGGTTCGCTTGCACCTCCGTCGACCGTTGAAGCTGGACGCAGGACAGTATATAAATCTCTGGGTGCCAGCAGCTAGCTTCTGGTCCCTGACACAAACTCATCCATTCACCGTTGTATCCTGGTCTCACAAGCCTCAAGAATTTCTAGATCTTTTCCTCCAGCCTCGCAGAGGCTTCACTAATGACCTCAACAGTCTCTCGGAGTATGGCCCTACCACAAGCATCGTACTGTTCAGCGGACCGCATGGACAGCCGTGGCGCACTGACGGATATGAAAACATCCTCTTGATTGCGACTGGATTTGGCATAGCAGCTCATTTACCATGCCTCAGAAAGCTGATATACGATTATCATACACGGACTGTTCCCCTTCGCCGCATTCATCTCGTCTGGCAGATCGATGATCTAGGTAAGTACTAGCCCAATGTCCTCTTATAGGAGCTCACTTGCGTTAGATATCGGAATCGCAGCACAACAGCTGTTGAATAAAGCATTGGCCGAGGATAGCCTAGATGGAGATTATGTATGTCTGCCACTATATCTGCTCCATAGTCGATTATGCTGAAGCTATGCTTAGATACTCCGCATCTCCATATACCCGCAGTCCAACGATACCGAAAAGGTTTCTTTCGGCAGTAGAGGGACTGTATATCCCGGCAAGGTGCCCCTGAAAGATGTCTTGACGGTCGAGGTCGCAGAACGATACGAGAGGAGCAAGACAGGCATTCTAGGTTGGTCTCCCCATTATCTGGGTACAAGGCTAATATGAAACGGCAGTGTCTACGGCTGGGAGCTTTCAAGATGAGCTAATGGCTCTATTGAGAGCAGATGCCTACAATAACCTAGACATGATGCTTATGGAATATCAACCTTGAGGGCAAATCAATAGGGTATCAAGATTTAGTGTTTTAAAATTCAATAAAGAGTGGCTAGGCAAAATCCACTACATCATGCAGTGCCATGGTAGGCAATGGCGAATTCTTCTCTTTTACGCAGGGAACTTATATCCACGGCTTGCCCAGATGTTCACAAGAGAGAATAGCCCTACTATACGTTTCGTATCCCAAGGGAGTGACAACAATGAATTCTTGAACGGTTAGCATAGCCCTCTGAGCAACAAATTCTGCTTCTCACCTCCACCAGAGCATCTACCCTTGACGTGCATTCCGTCGCAGCCAGGAAGTCCATCCCTCGGGGCCAGCGCTCAGGTGTGTCGAGGCCGATATTCCCATCCGTTTTTGCATATCCCTGGATCAGTTCCATTGTGATGGTTCCCAGAGCTTTGATGTCCGCTTTCATATCAGAGCTTACTTGACAGTGCTCTTGCCCCCACAGCTTGACATTCCCGATTGAATCAACGAGAATATTGGAGCATGTCAGCTGGCCATGCTGCATAGACTTCCTCTCGAGGTATGCGAGTCCATCGATGACCTGCATTCCATCAGTCGGGATCATCAAAAGGGCTACACCGCTCACCTGTCCCAAAATTGATGCAAGCCTGAGTTCATTCATAAGTGGATGTCCCATGAACTCTGCAATCGAAAGTGGCATGAACTCAAAAGCAACAAAGTAGGCATTTTCAGCGGTAAAGAACTCTTGAGCTCTGACAAATCTTTCGTGCTGGATTTTCTGGATCGTCTTGATGCGGTCGTTACCAGCGATCCTCTTTACAATGATGACGGGGCTCTCTTCCGGATTCATTGCAGATTTCTCGGCCACTGTGAGATAATCACCACTGCCAAACTGAAGTGCAAAAAGCTTGTCGTAGTGTTTCCAGATAGAGTTATGAACCACTGAAGCTGCTACGGGCTTCTCACTAGCGTAGTGTTGAGTTTCCTGGCGTGGGGAGCCGGTGACAGCAGCGTCGCGCTTCTTCTTCAGGCGTTTGGGCCCCGGAGGCTCTGATATCTCGTGTCTTTCCTCATTCCCATCATTTTTCTGGCTCTGTAGTCCCATATTGGCAAAGTCGAATTGCATATCCGGCCTTTTATTCCTATTACGATTGGTAGCCATTGCGAAGATTGAGGCGTCGATAGTATGGCAGCCAGGTTACAAGGAGAGGAAAAAGGAGACTACTGGTTACTGGTTGCTTATACTGTATATATAGATAAAATAGAGGCTCGTATGTGAGCGTGCATATAATAGACCGGGAATCATAGGAAACAGTACCACGTGCCGAAGGTACCAGTATACAGCTTGCGGGAAGAAGGCACCTATATAATTCTGCCTGCCTCCTTTGCCTCGGAGCTCATTCACCTCATTTTTTTCGGTCAAATTTGCCAACCTATGTCTGGAACTGGCTTCAGAGTTGCTCCTAGGCGTATCCAAGCCGAAAAATCCGCCAAGCACATAGGTGTGGCTCGCATCAAGCTCAATATGTAAGAGTTCCCAAATTCAAGAAGCTTGGATCCCAAAAATGTCCAGCGTCTGAAGAATCTGTTTCGGGGACAACGGGGCTGCAAGCCAGGCGACTTGCAAAATCGCATTCCAGCGGTGGTTGACGAGGCGACACTGGGCGAGGCGCTAAACGCCTCTGGACTGACCCGAGTCGCTTTGCTTTCGCCCGGCCCAGACTACCCTAGACTAGACTTACCGCCGGGCGTACGTCTAGAGTCTCTTCGAGGACAGCATCGGGTACAAGCTGCCAAAGAAACTTCTGGATCTGCCGACACATATTGGGTTATTGATTTGTTCATCGCAGGTTTGTAGTCTATCATGTACCTAAGCAGGAAAGCTTATTCGGCCAAGATATCAGTCTTGAAGCGAAACGAGACCTGGCAGAAGAATACGCAAATGAGCGGAAACCAGACGACGGGGAATTCTATTACAAAATACGCCAATACCAGGGCGTCTTTGGGCCAGAGAACTCGTACTTTGAGAGGCGGTGGTGGGCACGCTTAGCTGCCATATCCGTAAAAGGATCCACAAACCCGAAAGATCGCCTTGAACAGTTGCTAGGGCATCCGAAGTTCGCGCCTGCCTTTGATGCCTTCCGCCATCTTCCAGCCTTCTACTGCGGGTTGAGGCTAAGTGCAGTAAACAAGATGACATCCATAAGATGCGACGAGGTAACCATCCTTCCATGCCAGACGAAGCCGTGTCACTGACTTACAGGAATTGCTATCGTATCTTAAACATATTAGAGATTTCTGGTATGCCGTGTTTGGCGGAAACGAGGGAGATATGCATAGGCTCGATGCAGCCTCGGTACGTGCCCTAGAATTCAAGGCGCCCGGCGCTTGCGACGGGGAAGCCCGAGGTGTTTACGGTCGCGTCTGTGCGGGAGAGATTCTCAGCGCCTTTAGTGGCGAACAGCGGCAAGCCATCTGGTCTAGGACTCGCGCTGCCACAGTTGACTCTAGACCCGCCACTTTCGGGATTTTTCGACGATCTCAAGCACCTCAAGCTTGTAGCAGACAGTGTCAAGTGGCTGGTGCGTCTCGAGAGGAGGGAAACCATACGGTCTGCCCTGGAGTACTCATTCCCAGATGCGGATCACGGCAATAACCTGTGCTTGGTTCAGACGTCTAGCTCGTCGTTCAGATCTGTCTCTGGAAGCGACATAGATTGGTTCGACGTCGCGTATAGAGTTGTATGGCTCTATGCGCTGCGCGAGTACCTGGAAATGCCGGCTGAGCCCAACAAAAAGCTCGCAGGCCCCAGGAGTGGCCAGGTCAACGAAAAGGTGCTGTTTGAATTTGCTTCACTAGCCCATAAGCTAGGATTTAGATCGGAGCGGATCCAGGACCTACTACAGCGAGAACCAGGCCGAGAAATTGCCCGTCGACTGCTCCTGACGGCTCGAAAATCTGATCGTTTCAGGTATCATGATCTTGAGAGATGCGTAACAGGAGTAACGGAGTTGATGAAATCGGCCCAAGCTCTACGCGATGGTGACGATACGGATGAGGGCGAGGATCAAGTTCGATCACCCAATCGACGCGGCATACCCAACCTACCAGATCAAGCGCGGGACATGCCTTACCTTTTCCTCAACAAGCTACACGCGGACGTAGCATGCGGACCAACTTTGACATCCCTATTTATTCAAAGATCGACGTACTTTGCATTCTTTGGGAAGCAGATCTCTGTCAATGCTGTCGACGTCAATAGCATGCATGAAGAACAGGCGACCACGGACCAGCCAAGGCCCGGTCCCGAGCAGTCAGCCGGTGGCCATCCGAGACCAGAGCTTATGATAGTGGATGAAGACCATCAGCAAGGCCGCCTGGAGAACCTGAGACGAACGGCGGACGAGCGGGAAGCCAGGCTGGAGCAGCTCACACAAAGGGAAAGGGACCAACAGGAAAACATAGCGCAGCTCCAAAACGCTGTATCTGAACAAGAGGAAAGGCTCGTGGCTTCTAGCCGGGACGTTGAGGCGTTGCAAGAGAAGTTAGATGGCATGAAAAGAGCGGAGGCTGAGCAGGTGATCAGGCTAGAGAGCCTGGAAGCCGACGAAGAGAAGCGACGAACTATTATAGGTACTCTTGAGCAGACCCAGCACGACCTCGGCGAAGAAATACGACTCGATCTTCTCGCGGCTGGCCAGCGAGAGCAGGCGCTCAGGGACGACGAGGCCCAACCAGCCAGGCTTAAACAACTTTCGGAAGAGGAGCAGGAGAACCAGAGAAATCTAGATCAATTAAGGGCTCAAACTGCTCGACAACAGGACGTACTAGATCAGCTCGCAGCGACTGAGCGCGAAAGGAAGGCTACACTGGAGCAACTCGAAGCGGAAGAAAGAAGAATGTACACCGTGGTGGCAGAGTTGTCAGAGAATGCTCGTCAGCTCAGCGACGAGGCAAAGATCCAGGCTGAATCGTGGGCGAGAATAGAAAATGAACATAAGTCAGTTGTTGATAAGCTTGTTGCGAGGGAACTAGAACTGCGAGGAAACATTGACCAGCTTGCGGCATGTTTGGAGAGACTTCAGGCGAAAATCGAAAAAGCCACCAAGGAGCGTGAAGACTGTCAGCAAAGGTCAGAGCGGCTTCCGGCCATGGGGAGGGAGGAGCAGTCGGCCATGGAGTTGCATGAGTCTGAAAGCCAAGGCTCCCGTTTGGAACCTGGACCGGCAAGATTGAGTCCGGTCACTGCCGAGGAGGAATAGCCCCACGTTTTGGACACCCAACGAGACACAAGAGTTGAGTTACAACAGGGCTCGACTTTCATGAAGAGCCTGGAGATGATGGACCACCATGTCAAGACCCACCTACGGCACCCGAGGTAGGAGAACAGCCTCACCACGACCAGCAGGCACGTCGACAGGGATGGAGCGTGAAACAATGAACCGCATCGTTGCGCTCACACACCACAGGCCAAAGAATCGAGTGTCGGACAGGTAGCAGAAAAGGTTGGGATAAAATTCAAGCTCTACGAAGATGGGGAGTGGCAGCTCACACATACGCTCATGGTAGATGCTTCAGAGCCATCAGAGCTGAGGCGAGTAGTGATCAAGTATATGCGGAAAGGGTCTGGGATCTTTGATAGCCAAAATCGAGCACTGACTGCTCAAACATGCTTTGAGCGAGTGACGTCTGATGGGACAAACGTTATTCATTTGGCTCCTGAGTGGGAGGTTGTAAAGGAAAGGCAGGACAGGAAGCAGACAATAAACGTAGCCGAGGCCAATGAATGTACCAACGCGTCGATGGCAGCTCAGAACGTCTGGCAGCAGGGGGTGCTAGCCATCCATTGTGCCAGCGTTTGCACGGCAGCCCAGAAAATGCCTAGCACAGACATCGAGTTAGGCGGAGGGCTGGCTGGAATAGGCGGTGTTGGGCTTCATCGCTGGCATCCTGACCCACATATGGGGCGTGTTCTAACAAATCCACCTATATCAACCGGAGGATGTCTATTCCGTCTTCTATGGATGGTATACAGTGGCGCTAATAACTTACCAGCGTAAAAGTACTGCCACAGATATAATGCCGATCACGTACCCACAATACAGACCATTTTCAATAGTACCTCGTATATAATGCCGATCACGTACCCACAATCCAGACCCCTTTTCAATAGTATCTCGTAAATAGTCGATCGAGCGCCGAAGCCCAATTTATCTAAGGCTGAGGCGATGTGCCGATGATCTGTCAACATGCAAACTCAAGTGGTCTAGCGATGTTTCAGTGACACCTCACCACATTTTACATCAGCTCCAGAAGGAGCGCCATATTCCGGATATCATTACCTAACACTGCTTTTAACCCACTTATAATCGCCATGGTTGTGACCGTCGTGATCCATCCGCGACGATCGGTCCGATTCCACAAAGGAATGTGCACGAAAAAACAGTACCCTCTTAAAAGGTTCATGAAGCTCCGATGTAAAGTCAGTATATATTTCGATTAAGCGATTTAGTCTACTCTGGTCTATTTACACCGGATAGAATATCATCTGAATCTCTGGTTCCTGTGCCGGAGTCGTGATTGGTGAAAAGGGGGTGGGGGAGGTACAGCAGAAGAGGAGCTTCCAAGAGTGCGAACTGTGGGTCAAATATATGCCGAGTAGTGCGAAAAGATCGTGCTGATCCCTGTGGGGCTCTTCGTATATCGTTTCCTTCTCATATATTGATCCGCTCCTTCACTTATTAGGACACAGCGATCATCGCCAACGCAAAACCAGAACCAATCACCGGCATTGCTGTAGATACGGCTGTAACCTTTGAACACGCTAACAATGACGGTAACAAAAGCCCGCCTGCAAGAGCGGCAAATGGTATAGACCCTTGTTTTCGCTTAATTAAAGTTTTTAAATCTTCTGAATTGGATCTCCTAGCATGTACTATGGCATTTACTAGATCCATCACTTAGCTTGCCCCACAGTTCAGCTTGTCGCACGGTCATTACCTCCTGGAGAAATTGCTGAGCTGAGTTGATTGCCAGCTTCGAAAGAATTCGAGAACCGCACCACTCTGACAGTAGTACTAGGATATAGATAGATTAATAATAAACAGATATATCTGTAAAGTTGGCGAAATTAATACCTTATAAAAGAAAATTACTTTATACGAGAGTTCATCGAAACCTTAGACTTGGGTGCCAATTTACTTAATAAGATAAACAGCCCCAGGAAGATGTATTTTGAGTTTCAGATTCAGCCAGCCATGTAGATATCTGTGCCACTGTGGAGTAAACTCCACTATCTAGTTATAGTTATGGCTATCATAATTATGAATCTGAGTACTTACCCCCTATCTTAATATATACGTGCCTGGTCACCGCCTAAAGCTGTGTGATATAAATCTAACGTCTTCCCCTCTACCATTTCCTCTCTATCCTTTCTTTTATACTCATTACATCCACTGAAATCGCACGCGAGAAAGAAACCATGAAGGTAAAGAATCAATACTTCGCAACAGCAAGAAATGCTGCTAATAGAGTCTGTAGTTCATCTCTGTTATCGCTCTCCTAGCCCCCGCCGTCCTGGCCGCCCCGCAGGCGGAGGAGGATTCCCGGGGCTGGATCAGTCTCATCAAGGAAAGGGTGTGGCCTGCCAACTACTAATTACAATTTTGAACCTCTATTAGCTAACTAAATATCGCTAATAGTGCCCTGATATGCCGCAGCAGTGTCTTGATTTTGCTAAGGAGGCCCATGCACCGGCGTTTGATATTGTTGCAGCTGCAAAAGCTAAACAGATCCTGCCGGGTTGTGACCCAGCTTATTTGGAATGTATCCATAACGTCTCAGACGACACTGGTATGTGTTCCAGATTCAATTACTCACTCGTACAAGCAACTGGCTAACCGCAGTCCAGATGTGCCAAGCACCACTCAAAATGACGTTACATGCGTCCTACAAGTTGCGCCTGATCATTTTAAGTACTTTCTCGACAATGACAGCGCTGAGATACCGATTCCGCGTAGCCAAAACTGTCCATTGCGGGAGCTGCACCGCGTATGCCACGTTGAACTGGGTCCCTTGGCATAAGAATAATGGCTATTGGGAAGATTGTCAGGGGCCTCAAAGCTATATAGTTGGGAATAAAGCTGGATGATAGCATTGATCGGCATGTTTGGCAGTCTGGAGCTGAAAGCAGTGAAGCAGGTGGTATTATTTTGTTCGGTATTAGTTTGGCTTGCTCGCCGAGCCTTAATAATAATAGTCTCGAAGTTCGTGAACTCGCTCCTTGGCGATGCGCCGCATTTTCTTCGTGAACTGACTGTACTTGGCGAGATCTTTCCGTCCAATTTCTCTAGTAGCATTTCGACCATCTTTTCAAGATATAACTTAGGATTTTCGGTCAGATTATCGCATAGACAGTTCTTCATTTCGCGTGTGACACGCTTCAGCGGCCGGCGCGGATTTTGCGTCGCGACATTTCCGTTTCGGATCGTTCACGCTCAAATCGAATGCGCTGAACATCTCGAGGGCTATATTTAACTTAAGAAACAATAACTTGCGTCTTGAAGCCTTCATGTATCTTAGCCTTTATCTATTACGGTCTGCCGCCTTGAATGGTGGCGCCATGGTCGGTTTTATAAAGACGCTGTTATTCGTTCTGGCACACTCGTGATGGCACATATCCTGTTCTCGTACATCTAGGCTGGCACATCTGGTGTTGGCATGTCTGGGCTGGCACATCCCTCGTGCTGGCATCTGCATTCTAGCACATTCGTCTGAACCTGGTTATTGAGGACGTGAGAAGACAAGCCAGTTCGAGCTATGAGAAGGCTTATGTTACACACTTACGTGGCAGCCTTGAGAGCTGGAAGGAGCATCACGGAGACGCAGAAGCTCGCCTGAAAGACATTGACATAGCTAGTAGTGTTAATCAGCATCTGGGCTATTGGAAGGGCTATGCTGAATTTCTTTACAAAATACTTATACCAGCCGCCAGCCCAAAGAACCTCGCGGCATGCACACAACACCAAATATGTTTGCAGATAATGGCCGATGCTAATCTTTGGCCACGCCTATCCCCGACACTTTTTTTGGAGCAGCTCAGACATAGCCGGTTTCGCTACATGCCAGATTCTTGGAAGGATAGCATCATCGGATATGGGCTTGCCCTGGCTGGACTGCAACGCGCAAAAAGATTATTAAACTTCGTTGATAACAGAAAAGATCTGATTAGAGAGCTTGAGAACTCAGGCTATAGGAACTGGAATCCATATGATTTCCCTGAGTCTCTGCTTCTGGAGGTTGAAAGTGGTCTTATGATCCGTGGCAATCAAGAAGATATCGCCCAGAAGATGAGAAGAGTGAGACCGGTAAAAACACAGTTTTGCAGCTGAACATGGAGAGGGAAAATCATCCGTCATCATCCCCATGGTAGCGTCTTCCCTGGCAGATAGCTCTCGCTTAGTCCGCGTTATTGTTGCTAAACCCCAGGCAAAACAAATGTTTCAAATGCTGGTTTCGAAGTTGGGTGGGATGATAGGAAGACGAATCTACCATTTACCATTCTCACGTGCTCTAAAGCTGGGTAGCATGCAGGCTAAGGAAATAATACTCATGTGCCAAGAGTGTATGACGAATGGTGGCATCCTTCTCGTACAGCCTGAAGCAGACGTTGTCCCTCAAACTCATGGCGTTGGAGCGCATGATTGCCAGAGATTTCGACGTTGCACATTTGCTTTTGAAAACGCTTGAGTTCTTCCGCGAGCACTCACGTGATGTTGTCGATGAGAGCGATGAAAAATTTAGTGCCAAGTTTGAGCTTGTTTATACCATTGGTGACCAGCAGCCAGTGCAGCTGAGTCCAGAGCGATGGCTGATAGCTCACGAAGTTCTTGACTTGATCAGCAGATACACCGAAGATGTGAAGACAAAGTTCCCACACCTAGTAAAGGTTGGAGCCTCACAGGAAGGAAGCTTTCCACGCATACGCATCTTTGGAGCAGATGCACAGCGTGAGCTGATCGATTGCATTGCCGCACACATCTGTGAGACAGGATTAAGTGGTTTTCCTATTGCCAGGCAGCCAAAGACAGTCAGGGAAGCGGTGCGCATTTACATTACCAAATTAAAATCAACCGATGACCAGATCCAAGAAATTGAAAAAAGATCTGGGGGGTTTCTGGGGACCTGGTACACGCGACGTCTTGTTTCTGTTACGGGGTCTTTTCGCGGGGGTATACTGGTCTTTGCCTTCGGACTCAAGAGATGGCGTGTTAATTATGGCCTCACTTCAACTAGAGAGCCGTCTACGAAGCTTGCTGTTCCATATCGCGCTAAGGACGGCCCTACTGCACGTTCTGAATATAGCCACCCGGATGCAGTCATTGTACTAACCTGCCTGAGTTGGTACTATGGAGGTCTAAGCAACGAGGACCTCTTCAGTGCTTTCAGTCACCTCCTTAACACTGACCAGGTTGACATGGAATATCAGCTGTGGATAAAGGATGCTTATCAATTGCCAACAAAATTTCAACAGCTGGTTAGCATTAATTTGGAAGATCGCCATCTATGCACCGAGAAGATCTTTCCTTCGTTTCGGTTTGCAAAAAGTGTCGTGGATTACTTCCTTTCTCACGTTGTATTTCCTAGGGACATGAAGGGGTTTCCATTCAAGTTGTCCGCATCAGGCTGGGACATTGGCGAGGTCAAACGCCATCCCTTGACCGGGTTCAGTGGGACAAATGATTCCCGTGAGGTTCTTCCGCTTAGTGTGGAACAACTGGACCTCCCTGCACAGATGCACACAAATGCTCTGGTTCTTGGAACTTATTACAACCAGAAAATTCCGTTGTATGTATTCCACGGAGGCACCTAGAACATCGATCAGATGCCGAGGCATTGCTGCCACTGGTCATGCAAATGGCTCCGCCTGCACAAGTCATCCTTGATGTTGGGGCCCAAGTGCTGGAATTGACCAACGCGGAGGTGGCAAATGAATGGCTGAGGTTAACATCTAACAGTGACATGCCACAGGCTGTAATTTTCTGTGATGACAACGATGACCTAAGTGTGATGGATCGAAAAGGGAGAATCGAGTCCCTGCAAACATCTCCTTTCGCTAAGCAGCTCGATGTGTGTTATGTATTCCTGGATGAAGCACACACACGAGGCACTGATCTCAAGCTACCCGAGCATTATAGGGCAGCTGTTACACTAGGGGCAAATCTGACAAAGGACAGATTAGTTCAAGGTGAGACCTGTGAAATGTACTGATGAATTTCACCGCTGATGCTTCTCTAGCTTGTATGAGGATGCGAAGGCTGGGCCAGGGTCAATCAGTTGTCTTCTGTGTCCCACACAAAATCCGTCAGAATATTACGACCCGTGCCTCCGATAACGGAAACATAGAGGTATCCGATGTCCTTTTCTGGGCGATCTCCGAGACCTGGCAGGACATGAAACGGAACATCCCTCTATGGGCCACACAAGGCCTACGGTTTCTGCGTCATGAACGGCTCTGGAATGAGATACGCACGCAAGACGATACTCTATTATCTTCTAATCACGTACGGAGATTCCTTGAAGATGAAGCCCTATCTTTAGAACAAATATATAGACCTCGTGCGAATCAAGACGGGCTGGGCAGACTTCATACACAGCGACCAAAGCCAGGCTGCATCTCTGATAGCGACAAGTTGTCGATAATTCGGAAGCGTGTCCTATCACTCGGCAAAAATGGATGAAGAGCAAGAACGGGAAGTTGCTGCGGAAGCAGAAAGGGAGCAGCAGGTTCAACGCCCCCCAAAGGCTAGGCCGAAAAAGCACGAAATCCATGACGATATGAAGAAGCTCGTATCCACCGGAGTAATTGCTGAAGGCTCCACGGCTTTTCTGCCGGCTTTCCGATCACTTGACAAGACGAGCACTGCCCGGCATCCTGGCGTTGATCAATTCCCGGGCAAATAGCTTGTAACCCGCGATTATGCGCAAACTGTCGAGCCTATCGATATCTTGTCCTTTTCGCCCGATTTATATTAAATTTAATATTCAAGTTTTTTTTATTTTTAATGTTTATCTTCCAAAGGCCGGTGCAATGGATTCTGACAAGTCGCCACGGGAGTAACTCTACCGATCACAAACCGACTGTCAACCGTATGGTCATCATCAGCCCTTACGAAGCGCAGGAATTGTATCCTTCTATCAAGGATTCTAAGCATGTGAAATTGCATCTCTACGCGCCCCGGTCCAATTTGGGACTCAAACCCTTGGACAAGTTAGACCTCTACAATGTCCGGTGAAGTCACCAGTGCTCTATGTATACCTCGGAGCTTCATTATAGAGCTGAACCTGTTCGCCGGGAAGTTGTACCTGAGTTCGTATGAGGAATATGTGGAAGTCTGCGATTTTCTGGCGTGGCATGGAAGCCAATGGGCGAGGACAGCGTTGTCGCTACAGACGGTTTCATTCTGCGCCGAGATAAGAACAACAGAGCAGAACGCCTAGCATCGACATTTCGGCAAAGTCCGATAAAGTTCTTAAAGGTTCTTATGTCGCAAGTTCGACGGAAAGGCGAAGGGATTGGTAAAACGCATATGGGCAAGATATTTAACAGCATCATTCTTCATCGATCAGATTTCGAAGAGCCAAGGAGAGCAGAACAAGACCAAGTCCTTTCGGACTGAAGTGGGTTCATTGTGACCTAGTGAACCACAACTCGGGTCTTGACAGCACTGCTCTGGGTGATGATACCATCGAGCGCGGTGCTAGACTGGCATGGACCAGAAAGGGATGTACTAAAGGAGTCTGGGGTTCTAAATGTGGGTTGTTACGGATCGGACATTTATGTGTCCCTTGGAATTATGCAACTTAGAATAAGATTGTATCCCCCTCTTCTCTTTATGCCTGCATTTTGCTTATGCGTAGATCGAAAGATTGGAGACTAGTGGCAACATGTCCGTAAGTCCCTGTGATTATTTGGATTGCATCTACTGTTGACTCCCCACAATATCATACTAATAAACTTGAACTATGAAAGCGACTATAGCGCGCACTCCGAATCTTTATTAGTTTGGATCGAAACGGAAGAGACCCTCGTAATTGTTCAGCAATAGATTGATCGTACAGCCTCGAGTATTTATATTCCGTACCAAGCTTAGACTCTGGAGTATAATTTATAACACCATTCAAAAAGCAAAAAAAATATATATATATATATATAAAAATTGTCGTGCATAGTTGATACAATTTAGTTTTGTCAGGCTATTGGAATCCATTGCCATTGGATGCTTGCTTCATGGATTGAACCAAACAAATCACGGGGGGTGGGGATCACGGGAAGGTCAAAAGTGACATTCCACGCTGTCTTGCTGTCCGCAAACAGCTCCATTGATATAGCGCCTCTCGCGGTCATCATGGTGACTCCCTTCAATCCTGGGGCCCAATTGTATTGGGTTCGAAGCCAACCTGGACGAAGAACAAACAAAAGGAAAGAGTACACAAGAGAGGATTGACGTCATGGCTAGACAAAATGACAATTCTTGAACTTCGGAGCTGAGACATACAATCCTGGAGATTGTTTTTGGCATGTAGGGCGGTGATTCTTCAGCTACCCCCTTCAGCCCTTGAGACCCACTGGCTCGACATTTATTACCATCTATCCTGCTGTTTGTCTCGAGCCTTATTTCGAGCGATCCTGTTTTCTTTTTGCGATATCTTCTGCGGCGGTCAACCGTGTGCTGTGTTGGCACAAATCTGGCGATGGCTGTCAGTGAAGAAACCCCCTTGCTGCACACCCGCCGCCAGCACAAGCAGAAAACCAAGGCCAGTCGCGTCCGCGACAAGTTAGCCGTGTACGGTTCATTTCTCGGTGAGCAAGATACGTAATTTGTCCAGACACGGCTATCTTACTGATGTTACTACTCAGGTGTTTTCCTCGCAGCTGCAGACGAATCTATCGTTCTTTCGACATGGAGTGTGATCGCTTCGGAGTTTCACCGTCTGTCGCAAGGATCATGGCTCTTAGCCGCGTATAACTTTGGGTGGTGCGTGTCATTGCCGGTGGTTAGTTCCTCGAGTCGCTCTAAGAAGGTGTTGAAACTGACACTTTCGCGGGCTAGTATGGTACGCTATGCAGAATGTACGGGAGAAAGAATGTTCTTATCAGTGCCTATGCGCTTTTCGCGGTGGGATGTCTGGCTTGGTAGGTTAATACCACTGTAGGGAGTTGTCTATGTGAATAGCTTCTAACGATTGATTCTGATGTAGTGGGACCAGCACGTCTATGTTTCAGCTGGTGTTGGCCCGAGTGCTTGCCGGAGTAAGTGCAGGAGGAATGGTTTCGCTGGTATCGGTCATTCTTACTGGTGAGTATCTCTGCCGCGTTCTCTTACCACACTGACTCAACTTAGCCCTATAGATATGGTCCCTGCCGATGAGGTAGTCCTGCTCCGAAGCTACGCCAATGTGTTTAATGTTGTAGGTCGCAGTGTAGGTGCTCCATTGGGAGGCTATCTTATCAGTGCAGTAGGATGGAGGTGGTCTTTTATCGGTCAATTCCCTGTAGCAGCCATCTGTCTACTAATAGGGCTGTATGGACTTCCATCATCATTAAACTTAACCAAGACTGGGCATGCAGATGAAGGAAATGCTCGGCATAGCATCATGCGGCTTGACTTTGCCGGTCTTGCCAGCTTCTCTGTCACCACCGTTCTTCTACTCTTGCTCATGCAGGAGTTGAGCGCCCCTCCAGAAAGCTTCCAAATTCCGCTTACGATACTCATCCCGGCGTTCTGCGCTGCAGTGATATTGTTCGTCGTGGTAGAAGCATACTGGGCTCGAACTCCACTGGTTCCTTTGCACCTCATGAAGACCTCGCTGGGTGGGTTTTGTCTAAACCAGATAATGATGATGTCGAGCCGTTCGGGAGTAAGTTCCTCCCCCTGAATGCATAATCTTATGTGGTGCCTAACCTTCCTTGTAGCTTATGAGTAACTTGGCTCCATACCTGATTCGGGTCAAGGGTGCAACAAGCTTGTTGGCTGCGTCAGCCTTCGTGTTGGCTGCGGTTGGGGTGTCAATTGGAGCATTGATCGCAGGAAAATTTATCAAAAGGTAATGACAATGCGTCGTGGAACAATCATACGTCGATATGTGAGGTTATCTGACTATTCGCAGATGGAAACGATACCGAACCATGACTGCCATCGCCGTTTTTGGTGCCGTCCTAACCTACTTGCTCATTTTCATTCGCTGGCGAAATGGCTGCCACCTCTGGGAAGTAGTGTATCTGTTGCCCAATGGTATGGCTATTGGTATCCTTTTCACGACACAGTTTATTGGCATGTCGGTGGGCGCGCCGAACGAGAACCTCACCACTTGTATCACTACATATTACCTTGCTCAGCAGTTAGGGAATATCATTGGACCGGCGGCGAATGTGGGCGTTGTGCAACGCGTGTTTATGGGAAAGTTGAAGAAAAATCTAAACGGATGGGAAGAGAAGAAGGTTTGTTCATACACCATACGTGACATGTACGAGTTTCATGCTAATCGTAGTGACTAGTTCATCGGCCAGATTCTCAACGATGACAGATTTGCTGAGAGGTTGCCCTCTGTGGTTCAATATTTTGTTCGGTGGAGCTATTTGAACGCGTTCCAATTGGTGCCATGTGAGTACGATACTATTGCTGAAGGTATACGAAGCTAATTGTTATAGTAATCTCTGCTGCATGTGCATTGATTATGCTGCCTACTGTGCTCTGGGTGAAGGAGGAGAAATTGGAATAATCATATATACTAGTTGGACCTGTATAGGTCCGTAATTTTTAATACCGAAGGAATGAATTGCTTGTAGTTCATCTAAGAAGAAATGAATGTAGGACGGCAAAGTCTGCATTTGCCGGTACCCAGCTATGGTGCACTATGATGATAGGCATGAGAAGTGAATCTAATCCGACTTCATCGACGAATGGGAGATCGGATACGCATTATTGTTGAGTCTATTTGATTGTATCAAGGATACTTAGACGGGGGCTTCCTCTCCACTGGATTGTTCCAGTGAGTATCCACCACCGCCACAGTAGAGCTGCCACATCAGCTCCGTGAAGCATCAATTCCGGCATCAGTTCCACCAGGCATAGTGCTGATGCAAATTGGAATAGAGCGTTTTCTGTGCCCGCGACACGTCCGATTTACTGATGACACAGTAGACAATGGGCTCATCAGCAGCTAACAAACAGTCAGACTCACATAAACCGAACCAAACTAAACAGCACTCCCCATCCCCCTCCAAAAAAGAAAGAAAGAAAGAAAGAAAAACATACCAAGGGAAATCATATGCACAGGAATGCAACAAGCACTCAAGATCGAAAAAGTCGAAGCCAAAACCTCACTACAGTAACGTTTCGACGCGATCTTCACCGACAGCATAACCATATCCCCGGACAACACGGGACGGCTATACGTCAGCATCTCATCCTGAGCGCGCCTCACAGCCTCCTCGCTAACAGCGTTCGAGTCAATCGCGATCGTCACGCAATTGTCGCTGGTCAGCAGAAGCTCGACGGGGATGTTCGAGTCATCGATGATGGAGAGAATGCGGGCGTAGAAGCCGTAGTGGGTTAAATTTCTGTTAGAGTTCACGCAGAGAAGACTTATGTTTTCTTTTGCGGAGACGGAAATTTGGCGGTGATCTTTGCATTTTGTTATGTCCTGGTTTACTGAGTCAGGTACTAAGGTACTACTAGTAGTAGGTGAGGGGAGATTTGGGTTGGGTTTGGTTGGTCTTACCTCGGGCTTACCCGGCTGAATGATTTTTTCGGGACTGTGAAGAACATCCGTGTTTAACTTTGCTCCGAACTCCATGGTGGGGAACTTTTGGGGAGAAGGAAGATCGCTGTGGGATTTCGCTGAATCGCAGAAACATGAAGAGAGGGAGTGGGAATCACTTCAATTGGGAAAGCATCCAGAAAGAGTCTGGTTCGGTGGGAGAATGAGTGAGTGAAAGATTAAAGAGTGGATGTTTCGATGAGGAGAGTTAGAGGTGGAACGTGAGTCAGGGGCGGATCTAATCAATCGTTTAAAAAGCGGGTCTCTGGACTCCGGCTGCCGAAAAATGCCGCAAAATGGGACCGACTCGATCGCTATGTCTTGTTAAAAATTTGTGTTCTTTAAATAGGCGCTAAGAGCAAAGAGGACAACTGTCGCCGAGATGAATAATCAGATAAATGCACGTCAGACTCACTGGAATGCCGGATTGACTTTGGAAGTCACCTGTTGAAAACTTGAAATATCATGGTTTCCCCAGGTTAAATTACATGCCTCTTACTGATTTGTGCCTGGAATAACCCTCCAAATAAAAAGGGTGTTATTTTTCTGCCTTACACTGCTACCCTTGCATCTTACCTGCGGTGCTGCTGGCATTGCTTTTGAGCCACTAGGTATGGAATGGCTGGGACTCGGTAGTGTCGGCTCTTAGTCCAGGTTCGCTCGAAGCTACCATCTCAATCAACGAGAGAGCAAGGTACTTGTGGCTGGCTGAGCATTGCCGATCTACAATATTGCGGTATCTCGCTTCGAGATTCTTTGCATAAGATCGACATTGAAACCAAAAATCCCGTGTCTTTCAGCCAGCCATCGTCCGATTGTACGGAGTAATCAGCTACGCCATTTCCTGGCCTGCGGGCCAAGATGCACGAACCATCACACTTGCATGGCGGGGAAATCGATCGACGCAGATCAGCAAGATGAGTTTGTGATGATACACTTTTGGCCTCCTTTACATATTCTGCCATCTTCATGCATATTCTATCATCCACAGCATCGATCATTCAGTAACAAGAGGTGGGATGCTGCGGAGTTTGGAGTATAATCACCACCAGAGTATAATATATGGTTCAATGGATTTCCCGGCGTCAAAATATGAGCTATGACAAGCCCCTCCCGTGGTCTCTCGTATGGAGCTTATTTGCCCGCAAATCATGTTTCCTCTAAGTTCACTCAATCCAGTGTAAAAGTGGACCTGCACTTGGGAAGCTGAGAACATATTCGTGGGCGCGGGTGATAGATGGACGGGCCGGGGGCTCCATCGGCTGAGTTTCAGCTGGGCACATGGACCAATTTGATGCACCCCATTGAGTGCTGGAAAAGATCTTCCTGATCTGGTTTTTTAACATCAACCGACTACCATTCATGTTTTTTAAGTTCTTGTGCCCAAGTCTCTGCCTAATAGCGGTTTACAATAGCTTCCCCTGCGGAAATATACACGAACATGGCAGTGCTGATCAGTGGAGGCACTACTGCAAAAAAGATCAAATGTGCGACAGTGAACCAGTAGAATGTTGAGCTCTAACCGACTGCACAAGGATGGGCATTCACCCCGCTGGCGACGTAATTGGCCCCAAGACAGTGGGGTTGGTGAGGAGAATCCGTGAACACATCAGTGGGCGGATATCTTGAAACCGGGGATCATGTCTCTGGGGTCATGGCGAGGTTTTCAGCTTCGTCGCATTGAGATTGTCTCATGACCCACGTCACTGGCTTCTAGTAAAGAACATGGTCAAAGGTATAAGTATCCTATGCTAACCCAGCTTCAATCCCCCATTACAGCAACACAATTTCCTATCTTCAATTGATAAAGCTCTATCATTCCATAGCCTGATTATCTCTCTGCGAGCCTAATCAACATGGTTCGCCTGAATCTCTTGGTTTTGGGCGTCTTAGCCACCAGGGTGGCGTCTGAACCATTCAGATGCGGAACCGAGGAAGAGTGCAACCAATTCTGCGCCAACGAGTGGCAGGATCCGGGCTACAAGTGCGAGCAGTACAGCCAGAAGCAGCAAGCCTGCGAAGGTTGCGTGGTGTTTCGATGCATGACCAAGTCCCAAGTCCAATACCGAAACCCTCTCAATGGCAAACTGGCCTGCTGCCCGTCAGACCACCATTGGGAATTCAACAAGGACGTCAAAAAGGGCAAATGCTGCCACGACAGCAAGTATCTCAGCGTGGAACCCAAGTCGAAGAGTGCGGACTGCTGCCCGGCGGGTGATAGCCCCCCGCACAAACTCTTTGTCGACCCAGCCTCCGGCTCCACCTGCCAACCAGTGCGGTCACAAAGTCTGCCCTCCTGACGAGTACGATATGGGCGTGGAGTATGGCAAGTGCTACCGACTGATCAGTGTAGCTACGGGCGCCCCCATCAGCATGTATAGAGACGAAAAGTCGTATACCTTCGGCCCTAGAGAACCGAAAGATGTGACTTGGCACTTCCGTTTGTGTCGCAGCACCACGGATTGTACTCCGGGTGGCACTATCAAGGCAGATGAGACATTTGTGCTGAACGATGTGATTGGGAAGCCTTGGGATGCCAATCCCGGGCCCTGGTTCCTGTGCCACGGCATCCATCACTACCCGTGCGTGGATGGAAAGAATGCCAAGGTGTTCAATGCGAAGAAATACTGTACCTCGGAAGGTTGTGGTCTTTGCCTTAGTACCGATCCCGATGGCTTGGGTGGTGTCTGCCCCGGTCAGTTCTCCCTGGGCTCCATGACGAACCCTCGCAATTGTATGCCTTTCTTCTTCGAGGAAATGCCCTGCCTTTGGCCCAGCCCTTTTCAGCCACAGGTCCAGGCCCCTCCCGTTGCAAGGGAAGCAGCTACCTTTGCAGCCACTGAGGCTGCCCCAGATGCCGACGATGATGGAGTCGAGTTCCAGTTCGACGAGCTCTGAACTCTGCGGTCCCGGGTAGTGGTCATGTCTCTGCTGTCAGAGGCAGGAAACAATTGCTATCTCCAAGGTTAGATTATCTACTACGATTGGGTTTTTTAAGCTAGTAGGTAGCTCAAGATTGGTAGAAAACACCATCCTATAAACCCTTGACCACATAACTCATTCAAGTGGTGACTAGTTACTCACCTCGGGTGATCAATGGCAATCACATTGAAGCTTCACTATCCCACTATCCAACGTCTAGATTTGCCTGTTTCTTTTATTTCTTTTCTTTTCTATTTCCATTCGTGTTTATTTCTAAAACTCTGTCGATCAGCTTCAGTCATTTAAAGCGGTCTATGGTAGTCTATGTTCCACAAGGTAGACAGGTTTTACGACTTGTAGGTAGATCAATAGCCGCGAGGAATAAATCATACCGGGTCAACTATTTCACATTCCGGCTCTCCACGCGCGCAAATCCCAGCTTTCCACTTCATCATGAAGTCGTTCGCATCGAACTTGTATGTGTACACCCAGATCAATGGCATTATCTGGATTTTACGATCTTTTGGCCGATCCACGACGGTAAACGGTCCTTTGGCCTTTAACCCTTCAATCTCGCTGTCCATCGCTTCGATGAACCCTTCCTGATAGCGGTGCTTCATGACCTCCTTGTGGTTGTTCAGTGGCGGTGGAAGATCGTCTCGATAGTGTGTTTCATTATAGTATACACTCCGCCACGGCATAGATTTTCTTCGAGTCTGTGCGCAGGGCAGCAAAAATTCATCGGGACCCACTATGGACGGCAATACTCCGGAGTACTCCGATACTCCCATGCTATCAGAGAACATATGTACGAACTCTTGTTGCCTATTACATTAAATAACTGTGACAAATGAACAAAGTAGCAATTCTTAATCCTAGTAGATAATGCGCAGCCTTAATCCAGAGCGCATCGATGTGAGTGGTTGCCCTGAATGCCCAGCATCTAATGCAGGAGCACAGCCTCAGGCCTCGTATAAGACAACCGGGCCCGCACACCAAAGACGCTTAATGTTTCCGGACCCATTTCTCACCCACAACCATGGTTTCTCTGAGAGGTCTCCTGAAAATTTCCCAGCGCCATCCCCGGCCCACTGCGTCGGCATTGAGAGCGTCCGCTGTAGCCCCCGCATCTGGCTCCGCGTTCATTAACAATTCGCAGGGGGCTTCGGCGGCTGTGGCGGAGTTATCGGATGCTCTTGGCACTGTTTTTGACCAAATTGACCTTGATGGTGGGGCACCGTTTTCTTAGAATATTATAACCGTTGCTTATTGCGATTAGGTGATTTGAATAGCCAGATTAATGGACTATTGAATCGACTCGATCAAGAGGCTTCCCAATATGGGAACTCTCAGCTGAAGGATGAGCAATATTCTGACTGGGAATGGTATGAACATATAGTTTCTTGACTTCTGAATGCCCCTATTAATGTGTATGTCCCAGCTCCTCGGAAAAAGCCGCATTGATCTCCATTGCGTGGCACTGTGCCCGAGAGGCGTATGAAACCTCGTCGGGTCTACCTAACAGCCCTGCTCAAAATGAGAAATGGAAACTTGAACCAGGCGATTGTATTGTTCCATCCACTGATGGGACAATCAAAGCTGTCTCTTTCAGTCGTGTGTCACTAGTTGACAAAGGGACTGAAAATAAGGACCTCCCTGTACTGGTGGTGGCTATTCGAGGGAGTGCTAGCGCGGTCGACCATATGGTAAATGCTAACTATGAGCCGCGAACAGCGAATGACTTTATTGTGAGTCTTTCCCGGTAGCATATGCACGTCTGTAGTTGGTATTTTGCTAATAAACAAATGGCATAGGATATATCTCGGCTTACGCCTGAGAACAACACCACTCTTCAGGTGCATTCGGGGTTTCTGAATAGCGCAAAGGCTCTAGACAAAACCGTGTCACAGAGGATAAACATGTATATCCGCGAGAATGCAAGCAACTACAGCCACGTCTTATTTACTGGTCACTCGGCAGGTGGTGCTGTTGCTTCACTGTTGTTTCTTCGATATCTGACACAGGAAAGCCTTTGTAAGCGACTCATTGCCTTCATTAGTCTGAAAATAACTTTGCTGACATATAGTAATAGATGCAGGGACCCGATTATCGTGTATAACATTTGGGGCACCTCCAGTGGTAACGGTCCCTCTCTTGGAAAGTCCAATGACTGGAATTTCCAGCGGAGTGTGCCTAAATATTATTAACGAATTCGACCCTGTTACTCGGGCAGACGGGTCATACAAGCATTGCTTGGTGGATCTGATCCACTCCATGTACAACCAGCAGCCGTCCCTGCCTAGATCTGAGCCGTCGAGTACCACGGTTGATTCGTTGTTTACCGATGATAGCGAAATTTTCTTGAAAGGAAAGGACTGGCCTGTTCTACCTTCAATTTACTCACATGTTGGCCCTCGGATCGTTCTTCTACTACGAGTTAAGACCAGTCTCAAGGAGAGTTCTCTTCGGTTACGCGCTATTGAAGTACCCCGGGCCGACTTTGACCGACTGTTATTCTGTCGGGTTGCAGTGCATCGACGAGTATGCTATGGGGAGAGGGTGGAATTGATTACTAAGGGAGAGCTTAATGGGAGAAATACTTGGGAGGATACTATGTCTAAATAATCTGGTCAGATTGTGAAAGACATACTTAGCTCATTGTACTACTACCAATATTATGATAGTTACAATAATCAACGTACCGGAAGGGCTACTCCCTTCCGTCTCGCGATCTCAACCGCCCTATAATAACGTACATCCTCTTCCACCTTCTTCACGATGCTATCAATATCGCAATCAATATCATCTATAATATCCATGTCATAATTTGCCACAAAAGCTTCCATCGCAGATGAAACAGCCTCACAATCCCAACAAAGACAGACATGATATTGCTGCCCGAACGCTATCTGAAACAGCTCATGCGTCTTATCGAACCGAAGATCCAAGAACGACTTCCCCAACTTGTCATCATGATTGACCATCCATCCAGCACGTTCGACCAAACTCGTCCGGTACTGCTCCGGATTGCACAGATGAGTATGCCAAATCAGATCAACGTCCAGCGTCGGCACCAGAGTCATCTTCGGATAATCACGAAACAATTGCAGGAATTTCTCGTAGCGGTCAATAGCGCGACGAAGCGTCCCTTCAACTGCTGGGCTGCGGATCCAAAGATGGTCGTGCATCTTCTCTACAAATTTGAGCTGTCGTTCGACATTTGCCTTCAAGGCCCTGTTCCTGAGAGCCTCGGCTCTCGTCGCTTGGACCATCTCCACGAAAGCATAATTAGCCGGAGTATCTATATATTTCAATAGTGAGAATGAAGTCATCTTTGAGCCGGACCCATACTGAGAAAGGACGTGTTTAGCGTGACTTTCGCGTTTGCCTAGTTCAACGAGCGTCTCGAAGAGGTCGGGCTTAAATTCTGCCTTCTTTTCTAACCAGTCCTTGTGGTCCTTGGGGAGACTATATGACCAGTCTCGAGAGTTTATTGCCTCGTGCTGTTTGGCTTTAGTTATGAAGTACTCGGTACATCAATGGTCAGAGAGTGCAAAACGTACGATTTGTTGCCATGGAAGGGGAGCTTTGCGCATCCGTTCCAACCTATGTTTCACACAATAGAAGTCGAAGTCATCGGGGTTCAGCAAGAAGGCATGCCACACCATAAGCACATCTGTGTGGTATTTTAGTAAGGTTTCTCCGACGGATTCAAGAACATATAGGAGAGAACGATAAACTTACCGACAGGAGGTAATAAACCCAGCCGTGATGGCTCGTTCTCATTCTGTGAATCAGTACCGGAGAAAGACACCCTATTAACCGTCCGGATCCATCTGGTGAATCGGCCTACTGCGAGCTCCAGGAAATACTGCCATTTGTCCTTTCTCCTCGTTTCAAACTGGGTGTCCTTCACTGTGACTGTATAAGATTCATATTTACGTAGTTGTGAAGAATACCGCTTGCGGTAGACTGTTCTTGTATTAGGTTTGATGCCAAAGGTCTTATCCAGGTCCGTGGATTGCTGGACCCTGTCTCGTAGAGCATGGAACACTTCCAGCAGCTCGAGGTGGACGGCACATTCGCTGATGGTGGGGAGATCAGTACTGGTTGAGTGTAGGGAAGGTTGGAATAGTTGTGGATCTGGTATTAGAGGCTCTTCTGACTTGTCTCGAGCTCTTTCATAGTGATATGTGGTATTTGAGAATTTGGCGTGGTTTATTTCGGCGCCGCTTGCGCGATGAAGAGACGCGATGTTTAAGGAGACGAGAGCCATATCTAGTGTTGTCAAGGATGGGTTGCTAGTAGATTGGGGAGATGATAGTATATATAAGATAAAGAACTAGGCGCCATAAACTCTAGATGTACCATCTTCTCCATAAATACCGCCAAGCTGTCTCAGCCTCCGTGAGTAAGGCGTTGCTTAGCCGCAAGTTCAACCCTCCCGAATACGAGGCGAGTGCGGAGATCCGGCAAGGCTGCACGACACCCTCGCGTGATAAACAACCACTCCTTGGCAATTTACATTAGCAGCCCTTAGCCTCAATCTAGGTTTATTAAAGCTCCCAGTACATCACTTCAATTTTCAAGATTACTATTACATCATGAACTATCACAATGGGTTCAAGTCACGTACAGCGACGGCTTGAGGAATCAGGCACGGCTAGAATACTGGTTTGCTACATTTACGCCGTATTTGCTCCTTTGTTTGCATTTGCCATCGTTCAAACCTTGACACTACCATCTCCACAAGAAGTTAAATTCTTGCTGCATAGAATCGACCATGGGATCTCCCTTCTTCACGGTCTCGAATTAGTTAGGGCCGTAGTATGTGCTATTGAATTGATTTAGTACGCGGGGAAATCAGCACTGACGGTATTCCTCCGCTACAGGCCTGGGTTCTGCTAGCTCTAGCATTCCTTACATTCTTCCTTCTCGGGGCAAGAGAATGGTATATTGCACTCATGGGGACGCTGAAGCTAGCCTTGACCACTCTTATTGTGGCCGGGGTAGGGATGCAGTCAAAAGTCCTCCCAAATACCTTTGCTGGTTGCAATAGCTTAGCGGCAAGTTGGCGTGAGGCCTTGCCGATGGACATGAGGGACTCTTCTACAGGCAGCGAAGCCTCACTGCATTCTGCCTGCAAGAGAATGGTTGAGCATTGGGCATTCGCGGTTGCCGTGGTGTAAGCCTGATGCGTATTTCTCAATTCCATCGGAAGCAGCTAACCGGACGCAGGATTTTTTACGTTCCCTATTCCTCACTCATGATCTTTCATGGCGTTCGAGGAATTTTGCATCCCCGTCCACGTCGTCATTGGTATTCTAAGGCTGGTAAATCTCTCAGAGTTCAAGCGGCAATCTATTTCGCTCTCAGGTACACAGCAAAGGTGTTTCGGCGACTAAAACCGCGGTCTAGAAAGCCACCAACGCACGTTGTGACGCGGCAGGGTGACATGATTAATCGGCGCTCGAATATCTTTACTGGCCTTCGTCATCAGAAGAGATCTACTAGCTTGCCTACACGTGTCCTGCCTTCTAACGTTCTTCTGAAGATTGCTACATATGTTCATTATGTGGATATCGTCAATCTACACACTGCCTATGATAAGCTGTTCCTCGCTTATATCGGGAATGAAGACGAAGAGTCGAAGCTTGAGCAACTTCGGATGTATACCTGTTTATCAGAGGCCAAACAAGAGTGCGGATTCTGCAGAGCGCAAATATGCGAGGTATAATCGTATCCAGCAACGGCGCACATATAATGGGTTACTAACGAAGATACTAGTCATGCCGATTATCCGTTCCTATCCCGCACACAGCAATCCTCACGCATCTGGAATCCTGCAAGCCAAACTGCTCTAGTTGCTTTCTCAAAACCTACAAGTCGACAATATCTCAGCCATGCAGTTTGGAAAAAGCGGGACCTAGCTTTCAGCATAGAAACGTCTGTCGGAACTGTGCGGCGATGACCAACTCGGAAAAATTCCGGATGGTGGACCAACAGGCTCAAGCGGAGATGCATAAATTCTCCAAGGATGGTTTGTTTTGTGCAGATTGCAAGAGTAAGTTGCCACCGTCGGGCCCGCGATGGTGGATTTGTTCTTGTGGACAGGAGTGCAGTCATCATGTTCATCCCCCGTGGGGCTTGGGGAGCAATAGCTAGGCGCACATGGTGTTGTACTATAATTTGATGGATGCTGGGCTCAACATCATTAGATGATTCTAGGTCTATAATGGTAATGATTCGCATTTTTTATGGTCGAAGGATTATGCAGATAGCACAGCGACATAATACCAGATGAACCCAATCTACTAGGGCTATTCCATTTTCGAAGGGGAAGCACGTGGACGGTATCCTCAGAGAATCTCCTCTCACAAACATCTGTAGGCAACAATGCCTTACTACCATCAACCCAAACCAATGACATGGATGACTCACTCTTGCAGCCTCACTTCCAGTTTGACTTTCAGTCTGGAGAATTCTCGACGCAAGGCAGAAACATCAACCCGACCGATGCAATGCAATGCAGGTACGGAGTACACGAGAACTATCGAGATACCGTTTCCTTGGCGCAACCGCGCCCCGGCCTCGCTAGTTGCCCGTGGCCGCAGCTCGTATTCTACGAAATGTGCTAACCGCAAATGGGCCAAATCACGCGAAGGCAGAATGCTGAGCTATTGGTGCTGTTCCGCATGGCTGTTCTACTATTGAGCCTCACCACGATGAACTTGTGATCCGGCTATCTGGGGAAATGAGCTCCCTCTGATCTATATCGTAAAGCAATATATATTTATTCATTAAGAGCCGAATACTAAGTTGCTATTGTTGGACTAACCACCAGATGAATCATTATGGCTCGACTAAAGGCTTTCAATAGCTTTCATCAGTCGTCGCAACCTAATATTACACAGGCACCTGATACATCATGGGAGCCGATTGGACCGGGAAAAGCCCATCTCCTTCAAGAGCTTGAGGCGCTCTATTGGACTGGTGTCGAAAGTGAACTGGAGAATATCATCCGCACACTGAAAGTTTGGCAACAGCCGGAGTACGCGGATATCAGTATTAAGGATGAGACTGATAATAACATTCATGGCTTTGACACATTCCTTGATCAGGTTTGTCAAGAGGCGAGAGCGTTCGCTATTCGCTATGGTTAGTTCTGCCCATCAGGACCTTGGAGAGGTCTCTGGTATGTGTGGTATAGATGGTGATTAATGCCATACAGGGGAGACAAAGCTACAAGACATGGCCAACCAGAAACCAGCACAGGCGATATTGTCGCGTAATATTTCTTACAAGGAGGCGCTGAAGAGGGTCATCCTTGATACTCGAGCGGAGTATTTTAGTAAGAAGATCAAAGAGGAAGTTCGAGAGCAACTGAACAGTAAGTTTTCGTTTTCTGTTTGTCTAGATTTTGCTGCTAATATAGTATTCTTGGTGAAGCTATTACAAGACTGTCTGGTGTCGAATCGCGAGCGTGGATGCTGCTTCAGAATGCTGGTAAGTACGGAGTACTGGTAGTTAACTATAACCGAGGTAACTAAGTCATGCTAGGTTTTCTTGACATCGACAAACTGATTGAGCATCGGCCTCCGCTGGATAAGTTAAGTTTTTGGAAACGACCGGCAATTCCACAGCGTATGTCAATATGTTTGTCCGGATAGGTATAGTTGCCATATACTCATGAAACACAGTCAAGCTCTCCAATTTCGATGACCAATGGGTCCCTCATTTTGCCCCGATGGAATGTGCTGAATGCAGAGCCATCATTCGTGGAAGCATGTTCATCAAAGAGGAACAATCCGACGCACCACAAAAAGCCTCTCACACCATATGCGAGGACTGTTATCGGTCTTACTATTATGGCGACGAGTCAATATTCAAGAGATACAAACATTGTGTACTATCTGATTCTATTCACTCTAGCATGAGCAGGAAGATGTGCGAATGCAAGGATGTGCCTCACTATGATTCCCAGGGATGTCCACGGTGCCTGTTCCCCCTGAATGATGAAGATAGACACGTTTCCTACATATCGAGCCATCGGTGCACGATACTGAAGCTCTCTGAGTTGGTTACATATGCAAAGTACCAGGGGCTTCTACGTACCGCCAAAGCGAAACGGAAGAGGGACCGGCGATTGTCTGATACCTCGTGGATCTCAAGACTAGTTGACCGATCTCGGGGCAGGCCGAACACCCAACGTACAGCAGCACAACGTGGACAACCTTATAATTTAACGCCGCAAACAAATGGAACAAAAAAGCAACCAGCCCTTCGTGCCGTGACGGAAAATACTCGTCAGGGAGATCACCGAGATCCTGTGACGAGTACTACGAGTGCAGCAACGGAGTCGAAGGCGGATGAAGATATCCCGCTTTTCTTTCGTCAGTTCACTGAGAAGTACCCTTTTGGGAACGTGCATATGGCTTTGCGTGTAGGTCCGTTGGTTATCGAGAACGGTGTTTCCCAGTAAGTATATGTCTCACCCAAAAGGGGGTTCCCCAAGTGGGAAGACATGATCTGATCAGTTATGATTAGCACAAAGGCAGGTGCTCTTATCAGCCTGAGGGAATCTCCCGTCTTTCACGAGCGCTTCACACGTGGGACACACCAACGCAGCCTAGCAGTTGGAGGAGACTCGGAAAGGCTTTTATGGCAACAACAGCGACAGATAGGCCAGCCAAAGAGGTACAAAGCTCTAATGAAACAGATTGTCGGGGCTCCCTTTACTGGAGCCCTTTCACAGAAACCGGAGAGCGACCAAGAGAAAGAGATAATAGAGCTCCTCGTGGCAGCCAGCAAGCAGCCGTTCGATAATCCTGGCTTGCCCATAATGGAACGACAAAAGATTCTCGGCGCCGCGTTAGGCTCTGTCATGGCAAAGCTAAGGAATCTGCTCAGCTCAAGAGTCATGGTATACCTCACCAGCATTGCCCGGCGTCTTCTTGACCCCGAAAACATACTCACATGGAGCGCGACAAGCAACAATTGCCAGAATTTCTGCAATTCTCTGATTGACACAGACCTATTTGAGCCACTAACCAATGGCCCACATATGCAATCCCTCGAGACACCCTCTCCGCTCTATCTGATGAGCTTTGTCTGCCCGCCAGAGGGCTACCTGAACAACAAGATCATTAGTAAATTCGACGTCCCAATTGGATTAACCGAGGAATACCTTCTTCGTTTCCACTATGGCCGCCATGACGAGGCAGACTTGATTGACACCCTCCAGGAATACTGGTACGATTGGGGAGCTTTTGATTCTACATTATACAACTACCAGGACCTCTTTCCATGGGATTGCACCGAAGCATACAGGAGATATCCGACTAAGTGTGGAGATTGCAACCTATCGAAACACGTCTGGGCATTTCCCTTCGATTCATGGTCTATTATCGGGCTTCACCTCTACCGCGACAAACACATGTATCAGCCTAAACAGGATGCAGACGCCAAAACCACCAACCCCTGGTTACGAGACCGTCTCACCGTTCTCACAGCGTCGTCTATCCTCGCCCGTGCTGTAACAGCAATGGCTAAATCCCCGACGTTCTGCAAAGCGACAGCCTGGCTCCACTCTAAAGAAAAGGGACTACGCCGCATCGACCCTTCTCTCGCCCGGGTCAAACTGGGAGGTATCCACCGCGCCCAACCATTCAGCCACTACTTCGAGGCAGGGACCTACAGTCACTATTTCCTAGCGGAATGGGCGTTGAAAAAGCGTGAGTATAAGATAATTGACTATGAGACTCTCCGAGATGGCCGTGCAAAACGACAGGATATCCGTATAGGCACGGGAAGATTCACAGACACCGGCAGCAAGCCAATGGACTTCAATCAATCATTCGATTGGTTCCGAGGACTTGACTATAGTGCTCCCGATTATGACTACTGTGATAATCAGGGACAGACAGGAACTGACGCCCAATTTGAGGCGCAGGCTAATGCTAGCATTGCAGCTGCTCTTATCGCTGATTCACAGCTGGGCTGTATACAGAATGCTGAACATGTGCAAGCGCAGGCGGCTGCTGCTGCTGTGAATTGTGGGTCGGGATGTGGGACTTCAACAGCGCCATCGCATGTTTGTGGATCTTCTTCTTCTTCTGGAGGAGGTGGTGGATCTAGTAGTTGTGGTGGTGGAAGTAGCAGCTGTGGTGGAGGCAGTAGCTGTGGAGGGGGTGGAGGAGGAGGGGGTGGAGGAGGTGGTTGTGATTGATGTTTGTATTGGGAACGTTGTGTGCATATATACTCTAACAGACCTTTACAGGAACCTTGGGCTTTAGTCAAGTGATACCTAGTCTATAGAAGATGAAGCTTCCTATTTTCGGAGCATAGAGCTCTATTACAACTAGTCAATCATCTACAGAAGCACATTAAAACAGTAACCGGCCGTTTGGATGGTAACCAGCGTCATTCCAAACCCAGATAATGGCAGCAAGTTCTTAGGCAAACTGGACCCGATTGTTTATTAATACTCCCCAGTGCTAGTTAGGTAAAATATTGTACACTAGTGTGAAACTACTGTAACCTGCTTACTTGGAAATGTTGGTCCTTGTGGGGCTAGGGCTAGGTCGTTGATAGCATATAAATACCCTCGACTAGAATCATTAATTTAACACTGTATTGAGCATTTAGAGCCAAAAGAAACTAGACACATCAACTCAGCAGTCTCTCCAATTCATCAAGAAATATGGCTTCATCAATCGCCAACAAAGTATTCATCGTCATCGGCAGTGCATCGGGAATGGGCCTCGCCACAGCAACCACTCTCCTCGCCAAGGGTGCATTCCTAGGACTATGCGATATAAACCAAGACGGCCTATCCAGGCTCTTCCAATCACTCAACGAACCCCAAAGAAACAAAGTGATCACACAAGTCGTGGACATCACGAACCGCCCAGCCGTCGCCTCATTCCTGCACTCAGCGAAAGAGAAATTTGGCCGAATCGACGGAATCGCCAGCTTCGCAGGCACAGCAGGCCATAAACTCGGTCACCAGGAGATTTACGAGATAGACAAAACGGAATACGACTTCGTCATGGACATTAATGTGCGAGGTATTTTCAATATCCTCAGTGAAGCACTTAAACCGGGATTGTTACAGGAACCGGGGAGTATTGTCCATGCTGCGAGTATGTATTCTGAGAGGGGATTTGCGAAGGGTTCTGTTTATAGTGCTAGTAAGCATGCTTGTATTGGGTTGGTGAAGAGTGGCGCCATTGAGGCGGGGAAGAGGGGGATAAGGGTTAATGCCGTGTTGCCGTGAGTTCTCTCTCTCTCTCTCTGTGTGTGTGTGTGTAGAGACTGATGTGATGTGTTTAGTGGTCCTATTGATACTCCTATGCTTCGTGCTAATGTGGACAGTGGAGGTGAGGGGACTGCTCCCGATGTGCCGCTGGGTAGACTTGGTCTCGCGTCGGAGGTTGCGGATGTCGTTGCGTTTCTTTTGAGTGATGAGGCTAGGTATGTTACGGGGGCTACTTGGGCGGTGGATGGTGGGGCGAATGCTTGAGCTATTTATACTTCCTTTAGTTACTTTGTGTCAAATACTATGTGCTTTTACGGTTGGATATGGATGTTGGGTATAAATGTTAATGTATATGATGTGCTTCGAATGGATGTACTAATAATGGCTCGCACCAGATAAATAAAGGTTAGTTAGTTCCCGGCGCTAATGCAAGTTGCTTACGCCGCTAATGCATACAAGGCTAGTCCGATGTCACCTCCAAACTGAAACATAGGATCGGTCCAAGCTTCAAGAACAACTACCAAAACTATCTGTGGCCGATCGTCTTATTTGTCAGCCGGGAAAACTAATTTAAACAGAGAGAATAAGCAACTCGCAGCTTCCGCGTCAGTAATCATCATACAGCTGACTCGTAATGGCGCCAACAACCGCTATGATCCCAGTGGCTCAAATGCCACAGCAGGTTGGCGTTTGGGGACCCCAAGATGACTGGACAGGTATCATTAATCGAAGAGAACGAAGGAAATTACAGAACCGGATTAATCAACGGTCATATCGTAAGCTGATCCATTGATCACCATCTCGTCTTACAATTTCCCGAATCAAGGATGGACATTGTTGCAATGACTTACGTAAAAGGAGTTCATAGGGCTACGGCAGATACGACGACACAAAGCTGAATACCCACCAGAGGAAACTAGCGGCGCAACGATCGCCTCTGGCAGTACTAAACACGGCAATGACGATATACCTTTGGGCGAGTTTCAGTGCTCACTGGGCCAAGTACACATCTACTCACTAATGCGCGATTTCGAAACATTAGCCCTGGAAAGCTATTCAAAGAACTCCCCGAACCAGGACCACCTTCTCAGTCTACCAAAATTCAACATCCAGCGCGCTATCATCGAGAATACAATTGCTATGGGCATGACCATGGAGTGGATGAATGACGATGACGCCGTATCCATTTTTAACATGCAGGGACCTGGGATCCTTGAGGCCCTCATTCCAGCATGTCTTAGGCCGACAATAGTTCAGCGGCGGATACCCCATCATCCATGGCTGGATTTCTTCCCCTTTCCCAATTTGAGGGACAATCTTATCGCCGTGCAGGATGAAATTGACGATGAGGAGTTGTGTCATGATTTGATGGCTTTCTGGGATACGCATAACGCGGGCACTATGTTGTTGGTTTGGGGACCATCCTGGGTGCCGGGGAACTGGGAGATGACACCGGCGTTTGTGAAGAAGTGGGGGTTTCTGCTGGGTGGCTGTGAGGAGTTGTTGCAGAGTACGAATTCTTGGAGAGTGAAGCGGGGAGAGAGGCCGTTGTCTATGAGACCACTTCTTCAGGATAGGCTAAGTAAAGAAATTTGATCTTACTGCCTTTTGAGTTAATGGTTCCTGTTTAAGTATTCTAGATGGCTTCAAGCCTTTTTTGTTCAGGTATAGCCTGGTTCTTACCTGGATTGCTTGGCTGTACTTATGGCTGAGAATTGCAAGGTGAGTCTTAACATAACACGTTATCATCAGTGTCAGTATGGCGGATAATGTGGTCTTTCTTAAATAAGTCGTCTGAACTAGGTGTTATTCTCTTTCCGGTTAGATATAGGTACTGCTATTGACGCATTACGATACCTTAAAAATTGCACTCTAGTGGATGTGAAATCAATATTCAGTACGTGCTGAGCAGTATATTGGAGAAAGCAGACGTGCGCTCTAGGACGAAGGGGGATTTACCCGTCCAAGCCCAGATGAGACTCCGAAGCTTAAGCACATCTTAGGGTGCCTGTCGGGAAAGACGACCTAACCCCGCTGTTCCCGAATTTCCCGCCAGTGCACATATAGTTGCCCATGGGGGATTACGATCCCTAATACATCTGTTCACTATTGAATCTAGGTCAAATCTCCTCCATCTCATACTCTCAACTAAGATCATCTTCATTGCTGAAACGGCCATCACGATGGACGCAAGCACCCTCTCATCCCGAGCTGACGCCCAATGCCACGCATATTCGAACATTGTCTGGGAAGTACTCAAAGATCTATGGCACCTGCAAGACAACCCAAAAGGAATTGTGAATCTCGGTGTGGCAGAAAATACCCTGATGCATGCTGAGCTACAAGACTTTGTCAGACGCAATACAAGCATACACCAACATGCGCTCACGTACGGCGATGGGAACTGCGGCAGCAAGCGACTAAGACGCGCTGTTGCACAGTTCCTGAATGAGCGTCTACATCCAGTGCTATCACTCGAGGCGGAGCACATAGTAGTGACAAACGGTGTCTCCCACGCGATCGAGCACTGCTCGTGGGCGTTGTGCAACAAGGGCGACGGTATCCTCCTCGGACGACCCTATTACAAGTCATTCATCGCCGATATCTCTCTTCGACCGGAAGTCGAGGTTGTCACCGTGAGCTTTGGTGGGATTGACCCCCTCGGCCCGGATTGTGTTAAGAGCTATGAAGAGGCGGTTCTGAGCGCTAGGCAACGCGGTGTCGTCGTCAAAGGACTCATCCTTTGTAACCCGCATAATCCCTTAGGGCGTTGCTATCCGGAGGAGACGATCATGGAATTGATGGAGTTATGCCAACGCCACCGAATGCATTTCATTAGTGACGAGATATACGCTTTGTCCACATGGGAAAATAAGGAGGATACCTGGGACTCTTCCCCAGTGCCTTTCGTTTCAGCCCTGGCGGTCCCGACTGATGGACTAATTGATCCAGAGCTCGTGCATGTTTTGTGGGGTATGAGTAAGGATTTTGGGGCTAATGGGCTCCGGGTTGGGTACCTTATTTCTCAGCACAATCGCAATCTTCACACGGCGCTGCAATCCGTTGCTCTATACTCTTATGTGTCGTCCATCTCAGACCACCTTGCCGCCGAGATTCTCGAGAATGTGGATTGGGTCGATAGGTATATTACAAGCAACCGGCAAAAGCTGTCTGAATCCTTTAGCTTTGCAGTTCGTTTTCTGAGACAACGTGGAATCTCATATAGGCCTGGTGCCTATGCGGCGTTCTTTCTCTGGGTTGATTTGGGCAGAGCATATTGCGAGAGGCACCCTGAGGCATCAACGTCGAGAAACTTAAACACGACGATTAGCAGGCGATTGCTAGAGGAGAAGGTGTTCATTGCAAATGGGAAGATCTATGGATCCGAACAGGAGGGGCTCTTTCGAGTTGTTTTCTCTCATCCTGTTGAATATCTTGAAGAGGGACTCAAGAGGATGATGAAAGCGATAGAGGTTCAAGCCTGTGTCCAATGAGGCAACATAAGATATCTGGCTAGTCTACATGAATGAATGGCGATAGAAATTGCCTGCTGTGTATTTGGAACTGTATGCTTCTCCCGATCCTCCACATGTGGTTGAACATATGTTTGTATAATGTATTGGCTTGAGCATAATATCTAATTGCCAAAGTTGGTCTCTTTGCCTGTATTCATGGCCCCAAACCAGGTTGAGGGCATTGGGCCATCTATCCCAAGGAGTATATTAAGACTCAGCCGGTTCTTCCTTCTAATTACTGAACGATAGTAGCCCAGCATACTACGCGTTCCTTAATATGACTTCGCTGCACCAGTTAAGCCATGCTTTATTCTCCCGCTTTAGATTATTCTTATGTATCATGTATGATACTAGTATTTATTGTGCCCACAAATCAAATAGGATGCGAGGTGCTATTGAGCATATTACTCCTTACATTGTTTGAATTGGTCGTTGCCCGTTTCGGGCACACAATGAAGAAATAGGGTACTCGTTCGGAGTCATGTATAGGAAACCGGATGCATCTTGTTCATGTAACGGAACTGGACCGACGTAGACTTGAACAAGAGGAGCGCAGTGGACCACTAGGGTAGTTTGCTACCGGTTATTACTCAATCGTAATGCTGGACCGGAGGGTGTCCGCGTTTTACGGGAATGTTTATTTAAAGGTCCTAATGAAAGTCCCTCAAGTAGCCGCGGTACGGGGAGATAGGCGGCAACGGCGGGAATTGCGGACCAAACAGCTCAAAGTAGTTGACTCAGATACGTGACGCACAAGAATGGTAAGTTGAGTTGTCTATAAAAAAATGTGTCGTTTCCCTCTGAAAGTATGGTTTATATCTTTGTCTAGTAGTCTAGAAGGATACATACCGAGTTCAGTGCATTATCACAGCCGAATTGAGAAGCTCATCGATCACGATGATAGAATCAAGCCACAACAGGCGAAACGTCTCACCTGACTAATACTACAACAGTTGTGGTGGATCTATACTTGTGCTCCACAGCCTTTCCGCATCAGGGGACTGAATTGATACTACATTACCGAGCTTCGGGCATTTAAATGACGAACATTCGCTCTATCACAGCTCGCTTCCATCCGCTACGAAAACAATAACATTTCAGCCATGCCCTCTGAATCGAAGTCGAGCCCAATATCGCAACTGCCCAGCATATCCAAGCCTCCTGACGGCGGCTTCATGGCCTGGTGGCACGTCTTTCTATGTCACATGGTGTTTTTCAATACCTGGGGACTCGCGAACAGCTATGGCGTGTTCCAGCAGCACTATACAGAAACTCTCGGGCATTCTGCTAGTGACATTGGATGGATCGGAGGCATTCAAATGTTTCTAATGCTCTTTGGAGGCGTCTTCTCAGGCCGTGCGACTGATGCCGGTTACTTTCGGCACTGTTTCGTGACTGGGGTTATCATGCAAGTCTTCGGGCTGTGCATGGCTTCATTGTCTACCCGATACTATGAGATTCTACTTAGCCAAGCCGTATGTGTTGGGATAGGCAGTGGCCTGGTATTTACCCCAGGTCTCTCAGTCATGGGCTCATACTTTCAGAAGTACCGCTCTGTTGCAGTAGGCTTGTCAGCTGCTGGTGCCGCAACAGGGGGGATGGTCTACCCAGCAACAACAAACGCGCTGCTTAATCATTCACACGTTGGATATCCTTGGACAATGCGCATTCTAGCATTAATAATGCTGGTCACGCACATCCCTTCCGTGGTAGGATATCGGCCGTATCTACCACCGCGCTCAACAGGGCCTGTCGTCGAATGGAGTGCATTCCGGGAGTGGCCATTCGTGTTCTTCACGGCTAGCATGTTCCTCAACTTCTGGGGTCTATTCATGGCCTTCTACTATCTGGGGATATTCGCCCGTGAGCAAATCCACCTCCAAGAATCAATCAACCTCCTAGTCGTGTTAAACGGTGTCGGAGTCATCGGGCGGGGTTCACCCTGTTTCATCGGCGAACGGTTTACAGGCATTGTCAACATAACCATCCTCTGCTCTACCATTAGTGCTATTTGTGTATACTGCTGGGTTGCTATTGATGATGTGCCGGGATTATATGCATGGGCGGTTATATACGGAATTTTTGCCGGGGCCACACAAGCCCTGCTCCCGGCGCTGGCCACTCGGCAAACGAAAGATATTACCAAAGTCGGCACGAGGACTGGCATGGTTTTGACGATAGTTAGCTTCTCGTGTCTAACGGCCCCGGCTATTCAGGGTGCTCTTATTCAAGCTTGTGGAGGAAATTATCTAGGTGCTCAGGCTTTTTCTGCTAGTTCTATTGTCCTGGGGATGATATGTTTGTGGCTCTATCGATGGTGTCAAGTTGGCTTGAAAATTGATGTGAAGGTCTAAGATCGGGAATGCATATTCTAGGCGTTGTGGAATGCATGGGACAGGTGTATCGGTCATCATTTTGCAAGTGGCTTTCGGCGGGTTCAGTGTGGTCTTGAAACACAACCCACTGAGCTTCATATGGGGTTAGAGTCTGAGAGGCAGGCGTGACCTGAGGTGCATGAATTGGAAGGTTGGTGAGGGAAGCCTGTCTTAAACTCCCCTATAGATTACTCTTATTGTGAGGTTTCGACTATATAGAAAGAAGACAGGAACCAGGCTTTTCAGATAGGGCTCACTTGAAGAATCAGAAGATTGACCAAAAGCCTGAGGCTAACTCCATTTACAGATATCAGTGACACCAATGAGCATTAATGCCCAACAAATTCTTCCTCGATACCGGGGTATTGGATAATGTTTAGCACTCGAAAGTAATCGAAAAAGGGAGGAAAGGACCTCCTGTCTTTACATCGTGATCAAACAGGAAATTGAAGTTAGAACTGCCTGCATAAGGGAGTATATATATCATAGACAAGCATTGATTGTGTCTGAAGACTATTACTCTATTGCCTGGTTTAAAGCTGAGGAAGCAGCCCTACACTTGCGCCTCCTCATCCCCCATTCATGAGCTCTTCCAATACAAATCTGTTTCTATCTTTCTTCACAGCCACGAAGTTACAAGCGAGCCCCTGGCTTGGTACCAGGGCGTAGAATAGTCTGCTGAGTCATGCTTGCAACCAACTGGCCGTCCTCACTCCAAATCCTCCCCTCGCTAAAGGCCCTAGCATTTCCTGCAGCAATGGTCTTTTGTTCTGCCATATGCCAGTTCCCAAGGTTGAGACCATGGATAAATATCCGAAGAGAAAACTCCAAGGTCGCACAGGCACTAGCTTGCCATAAATCGTATCCGTTGTGGATTGCCGGGATATATGCCAGACCCTTGTCTGCGTAGAATGCCAGGGCGGATAGTTGTTGTGCCTCGTTGTCAAGGGGCTCCGGTACGCGGAACATCTCCTTGGTAATCGTTGATGAGGATGGTGGAGGGCTGTTAAGTCTAGTATTTTGCTTTAGGGTTTTCTTGCTCGTGTCGTTGTCGTGAATGGGTCGCATGTCGACAAAACGCTGGATATCTCTATAAAGATTGCAATTATTCGAGGTGTCATCGCGTAATGTGGTGGGTGCGCATTCGGTCTCAGGAGGAATGGAATAATTTACAGTGGAGTAGGGTTCTTCGATGTGGAAATCAGCCAAAGCTATCAAGCATAGCTTGGTAGAACCATCGTCCGTGACTTGGGATACCCGAATCTGACGAGTTTGAAAGCTTTTGGAATCCCTTATACTCTCAACGTAGCAGAAGAGCTTTCGGTCAGTTGTTGCAGGGCGGATAAAATGACCACACAGTGAGTATAAGTGATATGTATCGCTAACTGTTTGGTAAGCTGCATTCACTGCAACCGCAATGGTATTTCCTCCAAACACGTATTCTGAGAGAGCTCCCAATCGTGTCGGATTCTCCACTGAGCGGAAATGACCAGGACGCAGTGGTTCAACGGCGATTTGTCGTTTCAGGCTCATTCTTTCGTTTTGGCAAATTTTGTATGGGAAACCCTCATGCTACTGGAGTGGCTTGCTAGGTGGACTGTTCCTATATAGAAGTGGATCTATACTACGATAGGTACTTTTAAAATATATGTACATGGTTTCTCGGTAGTCTTCGGTAAATGAGCGGATTAACTGTTCCTATGGGTTCCCGCTTTTGCCGCAGTTCCCGAAGGCCTTCTCCTTGTGCATAACACAGATCGACTACCGGGCACAACTATAGACATCATGGTGGATTTAGAGCAGTCTTCACCATCCTCAACTCCCCCGCTTTTACGCAAGCGCCGCCGTGCAAAGGTAGCCTGCGAGTCATGTCGCACGCGCAAGCGGAAATGCGATGGCCAGGAGCCTTGCGGGACATGTGTACAGCTTGAGTATGATTGCCACTATTGTCCGACGTTAAAAGCACCTAAGAGGACACCTGAAACCCCGAGGGATGGACAACCTAGTACGAATGCAGCAGAGCCCCCGGTGGCTGGTCAAAATCCGGTTGCTGATACTAGCCATACGGCGGAGCCTCCATATCTGCTGAACCTTGAAAACCACGCTCGGTATGTGCTTACATAAATACATCAGGGGGTATATGGAGAAGTGACAGATGCTAATGCTCATTTCAGAATCTACGAGCACGAATCACAAGTAACATATCCATTGTTTCTTCAGAGTCAAGCCGAGCCCAGCAGCTGTGCATGTCTGTCTCTACTTTACCTTATGATGGAACAACTCCGAGCCAAAGATCGAATTGCCGTGCCAGGTGACCTAGTCCTTCTCAGAAACTGCGTCAGTTCTTCAAAACAAGTCTTGTATTGTCAGGAGTGTCCTCGCCGTTACTTATCCATCGTTCAAAATGGCACCATGCTCGGCGTGCTATGTATGTGCATCGCGGCATGCTATGCACGAGCTCTTGAGGCAATAGATACAGAAATGAAACGAGCGTCTGATGCCAGCGAACGGAAGCAACTCTGCATCTCTGCCTCGAGCTCCGAAGTACTACACGACCCTTCTCCCTTAGGAAATGTGGTATCGTCTTTCTCGGTGGATGTCGCCGCTTCGGAATGGGCGAATATCATGCGCCGAACTGTAAAAGTGGAGATCTTCGGAACGGAGTCTAGCAAAGAGAACAGTTTCATGTCTTTCATTGACACCTTACAAGAGCGTCAGAGGGGCTGGCATCAGGTACCCCCCGCACCTGACTGTCCGTCCACGTACCAAACGCTCTGTGACATGACCGGTCCAGAACCAGTATGCCTTGTTATTGTCAGTGAAGCAAAGAAGCTCGTTAATAGCTTCAAGTTCTGATACGCCACCCTTCTGCATTACATACTACTACTTGTCTCAATGATTCAGGAGGTTCACGGATTAGAAATGCGTCATACAATCTGTACCTACATGTTTTCATTTCCTCTTAAGGCATCCAAAGCCTCTCCGAGAATTCTATGTATCGCAGAGCAATGCACTGAAATACATACCGCCACAATCAGTACCACTGTAGAAATTCGAAGACTATGTATTTGACTAATCATGACAAGCAGTCATCATCAGGGGTCCTTTTCGATACAGCTGGGACAGGTGCCGTAGCAAGTAAGGTTCCAACTGCGTACAGTATGAGCAGGCTATTGCACAGCTCCCCTGCAAAGGTCATCCCTATCCTTCTCCTCCGTACAGGAGAGCTTGCTTGCGACCTCTTTGAACATTCCTGGTTGCTCTGCGTTGAGTCTCTGTTTTATACCCAACCTATGCGGACATCCACATAGTTTATAGGATCCGATGGACACGACGGAATACACACACATATCTGTGCTAGGCGAAGGTTGAGAAATGATTTTGATGGAACGTTTAGTAAAAGACTGATCTAATGGGAACTGTTAGCGTATTGCCATTGGTGATTTCTTTGGGGACGTTGTTAGACTGTCTCTTCTAGGGAAGTGGGTGATGGGGAGGTTAGTCACAGGGCTATACGGAATATTGTGAAATAGACACACTGCCTACCTATAGAGGTATATTGAGAAACACAGCGAAGAATCTCTGAATTCGATAAAGTTAGGAGCGATAATGTCCACAATACAGACGCGACGGGGGTATATATAGCAATTCAATTTCTGTAAGAAATGTGTTGAAGACCCAGGGCTCTACAAAGAATCTTTAGGCAACAAAGAGACAAAGGAAGGTCAAGAATGAAAAACACATCTGATTCTGGAAGCAGAGTAGGTGACAACACTCGGTGTCCTACTTCCATTATTGACCGGAAATAAGCATTTGGTAGTAGTTAAATCATGAAACAGGATCGATTATGCCGATGACATGTGTGCAGGTTAGAAAACACTTCACTATGTTTAGTCATTGTTCTTCAAAAGAAAGCAGCAGAAAGAAGCAAACCCCAATTTGGGGAAATATAACACGAAAACGTATCAGATTTCTAGGATCAAATGCTGACATGTTCTGTTGGAATATTGCTATCTATCATGCCCCAGTCAGTACTGACTATGGGTTAATACCTTCTATAATTTTTGAACAATTGTGACCTTCTTTATTGAGCGGGTGCTTCTATATACACCGTTAAATATGGTCAAGCATTAAGAGATCTTTGTTACCCTTAAATATCCTCAACCTTGCTGGGAAGTCATTCAGAAAGACCCTGTAGACTTAAAGCTTTTATATACAAACCACGTGAATTGAATGACAGCTGCTTTTTATATGCTATACCAAACTGGTTCGACAATTTGTCATATCACATGTCCTGATGCCCAGCACACTATACGGATAGTTTATTATCTATGATTATAAACACAGAAAGACACTCTCGAGAACCTAAGCCGTTTGCCAATTCGTACGTTTCATGGTAATACTCATAAGCACACAAGCTGGTAGGAGCCCTAATGGTCCATTTTCTCTGCCTCGTCGGGTACGATACCTGTAGATTCTTGTCCTTTTTACTTTTTTTTTTTTGCCCTACTCTAATACTGCCGTATGCGTGCTAATTCCGCAACAAGATGCTTCGTGATAGATGCTGGGAACGCTTGGTTCAACCATCAATGACGGAGAAAGGCACAGTCTAGACGTTCAATACCAGTCACAATGAGGATATACTAGATATAACCCGAGATATATACCAAAAGTCTAAATTGTTATAGATTCTGCCATATATAGGTTTCAACACAAAATGTGGGCCACGATGATCGCCCCACACCAATCTAAGCGAGGCACTCTAAGCTCTAGAGAGGAGGAAGCGAGGGCTCTCATGTACCCATTAGTGGGGCCCGAAATTTCCTCGTCCAAAGGAAACGGCCCAGTGGGAGGCTGCCGGTCTTCGTGTGGCGCAGACACACGCATCTGATTTGTATGAGCTTGGTTGGAAGTACGGTCCAAGTGGAAATCTGGGAAGTCAAATCCATAGGCACTAGACCGAAGACCCACTGGGACAGAACTTGAGAGAACTATTGATCACCAACCATTGCCACGGGTACGTACACAAAGGGAACAGGTGGCTGTCGATCGTTCGCATTGCGCAATGGAGGGGTAGAGTTCGTAAACTTGACATGGGCTATAAAGTGCTTGCATTCCCCCCACTACCTTCTAGTATCATCCGCCTCGTCTCTCTCAACAAGTCAATAATATTATCACAGAAGAATAATCTGAACACGATGGGACTTCTCGGTAAGATCCTTTAGAAGGATTTTTGGGCTTTCGTCTGCTCTGTTAAACTAACGATTCAATCATCTTAGATTATATCCAGGGTCAGGGTCAAGGCCATGAGGATGCCCATGAGCAAGTAAATGCAGCCCCTCATCAAGCCAATCTATCCCATGAATTGATCACTGCCGCCGCCTCGTACGAAGCTGCAAAGGCATATGAGAGTCATGTTGCAGCATGCGGTAGGACCTTTCAATTATCCAGGCAACGATATCAGAAAAGTGCTGATTTCACCTAGGTAAACCCACTTCACACGAACAAGCGAAGGAAATCCTTGCCGCTGTTACAGGCGCCTTTATCGACCGCACAGTAGAGACGAAAGGCCTTGACTACATTGACGTAGAAAAGGCTAAGCATGATGCTAGGAAAGATGCTCAGAACGCATTGATTGAATCTGGAGAATACTGATAGTTTTCACTTGTTTGCTTTCTATCTGCTATGTTGCAGTTTATTACATAGCTTTTTTTAAATGAAGATATACCGAATACAGCCGTGTTGCATATACCAATAAAGAGTCGAAAGTCTTAGAAATTCTGCTCCAGAGAGGTGTACCACAATTAGTCCCTTGCTTTTCAGATATAGGCCACGATAATCACCCCACCCAGATCTAAGCGAGGCACTCCAGCGATGAGGAAGCTCCATTCTCTACTCTATTAGTGGCGATGGGCGTCGGCAGAGTGAGCTGAATGGCGGATACTACCAATCTACCATATCTTAGCTAGCTATAAGATCCGCGGGTGTGACTGGATATCATGATCTTGTACTCCCTTATTCCAAATGGCCCAGTAAGAGGCTGCCGGTCTGTGTGCGGTTTAGACGCATATATCTGATTTGTACAAGTTTATTAGAAGTAAAATCCATATGAAAGACATCTTGGTCTTTTGTCTGCTCTATTAGACTCACGATTTGAGGATCTTAGAATTGCTCGAGTTGAAGCAACAGCTGAACCATACGCCTCTGTCGGCGGCCGCCAGCCCCAAGGGGAATTTGATAGGTTTGTTGCAGAAACCTCTAGGACATTTGAATTACCCAAGCAAGGATGTCAGGAAAGTGCTAGTATCATCTAGATAAACCCCGTTCAGATGAGGAGACAAAGGAGCTCCATGGCACCTCTACAAACGACTCTACCAACCTCCCTGCAGATGTTACTGACTCTAGTAACTCTAATGAAACAGAGAAGGCTTAGCGTTGGACTAAGGAAAACTGGAGGAGAAACATTGATGAAAGACATCAGGAGAGTACTACTGGTTCTCCCGTGTTTGCTTTTCTCCTATCTACTCTGTTGCAGTTTGTTGGATAGTTCATCCTAAAAAGTTATACTGTACCAGGCTACTGATTGACAGCAATCCTTGTACTTTGCCGTTTGTTATAAGCATGTATAGAGTTTTCAGTCTATGTAGCTATATATATTTCTAGTGACTTCAGATAGCCATCAGGATCAGCTTCACGATCGATCTAGTCTATCTATACTGGCTGGATAACAATATATTTAGCACTATACAAATAAGGTGCAATTATAGAGTATAGGGGGCTGTTTATAGTTTCGACACCACCTACACAGTTGAATGGGGAGAATTAGGATTGAATGTCGCACTGCCTCGGGCAGGATATCCAATACAAATATGAGGTTGCTTCAAGGAAGTGATTGCATTGGCTAAATTCATACCTCGACAGTGCTGGTTAGGATACATGCAGTAGTATTAGGTCATATCAATTGAAGTCAATTGTAGATAATAACATCGCTGGGAGCGAAAACGGAGGCAGGTCACAAGCTATAATCTCTATTCACACTGGTATCATCACATCTATACAAGGCGTATTGATGTCATTGACTCATCAGGTAGTTGTTGAATGGTGGTTCCCGGGAGTCTTTAGACCAGAAAACTGCATCTACAGTAATTATTAAAACGCTGAAATATCAAGCACGCAAATCGCTAAATCACACAAGCTCATGTCGAACAAATACCATCGTTATTGATCACCAGTGACATATTCCTCCTTCACTGTCGTCTGCCGCCCAAGTCCCTGACAACCCGACAACTTGCAGATGACCGTCGGGATGCTCGCCAACTTTGCTCAAGGCTGCAAAGCTGGCTTCGGCGGGTGCATTACTCAGAAGGCGCCGAGCCCACGCATCGATGGCTGGCTCACCAGTCTCGTCTCGTGCCTGTTTGAGGAATGGAATCAGGGCAGTACCTCCGGTTCCTCGTAGCTTCTTATTTTTTCCATCACTGTTGCGAGTGTTCGCCAAATTTGTGGTAGAGGCATGCCTGCGTGGACTGGAAGACCGAGGCGCCCGGCCCTTGGCATCGCGGGACGGAATGATGATGTAGCGAGACACCATCTGGATGTGCTTGTCCCGCAAGGTTCGTAGCATAGAAAGGCAAGCGTCGTATGCAATGCATAATGCTTTGTCCGAACGACGAGCCTCCACGTACTCCCGAATATTAGCCACTGTAGATACATGTTCCAGGAAACGACGGTGAGGCCCTGGCATATACGACCGCATCTCGTGGATAAATCCATGGCGGGGTGCTCCCGTAACTCCTTCCTTGTCGTCTTTGTCGGTTTCAGAACGAGTTTCTCCCGTGGGTCGGTGTTCTACACCCAGAGCAATGTCCCAAAATTGAATCAAGGAGCTCTGAGCATTACTGCCACCTCCGTATTGACGATACTCGGGCTTGGTGCTCCCATCGTCATACAGCAGACCATGGGGAAGTCCCGCATCGGCCATGTTTTTGCTTCCAGCAAGGTAGGGCCGAATCCGGTGGTAGAACACATACGGATCACAGTTCTCGTACATCCGTTCTAGCAACGCTCCTACTTCATCTATGACTTCTGCGAGCTTCTGTAGGGATTCTGTCACCACCAGGCTGTTTCCGGCTCGGGCTGCCGCAATTGCTTGCAGCGCCAGCGACAGAGATGGCGCACCACGAGCCTCGATTGCGACAGAAATAAGGTAGAACCATTGTTCATCCAATGAGCCTGTGAACGTGTTCAGGCAACTTAAGTTACTGAGGTCGTCCGCAGCTTCTTCGGGGAATATAGACTTGTAGTTCCACAGACACACTCCCGCATATGTAGCAACCGGAGGGAGTTCCAAGTGCTGGCAAACCTCCAACAGAGGGATGGTGATTTGAGGAGGTACTCTCTGGCGAGAATTAGTACGAACCGTACGAAGAAACTATGTGCGTGACTTACTTCAGATGGTTTGCTGCCTCCCCAGACATATCCGTGAAGGATGAATCCTAGGACAACATAGGCCCTTCTCCACTCATCTTCTGACTGAAGGTAGGACGTGGATAAGATAGGCATCTGGTCCACAACATCCCGAATCCTCCGACTCAACAATAGCGATTGTAGGTTCGAAACTATCCACTCCCACCGAGCATAGAAAGGGTCTGGTAGGACGTCAAGTGGTGGCTCGGGGGGGAGAAAGCCATGGTCTGGCGAAATGCCGTAGTCTGCTAGTGCTGGAACCGGCGGAAGCATGATGACTATAATGAGGAAAGAATCACAGTAATTGATTCGACGGTGCTGACGTCTAACACAAACAAGATGTCCCCTATGATGTGTCGCCTTTCGCACCCACAGCTTGTCTATAGGAGCTAGACTTTGCAAACGGCAGTTCTGACGTCAGGTTAGTCTCAGGAAACCAGCCCAGGTGGCCAGGGAGTAGGGAAGAACATACATCCTCAAAGCCTAATGCTTTACAGGCAGTGATCGCGTGACCACTTGGATTAACAATTCGTAAGGGTCAAGGCCGGGCCACGGGCAGAGAGGGGTCGAAAGAAGGGTGAGGTCAGATCAGGAATTTGACTCAAAATCCAGTGAAAGCCAGACCTGGACGGTCACAGATAAAGGGAAAGAAGACCGAGGGTTCCGGTATTCTCCAGGTAGTTGTAGTGAAACACCAGCCAAACCTGTGGATGTGGCAACAAAGGGGAGAAAAACAGGGGAACGGACGGAAACAGTGGTCCAGGATGAGAATGTAATGAGGAAGGTTTAATGAACCAGCCAGAGAAAAAGAAGAAAAAAGTCTCACGAAAAGACCGACGAAGAACCGTGGGAGACTGACGGGAAATGATGAGAATTAATCAGCGGTTAACAACGAGGGTGCCACCGGATTCCTGACCGGGACAATAGGCACGGGGGAATTAATCCCCTCCGTTACCGTTGCTCAACAGGAGAGGCGTGGCCTAGAGGCCTGTTGGATGCGCAATAAATGGCATGGGAGGGAGTGGGCCAACTGCGACTACAGAGCACGGAATAAATGGGCAGGCATCTTGTTGCCGCGGACCACCCGGCAGACCCAGACGGGGGTGTGAAATCGAGATGGTCGTCATGGGTTCCGGTAAGGCGAGAGGCGGCTGGTTATCCAGAAAGTGGAGGAGTAGAAAGGACAGACCAGGATCGACTTTGGAGGGAAGAACATGGTAGCATCGAAGTGTCAACTGGAGCTTCAAGAGCTTGATCTATAGAAGGATATACTCTATCTTGATCCCAGACCAGCGGAGAGCATTGGGTGCAAGCGAAAGGGGTGTCCGGTCACGTGTACTAGTCTGAGTGCTAGAGAATGAACCGGAATCCGCTTCCATGGGCGGTTGAGTGCGATTTCGGACCCGCCACGTCCCATTAAGCGAGAGTCTACGCATGTTCGCTGACACCCACGCCACCCCATTGAGGTCTGCGGTGAACGCAAGGGACCCGACCTTCCCGCCCACTTATCAATCAGCTTTTAAACCTCGGGTGACGCCTGACTGTTAACCCCGGAGTAACTCCGACGTAAATGAACTTGAAGTTATTAGTCCGACCCCAGCCAGTCTTCTACTAGAAAGCAAGCCAGATCACCCAAAGATTCATACAAAGAATGTGTGGAAAATTAGGTATGGCTTAAGTTAATCATCTCATCATAATAATTTATCTAACAGCGACCTGTAAAGAGCGAACTTTAAATACATCAGGCTGTGCAATCCAAGACCTTGAAATACTGTACAAACTAGAAAGCTATCGGACTTGACGTCTGCCGCTGCAGATTTGCGTTTTCATTCATCCCTACTCAGGTTTCTGGCTTCATGATGCCGCAGCGGGAAGGCCGATGCCTCCGATATGATGCATTCTAAGTTTCTCGATGAGCTAATACCGTGTGCAATGGCGTCATATTGTCTTTGGACTCGGCTAACTAGTTCAATTTACAACCCAACCACGCGTAGGGAAGTCCATCGTCGTCCGAATAAGATTCATTCTTTATACAAATTACTCAGAGATCGTCATCCATCCGTAGTGCTATCCCAGCCAACGCCATCCCAAGGGTGATATCGGGAAATTTCAAGACAGAAACTATAAAACAGAGAGAGAAGAAGAGATCCAGACCGGTTTTAGAGCAGTCAAAGACTTACTTGGACGGCCGTTGGGAGGATTAAGGAACCCCGTCCGAAGTATATTACAGTTTAATGTTGACTCCATTCGATCGTGTTCAGGTCGATACCTTCCTGCACCAATTCCCACAAGGGGCTCAGCTCGCGTAGGAAATGAACGCGGTCCTGTACCGCCTTCAGCACGTAGTCAATTTCGCTATCCGAAGTGAATCGTCCAATTCCAAACCGGATACTGCTATGGGCGCTCTCGTCACTGCTACCCAAGGCACGAAGGACGTAGCTGGGCTCCAATGACGCAGAGGTACAGGCACTACCCGACGACAGAGCAATGTCTTTCAAGGCCATCAGGAGAGACTCTCCTTCGATGTAGGCAAAGGAGACATTGACACATCCCGGGTAGTGATGTTCAGGGTCTCCGTTGAGGTGTGTGTGCTCCATGGATAGGAGCCCGTCGGTCAGGCGCTTGGACAAACGATCAATGTGCTTGGTGTCATACTGCCAACTCGATTAGCGATGTCCACTGACGCATAGCCGCATGAGGCAAACAAGGCAAACAAAGCAATAGTCAACTCATCACCCCTGCTGAGACGTCATAGGCCCATGGGTCACGCGTTAGGCGTGCAGCTACCCCCACCGGTCTCGGAAATCCATATTTGCAGTATATAATCATCGGAAAATAGAAAAGGGATTGCAAGTAAGCAGAAACAAAAGAAAAATAGAACGTACCTCCATATCTTGGGCGGCGATCCGGCAGGCCTCACCGAACCCAACGACCAGATGAGGAGCAAGAGTACCACTGCGCAGGCCTCGCTCCTGTCCACCTCCAGTAATGAGAGGGTCAAGGCGAACCCTGGGACGACGTCTGACATAGCAAGCTCCAATACCCTTGGGGCCGTAAATCTTGTGGCTCGAAATAGACATCAAATCAATATTCAATTTATTCACATCCAACGGGATCTTTCCCACGGCCTGTGCAGCGTCCGTGTGGAAGAAAATCTTCTTGGAGCGGCACAACTTTCCAATCTGTTCCAGGGGCTGGATAACACCGATCTCATTGTTGACGGCCATGATGCTGACCAGGGCCGTTTCAGGGCGAATGGCGGCCTCGAGGTCTTCCATCCGAATCAAGCCGTTGTTCTGCACGGGGAGATACGTAACCTCGTAGCCCTCATCCTGAAGATGCCGACAGCTGTCAAGAACACACTTGTGCTCGGTCTGCGTTGTGATGATGTGGTTTTTTTTGCCGGAGCGCCCAAAAAACCTCGCCACACCCTTAATGCTCATGTTGTTACTCTCAGTAGCACCGCTAGTGAAGATGATCTCTTTCGGGTCCGCGCCGATCAGCTTGGCGATATGCTCTCGGGATTGCTCGACTGCCTTTTCTGACTCCCAACCGTATGCATGGGTTCTCGAATGAGGGTTGCCGTAAATTCCGGTCAAGAAGGGGAGCATGGCGTCGAGAACACGGGGATCCGTTGGGGTTGTGGCCTGCATATCGAGATAGATCGGTCGCGTTCCTTGGTCCATGACAGTGGCCTGCTTGAGGATGCCGGCAGACGGGCTCATCGAGGCATCGCCGGAAACACCAGAACTAGGGAGCTCCACCTTCTGCGGCTGCACCCCAGTTTGTTTCATGAATTCCTTCTGCTCCTGCTTCATAGCGGTATCTACCGAAACCTGAGCATTTCCAGCCTTAGTTTCGGAGACATAGAACCGTCTGTATGGAGTGGCGAGCGCCCGTCTGGGAAGGGCGGAAGCGAAGGAGCCATGCTGCGTCGATGGCAGTCGGCGAGCGTAGGCGCGAGTTGCCTGTCTCAAGGCTGATTGGGTAACATTAGACATCATTGAGATGGATCCGCAACTGTGCCATACACGGTAGACAGTTGGTGATAAGAGGAGACGGAGGGAAAGGGAGAACAAGAGATGGGAAAAACTTTGGGTACGGTTATATCATTGCCGAGCCCACTAAGCCCGATCGGATTTATCAGATAGTCCGAAGGTGCTTGCCCCTTTGGGAACTGGCATCGGGCTTTCGATACGGAGTAGTTTCTGCAGTAAGCGATACAAGATACGGAGTAACCGGTAGTACTTTTCGTGAAGATGTGTATCTGATATTTATCTTGGGGTAGCGCTCAATGTGGTTTCCCTCGGTGGAAACACCCTTCGAAAGTTCTATATATTTTTGCATTATTAAGATAAATACATATGACCAAGATGACAATGGAGGATCTGTGTGAAGAATCACGTGGGGTAAGATAACTCGGATGACTCTGCAGCTCTCCGCGGAAAAGTCCCGTATGCACTAGTCTGAATTTTGTTCTGTGTAATTGTAAGTATGCATTGATGACAACTTACCTCCATTCGAAACGAGTTGGAAGATTTCCAATGTCAACTTATTGCGGGGAATTCTCAAAGCAGTTAAAGTTGACCCGGAGTATGATGCAAATGATGCAAACCACGGAAGGACCAGGAAGGGAAAGGAAAAACAGTTCTGAGAATCACTCAGCCCTGTCCAACTTTCGAATACTCTGGTGCCTAATCATACCCAGGGGACGAACCCCGAGATCCGCCTGTAGTATTTATTAACTCGGCATTGCTGATCCGGCGCTTGTGGCACAACAACCTTTCAGGCCGTCCTAACATACCGTACCGACACTCACGACAACAATAACTAATTGAAAGCTGTTATTATCTGGAACTACCGACCTTATATTTCTCCCCGTTAGGTATAAATCTAACAAAGCTACAAAGGAAAGTGTAGCTAGTTTAGGCACCTATTTCTCCGAGAAGGAGGTATTATGTCATAGCACAGCCACAGCGCCGAGCCAAACGAACTGAAGTCTAACCGTCACCGGCTCTCCGCCGCCCTACAAGCCCCAAGGCACTGCGCCGAGCGAAAGATTACTTCCCCCACCTCCGCCGCGCTTCTTCTCCTTCACTACTTACTTCTTTAAACCATACCTTTTACCTGTTCACTTGCGGCGGACTTGCTAGCGTCTCTGTCTTTCTCCATCTTTCTCCCGATCACTTCCAGAGTGTTTCGCTGCCTGCGACAGAATCCAACATGAGTTTGAAGGGCTTTCAGAAGAGCATTGTCCGAGCGCCGCAACAGTTCAAGGCCAAATTTAACATTGGCGAACACACGAAGGATATAGTCTATAGTGATGCGGAGCGGCGTTTTCAGGAACTCGAAACGGAGACTAAAAAACTGCACGATGAATCAAAGAAGTACTTTGATGCCATCAATGGTACGGTCCTTCATCCCTTTCTAGCGCCCGTGTTGGCCCTAGTGTGTCTCGCTAATTCACTCTAATAGGCATGCTAAACCACCAAATCGAATTCTCTAAGGCCATGACAGAACTATACAAGCCAATCTCCGGCCGCGCATCGGATCCAAGCACGTATACGATTGAAGGCAACCCCGAAGGCATCCGGGCTTGTGAAGAATACGAAACGATTGTACGCGAACTTCAGGAATCGCTCGCGCCCGAGCTGGAAATGATTGACAGCCGCATCATCAGCCCTGCGGATCAGTTGCTGGAGGTTATAAAAGTGATCCGCAAAGTCGCAGTAAAACGAGACCATAAGAAGCTGGACTATGATCGGCATAGGGCCTCCCTCAAGAAGCTTCAAGACAAGAAAGACAAGTCTCTCAAGGATGAAAAGGCTCTCTATAAGGCTGAAAACGATGTGGAACAAGCCACTCAGGAATATAACCATTATAACGACTTGCTCAAGGACGAGCTGCCGAAGTTGTTTGCTCTCGAAGCAGAATTCATTCGACCACTGTTCCAGTCGTTCTACTATATGCAGCTGAACGTCTTTTACACTCTTCATGAAAAGATGCAGGGGATGAACATTGGCTACTTCGACCTCACGTTGGATGTGGAGGAAGCGTATGAGAAGAAACGCGGCGATGTGAAGGAACGTGCTGAAGAGTTGACCATCGTTCACTTCAAGACCAAGGGTATCCGTCAACAGAACTCGAAATTTGGCAAGGACAAGTTGGAAAAGGAGAATAAGTTTTCCCCTCGGCAGAAAGATCCCGACGTGGTTGAAAATCCTCCCCCTCCTTATTCTGCTGCAACAAGCGGCAGCTTTGTTGCGGCAGCTAAATCGAAAGCGAAGCCAGCTCCTCCGCCCCCGAAGCCGAAGCCGGCCAGATTCGCTGCACCAGTGGAAACGGTCACAGCACTGTATGATTATGAGGCGCAAGCACATGGTGATCTCAGTTTCTCGGCGGGAGATATCATCGAAATTGTGCAACGGACAGACAACCAGAACGAATGGTGGACTGGTCGCGTCGATGGACGGGAAGGACAATTCCCTGGTAAGTTCCTTATCTTCATTGTTGACTTTATACCGGGACTAACCACGACCCTAGCAAACTACGTCCAGTTCAGTTAATTCGATTCTCCTCCCGCGCTATATATCGATTCTTATCTCGTTCTTGCGAATGACGTTTTAGTGTAGCAGGAGTTTGCGGTGTAGCACTATCTCCCAGCTTGCAATTCTTACTCACTCTTCCTAGTCGCGTGCTTTGCTCCAACCCGTCTCGCATATTATCTATTGCGTTGCATAGACTTTTGCATGGTAATACTCGTTCACATGTATATATTAATTTTTGGACATCGTTCCTTCACCCAATCAACATCAACATCAAGAGGATCAAATTTCTCTTTCTCAGTAAGCTCCTGTCTAACAATTATTAGACTACATGGCGGAAATAATAATGATGCCACACACTTCCTGTCGGTAACCTGCAAATCTTCAACTTGATGGCTCTTCAGGCAAGGTCTTATAGTAGAATCCATGACACTAAACCTTTCGGCTTCTTAAGCAATATTTATCCAAGAAGCAACTATAGCAGATTATAACCTAGAAAACTAACACACAAAAAACATTATCTTCCACCCACAATTGGAACAGATAAAGGAATGCAGTTTCCCGTCTTAATCTACTATTCTACTTTATAGGGTTCGAAGCAGGAAAAACAGATACACGGACCCTGCGATATCGCCTCATTGCACCCGGAGGTTTGAATCACAACGAGTCTATTGGATGACCTGCTAAACGAGATCACACTAAGATTATAGATAGCCAACGCTATTCACCATGTTAGGCAAAATGTACATGAGATGATGAGCGCCACACGGAATCAAAGACCCCAGTCAATATCCAAGGAAGATGCAAAATACAGGACCAACATGGCCACCAGCAACCCTATGGACCAAAGACCTATCAGAAAAATCAGATCAAGATCCTTCTCCTTCTGGTACCTTGCGGCTTTCACCGTTTCAAGCTCCAGAGTCAGCTTAGCCATTTTTCTTTCAATCTAGATCATCTGAAAGTTGTCCTCAACAAACTTCCTAAGCACAGTTGTGACGCTATCTATGTTCTGAACTTTCCCCTGTTTTATGTCAATATAGTCATGTATACTGAGTCGGAGGTACGTATACTTACAGTTTCTTCTAGACTCAGATTGTGGCAGTCCTGGGTCTCAGTCTCCGGTCTGGCGTGGTAATGCCACAAGCAGCCTTCTGCGCGTAAGGAGCCATTGCATTCAAGTCCTTCGAGTACCTTTCTCACGAGACGTCTTGCGCTTTCCTCTTTGTTTCCAACAACTAAGGGAGCCTGTGTCAAGTTAGAGCTTCTTTATGAATTGTGATATATCTTTTCTTGGGGAGCGGTCTACTTGCGCTTTTGCCCCATTTTCTGTGAGTGTTGGTCAGTTTACTGATCGGAGACCCCATTATGCCCTTGATTGATCGCACTGAGATATAAGAGCAAAGAGAAAGAATTTTCTGATCTCTAGCAGCTAGATACTGTGGCTAGAAAGGGGCGGGCCTTTTATTCGAGGTTGTACAAAGAGAAGATGGCTTGTGTTAGCAGGCAGTGCTTCATAAAGTATTTTTAGACAAACCCCATCGCCCCTATGTTCTTGTTCTCGGTCTTTGTTGTGTTAGTTCTGGTCATCTATAAACCCTCCAAGGACAGGAAAGGACAATGCAGAAGCCAAGTCTGTACGGTACAATCCCTTTGTCAACCATAAATAAAGCCTTAATTTAGTAACAGGCTATCCTTTGTTTCTTTGTTTCATGGTTACTAGCAGGGTCTATTAACAATGCACGGCCTGGAAACCCGAATTAGTACTGGGGCGAGAAGGGAGTGATCGGAAGCCACCTACGCGATAATGGCGGTGATTATCCTGCGAAATTCGTCTTGATCCTCGTCTTCCATCCAGTCCTTGTTCTCAAAGCTGGCTGGGAACCACTTCTCTGCTTGGATATACGATGATTGCGGGGAGCCTGATGCCATGACGCGGAAAATGTCTTTCATGTTCTGGTACTGGCGAAGGCCATTGCCATATTCGTCTCCCAGATCGCAAAGTTCCACGCAATGGAGGATTAATGCTGCAAGGCCTGAGGCCACTGCAGTCGCAAAAGAGCTTCCTAAGGCCATATTGAAGTTTGCGGTATTACCTTCTTCACTCTGCCCAACATTGGCTACGCTACTCCCTCCAGAGAAGACAAACTCGTACCCTTGGGAAAGGTCATCCGGCACTCCGCTGTGTCGTGCTGTACCGATGCGGAAGACACCTGGTATCTTGGCCGGAAACGAGATGTCAGGCTGGTTGTATCCTTGATCACTAACTGAGGAAAATGTAAGGATGTTATTCTTGTGGGCTTCGTCAATTACCTCGCTTAGTCTTCTTGACTCTGAATCACGAAGTACAGGAAATGTCCAGCTCATTGAGATGATGTCCACACCCATTGCCGTAGCCCAGGAAATTGCCTAGAAGATTAATCACGGTTGTCAGCTGCCTTCCCGTAAAAGTGTATTCAAGCTACTGACTTTAAATGCTGATTCAATAGTAGGCTCTCCATTGAGCCCCTGATCCAACCGAGCGACGTAGAGCTTGACCTTGGGACACAATCGTCGAATCGTCTTCGCTATTAAGGTGCCGTGGCCATTGGACGAAAAGTAGTAGGGCCGAGTACTAACAAGGCCATTTTTATGAGAGGAGAAGAAAGATATTCCCGCAATTATGCTATCTTCGAAATCCTCCTGGAGTTTATCGACTCCATCGTCAATTACTGCGATCTTCACTTCACGGCCGGTTTCAGGCATGTTCTTAACAAACGATACAAACTTGTCTATATCATCAAGCCAGGTATTTCTGTCCATCACTCATTAGCTACACAAAGATCTCGTGAAATCTAACGAGTACTTACGTTTCTATTCTCTCTCTGCCTTCGATATGAGTCTGAGCGTTGATAACTGGTTGTATGCGGGTAACCAAATTCATTGGTCTATCCTTGTCCTTGTTCTCTTCGAGCCTACTGATAAGTTCATCAAAGTACAGATTCGTGCGTTCCGGGTTTTCAACCTGGGGCTGTACGAGTACATGGACATCTGCCAACTAGGGAATCCGAGAATCAATATTGGTCACGACAATGATCCATGAAACTTGACTTAGGGCTTCATCTACTTAGCCGCCGTGTGTCAGGGAATAAAGCACGATCATTTTATAGGGTGACAAAGACGATATTTCTGATTATAAACTGGAGAATAACCACTAAACCTTGCACTCAGAAGAATAAACAAAAGTACATCTTAATACTCCCCTTGCATAGCACACCAACACCCCTCCACTATCTTGATGCCTCATCCCTCAGGCAACAATGACACCCCCACCAAGCAACCTCTAACCCGGTAACTTTTTTTGCAACACCCCTCACTCACCACATCAACTACACATCAACTACACCTCAGCATCACAATCGCAACAACCAACCCAACCCAACAAACAAACAACACACCGATTCAATTCGACTCGATCAAATACCCAAAATGTCGCAAGATCCCTACACGCCACCTCCCCTCCCAAAACTCTTCAACAACACAACCCCACCACCAACCCTCATCACCCAAGGCGCCGAAGCCCACCTCTACAAAACAATCCACCTAAACCCGAACACGCCTGCAGCGCTGAAAATCCGACCCTCGAAACCCTACCGCCACCCCATTCTCGACCGCCGATTGACCCGCCAGCGCATCCTCCAGGAAGCGCGGTGTCTGGTGAAGCTCGTTCGGGAGGGGGTAAATGTGCCCGCGGTGTTGGCGTTGGATTGGGAAGGACAGGGTGGGGAGAATGGGAACGGGGGTGCGTGGTTGCTTATGGAGTGGATTGAGGGGTTGGTTGTGAGGGTTGTTTTTGAGAGGTGGGAGGCTTTCATTAAGGCTTCTGGGGGTTCGTTGGGTGAGGAGGAGTTGCGCAGGGAGGAGGAGAAGGTTAGGGGGTTAATGAGGGGGATTGGGGGTGTTGTTGGGGGGTTGCATAAGGCTGGGGTTATTCATGGGGATTTGACGACGAGTAATTTGATTCTTAGGACGGGGGATGTTGATATCAGGGATGGGGAGAGTCCGGCTATGGTGGGGGATGTGGTTTTGATTGATTTTGGGTTGGCGGGGCAGAGTTCTTCGGAGGAGGATCGTGCGGTTGATTTGTATGTGCTTGAGAGGGCTTTTGGGAGTACGCATCCCCAGGCTGAGAAGTACTTTGAGGAGGTGCTGGACGGGTATAAGGATAGTTATAAGGGGGCTGCGGTTACGTTGAAGAGGTTGCAGGATGTTAGGATGAGAGGGCGCAAGAGGAGCATGATTGGGTGAATTTTATCTACTTTCGTCTCTCTGAGTTTTATGTGTTATGGGATTATGGGTTATGGTTTGGAGTTGGGATTATGATCTAGGAGTTTTGTGGGAGGAATCATGCTTTCATTCATCGTCAATGACAAACGCCACGCTTTATCGTCACAATGCTGGAGATGAGGGAATCTGGGAATAGACATACGGGGGAGGGAGAAAGAAGGATCGATCATTCTGCACGAGCCTTAACGCAGGTTCCCATATCGGCGAGTGCGAAATAACCCTTGTTCTCGACAACGCCGCGATCCTTGACAACAGCCGTATACTTGACTACCCACTGTGGCTCGACATCACCCTGGATACCGTCGTCCGCATCTGGAGCGGAAGCAAGGATACCGGCGCCCTTCTCACCCGGACCAAGGAGTTCGCGCGTGGTACCGATGGGCAGGATGTCCATGCAGTCGTTGTGAGTGAGGAGCTGGATATTCTCAGATTTCGCATAGAGAATCAACGATTTCGGCACGACACAGCAGTCCTTGAGGTTGATTTGGTCGACAGAGGGCTTGACTTTCGTATGTGGCAGGAACCGGGCGAGTCTCTCACTGCCAAACTCCGCCACTCCCAGCTGAGAAATCATACCCTTCTCCTGCAGATCCTCGAGCACCCTCCATGTGCGAATCATGCTGTCAAAGTCATCTGGCTCCTCACTCCCGGTATCCGACTCCACCTCCTCTTCACTGTCGTCCTCCGCATCGAACAAAATCCCGGGGAAAGAAACAATCAATAGATCAATAGAATCCACATGTAGCTCCTTCAAGACCAAATCAATTGCCTCCCTCGTATGCGCACATCGTCGCGACGCCGGAATGCCCGGCAAATAGAACAGTTTGACCGTAATATCATACTGCGCCTTCTCCTCTGCTAGTCCACGCTGCGCGAAATCAATCGCTGGAATGTAGAGGCCGTCTTCGGTCTCCCGGGTCCAAGCCCGATACCGCGGGGTCGTTGTCGTCTCGGCCGAAGATAATTGTTGCGCCGTCTGGAAATTTGACCGCAGCGAGTTAATTAGCTCAACGTTGGATTTTTCCGTCGAGGCTTGCCGGATTACAGTGTGACCTCCGGATGTCATAAGATTTCTGCCCAGTATTGTGTTAGTATCGATGTAGAGTCGGGGTTTGCGCGCCTGCGGGGTTAATTCTTTTCGCGGAGGGGTAAAGTAATCTCTGTTGTCGGAGGGGAGTTATCGCCACTTACGAGGTGGAGAGGATTAACTTCATGGTCGCTGTTGAATGGCTGGCAGACTATGACAGGGATAGAGGATAGTCTGGTTGCAAAATGGAGTTTCTGGGGAGGAGGTGAATAGATTATCGCGAGGGAAACTTTTCGGGGAGTGGGAGCCGTTGAATTGCTAAGCAGATCTAAGCAGCCCCGCGGGTGCAGTGGTGCCCTTGCCTTTCCGTTTACGGTAATCTATCACATCTGCCCTGATAACCAATCTCAACTATAACAAGCCATATATCACATACGAATTAGGAATATAAAATCTACCAAAACAGCATAGATTCGCCATTCCTATAAAAATCTACCTCTACCCCCACAGCCCTCAGAAATACCTAATCAAAATCAAGCGTAGGATCCCAATCCGTAGGCTTATACTCCCCCGTAAAAAGCCTCTTCATATCCTCCTCATCCAACTCAAAATCAAACACCTCCGCATTCTCCCTGATGCGACTGGGCGTCGCAGACTTCGGCAAAGGCACAAGACCCTACAAACGAAGAAACCCCAATTAGCCCACCCCAACACCACCAAAGCACAAACCAGAACAGAACACCCAAAAGAAAGAAAGAAAGAAAGAAAGAAAGAAAGAAAGAAAGAAAACAGAGAAAACTCACCCTCTGTAAACACCACCGAATCATAATCTGCGCCGGCGACTTATTATACTTCTTCCCCAGCTCCTTCAATACGGTCTCACCCATACGAGTCCCATGCGCAAGCGGCGAATAAGCCTCGACGACAATATTCCGCTTCTGAAGCCACTCGACGATATCCTCGCGCGCGCACCACGGATGAATCTCATATTGGCCAACGTCGATCGTCCCGCCGCCTCCTTGCTGGATGTACTCTTCTAGTTCATCAAGGTGGTGGATTCCGTAGTTGGAGACGCCGATTGATTTCGTTTTTCCGGCTTTCTGGGCTTCGACGAGTGCCTTCCAGGAGCCGAGACGGTCTTCTTTGCCGCCGTAGGGGGCGTGGATTAGGATTCTGGTTTTGCGTTTGTTATCATTCTATATCGTAGCAATTGCTTCAATACCACATGGCATATGAATAGTAAAAAGGGAAACTTACAGATCGAAATACTCCACCCCCGCCTCCCGGAGACTACTCTCCACGGCCCGCTTAGTCCTCTCATACCCCATATCCCCGGGCGGGATCTTAGTAGTAAAGAAGATCTGGAAGCGGTCTAGCCCTGATTTGGCAATCGCGCGACCGCAGGCCTTTTCATTTCGGTACATGATTGCTGAGTCGACCTGTCCTATTGTTAGTCCTTTGATTTTATCTCTATTTCCGAAAGAGAGGGGGTCGGGGGTGTATACATGGCGGTAGCCGGTGTTGAAGGCTTCTAGGACGGGGCTTTCGGTTTTTGATGGGGAGCTTTTGGTTTTCCCTTTGGTTAGTTTGGAGCATATTGTTGGGGGGAGCGCGTTACACGCACATTAGGTAGACCTGGGGGTTTGGTTAGTGTCTGTCTTTGCGGGGTGCTCGCTCTGTTTACTTACGCCGTAGCCGAGAATGGGGATCTCGTGGCCTGAGCTTAGGCGGTAGGTTGATTGGAGGGTTTGGGGGGATGTCATTCTGTTGATTTTGTATGGTAATCATGTAGGTAGGGAGTAGTTCAAGTGAAGAGGTATAGTTGGCGGGTTGGGATGAATCTTAAAGGTACTCCTGCTAGTATGAGATCATTGTGGTGGGGCCGCATTTAATCTGTTTCTTCTCATTTCTTATTAAGTGAATCAGCTTGGTCTTCTGACTCTTCTCTATTACAAAGTATAATCCAGTTTATCAAGTCTATATTGAAATATATAGAATATATATATATATATTTTATTTTTATTTTTTTATAATTTTCTAATATTTCTTTTTATTTAAAAATCTATTTACTATTACTATTAGAAATAATTATTAATAAAGAGTCTCTGATTAGCCTGCGGCCTGCCTGCCGAAGCCGCACCCTGACAAGTTATTGTTCTAGAAGAGAAAGAGAATCGATCCTGGATACCTATGTATAGACTACGCTGGGGATATTTGTATATTATACAGCTTGGATTGATAGTATGCTTTATTCCAATGTACATCAAACTATCTCAAGCCATAATGGCAAGATATCTGTAATAACCTTTCCTCCTGCGTGTACCTTATACACTAGAATTCTAATCCGGCGCCCAGGCCCTTGACTTGCTAATTCTTTCTAAGTCTGGGAGCTAGCTCAGAAGTGGTTAAGTCTGACTCCATAGATCCTTAAATGAGAAGGTTGATTAGTGAATGAATAAGGCCTAGCCATCTATAGACTAGTGCCTGAATCCAGAGAGGATCAAAGAGTTAAAGACCCAGGCGCCAGTTGTGAACGCTGGTATATCCTGATCATTTATTTAGAGCTTTTTATACTTCTACAATATCGGTCATGGACTCATGGTATGTTCGGTTGTCTGATTTCCTCATTCATTCGCTCCACGAAGAGATATAAAAACGACGACTAAGATAGTTGCACAGATGAGATGTTCTTCTACATTAGCTTCATGCGTGCCATGTAACCGTAGGAGAGCGGTGACAAGTGTGGAAAATTGTTAATTTGAAATTGTCACGAGAGAAGGTATAATCTATTAAGGTATTATCAGTTAATCAGTTCTCTCAGACCTCTAGACTTTCAAGAGAGATGTTATTATAGGCGATAACACTTGGCATAGGTAGTGTCAAGCCAACCAAGCTCCTAGGGGCTGTGAATAGTGTCGTGATTAGCCCTGTCTGGTTTCGTCCTCGAATTTAGCCTAGGGAGGGGCAACGCATGGACCGCCCTGTTCTCAGATGTACCGCCAGCAATCGACATGTCCTAGCCACTATTAGCAGTACATTCCTTCTGGTGAGAAACTCATCTCAAGCAGTATAGTAGTAGTAGTAGTAGTAGTAGTAGTAGTAGTAGTAGTAGTAGTAGTAGTAGTAGTAGTAGTAGTTACACCCGCTCCAGTGCCACACAGATATCATTGTGTAACCAGGCAGGAATGATATGCTACTTTTCAAGCAACCTACATTCATTGGCTTCACCACTTCTAAGATACTCTCTTTTCCCATCAGAGCCACCAAAAGTAGACGATAGAGTAGGGGAACCGTCAGCCATTACACTGATATGTTAGATCCCATGTAGCATGCACAGCGGAATCTCCCTCTGAAACTCGCACAACTTTCCTAAAAAAGATGAGATGTTAGCTCGGATAGTAATACTTGGCAGGGAAGACATTAAACCGAGCTAAATTCATCCCCACTGGGTTATCATGAATAGTGATGAGAACACTCAGTACCCCCGTCTGGCTTGTCAATTCTAGTTCGGACGGGGCACGGCACAGACCCCACCTGGTACAAAAGCTACAGGAACCTACAGGAGACCCCACCCCAGACATGTCCTGTTCTCAGATGTAAGTAATATCTCAAGAAGCAACAGAAACAATTTCCAAGTGAGAAACATTGTCCAGTACCGTCCCCATATCGAAGGTCAAAGACCGGTAGACTGCGTTGGTCTAGAAGTAAGCCCAGAAAGAAAGAACTCATTTCCGAACAGCGTTTGTGGGTTGTTGAATGACCACTTGGTCTGTGGCAATGAGCGATCCACGTTGCCCGGGTAAACAGCGGTGGCCTCTGCATGTTCCGAGGTGCAGATGGCTGGCTGGCTGAACAGCCCCAGGGTTCTTTTCACAAAGCATCATTCGTGAGGCGGAAGATAATCTTGTACAAATCATATCTGATATAGTATGGAGAATACACGTTAGCCAATATTGTTGTCCAGATGGGGCTGGCAAACTAAATTCTGGGGTCCGCCCCCGGCGCTAACCTTGTACTTCCTCCATTCTCATGCATTAACCATATTGGAGCAACTGCAGATCAACGTGTCTATTCACACCGCAAGTTGATTCTTCTCCTGCTGTCCCTACGTTATTCGCAATCAATCCTCTCCTTCTTTGTTTCTGGTTGCTCCATCTGATCACATTGGCAAGCCTTGACGGTGCCTATAAATCCGGGCATCGCTACGCTGTCTGTTTACATCGACCCAACGCAGGCCTTCCCTACATAAATCCCAAGTGGCATCTCCCAAACAATCCAGCAAACCAGCAATCATGTCGAAGCAGACTGGGGGACAAAGTGGAGGGTCAGAGAGTCATACGATTCTGCGTGTGCACAGATATGACCCGAACACACAGGCGGCGACCCAGAAACGTATCATCGAGATTGGCAATTATGATGCTATGCAAAAGGAAAAGTTGGATTTTATCAGGTCCCTCTTGGTTAACGAGGGGGTCTTCGATTCTCCAGAGTAAGAGCTACTGAATGAAACCTTTTGGGAACGTCGACATGACTTAACATACCCCTAGTGTCGGAAGCCCATTCTGCGACCAGAAGGGGTCTGAACTGTCCGACACAACCAATGTAAAGGTGTACTTCAACGTCGTCGAAGCCGATGCACCAAAAGACGAGGTATGGAAAAATGTATAATCTCTATTTCACGCAACATCTTTTAACACTCCTGCAAGGAACCCTCGGCAAATGTAGGTCGTGAATTGAATGTATACTATAAGAAGAAGAAGACGCGCACCGAGCTAGATGACGAAGCGAAAGAATTCCTGAAGAAGGAACTAGACCTGAAACTGAAGGTGTGTCCGTTAGCCAAATATCTATTAGAGTTGGTCATCCATTGCTAAGTTGGAAAAACAGGACCAGGAACTCTCCGAGATCGACGTTAAACGGCTCAAATCTACAATTGATTTAAGCCAGTGGAAAGCAACGGCAGGAGCAAAGCAAAGGTGAGAGAGGGCCTCCTGTCAATGGTGCGCAAAGCTCTCACAAATCTACCTCTAGCCATGCTGCCGATCTCAGTGAATCGGAGTGGAGTATTATTACCCGCACGAACTGTCTTCTTAGTGGCTACAAAATGGTGGTATATCAGAAAAAGCAGCCCGATGGCAAGACAACCCAAGAAATGAGAGTTGAGCGCAGCCCCTACAGCGGTAGGTAATATTTCAGTTTTAAGTGGCAGGCTAGCTTTTGTGTTGGGACTGATGCACGGTATCCTGTAGCTTTCAGACTGAAGAAAAGAGATTTCGAGGAGTATGAAATATCGGCAAGTCGCAAAGAAGAGAATACTAGTTATGGAACACCAACGGCTCCCATAACATCAAAGGTAGGACAGTAGGAGATAGGTTTTATAACCTGCTCTGAGCTTGGCTGACGTTATATCTGGCATGCTAGCTCGCATTCAGGATCCCTCGGTTCCGAGTCGATGACAACTCATATGTGAGCGTTTATGAGACGCAGAACGCTCTCGAGACCTCACTTGCAAAGAGTGCATTTTCTGAGACATCAGTGGAAGCGTCTGCGTAAGCGGGATCAAGGCCCTCTAATGGCTGGCGGTGGCTAACCTCTAATAATATATGACAGTGGCGGTGGTTTCTGGGGTGTATCGGCCGCAGTTAGCGCTGGATTTGCTGATAAACAGGAAACCCAATCAGTCACTGCAAATTCTGAAGAGAAGAAGGTGATGAACATTGTTTACAAGGTACGTTCTAGGGAAAGAAATTGTTGATATCAAAAGCTGACGAGTAACAGTTTCCACGTGTCACTGTGTACCTTGACCCGGACTCCCTTGAGGTCACTGATGAATGCCGAGCGGATGTCGAAAAGGTTGTGGATAAGGAGACATTGGTAGCCTTCAGGAACAAGTATGGTTCGTGATGTTCCTATCCTATATTCTCCAACTATTCGGTTAAATAATGCTTGAAGGTGATATATTTTCCCAACAAGTCCAGCTTGGCGGCGCTCTCTTCGCAAGCGAGGACAGTACAGCCGTTACTGAACAGAGCAAGGAGAGTAAAGCCAAGGCAATGAAAGCCTCCGCTGCTGCCTCCTTCTCATCAGCATGGGCGCAGGCGTCCGCCAGCGCAAGCCACAGCAATGGCTCGATGTCTGGTCGAGGTGAATTAAAGCAGAACCTCACGAACTCAATGGCCTGGGAGGCGATCGGTGGTGATTCTTTGTTGTGTAATAAGTATGCCACTTGGAAGTATGGGGTGAATAACTGGGATAATATATGCTAATGAGAACGTTATAGCCCTCCGGCGTGGTGTGCTACCGTGGGTGATTTCTACAACTGGAGGGTGATTGAGGTACGTCGACCTATATATGTCTGGTCATCGAACTCTGGACTAATATACAACACCGCAATAATAGCAAAATGCTGTCCTCCCACTTTACAAGGTGCTGAGTTTATTCGAAGGTCTTCCCGGTATCCAGCATCGATTCGAGGCCAGCGCAGAAGACAAATACCAATCGGATCGACGGGTCAGGTTTGAATTTGAACTTTTCGATAAAACTACACAGAACCCTCTGGCAGTGCACAAAGGGGATGATAAGTCACTTCGTATTGCACCCTCTCTTTCTCTTCCTCAACCATAGTGGCATAGTCACAACTACTGTCGTTGTCGCAGCTAACCCATGCCAGGGAACCACTTGAAGAACGAATTAGACAAATTACAGAACGGTGTCACCACAGCCTTTGACAAATATAGAAAGGATACATTGGCAAAGGTGACCCAGTGTGGTAGCACTATACGCTGTGACGGCACCAATGGTGGCTCAAGCGTCTGGACGATGCGATTTGATCTCTCTCGAGGTCAAGCTTCACGTGTATGCAATCCACAGCTTCTTTCCCACCCGATGTACTCACCTATTCAGACGGCTAACGTCATCGCAGCTGCCGGGTGACGTTTTTACTACGCTAGAAAATGTCGACATAAGCAACAATACCTTATATGTGGCCATTACAGATACATGTCCCGGTTACTACGACCAGAGATACCCATACCTCACTAATTCTTATTGGGAAAGTAGGTATTTCCGCTTGGTGCCAGTTGAAGGTACTCAAGCTACAATCAAAGAAGGCACAGAGGTTTACATAAAAGCTGTTCGGGACGGTTCTTACCTTGCCAAGACTGAGTCCGGGCTAGTAACATCTCGATCTTGGGATGGCCACGATTTACTGGTCTGCCAAGTGAGAAATATAAAGGCGAGACCAGCAAAATAATCAATGCTTCAACCGCATTTCACAAGTCTCTACAACAGGCTCTTTCAACAGGCTCTTTCGACAGGCTCTTTCAACAGGCTTTTTCAATACATTCTTTCAATGCATTCTTTCGACAGACTTGTTTTATTATATACCTGTAATAAAATTTAAAAAGGGACCCCAAGGTTTCAGAACTTGTATACCATAACGCTGTAACAGGGGCACCTAGGGCTAAATAGCTACTTATACTTGTATTTAGCACGTATGTGTAGCTTTGAGGAACAGGAACTCCGTGAAACAAGGTGACTAGAGATTTACTCGGTCTGCTAGACTGCCTTCCACTTGCATTAGCACAGGCTGCCTTGTATTGCTACAAGACCGGACTAGATACTGCGTTATATGTTCGGTTATACAAGCATCAGTGGGAGGACTTGATCAGATCCGACGAGCCCGGAATGTTACTAGTGGAGCAGTAATCTTACCAGAAGATAAAGGAAAAGAATAAAAGAGAAAACAGATTAAGTATATGAATGTGGATATAGGCCTCTCCACGGGTCGTGTTTGGGTCTAATATTAAGACCTGTACCCACGGGCTGTTTCCTAATATTGGTTCTAAAACCTAAATCTAGAGTGGCAGATGGCTAGGTTAGATTAGGTTCATGGGGACAGTTACATCTAGTCACTAGGTTATACTAGGTTAATAGTATTTCTATACCTAACTACTTTCTATTCCACTGAGCGAAGGAAGGGGGAGGGGGCAGTTGTGATAATATTCAGTGTATCGCGTTATTCGACACCGGTGGATCCATCACCATCATCGGATCCTTCCCTATTCCTCTTCTTCACTGGGTGATGTGTTAGCACCTCGCAGATCCTTCAGCTCATACTTGTGCTTGATCTGGCTCCCGCAAGCATTTATATTTTCGGTCCAAGGTGACTCGGTATGCGTATGTTCTATTCAAGCGGCCTGTTCTGGTAACGTAATCGGTAAGCACCCTGCACAGCTCTGTAATCTATTCAAATCAGCCCATTTTACTACTCAAACATCTCAGCAACCACAGATTGTAGAGATATAATACTAAATATACAATATAGTATAGTCTATACGAGATTAATAATATTTTCTTTTAATTTTTTTCTTTCTCACTTTACTGTATAAGGTGAGAATATCGGAAATACCGCTGTAATATTTAATACTGAGAAAACTATTGCTTATATAAATTTCTCTAATGTATATATTAAAGATAAAGTAGTATTATAGATTACCTTTAATTTTTATAGCATTTTAACTTATGGTTGTTGAGATATTCAAGTAGTAAAAAGCTGATTTGCATGGAGCTGCGCAGGGTACTTACCGATTACGTTATACGAGCTACCGTTCTGACTTTCTTAGCTAAGAAAACGTTGCCCTATGGTTATATTGTAACCTCGGTCACGGTGAAATTTGGATACGTGAGTGGGACGACTTGATAATTATATGTTTGCGGGCCTAACTGATTTCGAGAATAACTGTATAAGGAACGTTGTTATAGGTCTCTAGGGTACCGCCATCTAGACTTCCGCACAACCCAATATAACCCGGATCTAAGTGACAAGATATACCGATTTGGTAAGTGATTTCCTACATATTCGCTATGGTGCAGAGTACACTACAAAGTATAGAAGCTGGATTGTGAAATACATATCATCGTGTGATTCATATGGTAACAATAACACGTAGTCAATAGTACAAGGATGGCGGCCCCATCCGTCACTACCTCAGTATCGCTAATGCGCAAAACATCATGAACAGCCAAAAAGACAGATGCACACTAATATATCCAACGCCGTGTGATGCACTTTTAGAAGTAGCAAACTGCCAAACCTATTAGCACTTTTGAATCATACACTCTCACGTCCGAGCTCTCTTCTTCGACTTGAGAGGTGCTTCGCAGACGTTATTCCAAGTGTCTTCAAACGTGGTCTTCCTGGCTCCAATCTGGCCTTCGAAGAAATTCATCCGACGGACCACTTCCATGGCACCGGTTCCTAGAGACACCGTTTTGCCCATAATAATACACTCGGAGACACCCTCGACAAGGTCGGTACGGCCTGCTCCACCGGCGTCGAACAGATGGTCGGCGGTCTTCTCGAAGGAGGCCAGCTGAAGGACAGAGTCACGCATCTTGGCAAGACCGAATCGCGTAATACCGAGAACCTCACCCTTGTAGGTCATGACATCAGCAAGCAGCTGCATGTGTCGAGGATCAATGTCCATGTCCTTCATCACCTCGCTGATTTCACGAACAATGGTCGTCCGGGCGGCTTCAATACCAAGAACTTCGCGCATCTCCATCACGTTATTGGTAGACGTGTGAAGGCCGTCAACACCAATCGTGTTCATACATGCCCGAAGACCGTAGCCTTCCACAAGGAGCGTGTTGGTAGTCGACGTGTCATCCGTCCGAATAATCGCACGGTAGGCTTGAGGGTGACCGAGAACCTGGATGTCGGGAAGTAGGCGTTTGAGATGCTTCAAACGCAGGAAAGGATCCGCACTCGTCGCGGCAATTTCCGTCTTCGAAAGGCCGAGCTTGCTTGCAGGATCCACATCCATATAGATATGAATATGTGACCGCTGGCAGCGGAACTTCAAGTCATCGGACTTGAAGCGTCTATGGTTCTTTATGGCAGCAAGGATATCCTGGATTTTCAGTTCAAGTGCCAAGTCTTGGATGGTCTTCCAGTTAATCTTGACGGTGATGTATGCCTCTTTGCCAGTCCAGGTCTCTCGGACGTAGTGGGTGATATCCCTGAGATACGTCTTCTCAATACGTCCCTTCACAATTCGAGCCGCAATGACATTGTCCTTGGTTACCAGTTCGCAAGACACGACGGGCGTACTGATTTCCTTGGAAGCGTTGATAATTTCCTTAATACGAGGAACACCCTGAGTGATACTCATACCAGCGACACCAGCAAAATGGAAAGTCTTCAAGGTCATCTGAGTACCGGGTTCACCAATAGACTGGGCACCAACAGCACCAACCGCATGACCGGGCTCCACCTGAGCCTTCTTGTACTTCATCAAACAGGCAGAGATGAAGGTCCTGAGCGTCTTCTCGGTCAACTTGCCTGTATGGTTCAAGCCCTGCTGACTCCTCTCATCAGAGGGATCAATGTCACCGCCTCGGGAGATCAATTTGTCTGCCTTGGTGGAAACATATTGCTGGATAGACTCGAGGAAGTCGCGGGCACTTTCAAACTGGTCAACACCGTGGTTGGACCGGTCCATGTAGCCGAGTTCAACGTCGAGCAGATCTTTCCGGACCAGTTTAGCGCGCTCCTTGGAGAGCATTTCTTCACACACTTCCATGATCTCTGCAGGCTGCAAACTGCGCTCGTCATTATCATATGTGGTCGCTTCGGAGTGAATGAACGTCCGATCGAAATGAACAGGCTTAGCCTTGCCCTCCATATCCACGGGATCCAGTTTGTCATCACCGTACTGGAACTGGACGATATGGCCGGAAGAGTTCCGCACAGTATCATCGTACCGCGAAGAGAGATCTTCCAAGGACTTCATCAAACGACGCGACATGTAACCAGTTTCGGCGGTTTTGACGGCTGTATCGACCAGACCTTCACGACCGGACATGGCGTGGAAAATAAACTCATAAGGCTCCAACCCAGAAAAGAAACTGTTGCGAACGAAACCCTTCGAAGGAGGTTGTCGAGCATTCTTTGGGAAATGAGGCAGTGTTCTATCTTGGAAACCGTCCTGCACACGCTGACCACCAATAATCTGCTGACCGACGAGGGCAACCATCTGGGACACGTTGATACTTGAACCCTTGGATCCAGATGTAGCCATGATCAAAGGAGAGTTGTACTTGCTGAGCTGGGCGATACATTCGTCACCAGCCTGCTGTCGGACCTTACTGAGAATACCAGAGAGCTTATTCTCCATAGTTTGCAACTCGTCACATCCAGGGAACGTCTCCAGGGTACCCGCCTTGTATTGGGCAATGACTTCGTCACACTGTGCATATGCCGTTTCAACCAAGTCATGCTTTGACTGTAGTAGCTTCTCGCTAGGGTATACGTCTGTGATACCGATGGAGAAACCCATGTTCGTAAACCAACGTGCGGATAACCTCGACAAGCGATTCATGCCCTCTGCTGCTGCTGGAGGACCGAAATCTCTCAGCATGACATAAAAGACATTGTCCTTCTTTCCTGAACCAATAGTAGCTTTGTCCATCACACCACACATGACTTCCGAATTACGAATGACGAGCCACCCGTCTTTCGGGTCCAGATCTTTCGGGCGGCCATCCTTGGGGGGCTTGTATTCTCTGCATGCAGCATCCAAGTTGACCATCACAGGATCGTCCTTGTTGGGACGCATGAGAATATTGAAAACTTGCTTTCCGGTCCAAAGCATCTGTGGCTTGAGCACTGCGGGTGGAGGAAGGTCGAAACGAGTTTCCGGGCCAAGCATGTAGAGGCATATCTGCGTGAACGAGCGCCGATCGAAGAAATTATCCTTACTACTCAAGATGTACGCAGCACTGATGAAATCTTGGATGGCGGAAATGATGGGTTCACCGTTCTTAGGCGTTGCCAGATTGTTTTTCACGCCCATCAACTCCATGGCTTCGGCTCTTGCTTCTTCAGTCTGGGGTACGTGCAAATTCATCTCGTCTCCGTCGAAATCGGCATTGTATGGGTTACAGACACACTCGTTCAAACGGAAAGTTCTGTGAGGGCGGACCTTGGCAAAGTGGGAAAGAATACTGAGCTTGTGAAGAGAGGGCTGACGGTTGAATAGTACAATGTCGCCATCCTCGATATGGCGCTCGACGACGTCTCCCTCCTGCAGCTGATCGGCAATCATGTTGAGACTACCATACTTGAGGAAGGTCTTGAAGGTTGAGCCTTTCTTGACAAGGTAGTTCGCTCCTGGCCACTTTTTGGTTCCGTTTCGGACTCTCTGCTGCAGCTTCTCCTTGTTGTACCGTGTGACCACCTCAGGATAAGTCATATTCTTTGCCACTAGCTCGGGAACCGCGACTTCATCGACTCGCAAATTCGGATCAGGCGAAATGACAGTTCGACCAGAGAAATCAACACGCTTTCCTGACAAATTACCACGGAATCGTCCCTGCTTTCCTTTCAGTCGTTGTACAAAACCTCGTATGGGCTTGCCCAAGTCTGCCTTGTTCAAGCCAGGAACGTCACTGTTGATATAGACCGCAATCTGAAGTTGCATGTAGTCCCAGCATTCCATGATGGTCTGAACGGGGGCACCCTTGAGTAGTGCGTTCTTAAGATTGATGTTACTCTGGACAATGTCACCCAACTTGGCAGTCAGGTCATCCTCGGTGGAGGAAGCGTCCTGGCCTACGGAAGGACGGATACACACAGGGGGTGCAGGGATATACTGCCAGAGAAACATTTCGGGTCTGGCTTCTTTCGGGTCCAGTCCTAATAGTTCGCAGTCCGTATCGGAAATTCTCTTGAAGAGGTTTAGAACACGCAAGGCATTCATATCATCCTGCGCTTTTTTGTGATGTTTTTCAACTTCCGCATTATGGCTCCTGGCTTCCTCGAACGAACGATCGAAAACAATCTTGCTTGGGGGCGGGATCTTCTTCATAGAGGTAGAGGCATTGAAGGCACGGAATTTATCGTGCGTGATTTTGAGCGCGCTTGTTCCAGCCTTCTTGACTACACCGTTGATGGCACCACACTTGTCACAATTCCGAGTCTTACGGCAACGTTCGTTGATGCGCTTCGCTATTTGCAACCTTCTCAAATTATCCAAGCCCGGGCGTCGCATTTCACGGAGAAAAGCACGGCGTTCTCCTTCCGGGAGCAAAATGTGCGAACATTCTTTGCAAATCTCCTGCAAGATGGTGATGACGCGCTTGAAGTACCCTACATGAAAAGAGGGCAGAACGAGTTTCACGTGGCCGAAATGGCCATTACAGACTTGAAGGGCACCGCCACACGTTTGACAGGATGCGGTTTTGCTCGATACACCCATGCGCGAATCGAGGGGGCCATGGGCAACAACCGATCTATCACGATCAAGGTCAAAGAACTTCCGGTCGGAGACCTCGACTACGCCTTGGCTGACAATATCATCGTTCGACCTATATGAGTCACGCGCGAACGGGTCAGCCACGGCCATCAGACAACCCACAAGCGATACCTGGCCAGAGTTCTTACAGAACACCAAATTTCAGTTCCTTAATAACTTTAGGAGCACGGTCAATGACCTGGGCCTTGCCCAGGTCGACCTGCACACCTTCCGGAGGCTGCATCACGCTTGTCAAGAGCTGATCATGGCAGGGAGGCAATAACTCCGAGAGATGTTTTGTAAAGCGCTGCGGTCAACGCACAACCGGAAAAGGGGCTCGTCAAGGTATGATTAGGATAGTAGCACCCCGCTAATCCGTGTGAATCACAGTTGCACAATCCAAAAGGCCGGGGACACGGATGAAAGAGAATCTGCAAGACATCACCGCGGCGGGGTCGGCGACGAACTTTTCTGCGGCCAAAATGAAAGCTTCCGCGGGCCCCTCCGCTGTACCGACCAATCAAAAGCAATTAATGTTGTGATACGTCGCTTACATAAACATTCAATGCTCAAGGATTCCAAAACGGGTAATCATATTAAATCCCGGTCTGTCAATATCCAGATGAAAGTAAAACAATTCGAAAAGGTATAATACAATATATCTTAATGTACAGTCTTTCCCGAAAGAGTCTATTTCGCCAAGAAGTTTTGGAAGGCCTTCTGTTCAATCACCACGTTTCCGACAGCTCTGAGCCTCTTCCGGCCTTCTTTCTGTTTCTCCAGGAGCTTCCTCCGTCGACTGACATCACTTGCATGAAGCTTGGCCAGGACGTCTTTCCGATACGGCTTGACGGTCTCTCTTGCAACGACTTTGCGTCCGACAGCAGCTTGGATGACCACCTCAAAGAGCTGTCGGTCGACGTGCTGCTTGAACTTTGTCACCCATTTCCTTCCCAGTCGTTCTATTTGGCTATAGTGGACGACTCGCGCGACAGCATCCACAGGGGCTTTATTTACCAACAGTTGCAGTTTCACGATGTTGCTCGGTTGCCAAGCAGACTCCTCGTAGTCCAGTGTAGCGTAACCTTTGGTGGATCCTTTGAGCTTTCCGAAGAAATCATCGACCAGTTGTGCCAGAGGCAGTTCATACTTGAGAATGACTTGAGTCGACGTAAAATATTCAAGGGTTTTCTGCACGCCTCGGTTCGCTTCACACAGTTCGATCACCTTTCCAAGGTACTCATCGGGGAAAGTTAGGGTGGCAAGCACGTAAGGCTCATGGATCTCTGCTACCTTAGATTGCAGGTCATCCTCCTCGGGGAAGCGAGCGGGGCTAGTAACAATCTCTTCGCGGCCATCTTTCCACATTACCTTTACCGGCACGGAAGGGGGCGTGATGATGATGCTGGCGCCGTGCTCCTGGCGCAAACGATCCTCGAAGACGGAACAGTGGAGAGTCCCTAAAAATCCGAGTCTGAAACCTGCACCCAAAGCCTCCGAAGATTCCTTCTGCACTGTGATGCTTCTGTCATTGAGCATAAGCTGGTTGATGCTATCTTCCAGGTGCTCGAAGTGGTCCGCATCCACGGGATAGGCGGCTACGAAAACCATCGCCTTGGGTTCTTCGAACCCCGGAAGAGGCTCCACAGCTTTCTCTGAACCAACCTTGGTGTAGGTATCGCCAATCTTAGCTTCCTGACTCCGTTTCATACCGGGATTGAAGAAGATATAACCGACTTGACCAGCTCGCAGAACGGTCTGTGTGGTCTCGGTGGGGTACATGATACCAACCTCACCGACGTAATACTTGATGCCCGTTGCGAACGAGACGAGCTGGTCTCCTGCCCGGACTTCGCCGTCGAAGATTCGGACTAAACAGATAACACCTTTGTAGGAATCGTACCAGGAGTCGACGAGTAACATCCGTAGGGGCTTCTGAGCATCTCCCACAGGCCTATTGTACAGTCAGCACTGAGTTACTGTAGTCATTGCGAATGGTATACATACGCTGGGATCTTCTCCACCACAGTAGGAAGCAATTGCTCAACATTCAGACCCGTTTTAGCCGAAACCATCACTGCATTTTCCGTGTCCAGTTCAAACGACGTTTTCATCTGTTGGAGAGCCTTCTCCGGTTCGGCTGATGGCAAGTCTACCTTGTTGATGACGGGGATCAACTCTAAGCCCTGCGCGAAAGCCAGATAGAAGTTTGCGACGGTCTGTGCCTGGATACCCTGGCTGGCATCGACCAAAAGCAATGCTCCTCCGCAACTGGCATAACTGCGCGAAACCTCTGCACGAAAATCCACGTGTCCTGGTGTATCAACAAGATGCAACAGATAATCCTCTCCGTTATGATTATATATCATAGTACATGTTTGTGCCTTCACTGTGATACCTCGTTCCCGTTCGACATCGAGTTTGTCTAACACTTGCTTATTGGATCCCGGCTGGATGGTGCCCGTGAGTTCGAGCAGTCGGTCGGAGAGGGTACTCTTTCCATGGTCAACGTGCGCGACGATACAGAAGTTGCGATATCGGTCGATCGGGATCTGCGCGATTCTCGTTTCAAGATCGGAGGCGGGTTTGCTCGCCGCTGCTCTGGCTCGCGATGCCAGCTGGGCGGAACTAGTGAAAGACCGGATGGTGTTATAGAGGCCGGATGGCGCCTTGGGAAGGCTTGCCGCCGGGCATTTCGGCCCTGCGCTCAGCCATCTGGCTAACTGCAGGCATCCTCGCATCGGGAGGTCTGCAATGGCATGGGAGTTGTCTCTTGTCGAATTAAATGTCTCGCACGGTGTCAGTAGGAATCAATTGAAAGTTCTGGTTTTGCGGGCAAAAAAAGTGCGGCTCTGCGGAGAAAACGATTGGCAGGCGGTCGATTCGACGTATCGAATTAAATTTAATTGCTGCGGCGACTATCGGAGTAAACAAACGCTCCCTCTCTTTTTCCACCACCACGTCTCTCACTCACCAGGAACAACGACACATTCAACTCACAAATATACCCACTACCGTCAAAATCATTCACTATGTCAGCCACGAAGGACAAGTCTAAGGTTCATAAATTGTCCCTGAAAGGTGAGGATCAAACACGAGCAGTTTCGAAGGAAGATCAGGAGCTCATCCCTACGTAGGGTCGTCCAAGCTTGTGGCAGAATTCGTAAGGATCTCCCCTACTTTTCGTCATCCAGACATACTAATTTATTTAGTTTGAATATTCTATCAATTCCATCCTGTAAGCCTGCGTTTTCGGTGAATTACACAGGGCCGTTTCCACTAACCCTGACCTCCAGTTTCCAGCGGGGCGTCTATCCTCCAGAAGACTTCACGACGTAAGTTTCTCGATCAGGTGTGATTGAGCTATTGTGTCTAACTCTTTACAGTGTCAAGAAATATGGCCTCAACATGCTTAGTTAGTTAACCCGCCGTTTCTAATTCCGTGCATCCGCTGACGGACCCAGTTACTTCCGATGACCAGGTCAAGGCCTACATCAAGAAGATCATGTCGCAGTTGAATAAGTGGATGATGGGGGGCAAGATCTCCAAGCTAGTTGTGGTCATCACAGACAAGGAAACTGGGGAGCACGTGGAGAGGTGGCAATTCGATGTAAGAGACTCGCCCATATGAGGCGTACAGATTTCGGAGACTAACGGGGGATTGTAGGTCCAGATATTCGGGAAACACAGCAAGAGCACAAAGTCCCGGGCTTCCGCTGATAAAGAAAACGCTGGTCCAGAGTATGCCATCTTTATCCATAACATACATACATCAGCTAATTCCTTGTAGGAACGCCGACACTCAAGCCTCGGTTGAGAAAACAGAGAAAGAGATTCAAGAAGAAATTCAAGCAATTTTCCGGCAGATTACGGCTTCAGTTACCTTCCTCCCTGTCCTCGATGGAGACTGCACATTTAATGTCCTCGTGTACGCCGACGCCGACTCAGAGGTACCAGTCGAATGGGGTGACAGCGACGCCAAGGAGATCAAGAACGCAGAGAAGGTCCAGCTCAGAAGTTTCAGCACGAACAACCATCGTGTAGAGACATTGGTCAGCTATCGTCTTGCTGACTAGGCTATCCTACTATCGGTTGCGGTGTTTTCGGAAGGCGTTCAGGATGGAAGACGATAGGCTCAATTCTGCATATTTCGGTGCTACTCGTGTTTGTGTTTTGTCGTTGGCAGCATATCAGTAATGACTAATGAATATGCATCACTACTATGGTTCCAACTTCTATAAATTCTGCCATCTCTAAACTAACACGTTATAATTACCCCGTTTCTACAGTATATCACCACTACTAATACCAAGGCAACTCCCCCATCCTCGAAAACCATTCATTCCCATTCGTCCCCCCATCCCACCTTACCAACTCCTCAATCACCTCTTCCAACCCCACGTTAACAAAGAGTCCCTCCTCCATACCTTCCACCCAACCCCTCTCAACCCTCTTCTCCTTCAACTTATCCAAAACCCCATACCGATCCCTCACCCACAATCCAATCCCCCTCTTCTCCTCCCCCTCAATTAACGAAGCCTCCGGCGTCACCTCTTCGGGCGGATTAATCCCAATAACAGCGACTCGACCCTCATCTCCAGATCCTCGTACAATTGGAACCAACCCTATAGCGGGGAAATGATACTCCATAAACCGTTTCCGCTTGAACTCATGCGTCACGACCGTCACCCGCGACGGGTAGACGCCCGTATAGAGCTTAAACCGGAGTAGAGAGAATAGCACGTTCTGGTAGGAATCGGTAGCGTGTGTCTCGGGTATGATTTGGGCGGGCGGGATGGTGTAGGAGAAGTAGCTGTTCTCTTGGGCGAGGGCCTAGGGTTGGGTTTAGATATTGTTTATTTTATTTTAATTTTTCTTTTTTTTTTTCTTTTTGTATATCGTCGATTTATTTAGGGAGGGTGCTTACCAGGTAAGATTCGCCTTCTGTTAAACTCGTACGATCTTTCTTTGTTGCGCCTCTAATATAGTAAACCGTTAGTGGTGTTTTATATGGTGTCCTATGCTTCAACCCGAATATATATAAAATCCGCGTAACTCAAGCAGGCAGAAAAGTATATATACCCCGAAAAAACAAGCAACGCAGCCGGATCATTTGCCAAGGCTTCTAAACCAGCTTTTATGTGAGCTGTAAAAGTCGGTGTTTCTCCCTTTTGGAATGGTTCTATGAGCCTATTGTGTTTTTCTGTTAGGTATGTCTATAGGTGGTAGTATGTATATATACATATACACTTGTACTCGGAAGTATAGGTGGGGCACAACAACAGCATAACTCAATTCCCCTTGTAGTACGAGATAGAAGCCGTAAAATATTGGAAGACTTACCATTCATCCTCAGAGAGGCCGTGCGTTGGCCCACCGAGGTATATGGCGTGGCAGCAGACGATGATGAGATGGTTGCAGTGGGTTGGTTTACTAGGCATGATTGTTATATCTGAGGTTCAAAGAGTACTAGTCAGGACGAGTCTGTGGAAAGATTTATGAGACTGAATATAAGTATATTGTTATGGGATATGTTTGGGGTTGGATTAGGCTTGGAGTTTATTTACAAGCTGTAAATTGTAACCCCATGGAAGCCCGAGACATACCTGGATTAACCCTTATCCGACCCCAACTGCCCCCGGATTTACCCAGCACAAGCTAGACTGTCTTCCTCAAAACTTGTGCACGGTTGAGGTCTTTCGTCACTTTACTGCTTTATTGTCGACATGTCCAGCAGCTTCACGAAGATCAGATCAAGGGAAGAAGGTATACCAATATTTCTTGCTATAGGAGATGCCGGTTCTAGTACGTACATGATCCTTGGAAGTTCTACCATGAATAGTAGATACTAGCTATAAAACTCTAAGAAATTGATGTCACATGTCCCAAAGCACAGAGATCAAAGCAATCTTTCTATACACACCGCTTGTGAGAGAAGCCCTTCTATACAAAAGTATATGCTCAATTGGCAATAAATAGCACTGCAGGTTAAATCATTCTCAAGACTTCACGGGTGCTTAGTCTGCCCAATCACCCACTTGCTGCCCAAGGAATCCGGGGAAGCCCTAATAAAGACAATGCTTATCTTACAGCCCCCAGAATCTTCTAACAAGCCCGATGGCCTCCATTTATGTTCTCCATCGAGTGATAAACTACTTGCAGTCGTTCATCATGCATGTCCCAGACAAGGTTACTGCCGTCTTTCAGATTCCTGAGTGTGCAAAGACTATATTCAGCATCTTCCGCGGTATTCTCTCAAGTGCCTCCGCCTGACATGTAAGGATTTTGATGAATTGGTTGTTTCGCCTCTCTCCCATCTTTTCAGTCGTGTGTATATCTCACTCAATAGGATGGACATATATGTACTGGGTCGCATGTCCCAGCATCCTCGAATTGCGCCCTGTGTAGATGAATTAGTATGGGACGTCTCTATGGAAATAAAGACATACATGACATTTCGCTATCAGCTCCCCGCGAATCGTTGCCACTTCAATCGCATCATTCGAGACTATGAAAATGGTTCGAAAAACGGAATGGATCTAGTAGCTCTGTCCCAGACACTTCCCCTTTTCCGGCGCCTGAAACATGTCACCATCACCGTGTTGATGTTGAGATGGATGAAGAATCGGTGCCCGTCAGCCACCCAACTACCGACGCGACCACATGGCTCATGTTTTGAATCTCCTGCTATGCGCCAATGGAGGACGCTACAGTTAGGTCGGGTGGGGAAAACCGCTTACAGTCATCTTCCCGGGTCTCGTATGCAAGATCCAGAAGCAGAAGCCGACCTAGTTGCGTTTCTCCAGGATATTCGAAACAGAACTGATCGTGCTCATGTCATACTCTTGACGTACGGCTGTCTTTCGGATATACAACTACAATCCTACTGCATTGATGCACCGCCACCTCCCACATCATCGTGTCGACCATTCAACGGCATCGACCTCCGAGCATACTTGGACAGTGACGAACAGAAAGAGACATTTTTGTCGCACCTCCGCTTCCTCAGAAAACTATCGCTGTCAATCGATAACACAAATGACAATAGCCAGCTACACGATTGGCATGAAGGATTTGATACCCGGCGTCTTGAGGTGCTCGAACTACGGATCTACAGGGAGGCCCAATTTCTATCATCTATGCTCGGGGCCTCGTTTCCATGCCTTCAAAGATTGGCTCTGAACAACTTTAAACTGGAAGATTGTCGTCTCGAAGACGAACTCATCCCCTGGTGTTTTGAACACAAGCTTCACAACCTTGACTTGGATGTAACGTTCATGACAACGCGCAGGTTAACTGGACGGAACCTTATGAACTGGTTGATGTCTAAGGATATCGACCGCTGCAAACATCATCCCAATCAGAATGATGGTATCAGCCCGTTCAGCTGGGACAGTGTCCAAGAGGATGTTCCCGACACTTGTTCAGGCAATAACGAAACAAGAGCCTCCGGTGAGATTGATAATGCCGAGTCAACAGTTTCGCTCATACAATTAGAGGGCGAATCATTTGAGCTGAGACTCTCCGGAGCTACCTGGGGATGGGGTGACGAGCTACTTCATGTGGATATTCATCTCTTCAGATGGGTTGAGGCGGAATGGTGATAGCGAGAGTTTGGTTCTGGGGCGGTCGGGGTTAGAGAGACTTGATTAACGGCTTACACTAATCCCAGTGCCCACTATACACTATAAAAGGTATATATATAACCTTTTACATGATTTAACATGACTATTCGGTGAGGATAGGCAAGAGCGATGGAAGAAGTCTTGCAATACCAGCTATCCGATGCCTCATATTCCACTTCGTCATCTCAGGTTGTTGGTCTCACACGTGCTATCCACGAATTTATATTAGGTATCCTCCAATGGACACTAGATTGAACATGATTATAGTAGCTGATACTGCACAACCAGCCCCCAAGAAAGTAACAGGAATATCTAGCCAGCCAGCCCCCTGGTAGCTGCAAAGGCGCACAATCTTCTTTATTTTCTATACGATGCTGCAGACAAGTAAGAATATTAGTATGATCGTGACTGTTGAAAGTTGAGCTTGTGCACATACACCCGACAGCCGCATGAATCCTTCCTACCAACAAACTTAGTCGGATTGATTCACATTGGCTACTAGCCCGGAAGATGGACAGAGTGAGATTCTTGCGCAGCGGAGCGTAAGCGAAGCAAGCAGTATACAGTGCTTGTTCACAGCGTCTGGGTTTTGATAGGTCCACGTATTTGGGTCTTCAGCCTCGTCGCTGCTCGTTACTTGTATTTTGACCTATTTCCGATGCCTGCGGCGATTCCACTGACTTGCGAGGCTTCATGATGCTTCCCAATCCAGTTGTCACTGCGCCATTGATACTTTGGTGGCTTACCTGAGTGGGTCGAGTAACTGCGAATAGAAGTAGGTGGTTGTATAGCCGGTGGGCTTAGACCTCTTGAATATTTAACATGGGTTGGATGTATGGAGATGGGGGTGGCGTCTGGTAATGCCGTCCGGTAATGGAATCCTGGAGTCTAGAGACCAGTTTCTGGAATATAAATATAGCTTAGTGTTTCCCATATTCTTACTTCTGTCTTCTACATAGTTAAATCTATCAATCAATCATCTTCCTCTTGGTATGAATCTGAGCCCTTTATCTTTATTTCTACCGATCAAGCATTCCTATACTTGTCCGAGCCACTTGAGCATCTATCTTTCAAAGCATAATCAAAGCAAGTTGAGAACGAGTATCAACAGAAAACCGCTGTACGACGTCTAATAAACCACATTTATTAGGGTCTGTAATGTGTACCATACATCCTTACAGCTGCAACGGTCTTTCACAGACATTTTACACCCTCAAGGATTGCCACTGCCGGAAGCAGTACCACGATGTCGAGTATAGGTGTGGGTTTTGCCATACTTTTAGGACATTCCCGCATAGGGGATGCAGAATTTATTCGAGCTCGGCCTGGTGCGATACCTGACAGCATAGGGCGTTGATAAAGATGGGCGCTCAAACATGGCAGCGTATATGTTCCTGCACTACGTGCTCCCAGTGAGGGCGGAGGAAATCATTTATTTGTGCTTGTATATAGTCCGCTATTTGGGGAAGAATGTCAGATCTTTGCTCTTGATCTTTTCTCAGGGTAACTGCCAGCTACGTTTGATGAAACTTTTAGAACCACTGCGGTTTCACCCCCACCCTACACCCGCACACATCTGCTCAACCGCTCGGAGTGATGATACGTTGTCCATGACCAGGGTATATTCGATCTAGCCACCTCCCGCAATGATGGAGAAGTTGAGGCTTGAAATCCTCCAATACGGTGGCATCTGTGGAGCCACGTAAGACACACACCCATACTAGGTTTCAGGAATGGCCTGGGTTCTACCGAAGTCTACTCTTAAATAGCCTCTATAAGTTTATGTATAAGAAGTGAGCTCAGACTCATGCTGATATCTGTAGTCATATGTTGCTGTATTCTATCTGTGGCTTTCGAGACTACGTAATGGTTATAGTAGCGACGGGACACAGATTCGTCTACTATGACTGGATCAAGGAAAGACCTTTGTCAGACCGCGGCTCGATAATAATAGGCATCTCCAGGTCAAGTCTATCATTTGGGTCGATACCATGAGGCAGTGACTCTGGGAGCAGCTGCCTTATTCTTATTTTGCGCTTAATGGTTGAACATTTACTGTCTATCTTGTATATTGGTGTAAGTAGATGGACATTTTCTGGGCATCCGTCAACTATCATGGCCACCTTTACGTATGGCGAAAATCACTTCAAGAAGGCTTCATCTGTACAACATCAAGTAAATATACGCAAATTAGGGATGGAACATGTTCGTAATCTTGCGGCTGTGCCGGCTGTGTGAAGCGGAATACCCTTTATCTCAGATTGATAAACTATATACATCAATCCAGCGCAAGGTAACTTAACGCACTTCGAGTTATTGAGGCGGTAGATTTGGGTTGGCCACTTCGGGTTTCCTCATTGGCATATATCATATTGCCCTAGAGTGGTCACAGTGCCCCTGGGCATAGACTTCAACATTGAAAGCCGTCTATTTCTTTTGAACCAGGCCCAAACCAGGCTACATGCGAACAGCACACTGAGAGACACACCGACCGCAGCACCTACAGCCACCACCTTGTGTCATGATCCTCTGGCTGAATTCCTGTAGGGGTACAACCTGTGCTGGAGGTTCCTGTAGCTGTATCAAGGGGTACATGAGTCGCGGTTGGAGAGACCGAAGAGATCGGACAGGATGCATTCGCTAGGATGGCTTTATTGGTGATCACGCTGGCATTGGAAGGGAGAAAGGAGGAACATCGCCAGCGCATGCAAGGTCTGTGCCGCCCGGCACAATTGAGTTTGCACAAAAGAGGGTCTCTTTCCCGTCAAATCGGAGGAGTGGTAACGAACAACCCTGATTCCACACAGTTGTTACTGGTGGGAGAGGTTAAACACAGTCTGGCATATATTCAGCGGAAGAACTTACCCGACGAGCATACGTCCTTACATCCAGATGCGAATCCCCATCGGCTATCGCTGTAGCTCCCTCGACTAAGAACGAAGGGTTCGGAATACTCATACAATAGCCGTTATTTAGACAGATGACGTTTTTTTGAACAACACGGAGACCCTGAGGTACTTGAAAAACATCTGACGAGGCGGCTGACACGGTCTGGATAGTAGCAGGTTGCCTCTCCAAGGACGAGAGTTCCACGTAGAACCAGGAAGCAGAAGTACAAGAAAGGCAGACTTGGCAACATTGTGTCCGCAACGTGCCCCAGGAGGCAGAGGAAGAATGACACCCGCAGTCAGGATAGAGTATAGTTACATTTCTCATTACTATAGGGGTACCGTTGCCTAGTTTTAGAGATACTAGCGTCTACGTTGAGTGGTGCCGCCGCCTAACTTTAGGGGTGCCAGTGCTTAGCTCAATCAGTAACCTCCCTAGAGGTAGGACTAAGGGTCTCTATAGTCTTGGGTAGGTGGGCGGTAAAGCTGCCCTTTGTCACTAGACAGTTGCCCTGTGCCCCGATGAGAGAGGAGAGTGCCCATGTTACAGGATGGTAGGGAAAGCTCGTCCTAATTTTAGCCAAGCAAATTGCCCCAAGGTCGTCGTATATTACTACTTGTATTTTCACAGCACTCCGAAGATGGCTGTCACATACCCTATCCCACGGGAGGTCCTGGTCTTGGATAGGCCCCAAATAGTTTAATAGAATACACTTGTTGTAGTGAAAGAGCCTTAAGAATATATGTCCAGAACGTCTAGCTAGCTAAGGTAAAGCCAAGAATAGATATTCTGGAAAGATTGTATTAACAGTATTGCTGGGCAAATAGTCATCTTTAGCAATACATGGGAATAAAACGAGAGAAATTCTATATACATGAAAAGAGAAGAAATATTAACAGCATGAAGTTACCTCGTAGTTAGAACCCGCCGCCATCTTTCTGCGCGGAAAATACCATTAGATGTATATATTAATAGGGTGCGAAATATGCACAGCATCACTGTCTTTCCAGTGTGGCCCGAAACGCTGGAGGAGTCACCGCCGTAGCCCGTCCATCTTTGTCAATGTCAAACACAAGCAGTGACAGACTCTGACCACCGTATATTGTACTATCGAGTAGGTACAGGTCGTTGACATCGTACAGTCGCGATACGAGTCTTTGCGGCGATCCAACTGCTGTTTCCGTCGTCGGGGTATAAGGGCGGAACGCGACCTTTCCAGCGGCAGAAATGGTAGGTACCAGTCTCGTGTCCTTGCCACCGAGAATTGATGCCAAGTATGGCATGATATCGGTGCCGTTGCTGATCCAGGAGGTGACTACCAGACCGGGTGAGGGCCGCGTCGGCGGACTCAAGGCCAACGTCAAAGACGAGTTTAGCCCGGCATTGGAGGAACGGTACGTTCCAACATAGTTGCGCTGGGCTTCCAGAGCGGCTTGGTCCATCAAGGCTGGAAGAACGGCGTCAATGACTAAGTCCATCAGGTACGCAGCCGATGCGGACCGGGTAGTAAGGGAACTTGCGTCGAGGACGCTGAATCCCGCGTCAAAGTCCGGGAAGAATGCCAGAAGACCCCCGTAGTTGCCTGAGTCACCCATTTTAGTGTAGATATCCGTGACGATCCCTGAGGCCGGATGGACGTAGCGGTAGATCTCCCAGGGTTTTCCCATCGAGTACCGCAGATCTGCGGTATGGGTACCGGGCTTCATCCACTTGCGGGTCTGATCCGCGGGAAGGAGGGTGGAGTTCAGGATGGCCACGCCGAGCTTTGCGAGATCGTTGGTAGTCGATAACAACCCACCAGAGGTTTTAGTAACGCCGGCATCGATCGCAAATCCTTCGATAGGTCCTGCAACGACTGAGCGCGCACGGTTCGGGTCGTTCTCAGCCGGAGGGTCACTGAGAGAGGAGGTCATTCCCAGAGGCTCGAAGACGCTCTCCTGATAGACTTGATCGATAGACTTGCCGGTGAGGTTCGCGATTGCCATGCCTAGTAAAATATATCCATTGTTGGCATATTGTGGGCTTGCCCAGGGGAGGAAGACGGGAGAATTATCAGCCTCTGCTTCCGCATAGGGGACCTCAGCACAGACAGGTCGGTTACCTCCCCAGCAAGCTGGCCAGAGGGATGGGTCGCTTTCGTTTAGAGGGGGTAGACCCAAGAAGGTGGGATCCGTTTGGGCCGGGTCAGTTATGTTCAACGCTCTAGAGACGACGTAGCTGGCTAGTAGCTCCACATTTCCCCCACGGGGGATGCCTCCCAGCTGTGACGCAATTGCGTTGAGGGTGATCTTATCCCACTGTGTGTCATACACGGGTTGAAAGTCACTGGACTTCTCGCGGACGAAATCCGTCAGCTCTGGGAAGATGTCGGTGAGTGGCCGGTCCCAGTCTCTGCTGTCGAGTTCTAGAAGACCCGCAAGGACAGTAATAAGTTTCGAGACACTAGCCATCCGATAGATGCTATCTCCATCTACTTTGTTTATTCCCACCGAGGAATTAGCGACTTCAGCGCTAGTGTGGTGAATTTGGAGATGCTGCTGGGCTACCGGGTCATGGGTCGAGAACATGCCGACGGAGAAGGTCAAATCTCTCAATTGGGACAATTCGCTGTTCTCACTTGCATTGCGACGACTAAGGCTCGCTTTCAGGGTTGAGTCTAGCTTCTTCCAGCTGGCGGCGACGCGGCTGGAATCGCTGGTGAGGTCTCGAGGGGCCGGGTAGCTTGGACCCAGAAATTGGGCCAGTACTCCAGGAGCGCAAAGAGGAGCAAGGGGAAGAGCATAATGTAGTAGACGCATATTGATCTCCAATATGTGGGTGTTAGCCCCGATCAAGTTGAAGTTGTTCGGTCTAGATGCATATCTGATGAACTGTCTTCAACCCTCTACTTATAGCTAGGGATGAATGAGTCTCATGTCTACATGACGTATGCAGACTGCCAGCATTGCCTCATTATCGGAGGAGTTTAAAGGTTGCATTGTCGGATCACCCTTTCCTACGGCTCTCGACAGTAGGGCTGTGCGCCGACGATACAATGCAGATCATTGGGAGGAAATGAACAGGAGGCCTCCTGATTGGTGCCCGGTGGCACGCTGAAAAGGGAACGGTATATTATCACGTGCAGCGCTAGTCCCGAAGTGGATTGATGTACCGCTTGGCAGGTTGCCTTATCAACCTGAGGCACCGACACTAACCTGTATTGGCCCAAAGCAGCGATCGTGTTTTGAACGTGGCTGTGAGGACCGCCAGCTCATACCGTGGGCGGAGATCTTGCGTAAGCCCGTCCGTGCGACCAAGCCTTGGACTGACATGTTAGAATCCAATTTGGTCCCGTGTCCCCAACGAGACTTCTTTCGTCCAGAACGAGTACCTAGTAACATTCAAGGGCCTCTGAGGAAGCGATGAACAAGACTAGTACCAAAGTGATGGTGGATGCACAAGGCTGAGTTGAAGCACAATGAAAAAGACTGGTATTCTTACGGTTGTCACATGAGTGTCTTCTCTGCTGTATGGGTCTACTCTTAGTATTTGCCAACTATTGCTCCTGATGCCAATTGAAGCCTTGCATATCCTCTGGTCTTCATTATTATTACATTCCATTGGGCTGCTTGTTCTCCTCGTCTGATGATTCTTCGTCTGACTCACTCTCCGAGCTAGAGGATCCCTCCTCCTTCTCTTCGTCGGACTCATCCTTACTCTCCTTTTCTTTCTTGCTCTTCTTGCCCTTCTTATCCTTCTTGGCCTTGTCTTTCGTGCTATTCTTGTCCTCCTCCTTCGACTCTCTTTCGGCATCCTTCTTCTTCTTCTCTTCCAGTGTTTTCTCCCCCCACGATTCTACATGTGCGATGGCATCCAAGGGGGAGCTTTTGTGACACAGCAGATAACCTTGGATCTCCGCCGGCGAGAATGTGAGTTCGGGAATTTTCTCGGCAAAGGTGGCCGCCAGCTGCTCCATGTCCACTTCCGGACTTTCAGGACGGATCAGGGCGTGGTCGGCAGCTGGGAGCAGAGGGACCTTTTCGGCTGTCGAAGTTAGCAGCAGCGCGTCGGTCTCACTATCCTCCAGGTGTGAGTCAATGCTCGGAAGGACGTCTCGGAATAGGTTCTGAAACATCTGCATCATCAGATTGCGATTGGCCAGCTTGAACTCGATCTGGTAATCCACCCGACCCGGCCGAATGAGGGCTGGATCGAGATTCTCTTGGTGATTAGTAGTCATGACAAGCACGCGGCCTTCCTGCGCGGCCACGCCATCGATCGTATTAAGCAAGGCCGACAGTGAGATCTTGTTGTTCCCCTTTCGTTTCTTCTTTGACTCATCGCTGCGTCGACTGGTCACTTCGTTCGTGTCTATGTCTTCCAGGAGCACCAGACATCGGCGGGGCAACTCTTGGAAGAGCTGTGCCAACGCGTCTTCGGTGAGCTGGGTGGCATTCAGGTCCAAGATATACACGTTCAATCCAAGGAACCCTGCCGCCGCGAAGGCGAGACTCGACTTGCCCGTGCCGGGTGGGCCGTAAAACAGGTATCCTCGGCGGTATGGGATGCCTCGATCGCTGTACCATCGCATAGTGCTGGGGTGGAGATACTGCTGAACATCTTGGATAAAGGCGGTCTTCTCTTCATGGTCCAAGATGACGGTGGATAATGGTCTGGCGGGACGCGCTGTCGAACGAGCCCAATAGAAGTCGTTGTCGTAGGATCTCTTCGCGCCGCGATAAATCACGGTCTTGCCCTTTTCTTTCTGTGAGTATTCCACGCGAGCTTCCAGCAGCAACTGCTTCAGAATGGATGCATCCCATCCGAGACATGAAATGCGGAGTTTGTCGGTGCGCGTATAGAGCATGGTCCCACGTTCCTCGATCTGCCGGGTGAGTGCCAGGCATCGACCGCCATACCTGAAATAGTGGATGCCTTCAGAAGGCGACCACAGCAGTTGACGCGTATTCGACAACGAGGCCTTCCATTCGGTATCGGAGGCTTCCGCGTCCAGCATGTCGTCAAACTCACCATCGTCGGAGTCCTCGCTGAAGTAATCCAGGCCACTACTGAGGGAGGTGCTCGCGATGAGGCGATTCTTGCTTTCATTAAACCGTTGCTTTGTTAACCAAAACAGGAGATAGTTGTAGGCATCGTCGTGTGATTGTACTTCGACGGTGGAATACAAGAGATGTAGCGGTAAGCTGCCCACCTGGTCCAGAAGACTTTTCGCGAGATATGATCCGACGGCAAAATACGAGAAGTAGAAGAACTTCCCGAATGATGAAGAAGGCTCCATGATGGGAAAGGCGAGCGGGGGAAGAATTTCCCACGGCCACCAACGCCGTGTAGGAGCTGAGAAAGTAGGTGATACAAAAGTCCGAGGAGGAGAGTGAAGACAATGAAGTCGTATTTAAACATGCCCAGCCTCGTCTGCCGCCTCAGGCTAACCTGAGTCACTTCTGAGGCTGAGGTTTGGCTGCCTAACCTCACATGACATTTGTGTTACTTTTTTTTAAAAAAAAAAAAAAAAATATTCAAGTCTTCATCTTGCGTTTAAGTCATTGGAAGTTGCGGTGTTGATCTCACCAGTTCAGGTGTCCGACTGTTTCTTTACGCAGTAGTAATGATAGTATCCTAGATGATGAACAAGACTAAATCACACGGAGCCACGTGAACTGTCAGGCCCAAATAGTGCTTCATCGCACGGAGGTTGGCCCGATAAGCAATAACGGGACCCACGGAAGCTACAGTCTAGTCTTTATTCGGTTCATGCATTTACTTGGCCGCGTACGTGTGACGTCATTTCAGCTCCAGATGTCCCCGTCCGGCGTCCGGGCTTATTCTGATATCTGGAGTGAGGCTCCTCGTGTGAGGGTGGCGTGGGAAGAATGAAACTCAATCTTAAGCTTATCTAAGTTGGAAGTAAATCGAGGATATCCGCCTCTCAGCAACGTGGAAGTACTACTAATTCATCTGTTGTAGCCACGAAAGATAATAGCAAAACTTGCCCATAAATTGGCCAGGAAATACACGCTCATCGAACGAACATATCAAACAACAATTTTAGATTCTCCATAATTCCTTATCAGCCGGATCCGCATTTGCCCAGAGCGGACATATACAGCGGCCAGTCCACCTTCGACCAGAAACAACAAGCATCAAGGATTAATCACTAGGAGATCATCCAGCTCGAATTCCACCTCCTTCCCTTGGGCCTCCAGCTCCAGATATCCGGGCGCACTCTGCTCGATGATGCGGATCCACAGGTCCCGAGATCCGTAGCCCGTGTAGAGGAACTTGTTGGCCCGTCGGGTTGACTCCAAGAGCTCGAGGATGGGAAGATCCATATCCAAGCTATATTTCTCGTTAGAAGAAGGGGGAAACGAGCCAGGATTTCTGAAGAAAGAGAGAAAACGTACGGTTCATTGTACTGCGGTGGGCCCCCGATGCCTGACTCGGCGACTTCGCTGAGATACCTACCCAGTATCTGCTCGAAGGACATGGTTTGCCCCATGTTCCAGGGTCGACGGAGGGTGGACACGCGAACGTGGCCGTTGGAGCCAAACTCGGCCAGGGTGAGGCGCCCCGTGGCCAGCCCCGGAGTATCGATCACGAACCACGTGAGACCCGGCCCATCGGCGAACACCACCGTGCCGTCCCGGGTCATGGAGAGGGCGTGAAAATCGGCCGGCGCGAGGTACAGCGCGGGGAGGATCTCGTTGAGCGTGGTGGACGCGGCGTCAGGGGAGCCGGGCCCAAGCAGCTCCGGGATGTGGCAGCCGGGGGCGTCGCCCGCCCCATGCAGGTCGAAAGGGTGCGGCCCGCTCCATTCGTCTTGGTGGACGTACAGCAGGATCAGGAATTTCACGAGATGGATGTAGTTGCGGGAATTTGTCTGCCGGTCCACCGGGGGCAGACACAAGAAGCGTTTGTTGGGTCTCGGGGTGAGCTGTGAGAGTACCGTGGCCGGGTAATCGAGAGCTGAGGTGTATCCTGCGGCACGACTATGGTAGGACTGTGCTGCCAGTTTACATTTCAATGTTTTTATCCATTCTCCAGCTGAGGAAAGGCGAGAGAGAGAGAGAGTATAAAAGCCCATCAAAATCGGGGGTTGTACGGACCTCGCGGAACTCCTGGCTAGCGGTGGCCCATTTTTCAATTAGAGATCGCCGGTGACGCAGCCCATCTTCTGGGGTTGACGTGGGCTGGGATTCTTCCTGCAGAAAGTGATTTGAACCGTCAATGCAATCTCATCATACGTGTGCAATTCCACGGACTCTACCCTACCTGTACGAATAACAACCACCCCTTGGCCTCTTCCACGACCTCTTCCCGGTCCAAATCCGTCGGATGCAGGCGGATCCCGGACATGCCTATTGGCCAAGACGCTTGTGATTTCGGCTGTAACATTTCGTTTTGGTGTTTAGGCTGGTAAATATATATATTCCACTTGACACCCAGGAAGGAATATATACGAGAGGTTCTCTTGTATATACCGTTGCTCTTTAATGAGATAGAGACACCTCGAGCCGAAGACCAATTGCGAGATATTGGTAGAGTCTGTACCCAGTAACAGGTCTCTACAATGATTGCCATTTCTGGATAGGTGAATATAAATCATTCCTGCCTGAGGCTAGACTCTGCCCGCGTGCCAAGGCCGACCGAAAAGGGGATAGTCTGGGGATCTGCGACCTGACGCAATCACGCAATCGGCAATTAGCTCAAGACATACGGAATACTCCAGGTAATTAATTCTTGGAACATTCTTTCCACCTTCAACCTCAATTGATTGACCCTCTCAACTCTCAATTCCACCCTTCACAATGGCATCTATCCTTCCTCGTGCCGGCTTCCGAGCATTCACTGCCCTTCCCCGGGCTGCTGCCCTCCCCAGGGTCTCCCTCGCCTCCAAGCTTCCCCGCGCACAGCCTCTGGCGCAGCCTATCGCTCGCCGTTTCGTCTCCAACATCCCCCAAGAGCAGCCCCGACTGCGTCTCGGATCCACTGGTACGGATGACTTCTAATCTATGAAGTTTATGAATTGACCATTGGCATAGCCCCGAACTTCAAGGCCCAAACCACCCATGGAGAGATCGATTTCCACGAGTTCATCGGTGACAGCTGGGCTATCCTTTTCTCCCATCCCGCCGACTTCACCCCCGTCTGCACAACTGAGCTTGGCGCCTTTGCCAGATTGAAGGGTGAATTTGACCAGCGCGGTGTCAAGATGATTGGACTGGTGAGCTAGGCGTGAATGCCATACGATGCTAAAAGTCTTCAGACTGACCAATGCGACCTTTTGCCTACAGAGTGCCGACAAACTTGACTCCCACGGTGAATGGGTGAAAGACATCAACGAGGTCGGCAACACCAACGTTCAATTCCCCATCATCGCCGACCCCGACCGTAAAGTCGCTTTCCTCTATGACATGATCGACCAGCGGGACCTCGACAACATCGCCGAGAAGGGCATTCCTTTCACCATCCGTGCCGTTTTCATCATCGACCCCGCCAAGAAGATCCGTCTGACTATGCTCTACCCTGCCTCGACTGGCAGAAACTCCGCCGAGGTGTTGCGTGTCATTGACGCTCTGCAGACCGCGGATAAGAAGGGCATCGCAACCCCCATCGACTGGACGGTCGGAGAGGACGTGATCGTGCCCCCCTCCGTGTCGACTGAGGATGCGAAGAAGAAGTTCGGCGAGGTCCGCGAGCTGAAGCCCTACCTGCGCTACACCAAGGCTTAGACGATTGTCCCTGTATTAAAAGCTGTACGATAAAACGTATAATAGAATGGAATGACTTGAAATCATGATTTGGTGGTACTTTCGTTGCGCCTTTGGAATCTACGCGAAAATGAACGGAATTGGCGAGTACGATGCTGTCCAACGCTGATGTTGACAAGCAACATCGAGGAACGTCAGTTCACCTGTTCAATAAGGAGGTAGAGTTTCATATCGCGTTGTTAGCGCTGTCAAGGCGAGTAGTCGGCAGTCCGAGTCTCTGATCGAAACGCTTTGCTTTGCTTCATCGGGCCGGAAGGGTCCCTTTCTATGCGCAGTGAAAGACAATTAGGCATACACCAAGCAAATGAAGGATCGGCAGGAGAAATTAAAGTCAGAAAGAACAGCTCATAGGTTCTCCATTTCCCCCACAACCCCGCAGGTACCAAGCTGGAGATGTGAGACCGGAACCGAAGTGATCGAAGGCCAAGGTGGTTGTTCCGCCGGAACCGTGATGCCGATGAACATACTACTTATTTCAACAGGCCCTTCAGCGATTGAAAATGATGCAGTTTAAATCTTCCTTTTTTCATTTCTCCATATTCACTCCTGAATACATTGTTTAGAGTCTAAGGAGCAAAATGGCTACAGATACTCATCCTGTATGTTGATCCATACTGATCTTCTTCCATCCGCTGACCATCTCACAGACAATCAACAAAGCTTCCGTACTTCGCCCTGGCGGCTCATTCTACTATGAAGATAGAGAGATACCTTCCTTAGAATCTGATCGAGACGTGATAGTGCGAGTTGTCGCTACTGGTCTCTGTGGCTCCGATGTAAAGCCTACATATTCAGCCTGCATCCTCAACCACCACAATCACTAACAAAGGAACAGGTTCACTACTGGCAACACGGTCGCATCGGTCGCTATGTTGTTGAAAACCCCATAGTTCTCGGCCACGAGTCCTCCGGCATAGTTGTATCCCGCGGTGCCAAAGCATCCGGCATTGAAGTTGGCGACCGCGTCGCGATCGAGCCCGGAATCGCCTGCAACACCTGCAACCCATGTCGCAGTGGTCGGTATAACCTATGCAAGGACATGCGTTTTGCTGCGACTCCCCCATATGACGGAACGCTGTCCACATACTACCGCGTGCCGGTTGAATGCTGCTACAAGTTGCCGGAGCATATCTCGCTGCGTGATGGCGCGCTGGTCGAACCGCTCGGGGTTGCGGTGCACGGATGTCGACTGGCGGGCGATCTGCAGGATAAGTCAGTCATTGTATTCGGCGCGGGCCCAGTCGGACTGCTTTGCTGCGCTGTTGCAAGTGCGTTCGGTGCGTCGACGGTCGTTGCCGTGGATATCGTGGCTGCTCGACTGGAGTCAGCAAGAAAGTACGGGGCTACACATACATACCAGATGAGCGCGGAGAAGTCTCCCGAGCTCAACGCCGATGCCCTAGCAGCTACAGCGGGACTCATCGATGGCGCTAATGTTGTCCTCGATGCTTCAGGTGCTGAGCCTTGTATCAACTGTGGCATTCATGCGCTGGCGCATGGTGGAACCTTCGTGCAAGTCGGACTTGGGAGACCGAATCTGTCATTACCCGTTGGACAAATCTGCGACAAAGAGGCTGCGTTCAAGGGTAGCTTCCGGTATGGGCCAGGAGATTTCAAACTGGCCGTCGGCTTGCTGAACTCGCGGCGGGTGCGGGTCGATGGGTTGGTCACTCATGAATTCTCTTTCTCGCAGGTCGAGGAGGCGTTCAAGCATGTTGCTGGCAAGGGGGGTATCAAGAGTGTGATTTACGGACCGGACGTTGATGTCGAAGCTGCAAAGCAAGCTTCTGTATAGTATCTTTCCGTTGGTTATGATAAACAGTGGATATAGATCTATAGAACTGTACACTTAATAAAAGAAGAAATTAAAAGTACTGCTTATGTCTTAACCGCCCATCCCGTCCCATGTCATATCCCATAACCAATACATCCCACTTTCACCATTCCCTAAATAAGGATCTTCGACCCCCATTGAGACAGCGCCGGCACCATCCCATCCATAGTCCATGGGGATCTGTAAGGGGAATTGCGACTCGGTGTTTTGATTGGGCGTCTGATGCGTCTGATGGTTTTCGCCAGAGAGAATATTGACAGAGCGGTCATTGCCAGGTGGTAGAACTAACCAGGAATCACATTAGCATTGAACCAACTAACTAGGAAAGAAAATAATTACCATGGTGAACAGTAGTCAAACTCTCATTTAGCCGAACCGCCCGGCCAGGATCAGGCCGGATATGATTACCCAGTACTGGATCGGACAGACCCATCGTTCCATCCAAGGGTAGTCGCAACGTATCCTCAACTGACATACGGCCCAGACTGGTCGGATCCTGCGTGACATGATGTCCAAGTCTCGGGGGGTATCCGGTGATCGGTCCGAATATGACCTCCGACTCGCGACGAAGGAGCATTGTAACCACGTTCTTCAGAACAGTGGTACTCTGTTTTGATAGGGCTGATCGGGTCCCGATTAGGTCTTGGAGACGGAGGATCCGTGTGATGGTCCGTTTGACGACCTGTGCTGTATCGGAGAGGGGTTCGGAGAGGGCCATCACGACCAGCACGATGGCAGCGTTGAAGAGGTTGATGGCTAGGAAGGCGACGAGGTGGCTGTCCGTTGCTAGCTGGGCCAGCACGGGCATTTCTGTGACGCGGGCTGTTCGCACGGCTGCGTTCATCCATAGATCTGAGCTGGCGGCTTGTGCGGTAGGGAATGGGGTTTCGAACGATAGGCCTGGGGTGGAGTGGCCGGAGGATGCAGCTGCTGGATGGGATGCGGGTGAGCCGCCGTCGCTGCTGCCATGTGGTGGTCGTGTTGTGGAGGTGAGATGGTCGACTTGTCGTGCGAGTAGTGGTCGATGGAGAACGATGAGGACGTTGTCGTATGTGAGTTGCAATGACAGGGACTGTAACGCGTGCGCTCTCGACCCGGGTTCTCCGTCCGGATGGTAGTCTCGCTCGAGATCTAATGCTAAATGAGCTGGGAGACAGACTCGCCATCTTTGCAGCTCTTGGGTGGCATGTTTGACTAGAGAAGCATATGTGTTTCCGGCCAGCGGTTGCGATGTACGAAAGGTCCGTGAACCGAATACTGCTTCTAGTGCTGGCGATGCGATCAGGTAGAGACGATTTAGCTCGCGCTGGTATGCGGAGTAGCAGATCATGTTATTGTCGCTGGATCCTGGAGTGGTAAAGGATGGGTTCTCTAGCATGTCGGCGGGCATGCTGAGATTGCAGTCCTTGTCGTTGATTCCCAAAGGCCGACCGTAGGTGATGGAGGCAAACCGGTCCCATGTGTAGATCGTCCACCACACTCGCTTTCTTTCTTCGATGTCTCCGAATTCGCCCTGGACGGGTTCCCGGTGCATGCCCAGCGCTTGGGACATTTTGATTGTTGCGCCTAATAGCGCGAAGGAGAGGTTTGGTCGACCATGGTAGACGTGGTGAGATCCGAGGAGGATGCAGGTCTGTACGGCAGTCACTGAAGGCTGGTCCATCAATTCCACCAGGTTCGCCTCAACGATCTTTATTAGATCGGCGCTCCATTGTCGCCAATGATCCCTAGTGTCCTCGGTGTCGCGATTCCGTTGTGATCGGTACCATGCTGCCATTCCGAGCATGACCGCCAGCAGCAAGAGAAACGGCTTCTGTGATGGATAGGCAGAGCCATCTTCGATGGAGCGCAGTCTTCTACGAAATTTGGGTTCATACACCACCAGCGAGAACCAATGGATCGCATCGAAGTACTCCTCCAACAGCTCATACATCAAATCCCCAATGGGTAGCGGCTGGCCCAAGATCGAGGATATGGGGAGCCGTTGGCCAGCCACGGCCGACTGCGCGACGGGCGCACTGGTACTTGCACGATAACCTGGAATAGCAAAGGTCGTTCGCTCGTCGATGTGTTGGCTCCCCAGTTCACAGATCTTCCGGGCCAGCCCCATGGCCGACTCGGCCTCGCCGCAGTCGATGGCAGAGCGGGCGCTGTGCTCATCCGCCGGAAGGAAGTCAGCACCGGGCGCATTAGCGTCCGGCACTTCCACCTCATGGCGAGGACTGTCCTCACCATCCGGCGGCTGTTCGGCCGGGGGTATGCGGTGGGGTTTCGATTGACGCCGAGAATTCCTTAACGTACGTCGGGATGCCACTCGGCTGCACCCGTAACGTTGCATTCATATCAGCCACCGTGAAGCCGAGAAGGAATTCTACCAACTAACTCACTTTCGAGCAGCATCCTTCTGCTGTGCGGGCAATGCCTGGCAATCCACATTGGCTCTTACACAAAGCGTGCACGGTCGGAAAGGATCGCACTGTAATAATATCAATATCCCCATCGTCAATAACAGGACCCTCCAATGCCGAGGAAAAGTAGGAAAATCGGCTTACCCGAGATTTATGTAGACGGCATCGTTCACACGCACTGCTCACCCGGGTCGGTAACGACGACCGTATATGTCTTCTACTTCTTGTTGATCGTGGACTGTCGGTTGATACTGTTCTTGTCCGACGATCAATTAGATCATCAACTGAGGGGTGATCTGAGGCCATGGTGGGTTTATGCAAGAGTCGGATGATGTTTGGAGATTGAGTGATTTTTGTCCCGATTTTTGGGTTGTTTTCCCCACACTTTCCATCCTCCACGGCCGAGACGCTGCTCCGATGGGTCTTTTTACGAGATACTCTCTCGTATTCCGGGTCGATGGATTTTCTTGTTTTCTTATTTTTCTTATTCTGTCTTTCCTCTAGCCAAAGTGAACTTATGTTCATCTCCCTTCACTACCCTGAACATGTCACTTTTTATTGGTAGTTGCATTTCTGGGAGGATGGAAGTTGCCCTAATCAGGTGCCTTTGCCTTTCCCGCAGAGACAAAGTACATTCGAAAACAACAAGGAGTGATAGAGCTTCACAAATGATGGCGTAATTGGAGATATGGTATGGAGAGGTTACCAGTACTGCAACGAACGCACAGCAAGTAGGATATTCGGCAACAGCAATATTGCGGAATCATCGCAGACTCAACCCAGAAACACGGCTTTGTTTCCCGAAGATCCCTTCTTCTTGGGTAGCACAAAACTTCAGTGACCCAGTAGGAAACTCACGTGGCCACAGGTCTTACAAGCACCTAACAATTATCTTCAATGGACAATCATGGCTCACTACCTCCCATCTCCTTATAGTGGCCGAGTCGAACTCTACCCCCAGTGCCAACGACTCTTCAACTACGCCGAATGGCTGTATTGCCCTAACTTTCGAAGGAGGATACTACCGTCATGATAACTTCTTCATCAAAAGAAGTTTACGACCCAGTGAGTTTCGTACCGGATACAAAGGTCTCCACATCCCCAGACTAGGCAAGGAGAGACTCGAGAACGAGGCCGAGGTCTTGCAGTTCATCCGTCGCGTCCGCAATATCCCCGTGCCGCAGTTATACGGTGCATTCGAGATCGATGGCTCTTACCTCTTGATTATGGAATACGTTGAGGGCATATCTATGTCGCATTGATCAGAGGTACAAAAAGGAAATAGTCAATGTTGAACTTCAGCAACATCTGGATACTTTGCATGGAATCAAGTCCACAACTATCGGTGGTCCTTCGGGAATCGTTATCCCGCCGTATCGAGTGATGCGACAATCGAATAATGGTTCCTGGCTTCGTCTATCGTCTGCAACCTGCGATTATGTATTTTGCCATAATGATCTTTCCCAGCAGAATGTTATTGTGGATCCCGAAACACTGAAGATATAGGCGATTATTGATTGGGAATATGCGGGTTTCTTTCCGGCTTACTTCGATTACCCTTTTTACAAGAGATTGGGCCCTTCTATGGCATTGGAGGGGGAGAGAGATGATGTACTAGAGCTGCTTCAATTTTTGAATTCGGAATCAACGAACTAGGCTGCGACCATCCTAGTATTTACTATAGTATGTTTGGCTGGGACTGGGAACAGATGGGTTAGTCTAGACGTAGGCACATCCCAAAGCTCCTTACTACACAACGTTTTCTGTTATAACAATGCAGTTGATACATGCGAGCATTCGAAAAAGGCAACTCAAAGAAATCGTGAACTCCATAAATTCGTTGATCAATTCTCTCGACCAGGCTAAAAACACAAGTACATGGGAAAACGTACAACCCAATTATATACCACAAGAAAACAACTCAAACAGTCTCATGATACTCAATCTGTCCCTCATCCTGACTTAGTATCTGCTTCGCCTTTGAAATGGACGTACTCTGATCTGTAAGAGCTTGCTCCATCTCAATATACCGGGCCGGTCGTGCGACGCTGATAGCCTCCGGGTTCCCATTGACGAAGATACTGTGATTCTCACGGAAGAAAACATCTATATCTTCCAGCGCACGATTGGCAGTCTCAGGGTAGAAGAAGTAGACAACAGGGATGAAAGAAAAGTTGAACACAGTCCAGATAATATAAAACTTCCATCCCAGATTCTGAATACCGACTGGAGTAACCTCCACGACCATGAAATTCATCGCCCAGTTTGTCGCCGTACCGAGCGCGGCTCCCTTTGTCCGCATGCTAAGTGAGTTTAGTTCCACTGGGAGAAGCCATCCGATACCCTGGTAACTGCATCCAAAGAACAGGTAGTAGCAGAAGAAAAAGGCGACTGCTGCAGCGGCCACTTGGGTCTGGTGGGGATAGTCTGGTTTCTCGCTGAATCGGAGTAGGACTGTGATCATTAGGTAGCAGACTCCCTGGCCTAAGGCGCACCAGATCATGAGTTTGCGTCGACCCCAGCCATCGATCTTGGGGATGGCTAGTGTGCTGGCGACTAGATATGAGACGGAATTGCAGGCTGCAAGCAGTCGTGATAGCGTCTCGGATAGTTTGACGGATTCCATCAGGACCGTGGGCAGGTAGTATGAGGTGACGTTGATACCAGCCAGCTGCTGCATGGCTTGTGCCCCGGCTCCCAGTACCAGACGGCGGATCACGCACGTCCCACCCTGGTCCCCGGTCTTGCCGCGTAGGAGCTGACCCCAGGAGATGGCATGTTCACGTTCATATTGTACCGCGGTGATAATCTCGGTATAGGCTGCGATAACATGAGGATCATGGACATCTTTGTCCTCCAGATCGGCGATGATCTGCTGTGCATTCTCCGTTTTATCGTGTCCAATCAACCAACGAGGCGACTCTGGAAGCCATGGGACGGTGGCATAAAGGACGAAAATGAAGACAAATTGGAAAGCAAGTGGAAACCGCCATGAAGCCGGGCCGGGCACAAAGGAGAATCCGAACGTCATCCAGTTGGAAAGCGAATAGCCGGCAACGTTGAGGATCATTTCAATAATCACGAGCTTGCCTCTCCATTTGATCTGTGAAGTTTCACCCTGCCACACGGGAGCCGTGGCCGTGTTAATGCCGTTCCCTATGCCGGCGACTACTCGACCGACGATCATTTGAGGCACACCATAGGCTGCAGTCTGTAGAACAGCGCCGATGGACATGATTGTCGTTCCGCATAAGATGGTCTTCTTGCGGCCCCATTTTTCTCCGACGTACATGGCTGCTATGGCTCCGACCAGACAGCCGACATCGTAGATGGCCGTGATTGTTCCTATAAGACTGGCGTTGTTGTGAAGGTGTAGTACATCAAGAAAGTCTTTTGTTACGATGACGCCGCCTGAATCGAGAATGAATCGCCGTTAGTTAAGCGCTGGACACGTTGGCGAGAGGACAATGGAGAGGCATACCAAAAACACCCTGATCATAACCGAATAGCATCATATCCGTTGCACAAGCAACGGTTACCCAGAATGTCAGCCATCCTCCTTTCAAGCCAAAGTACGGCTGACTGAATCTACCCTTAGCCATCTCGGCGCACTAATAATATGACACAAGTGAACAATATGAACACACTTAGGGATACCTACCCTGCACGTGGGAATCCGTGGGTGCTTTTATACTAATCCTACAATACCCCAGGATATACATCCCCACTCTCCAAGGAACTGTAACCCAAGACTACATAGTCATTGTAGCCCCACAATTGCGAACCCTCGAGTGGATTATCTCTAGGCACTAGTCTAGAATGATAGTCATAATCCGGAGTCGAAACCTGGAGAAGTCTGCCCATGGGGTTGGATATGCTCGGTTCCGCCGGAACTTGACCTTTCGATGATCGGTTCCGGTCAACACACAGTTCCGCCGGCGGTGCAGGCAACAGGACAGGGACGAAATAAACGTAATGATCGGCCGGTCCGGCTATGGGGTAGTCGTTATATCTATGAGCGATTTTTATCCTGGTTCATGTGCGCGTCAGAGTCACCGTCGTGGAAGATGACGCTCGTGGAGGGACGGCTCGGCTTAACCATATTGATTAGGTGAACGAGACGATCATAAGTTTATTTCCAGGGAGTTTCCCTTCAGGCATCAACCCTGGTCATGGATACGAATTTTTTTAATAGACTATTGAAGTGATGTTTGGGCACACTTTCACATCAATAACCTGGTCTCCGGCGGCCGGCGAGGTGGTTTGCCGGGCTCGCCTGTTCTCGGCTTCCCGAGTCGATGTCGATCACCTATGAGGTTCGGTCCCTGCTTAGCGACGGTATGCAGTTCTGAGTGATTCACCAAATGTACAACCAGATAAATTACTCTGAACTAACTAGGTTTTATAATTATTAGCTCGACCACAAGTTTTACTTTCCATGATATCGAGCTCATATATACAGGCTACCCTTTCCCGACATCCCATCACAATATCTTGCATCAGACACGCTCCGGCCAGGCTTCAAACAGGCCCTCGGAGACAGTAACATTGCTGAATGTCACTTCACCCGCACCGTTGTGGAAGAACTTGATGTCAGTCGAGTTCTGGTACCAGGAACTGTGAAAGATTGTTAGCCAATGCCTTGTTGTCGACCATCACAGAATACATACCGAGCCCAAGTACTCAGGGCAAAACGTCCATTGGCGTAGATCTCAAGGACAGCATTGTCCACAACGATCGTGAGGTCCAGGGTCTCAATTTCCTGGGCATCACCCTGCAGATCGAACAACCGGAGACGACCGGACTCATTGGTGCTGACGATTCCATCAGTGGTCTTCGCGGCAGCACTGGTGTTGCTACGGTCGACGATGATTGACTCGTTGGAGAACTGGTAGTAGATAGTGGTGCTTTCGAGGTCAGACGACAGCACTTGGAATCCAGCCTGGAGATCAGAGTTACGGGCCGAGCGAGGGAAAGACAGCTGGGCGGTCAGGACATGGAACTTCGTAGTCGGGGAGACCTGGAAAGGCACGAGGCCAGTCTCCTTCGATGTGCGCTCGGGCTCGGTGATCTTCGGTCCAGACAGGAGAGCTTCACGTGTCTCCCGAGCAATGTCAATTCCGAGGGTCTTCAGCTCAATGCCAGACTGGCCACGCTCCACGCGCCAAGAGGATCCCTCTTCCCGGGCAAGCTCATTGTCAACCACGTTGGAGATGGTCTTGATGTGCAGCTCACGAGGAAGCAGAAGGGTGCCAACCCAGTTCTGTTGTGAAGTGGGGAAACCCTTGGCCTGCTCGAACAGGTCTCCAGTCAGCCAGACAAACGAGATGTAACGATCGGGAGCGCCACTCTTTGTGGACACCTGGGACGTTGCGGGCAGAATATGACCAGCGGCAGCATAGCCAGAAGCACCCCAATCGAAGACACCGGCCATAGTTGGGGTGAAAGTAACATTTCCGTTGTTAGAGACGTTGCCAGCAGCCCACAGCATATCATGAATGGATGACACCTGGGACACAATAGGAGTTCCGGATCCCTCAGTACCCAAGGTCATGAACATCTCACCATCAACGCTGTAACCTTCCTCGTTCAGACCGAAGACGTTACCGGTCTCAAAGTTGAAGCCCCATCCTCCGGCCCAGTCGCCGTTACCCCAGGTCGTGTTGACCTTCTCCTGCCACCACAAGCCAAGATACTCCCAGCTCTCGAGGCTCATTTCTTTCTGGTCCTGACGATAGAGGAACTGACCAGGGCCATCTTCGTGGACACCACCGGAGATGGCTGTGTACCAGGTACCCGGGGCGCTGTCGGCGGCAGCGTCCAACTCCGGGCTTTGGAAAGTGAAGGGGTCACGGAAAGCGGTCACATCGCTGTCGGACGGAGGGAGGGGAATGACCGGTGGACGATCAAGCTTGGTAAAATTGCGACCGCCGTTGGATGTGACGGCCAAGGATTGCGTTTCGGCTCCAGGGTTATAGGGGATCGACCAATGGATAGGCAGTGATGTGACGGAGGTGTAGAGTAGGGTGGGCTTGCCGTCAATTCCCTTAGGGATTACAGAGCCATCAAAGACCGCTACAGGATCATTCTTGCCGCCAGGCGTGATGAATTGACTTCCATTGGGATTCAGATCACGGAATCTGACCAGATCATCGGTCGTGGCGCCTGCGATACCACTGCCATTGTACAGGTAGCCAACGTGGAATAGACCGGTGTCAGGATCAGTGTAATGGCCACACGGGTCGCCAATTCGGCCGTTTGGTGGAAGGATATGAGCTCTAGGTCTCCATGTGTCATACAGAGAGCCATTGGCTAAAGTTGAAAGGTTTGGGGGAGCTGCGTTGTAATCAATGGCGGAGGCAGCGTAGGCCGCCTGGCTGGTGACCAAGGCACCCGCGGTTGAGAGCTTCATGGTGACGTGCTAGAGAAGCGAACGGATGGCAAAGCTCCAAAAGCGCTGTCGGGGAGAAGATTTAGCGTTTAAGTAATATTTTCAATTCATACTACATCTTGTTTGCTATCGGGTATTGGCCGAGGTAATAAATGAGGTATGGGCCGCATGCGGGATAGTGCCCCTGGAGAAGGTACATAATGTCGGCGAAACACCATTCCACCATATCCATGGGGTAGACTATGCACTGTGTTCTGTCTACTCTGTACACCGTTCATCAATGAAAAGAGCACGTTGGACTCCTTGTGCGCAATTCTCCGAAGATCTCCCATTTCCCCGAGACTTGGAGATCCAAGCAAACAACTTTTCCCATCGTAGTAACTGAGGAGGGGCAAAAACTGCATCAAGGACCCGCCAAGTTGTTTTCTTCCTTCCTGTTCCTGAGGAATGGTGGATCAAAGACCTTGGTAGGCTCCTCAACAAATCTTGGAGTGAACTAGTAACACATCTAGTTGTTTCTCCAAGAGGAAAGCTTCCCGTCATCCGCCGGAACGAGAACCATGCGATTGTCTCATCGTTGCGGGGGATTTGATGGTCAGATTCCGCGGGGTTGTCTGATCAGGAACGATTGGATCAACTGCTGTGGCGTCAATAGTATATGTATCAAACCACATCTGCATGTCATCCATAGGGATACATGCAACTAAATGTCATTCGGATGATCGTGTTCGGGGCATCTGCCGAAAACCCGGCACGTGAGGCCCTGTTTGCGCTGTTTGATCTGCTTTCCCCTTTTAGGAAACTTCGGGCATCAACGCCGTCTTTCCACTCTTGGAAATCCTGATCGATATCCACTTCGTCTGAAGACGGAAAAATCGGAAAGTATATCCATCCAGCGTACAGCTATCCTAATTTCTGATACTATAATGCTCTACATACTATTGTCATATCCTTTATCGTATAACCGTTGACCCCTAGCAAATACATGATAGATCTCACCCTATTTATAGGCATACGTGTTGGTGATCCCTCCCTTTCCTAGGCTCATCAGGATCGTTTGAACTTTGAAGATCGTCGTTTGGTTGATACATATTGAGACGCATTCGGAGAAACTAGCCCTATGCTTGGGTCTCCACAATTTGCCCGGCTTGTGGGGATTATCATTTTTGAGCTCACCTTCGTTCATTGCCAAGGGGAGGGCCACGCAGACTATCAACCCCCCATGACTGCCTCATAGAGAAAAAACCCCAATATCTCCATGTTTGGAAGGATAGCCAATATGTACGGAGTATAATTGTGATACACAAGGGAACTTATGGAAGTATTTCCATACCCTCGGGGATGAAGTATACAATTAATATCGGTTAGTTTTTACAGGCCACAGGAAGCAGCCATTTTTTATATTTATTATTGCTACTACCCATTTTCAATCCACTATGATGTTTCATGGTGCTGCACAAATAGCCAGCCAATTTTCCGTAACGTTGGGCAGTTTATATAAAGCCGTTATTGTTTCCCCGTCTCATGGGTGAGGGACATGGCGGAAGAGCTACAGGAAAGATCAATAATGGACCATATATAGTACTTTGGCACGCAGGAGAGGATCCGTAATAGAATCTCTAAAGTTCTCCTGAGGTATGTCGACCGATGCTATCTCGAATGTTTTCAGTCTGGACCCAATTATCGAACAATAGCCTGAAACCAGCCTGCGCTTCTCTTGCGGGCTGCAATTGCAATAATTTGGCAATTATCTGATTACCAGTAGCGAGGTAGCCATTTTTGATAACGGACTTCGACTCGACTTGTTTGACCTCCGAGCTAGCGCTTTTAAGTACAGTCTTGGCCATTCGCTACTTGTTCCGAAAACCCCATATACAATTTCCACTGAATGCCCACAGCTCAACTAAAGCCTACCCAAAATAGACCTCGGCCTCGAATATCACCTACCAAGGGAAGAGGTCCGATTTCCTTTCTCAGAAGAGCCTCCAGCTTCTGTCCCATATATTCACAGCGCTCAATGAGATTGTCTCGCTTGATTATCTTCTGGGCTGCAATAGCGGCAGTGCATGCCAGAGGATGAGCCTATTATAAACAGAATTAGAACCTTTCTTCCAGCATTAAGTGTTCCATGAACAAGAATATCTGGAACGTATGACCATGTGCCAACCCCCCGGATCCAGAAGATAGTGCCTGAAAGATCTTCTCTTGCAGTAAGACACCAGATAGAGGCACAAACCCTGCCCCGAGAGCTTTTCCAATGGTCTGGATATCGGGGCCTCGGATTTGCTCAGTTCCCATGCATGCATAGTACCAGTCTTGCCCATTCCGCAAATGATCTGATAACATTCAGATAATCCACAGCCAAGTATAAGCTTTCAATCGGGTCCTCGAAATCACTTACCTCGTCCAGGATCAATAGAACATCATATCGATCACATATCTCCCTGATAGCTTTGAAATACCCAGGCACAGCAGGCAAGCAGCCCAAGGTTTTTCCACTAACAGTTTCAGCAATAAATCCAGCAATGCAATCTGGTCCGACACGCAGGATCTCATCTTCAAATTCTTGGGAAAGCCGTTGAATGAATGCCTCATCTAATTCGTCTTTGTCTTTCATGCGATAGGCATAACAAGGATCAACAAAAGAGACATTTGGCGACATGAAGTCATGATAAAACTCCCTGCGTGATTCATGACCACAAACACAGAGAGCGCCGATTGTATTTCCATGGTAGCTCTGTTTTCGCGCGATGAAGTGCGTCCGGCGTGGCTGGCCTCTCTCATGCCAATATTGAACGGCTAACTTCAGCGAAGCATCGGTCGCTTCACTACCGGAATTGACAAAGATCGCTTTGGAAAGATCGCCTGGCTTATGTGCCAGCAGCATGTCCGCTAGTGCCTCTGTTGCACCATTTGTATATGGAGAACTGGAGTACACATAGGCAATGTCGTTGCGGAGATGTGCGGTGATTGCATCGAATATCTCTGGCTGGGAGTGTCCAAAGCATGAGACTAAGGGGCCACAGCTTGCATCGATCACTGTTTTGCCATTTTCGAGGATCAATTTGATTCCATCTCCGGCGAAAATCTTTGAAGGTCTTTCGGAGAAAGACCGGTGGAGGATGTGGGATGAGGAAACGAACTCGTCGATAGTCATCTTATCGTAGTCGGGGTAGGTAACAAGTAAAATACACGAGGCTTGATTGTTTTATCTCAATCTGGCTCTTAATAGATATATAGCCTAAGAGTCATATCACTCAGCTTCCCCGATGTTGATGCCGCCATTGACGCTGTCAGACTAGAGGATACGAAAAGCTTGGAGTCGGTGATTTTCGCCGCCGTTGACGCCCACGGCCGACACCCACGCCAAGGTGGATGTATATAAGGATGTCGCAGGGTAACCGAACAAAGTATTCATCACGACTCTTTTTCTTTTAACTTTCGCACCTAATTCCCAAAAGGCATGGCTGCAAAGTCGTCTGACAAATTACTTCCATAAGCTAATGCACAGAAACAGACCTACCGAGCGAAATGGAGAAAGGCGATCAATCTACCCTTGCCTGCCGCGGCCCCAAGCTACCGAATGTCGCAGTTGCTTACCGCGACATCATGATGGCAGTCGCACGCGACGATGCACCACTTTTGAAATCACACCAATTCCTTCAACTAGATGAGATACAAATGCCTGACTCACATTTTGGCCTCGCATCCGAAATCCTTGAGATTCTCTTTCATACAGCCACGCTGAACCAAGAAGTGAAGGCATCTAACGAGCCAGCATCTCATGACTCTGAGAATGATGATGGTATCACACCTATCAATACGGTGGGGTCAGTTCAAGGACCTGATTTCTTAAATAAACTGCTCTCCCTTGAAGCTCGATTGAAGGACTGGACATGTCCCCCAGTCAGCTGACACTTCCCTGCGCCAACTCGCCGAATCCTACCGCGGTTCCGCCCTAATCTACCTTTACCGAGTGATGCGACGAGCTTTTCCCTTGCAAAGCGACGAACTGTCATCCAAGGCCACTACACAGATCCATTGTGGACAGCATCTCGCAAATACCAACGCGAAGCTTGCTGGAATGTACGTTACTATTCCCGCTCTTTCTGGCCGGAGAAGCTACAGCTGAGTCGCATTGGAATATATCCGGCATCGAATGCTCGATATTATCGAATTACGAGGGTTCAGGAATGTAGAAGTGGCCCTTTCGGTCTTGGAGAGGTTATGGCGCCTGCGGATTGCCAGGAGGACGACTATGGAATCTATACAGGTTGACTGGCCTGATATTGTGCGGCAAAATGGTATTGAGCTTTCTTTAACATGAGATCCGTACAGTCTTCACTCCTTTTGTATAATTTCGAAGCAGCCTTGTATCTTATAACTCGAATTTTGCTGCTTTGCGGAAGTTTTTATGGTTCTTTTCTCTTAAATGCTTAAATCGCTCAGGGATTACTATCACCTATCCCACGATGGGAGAGGATGCGTTGCATGATGAAATGAACAACATTTATTTGTATTGAGGGATAAGACCTCTAGTAGGTCATGTAGTCACCTAGATATAGTTCATTGCACAGTGCATTGTCCAGGGTCCAGAAGCACTCCCTCTGAGATCACTCATTCCATTCATATTATTCCACGTTCTTTCAACTTGGTCTTCTCTCTCCTGCCTATCCGACCAGACTATCTATCGGACATTACCCAGCGTACTACTTAGCTACTTAACGTAATTCCGGAGCCAGTAAACCACGTCGCTCATGAGCATAGATAGAAATGTATGGCAAGCAGTCCTGATATGACTATATTTTCCAGTACTAACAGGACATATAAGTATCACACTGATTTCATAGATTCGTATCTACCGCCTTATTGATCAGGCCGAGCAATTATATATATAGTATCTCAAAAATGGCAATAGAAATTGGAAGCATGTAGGTAGTCGCCCATGATTATTAATTATTGCCTAACTCCCTGTCTTCGGACAGACAGAAACAAACACTCGTTAATTTACATAGGAAATTGATTTCCAAGACGTTCATGGAAGCTCAGTTCAGTCACTCCATTGGCCCCGGTTTACCCGATCAGGTATGGTCGGGTGTAACCCAATCGGAGTTTGAGGGGGGTTTTGCCCTAGTTGCTGATGGATAGTAACCCACGGTATGTGCGACTACTGCAAGACATGGAAGCTATCTAGTGACAGTTTAGTGACTCCAGACTACGATTTGGTTGAACTACAGCAGTAATAATAGATTCTCGAGCCAATTCATCGCTGATCAGAAAGTTACAATGCACACGTGAGATTGACGGTGGAGTTAGCATGAGGAAGAGCGAAGCTCAAAGAAACGGCACTGCGTTAGTGGGGACACTCGAACAAGATGTTCCTTTCAGCAGGATCCAGTTCCCTGTTCCAGCTGAAAGAGGCGCGGTTTCAAGCTAAAGCCGTTAGACTTGCCAATAAAGTTTGAGGCCAACAGCACCGCCGCCACAAGTGTCGCCGAACCCTGACCATGATATGAGTCAAAAAAGAACCAAGAGGCTCTAGAACAGATTAAATTACGAGATGATCGCCAGTGAACTGTGTATCCGCCCAGTAGGACCTCTTGAAAGCGCCTAGAGATCCAATTGTGCTAGTTCATATGGGGACCAACGAGCACGGAACGAAGGCAACATAATTGTCTAGACCCACTCCTTGCCATGGTCTTTAGGCAGTTGGGTTCCACCAGATGGAGGCGAGACCCTGTCAAGACAAGGGTCCCCGTCAAGCCACAGGAAATTCTCACCTGCGAAGCTGAGTGTCATATGTATTATCCTTCTTCTCTGCCCCTTTTACTCCGCCCAGGAACGTATTGAAGCGGGTCAATACTATCCTCTGGTCGAGCGATAATTCAACGATTAGGGGCCACCGGAAACGAGACTATCCTGCTGTGACCCAGGACAGATTCTTGCAGGCGATGTTCCCTATACCGAAGTCGTTCTGCTGCGATTCATTCGGCTGTCTCCGACAGCATCCATAATGCGACTCGTTGATCAATCAATAAGGACACAACAAAACTAATGCGACAATGGAAGGATCTTATCGGGATGCCACACAGGGATCGAGCGCCGGGATGGCGTCCTGCCACGCTTCGCGGCATTTACTTGGGCTCGCTGGCCGGGCTCATGTTAACAATGTTGATCACGATAGGAGGAATCTACCTGGGTAGTGCAGCGAGAGGCGGACTCGCGATCTTTAGCTCGACCGAAGACATAGCTACGGCACAACAAGTGGCATACACCTTCGTGCCCATGGTGATGGGTGTCATAATCGGTGTTATGTGGTCCTTCACTGAGTACGATGCTCTTCGACTTGAGCCGTACTTCCTACTATCAAACCCCAAAGGCGCTTCAGCTGATGTACTGCTTCTCAACTATGTATTCGGTCATTTCACAACTACTCCATTTAGGGCAGCCCGCAACCGGCATTGGGTGGCTTTTTGCGTGTCGATCCTGAGTATTTCATTGCAGTTGATACTCCCGGCAGTCCTGGGTAACCTTGTCAGCGCAGAGGTAGTCTCTATGCATTTTCCGCAAACGCTAAAAACTTGGCCCAAGTTTATCAATCTAAATACGCATGCATACTGGACGTTTCACAATATCGCGAATCAAGCCCTCTCTATCAACCTTGCCCATTCGACTAGCGATGTAATTGGGTCCAGAAGATATGCGATGCCCCCCGTTCAGACATACTGGAATAGTGGATCTGAGGAGGACATGTGGAGGCTGAACCAGTCGGTATATTGGGCAGATGTATCGTGCGCTTACATCGATGGTGATGGTTTACTTGCGGAGTTGTCACGTATGGAGGGGGATCATGAAGCGCTGCCCGTGTCTGAGCTTCTCCTGTCAGATCAAAGCGGCACTCGACTTGCAAATGTTGCGGGGGCTTTCGACACTTGTACCGTGCGGTCCGATCAAGAGGAAGACATGGACATTCCTCAAATACAATATTGGAAGCTGTTGCAATGGAACGAAAACCCAAAGTTCTGTAGACAATTCGACCTAGTCGGGGTTGCAGTGCATGCGAATCAAGTGGTAGACGCGCAGCATGGTTCGAACAAGTCTTCAGACCGGTTCAGTCCATTTGGGTGCAGCGTCAATTATATGACGGCCGAGGCAGAGGTCACATTATATGCGAATGGCTCAGTTGCTTTGGTCGATGTTCAATCGGATGCAGCCACAAATCTGTCAGAGACTGGCTTTGATACAGCAATGTTTAGCAGCTCACTGCTGCGCATGGCAGTCGCTACCAACCACATGGATGATCAGTACGGGATGCTGTCCCAAGGTGATGTATGGTCTGAAGTTGATGCAGCTATCAGTCAGTCCTTCGTCCCTCTGATGAGCCGTACCTTTGACCTTCGGCAAACTGTTCATGTTAAGGGCATCCGTATTGTTCAGCGGGTCGCATTACTTGTCCAAAAGAGTAGTGTCCGTGTATCGGCAGTGATCCTAACGTTTGGAGTGGTGCTTGTTGCGAGTCTCCTCTATCTGTACCCACGTCGTCCGAACTTTCTAAGCGGCAACCCTGCGTCGATCGCATCAATGTGTTGCATAGCTACAGATGTCATCGATGCTACAAGCCTAGAGAAGCTGTCCCAGATGGAACTTGAAGTGTTGTCGACCCGGCAGCTTCGATCCTTCCTACGCAAGGGCAGCTGTAGCTGGAGGGAAACTAGTCAAGGACAGCGTCTGGCTATCTCCTTTCCTGATGGTAAGTCGAGCTGAGCTGGGGTAACTGCGAAACGACAGTATTGATATTGATGGACTACAGACACTACTCCTCGAAGCCAAAAGAAGCCTCGGCGAAGGGCCGACCCTCCGCCCCCTTTCCTCATGATCCCTATCTTTATCCTGGAAATCTCAGCCTTTCTTGCCGCACTAGGAGGCATACTCATTATCATTTCGAAGTCCTGGCAGTACGGATACTTCCCACCTTTGACAGATATTAAAGTGGATGACCTAAGAAGTATATGGATGTTGCTCCCTCCCGCAAGCGCTGCTCTTATACGAGGATTGTATATATCAGTTTACCAGAACTTCACTATTTTGGAGCCTTGGTTCATACTTCAAAAGGGCAACGCAACTGCTCGGTCCTCGTTTCTGCTAGACTATGGGTCCCAGAGCCCGTTTGCCGTGGCGCTAAGGTGTTTCAATCGTCGTTATCTACTCCTTGGTCTTGTATCATTGACGTGTATTCTCAACACCATTCTGACTATTCTTGCAAGCGCTCTGTTCTCCCTGGAGTACACACCGATGGCTACCGGTAACATTGTCGAATCGGAGTATGACCATCAATCCTACAATGTCGGCAATCACACTTCGATCTTGTCCGAGGCCGATCTTTTCCAGAGTAGCATCTACACTGGCATATCTATACTTCCTTGGACCACTACAGCTCACTCCCTGCTTCCCGTACAGTCGAACATGACTGAAGACCAATGGGCTACCAGTCCGTTAGTCGGCATCGGCGCCAACCTAACGTGCCAACCACTTTCTGTGGCAAACAGCCATTCTGAAGACATACTTTCAGGTCCGACCTATTGGCGATATTTCCCATCCGGGCATCCGAATACAACCTGTCGTATCAGCGCTCAGGAATCAGCCCTCAGTGGCTCGAAAGCAACGTTTAACGTCGACTTCATTGCCCCCACCGAATCAGACCAGAAGCACCCACTATGCCGAAGGCCTGGCATTCTGGTGGTTGCCCGATCGAACGAGGCGGGTCTTGCTGAAGTTCCACCAGAGAACATTGCTGCACTGTACTGCGAGTCCAGTGCTACAATTCAAACCTTCCTTGCCACCTTCGACCTTCGCGGATATGTCGAGATATATGATACTATGAACGGGACCGCCATCACGGAGGGCGCCATGCTGGCCAACGTCACTGCAAGCCTGGCTAATTACAATAGAGCATTTGCGAATCCACTTCAGGCTAATATCACCCACTATCCTCCAAAAGACCGTCACAGAATACTGCAGAACTGGTTCGGACTCTTGGCAGCCCATGTGTACAAGCAGAAGAACACGAGCGATTCAACTACAATCGATATTAATATTTTGATCGAGGCGGCAACCCTGGTCTATCAGACAGTGTTTGCGACCGATCTCACGCTCCATCGTGACTTTCACTTCAATCGCCTGTCTAAACCCGTGTCGGTCCCCGATGCTACTATCTTCGACACCTTCATGTCCTTTATTCCGGTTCGACCGGCTTTTATCGTGGTCTTCCTGATTATTGCCTTCGACACATTTGTCCTAATGTACGTGTTCATTACAAGAAAGAGGAGATTTGATTTCCCCCGGAGTCCCCGATCAATCGGTTCGATGCTTCCTTGGATTGCTAAGAGTAAGATGCTGGACGATTTCAGAGATACCTCTTCTTGGAACGCATCTGAGCGGGCAGCACATCTGATGAAGTTAGATAAGAGGTACGCTCTGATCAGGACGGATCTGGGCGACGGGAAGGGAACGTATGCACTGGATGAGGAGCCAAGTGTTGCAGGAGAGTGTGACGTTCGTGATATACCTCCCAAGGACCCTGTTATTCAGAGTACGCCTGTACATAGTGATAGTTAATAATGCATCAGAACATACAGAGTTTCGAAGCTCGGTTGTCGCTACGGCATAGGCTAGTAAATATTGTTCGTTTAGCGCCAACTTATCAATCGAAGTGTTTCATGTTGTCTAGGACATTGGTTCTCGGAGAAGGTGGCGGGCATCAGCCAAAGGGAAAGAAGCACTTTAGTTACTTTCCCAACCATGGAAACGTGCATTCGTACACTATGCCCCGGGGCTGAATCCACTTAGTCTTCCAGGAGATTCTATTTAAACGTTTAGTTATTATACATCCATGATGTGCTTGCAGGTTCATATACGAATTGGCCACCAATAAACCGCATCTCACCTCCACTGTAATGCAGCCAAGTCATGCAGGATGCGGAGAATTCTCACTGCCGTTGATCAGCTGCGCCCTAAAAATTAGATTATGGCCTTACCTTCAAGGACTATTTGAAATTTCACATGGGCCCGGCGACACAAGAAAACTAAAGGTCACCATATGGTTGTTGGTCAAGCCAATTTCGAGGATGCCTGCATGTCGTTATCTCCGCTATGCCACAGTACATTCAGAAAGGGATCAGGCGCAGCAGTATCTCCACCTTCCGGGAGTTCCGGCGGGTTCTCAGCATCGTTGTTCAGCCAATCATCGCCCTGCCCTAAGCGATGTGTATGTGGAGGTCCTGTACCGCAGCCACTATGGGAGACTGCGAGGTTACATAGAATGCTACTCCGACGGTCAGCACTAAGGCGGCATATCAGCTAGGCTAACTATATGGAGAAAGCGAGAGGGGTTTGCATGACCTCGTGGAACCTTGGCTGCTTTCGAAATCAATCATTTCATACGAGTGTAAATGGAAGACCTGATAGTAGAACAGTATTAGGCACCATGTTTCCGGTAGGCTTGAGGCTGGCTTGATCGACAAATATCAAGGAAAGTTCCTGACCAAAACCAATCGGAAGGCGCATCTGCGTAGGATAGTGTAGGCATTATTTGGAGAGAAACTCGACGGGCCTGCCATGGACGGTGTAGACAGAATGGATGCAATGGCTGTAGGCAGAGGCTCTATCAACGCAGCTGAGAAGACAATCAAGGTTGAAGAAAGCAGAGAAATGCAGTTGGATGCCCGCAAAGTCATAATGCCGACAAGAAGGAAGTCAGATTGTGAAGCACTTTTTACCAACTACCAAGGCATACCACAAAGGCAGCATATATACTAGGTACAAATTATATTACTAAGGTAACATCGCAGACAACATGGATCAAATTGAGCTATAGCAACAAATATGGATGGACTTTGTAAACAACAATTATCTATTCACACTCTCCCTCCCTAAAATTGTCTCTAACGACGCACCGCGAGCATCCTGGATATCTCGTACAAGACCCGCTGGGAACGCAACGACGAGGAACACATTGTTACCTTGGGCTCGGATCCAGATTAGACTGCGGTACTTCCGAAGTTTCTGATAGCTTTCGGTTGTTGAGGAAATTGGTTGGGTAAATATACGCTGGAGGATTCAGAAGGGCCGAGCCCTTGACATTGCGACCATCCACGTTTCTGAATACTTGGGAAAGATATTCCTCTTCCTCCGCAGTGTTGAGAGAAGAGGTATAAAGTGCCTGGCTAATCTGCTGCGGGCTCAGGGTTGTATAATTGAGAACAGCACCCGACTCGTTGAAGTGTCTCAGAACACCGTCGTCCTAGGTGAAGGAAGTCCGTCGGAGCACTTTGGAAAAAACGTAATAGATCCCTCCAAGATGGTTCCTCAATCTAGGAGAGATATTAGAAGATGTACAATATAGTATCGATATGCTGAAGGGGCATTCACCGGTGCAGCAGCACAGGTAGCGGCGGCTGCAAGAAGAACGGCAAAGTTTCGTGTGATGGAGAGGCGCATTGTTATTTTGACTGTTGGAACCAAAAACTGCATACGAAGGAAAGAAAAGAAGAAGAAATAGAGGAGTAAACAATGATGTTGAAGGAGGCACAGTCTCGGAGTGCAATGTTGATACTTATAGATAAAGAGAAGCCAGGGTTAGTACGGAGTTGAGCCTTCCTTATGTGGACCAAGAGCCATCGGACTTTTCGCTCCAGTCACTGAGAAACACCAAGTGCAACCAACACCAATCGCGGTCTCCACCCTGAACAGCGCTGGATATTGGATGGGTGACATTCGTTCACATCAGCCGCCCAGACTGTGATACTCGAACTCCAGGTCCATATTTCAATTGTTGTTCCTTATAGCGCGTCAGCTGCCATAGCATGAATCAATACTGGAGAAAATGTCTCACTCTTCCAAATGTTTGGCTGCGATGAGAAAGAAAATGCCTCACCCTGCTAGATACAATGTAGGACAAAAGCCAACAGCGAGGGATAGCAATATGAGCGACATAGCTAGAGAAGGAATGAGTTGAGGAACTGCGTAACTGTCCAATATTATCCCCCTCTCTCCCTAGGACTACAGAATATCATGATCCGACCGAACAACAACCCCACACGGCTTCAGTTCGCCACTTTCCATTTTCCGAATATTCTCCTGGATAATGTCCTTGTGTTCCTCATTATCCTTCTTAATCGCAGCTTTTTCCTCCGCCGAGAACGGTGGTGGTAATAACGATGCGTCCGGCTTCCAGCACTGCTCCTGAGGTACTTTGGTTCCATCCACTCCACGATACATATCTTCCATCCGCGGGTCAAATGTACCCCAATCGAGAAAGGCTTTGATTAATCGGGGTGGAAGGCCGATAGCGTCTTGTACGTCGTGGTCAATTGTCAAAACTCGGAGGACTCCATCGCAGCCCAGGACAAAGGCAGCGTCTGAGCTGGACTTCAGGTTGCGGAAGATATCGGATAATTCTTTTTGGTTAGGGTGGTTGCTGGGGTCAGAGCCGTAGTAACTGGTGACAGTCATGAAGTCGTTTTGATTTGAAGGGTTGAGAAAGACTTTTTTGGAGACGGGCATCATTGATCATCAGATGGGCGAGTTGACTCTTTATATAGAAAAACAATGAATGAGCCACATGACGTCCCGCCGCTTTGCAAAAATAGCGATACTGTACTAAGTATACATGGTTGTATTTTACATCCCAGTACAGTATCGCCGTTTGTGCAACACTCTATCCTTGTAACACTATTTAGAGAATAGTGAATGTACAAGAGGGATATACTTGCAAGCTCTATAGCATTATCATTGCTTTGGAATATATAGCAAAATAAACAGAAATCCTTCATCAAGAGCCAATAGCTCAACAGCATCATTGGTCTAGTGGTAGAATTCATCGTTGCCATCGATGAGGCCCGTGTTCGATTCACGGATGATGCACTAACCTTTTGCTTTTTCTTTTCCATGTTCGAATTTTCTCATGCATTTTCCGTTTCATTTGCATCCCTTTTTATTTATTTATTTATTTTTTTTGTACCTTCTCGATTATCTACAAGGAATACTTCGGAAAGTCTGTTCTATGCAAGAATATGTTTTGGTACAGTCGTAAACCTGTGAGAAAAACTCAAGCGGGTATCATGCGTTTTATGCGTATAGTAAGTACTTCAGCCCCATACATTCTTGGACGTCAAATTGCCATGTAGCACGATGGATTCCGATGTACGGGTGATTGCGCTCTTGTCAAGCTATGCTTTCACATATTAAGGCATAGATTTTGAGAGGTCTACAGTTTCACTTCTACCAAAGGGTAATCCTCTATATATATAAATGTAGGAAAGCAGATATAAAGTAGGTGTCATCATTATGTTTCATTTTGCCTGCCCATTACATAGAAGATTCATAAACAATTATAGATTAGCTAATCTCATTCCAAGATCGTATGATAGTATAGAATGGCCGTTCGTAAGTTTCAAATCAAGCCCTTGGATGTTGCCGGTCCCTGACCAGTGACAAGTGACGGGTAAAGCGCCGTTATATACCGTTGATGCGTGCCCTTATTGCCGCAACACCAGTGTTCATGGCCTTCTGATTCATTGTCCACTGAGCTGCTAGTGTAGTATAACCTCCAGCTTGCTGGTGTCTCATGGCCATCATGGCTCACTTTGCCAGCGCCTGGTCAACCAAAGCCCGATATTCTCTCTGTTTTTGACATTGGTCGAGAAAGACATGGTATTTTGCCTGCAGTAAACTCTTTTCTCTCTGATCCGCAGTCGGGAAGAAACATTTCCCTGGCTTGCTCATCTTCTCCATAATCTCCTGGAGATCAGCTGTGTTACCTTTCGCATCCGCGGTAGCAGCCTTAGCACCCAGCATCGCAGCTCCGTGACACACTGCTGCATTCACATAGAACGGAACTACAACAGTCATGTCACAGGCGGAGGCAATCAAGTTGACTAGAATGTCATTTTGGCATTGAGATCCCGACATGAAGATGGATGTAATGTGATGACCAGACCGATTCATGCTCTCAATGATTTGTCGGGTCTGCAACGCGATGAATTCCAAGGTACTGTAGTAGAGAATTGCGAGGCTGTTGATTGATGTATCGCTTGTCAAGCCGATGATTGAACCCGTCATCTTTGGATCAGCCATGGGGGATCGATTACCCCAGAGGTCCCCGTAGTAGAAGAAATGACGTGCAAGGTATGCAATACAGGGGGCGTTGTTTTTATCAGCCATGTCCCGTAGATGCTCGTTCAGAAATGCGAAAATGTTGGTTTTCTGCACGTCTGCCAGGTCCTTCGCCTGATTATACGCCGGGTGAGTTTCAATAACATGCTTGAGCAGCTGACCCGTTGCAGACTGCCCTCCTTCGGCCATCCAGCAATCAGGAAGTAAGACATCTCGATACGGTCCCCAAACTCCAGGCACGAAAACGGGATTTGGCGACATGACGAGGTGACATGTGGAGGTTCCTGCTACCGCGGCGAGTCTAGTAAAGAGCTCTTGTCTCTTGTCGCTGGGGTTGTTGGGGAGATCAACCTTGGCTCCTACCGTGCCTATCCAACCGGCATAGGCGTCGATAACACCGCTACCGATGGGAATACCGACTGGTAGACCTAGCTCCTTGGCGGCTTTCTCAGATAGATAGCCAGCGAGCTCTCCTGCATGGAGATGTTGACCATTCTGTTTATCCATGGATTAGACACCTGTGACACTACTGGTAAAGTCTACCCAATATCGGACTCGCTTCTGAAAGGTTAAACTCACCAGTCCATGTTTCCCTCCGATTGTAGAGAAAGTGTTCTCCTTGAATTCACCAAGTCCAATGGTTTCGAAGAAGTCCTCCGCCCAGCCACCAGGCACGCTACTCTCAGGGTCATTCGGCAGATATCCCTGCTTGCAGACAAGGCTGCATAGACTCCTCGTCTCACTACCGGTCGCAATATGAGTGAGAGCATCCGCCAAGTCATAGAACTTGTACTTTGCGAATTCCTCACTGGGCATATTATTTTTCAGCCACAGGATCTTGGGGATCTCCATCTCAATCGACATTTTCCCTCCCACATAGCTCAGCACCTTGTGTCCAGTTGCATTGATCTTATCTGTTTCGCTTCCTGCCCTGTGATCCAGCCACAGGATCACGTTCCGGTCATTGTTGAATTCAGGCCCAGTAACGGAGACTGGCTCATCGGTATCGGTGGAGAAGGCAGCGAGAGAGCAAGTCGCGTCAAAGCCAATGCCACGGACGTGCGATGGGTCGATCTTATTCTCGGCGAGTGCGCGACGTACTGCTAAGCTGATGCAGCGCCATATGTCTGTGGTTGATTGTTCCTGTCACCAGATACACCGGGTTAATCACCGACCGTCACCAGCACATAAACGTTGAGTAGAACTCACATAGTACACCTGTCCATAATGCCAAAGAGCAATATCTTCGGAGGCTAATCCAACTATCTCACCGGTATGGTCGATGACACAAGCGCGTGCACTTCCTGTGCCTACGTCAACGCCGATGTAGTAGCTGTGTTGGAGTTGCATGGTGGTTGCTTTCTAGGAGAATGGTTGCTCTAGGATTCTACAGGAGCTACGGAGTACGATGGTACTTAATACTTGAGACCCGAGTCGGGCCACTTCAGAATGTTACCGCTGTCAATGTGCTGTTCTATGGAACTGGACCCCAGAATAACCGGTGAACATACCAGACGGAGCAGACGGCGTCTTTTGCCGTTGGATTTCCAACCGACCCAAGTTTTTCGGTGGCCGGATGCATCGTGGATCCACATTCTTTCCCCAGAGATCCACAAAATCCACTTCCCTTTCGGCGAAGACGCCGTCTATTCCGTTCAATGTTATTTTCTTATACTGTCAACTAAAGAGAGGGTATGAGTTCCTTCACTCCACAGATCGGATATCGTGATCTAGGAAACTATATCATACTAAATTGCTAATAGTTTTGCCCTAGTATGAAGGCTTTAAAAGGGAGAGAAATTCCCCTGTGTGACAGGTCGAATTGTGTGTTTGTGTGTTTTTGTTTTCTTTTTTAAGCACCTAACGCTGCATATATTAGATCTGGTAAACCAGAAAATATGATCAACAAACAGAATGTGAGACACTTCAAAGCTCGACTTTGACTATAATTCCTTACCTGACACTACCATTCCAGAACCCATCGCTGGTGCTTAAAGCTGTCCAACAGCTCGAGTTCGAGGACCGCCCGGTACCAGACCTGTTGGAGCCCTATGATGTTTCCGTGAGAATTGAATATACAGGAATATGTGGTAGTGACGTAAGTTCTCTATTGTTATTTTTTTTTCTCGAAAGACAAAAGGAAAGGATTGAGGGTTAAGGATTAACTCCTGAATAGGTCCACTACTGGCAGCGCGGCCGAATTGGCCAATTCATCCTCGAAAAGCCAATGGTGCTAGGCCATGAGTCGGCTGGAGTAGTAGAGAAGATTGGATCCAAAGTGAAAACACTAGCAGTGGGCGATCGAGTTGCCCTAGAACCCGGAGTGCCCTGCCGGCGATGCACGTTTTGCAAAGCAGGGAAATACAACCTGTGCAGCGAGATGGCATTTGCTGCTACTCCCCCCTTTGATGGCACCTTGGCCAAGTACTATGTTTTGCCAGAAGACTTTTGCTACAAGCTCCCTACGAATGTTGGCTTGCAAGAAGGCGCCGTTGTGGAGCCCCTCAGTGTTGCCGTACATCTCATTCGACAGGCGGTGCTGCAGCCAGGACAGTCGGTGGTGGTATTTGGCGCAGGACCCGTTGGTCTTTTGTGCTGTGCGGTGGCTCGAGCTTTTGGAGCTTCCAAAGTAATTGTCGTTGATGTACAGCCTAAGCGATTGGAATTTGCCCGTGCCTATGCGGCAACTGCTCATTTTCTCCCGGGCGTGGACACCTCTCCGGCGGATAACGCTGTTCGGCTTCGAGAAGAGAACGAACTCGAAATGGGCGCAGATGTTGTCATCGAGGCCTCCGGTGCAGAGTCATCGGTCTATACTGGTATCCATATATTGAGACCTGGTGGAACGTATGTTCAAGGAGGGATGGGAAAGGAGGACGTTAAGTTTCCAATCACGGCGGCATGCACGAAGGAGCTCAATATCCGAGGAAGTTTCCGATATTCCAGTGGCGATTACAAGCTCGCTATTGAGCTGATTGCTGCTGGGAAAATCAACGTCAAGGCACTGATCACACAAGTTTTCGAGTTTGAGGATGCACCGCGGGCGTTTGAGGAGGTGAAATCAGGGAAAGGGATTAAGACACTCATTGCAGGCCCAGGAGTGTGATTCGCTACAATTCTTCTTTTTATATGTGCTGCTGATGGTGGAATTGTTCCATAGCCGGCGCCGAGCGATCAAGACTGAGATGATTTGTATAGAGATTTGTATAGAAATTTAGATTTGGTGCTGGCAAGCTACCATTGAAAGAGCTTTGTATCGCGCTTGTGTCATCGGCCAACTACATAATGGAAGCCCTAATATACCAACCACATACCAGAGAGACTGTTTATCATTATGGCTCGAGATAGCGAACTGATCACTATCTCCTTCACTAGGCTAAACCTACACAAGATACGGTGGAGCAAGTAGATAAGATCCATTATGGAACAATGTCGCACTGTCATTCGTCTTTCCCCAGGCGCCCTACACTAGATAGCGAGGTGATTAGGCTAAATCATATCCATGCTTATCTATACAGGCCAACAAATGAGAAGGATGCCACTGGTGGGGCTTGCGAACCCTTTACAGCTAAAAATGCCGATCATGTCGAAATTAGATTTTTGAGGCTATGCAGGGAAAGCAAGATAGTAGATCGTATTCTAGATCATCTGAGCAATCTCCTCGAACCTGTCATATCTCGCAATCTAGCATGACGTGTTTCCAGGAAACATGACCATACAGCCACGCAAGCAATCGGACCTATCGCATGCACGTTAGACGTAATTATGTTACACCGCAACTGCCAATAAGCCTAGGAAGCAGCTCTTATCGTTCGCTTCAATATTTATCTCGATTGTCCCGAACAGTTGGTAGCGGGCAGTAACTCTAACATTTGGGTTTTGGGCGTCTCTTCCGGAGATAATGTGGTGAGCAGATCGCTATTCTTTTGGTCAGAGGGAAGTGATATCTCCTGGCGCATCCTGTCGACCATGCAGTAAAAACTGTAAGTCTCACCGCTGCGAGGGTTATAATATGACGAGATGGAGCTGCAATTCTTGAAATGGATGGAGAAACGACCATCGCTCGATCCTGCCTCTGCGACCCGACCGTGCACAGTCTGGCCTTATCGCAATGACTATTACTCTGGATATATCCTTCCCCGGTATGACACCATGGACCCCTGGACATCGCAAACACGGGCAGCTGCCCATCTTCGAAAGCGGTCGAGCCGTCCAAGGGACAGTTGTTGTGTCGCCGAAAAACCTGAGGACTCCAATATCTGGCATAGTGAGAGTAACCCTAGAAGGTAGATATCTACCATATAGCAGAGAAAGAGCGATAGCATGTTATGTGATTCTCGATCTGACTGGCTTTACGTACCATAGGAACATTATCTAATCATGTCGATCTGGCGGAGGAATCCTCGTCAATGCTATACCACACATTTGTTCATCAAAAGGCATGGCGTCTATTCAATACGGGATTGAATGACATCTATGGCTGACCAGCACCGAGGGCACTCGGCAAACTAGATTATCAACTCGAACGTGACCTATCCAGAGCAACAGTTTATCAGCAACGTAGATCAATGCTACCGCTTCCGATTTACGGTACCTAATAGCATAACAGACCCCGTGTCAAACAAATACGGTCAGGATATGCCCTCATCGCTCAATATCAATTTCTCGCCAGCTAGTCATCGGGCTGCGATCTTGTCCTCCAAGGGAACCTGCAGTATTGACTACCGAATACGCGCCCAACTTTTAGCTGAAGGGCACTGTGTGGTGGACACGAGTCGGCCGTTCACACTGTTGGCTTCACAGGAACGGCAACCTCCTATCTGTATCGAAGACTTCCCTGGAGAATACAAACTTTCTGCCTTGAAGACTCTTCGCAACCCATTACTTCGACCGACTGGGAGACTTCACGTCTATAGCTACGAGCCATACCCTCTTGAGTTTTCTCCGGAGAAAGAGGGCGCCGCGACATCAGTACGCTTGCGGCTTCGATATGAATCGCTGAAGAACAGCGACACCAAACGAAAGCCTCCGCCACGCCTGCATGGAATATTTCGCTCGAATCTGAAGGCCAGCACGTTTATCTCTATTCAACCCCAACGAAGATCACCAGCAATGAGTGATGCTTCCGCCTTTCCGTTCACCTTCGAAACGCGCAAGTCCTACCCGAGCCAGCTAAGGAAGCTTTGCTTTCCCCGTTGGACACCATTAGAAATGGGTTAGTATCTACTCCGGGAGCAGTTCGTTTGGGGTTTCTGTAGTTTACAGTCTGTTAAAGTATGGAGGTACTAACCGATACATAGGCACTGAAACCATCTGGGAAACCGAGGCAGAATTGATATTCAAGTGTCACAGTCTCCCATACCTTACACCATCATTTTCTTCCATGCTTGTTTCTAGAAGATATAGCCTGAAATTATATATGGTTATTTCCGGGCACGGCCACGCCGCGCTGAAGCTGGAGCTACCCATCCAGGTAGGCTACACGGGCAGGAGGTTCCTACCGTCGGAAGAAATCATGTATACGAGTGGCCCTGCAGAGGATATGCCGCCAACATATAGTCCATAGTATTTGTGGACACTCTTCTCACTTCTTGTTATCCACTTTACCTTTCCGATTAATGACATTAGTAACAGATTTAATATATTTATGTATACAAGACGAGCCAGATTTCACCAGATGATTCGCTATACATGCACGACAGGGATGGTGTTGAGTCATTCCCTGGCGTATGATGCGCTGTCTTTGCATTATGGATTGGGCGAACATCTTTCCTCTTCATGTTTCTTTCTCTACCCTTGTGGTATCTACAGACAATGTATGAATAACTTAATTGTTGTAGGTCTATCATTTCACTTCTATTAGCCGCTCGATCAGCCGCTCGGTGGTCCAGGAACCCAAAAGAATACAGATTGTCAATAGTTTAACAAGTCCATCAGCAAAGCCTTCTCCAACTGAATCATAAACTACTAAAATTCTGCCTGGGCAGCATTCTGACTGACCCACCAGGCCAATGAAGGTCGAGATTGCGGTCAGTCTTGCTTGGCGTCATCCCCACCTCGGGAGGCAAGAAATGAAAATGCGGGTCCTTTGACGATATCATTTTGCTCAGAAGTTGGCAGGTGTTTTTGTGAAGCTCTTTGGATTGTTTAGATAGACTCATTTTCCTCTGTTAGCTTTCTGCTAATTTTGCGCTCTAGAGCTGATCTGTATAATAACCTGTGAAAGTATTATCACCTGCTTCTGTCGCCCTGCTATTAAGGGCTGCAAGAGGCACGGGATCTCGCGAAAACTTTTCCGACTTCATTCTGAATCTTTTATCCCGACGCCAGGACCCCAGGCATGTTGAGGCCAGCCACCAATAGTTCTCTTACTTTCCTGACGATCTGAGTTTTAGTTCAACAGCCTTTTTGCCGTGACCAACTAAAGCGCGCCTCCACCTGTCGTTATTCTGGCTCATGCGGCAAAAAGAAAAGGATGCTCCCGAGGGTTAAAAAAAGGAAAAACTCTCCTACTAGTCATATAGAAGTCTTACACCTCACCAACTGCGCTTGTTTATTTTTCTAATAGTAATAATTGTTGATTTGCCTTTCGAGTGGGAGTATTTTTGACCATCCGCTTCCCCAACCGGAACTCCCTCTCCGACCTATAATCTCCAGCCTTTTTAATACCGAGTGGAGTCTTTATAAGAACATCGCCATTGTTCACTCATCCAAGCCCTGAGGCATCGCCTTCACGCTGCACAACGGTCTCGGTGGCCGGAGCAAAATGGGCGATCCAAGCACTTCACAAGACCCCGAGCGCTTGTCGCGACACGCCACTAGTCGGTCTGCCGCAACGTCGGCCACGAAATCAAGATGGTGGCGCATACATTTCTTCCGCGGCATGATCCACGATATCAAGAGGAGAGCTCCGTTCTTCATAAGCGATTGGACCGACGCATGGGACTATCGAGTGGTTCCGGCGACGGTTTATATGTTCTTCGCTAAGTAGGTCCTTTGACAACGAACTCTTTAATGACTTCATTAGCGCACCGATGTTTTGATGGAGGCTGCATATTGGATACAGTGCTAATAATGTCGTAGCATCCTGCCCGCCCTGGCCTTCTCGCTGGATATGTTTGAGAAAACTCACCAGAACTATGGCGTGAACGAAGTCCTACTTGCATCAGTTCTTGGAGCAGTTGTCTTCTCATTGTTCGCTGCACAGCCGCTTGTCATTGTCGGTGTTACTGGTCAGTGCCCTTCCTATTGTGCATATAGGCCAATTTCGTATCGCTCTAGAATATTGTGAACTTGCCGACTAACTATGTAGATAGGTCCGATCACGGTCTTCAACTACACGGTCTATGATATCATAGCACCGCGAGGCACCAATTACTTGGGCTTCATGGCATGGATAGGAATGTAAGTGCAGCTCTGGCCTTCGAGTAAAGATGACTCGCTGAAACCGTTTGTTCTTTCGTCGCGCTACAGATGGTCCCTGATTATGCACTGGATTATCGCCATCACCAACATGTGCAATGGGTTGACATACGTCACCCGTTTCTCATGCGACATTTTCGGGTTCTATGTAGCCTTTGTCTACCTCCAGAAGGGGATCCAAGTTCTCACGCGACAATGGGCATCAGATGGGGAGACATCCGCATATCTCAGCATCATGGTCGCATTGCTAGTTCTCATGAGTGGCTGGGTCTGCGGCGAAATCGGCAAAAGCAGCCTCTTCCATCGTTGGGTTCGAAAGTTCATCGAAGATTACGGCACCGTACTGACCATTGTCTTCTTCACGGGTTTTGTTCACTTCGGACATATGCGTGATGTGAGCGTCTCGACTCTCCCGATCAGTAAATCCTTCTTCCCTACGGCGGACCGTGGCTGGCTGGTGCGCTTCTGGGATCTTAGTGTTGGTGATATCTTCCTCGCTATCCCGTTCGCATTGCTTTTGACCATCCTGTTTTACTTTGACCACAATGGTAAGCGTCTTCGATTTTATGTTACTCTTCATCCTGGCAACACTCGTGCTAACCATGTGTCCCCGGATACCAGTCTCCTCGCTCATCGCACAAGGCAGCGAATTTCCCCTGCGGAAACCCGCTGGCTTCCACTGGGACATGTTCCTCCTCGGAATCACAACAGGAGTAGCAGGAATCCTAGGCCTCCCAGCCCCGAATGGGCTGATCCCCCAAGCACCCTTCCACACAGCCTCACTCTGCGTAACCCGACACGTAGCGGATGAGAACGAAGAAAACAAAGGCAAAGTGGTCCGAGTCATAGACCACGTCGTCGAGCAGCGCTTCAGCAATCTAGCTCAGGGAATAATGACGCTAGGCACCATGTCTGGGCCACTACTCATCGTCATCCATCTGATCCCCCAGGGCGTCTTAGCCGGACTCTTCTTCGTCATGGGTGTCCAAGCACTCGAGGGAAATGGTATTACCCAGAAGCTGATTTTCCTGGCCCAAGAACACGGGCTCACTGCTTCGTCGCATCCTCTGAAGCGTCTGGAACGACGCTGGTCCATCTGGTTGTTTGTCATTATTGAGCTTATTGGCTTTGGTGCCACCTTTGCTATCACCCAGACTATTGCTGCTATTGGCTTTCCGGTTATTATCCTGTTGCTTATTCCGGTTCGGGCGTTCTTGTTCCCTTGGCTTTTCACTGCGGAGGAACTGAGTGCCCTGGACGCTCCGACGGCTAGTCCATTTACTATGGAAAGTGTCGGAGGTGTGCATGGCTACGATGAGGAATTACCTACTGCGTATGATCATCCGGACATGACGGATGATAAAGGTCCCACCGGAGGCACCGACAACAGTAGTAGTGGAAGACCGAGAAATTCATCCCAGGCGCTAGGCGAAAGCGACCTCGAACGAGGCGACTTTCTTGAGCTACAGGATGAGTCCGCCGCTACTCGAAGACGAAAGAACGACTCGTCTATCTAAAACCATGAGAAGCATCGATTTTAAAAGCAATACTACCCCTATCCGCACGGAATACACTAGATAGCTTTTCCGGGCCAGGCATATAGAAAATCCTACGCGATCTTGACTGATCGTCATCTGTTCAGAGATAATGCATATACTTAATAGATTTTGCCTATTTCTTTATCAACCTCGGTTCAAGTGATTTCAGTAACCCCTTTTTGGGGTCCACGCTAGATCTGATGCCATGATCCACTAAGATTGCTTAGCAATGCTAGTCACTTATATACGGACATTATACCTAATAGAGAAGGGTTCATGCATAGAAGGGCCGTAGTTTAACCTTATCGCACCTGTGGCTTCGACGCCAGAGCTTATACGGTAACCACAGCCGTTCTAGTTGGTTATGATAACGATCTCATATTTGGGATCCGTCGACTGGCTTAAGACGCCGGAGATCCGTGGCCAAAGGACGTGCTTGTTGTGCAGTGTTTTTATCCGTCTCCACGTTAACTCGTCCTGTACGAATGTCTACGACATAGTATAGACACAGAATCGAAGACCTGCTGAATTCCAGCAAGACATATTCATTAATTCTCATAGAGTATTAGAAAGTAACCTTTTTATCACGAGGTATCAGAGAACGATCACAACCGTCTATCAGTCTATGTAAAATACATGAAAACCAACGCCAGAACGCAATTACTAACTAAGACCGACACATACGGCCGGACTCGGAAACAGTCCAGGCATCACTGCCCACACCCTTGAGGACGTAGAAGAAGTTATGAGGATCCCACTTCGACTTAACCGAGAGCAAGGGCGAGTAGTTGCTGCCGAAGAAAGTCTCCTTCCAGTTGGGCTGGCGGAAGTTACCCTCGTTCTGGTAGCACCCGCTTCCCGGGGTGACAGCCTCGAGCTGAGGCACGTACTCGTTCGTGATCTTGTATTGGTCGGCGACCATCTGGGACCAGGGGGCGGTTTCGTTCCAGTTTGTGCCGATTTGCATGGTCACTGCGGCGTTGCGCAGGGCCGGGAAGATGGCGTTGGAGACGTTGCCGGGTTGGGAGACGTTCATACCGACTCCGACGGCGACGACGCCGTGGCTGGTTAGGTTGCGGAGCACGGAGGCCATGCCGGTGGGGTTGTTCTCGAGGACGTTACGAGGGATCAGACGGCCGCCGTATTGGTAGGTGGCGACTGCGAGGTTGCCGTAGGGCAGAGGACCCATGTACTTGTTGTAGTGGTCGTAGTAGGAGTCGTACTCGGTGTAGGAGACCTTGTAGGCGATGCCGAGGTCCGTGAGGACTGTGGTGAAGGGAGCCAGAATGGCCTTGACGTCGTCGGTGGTCTTGTTGTATGCGGTTAGGGGGTTGATGGCAAAGACGCCCGAAACCATCTGGTAGATAACCGTCACGCCCTGATCGGTCATCGCGGGTAGAAGGGTGTGGAACTTCGTGACGGCCTCCCAGAAGGCCTCGGTGGTGTTGGCAGTGGCCGCGAACTGGAGGCCAGCGCCGGAGATCTTGGCGTCAGGGTGCGCCTTGACGGTGACGGACATGACCACACCGTAGTTACCAGCACCACCGCCGCTCAGGGCCCAGTAAAGATCAGAGTTCTGGCAGCGAGAGGCAGTGACCAGCTGGCCGTCGGCGGTGACAACTTCGAAGGCCAAGGTGTTGTCTGCTCCCAGGCCGAACTTGGTGCTCAGGGCAGAGTGACCACCGCCCTGAATATAGCCACCAGCGAGGCCGACAGTCGGGCACTCGCCAGTCACAACCGCCAGTCCCTTCGCATGGGCTGCGTTGAGGATCTGGTATCCCATGACACCGGCGGAAACCTTGAATGCGGGGCCCTGGTAGTAGGAATCCGACCAATCCTTATATTCAATGTCATTCAGATGGTGCGTCCACACGGAGAGGGCGCCAGCGCCGGTCGAACGGCCCATATAGCTGGAGGAATCTTGTCAGCCTTGTCGGGAAATACCCAATTCTGCAGAGAACTCACTCATGACCAGTGTTCTTGATAACGAAACGAATGTTGTTGTCCTTGGCAAAGTTGATGGCGGCGATGACATCGTCGCTGGACGAGACGTTGACTGCGTAGCTGACAAAGTTGCCCAACAGACACGGCCGCGACTCCGCAGTGAAGGGGTCGCAACTCTGGTTGGCAAAGTAGGTCTGCATGATCGAGGACGACGACTCGAGACTATTCGATGACTACCGTTAGTATCCTCTCCTTACCGGGTCGCAGGCCATAATTGGCAATGATCAAGCAAGAATAACTGGTAGCACATACTGAGGCAGTGGGGTAGTCCAGTTGGACTTCAACGCCGCACAAGCAGCGGCATCGTAGGTGGGATCATGGCAGGGGCTTCCAATGGGCACGGTTGCGACCAAACGACCACCGACCGTGGAGTTGAGCGATTCCCAGGATGACGTGGAGGGCCAGCAGCTATCTCCAGGGAGGCAGTAGCAGTTCGAATCATCAGCAAAGGCTGTTGAAGTGAGAGCCGCGGTGGCGGCGGCCAACATCCAGGAGCCCTTCATGATGTCGCGGGGAGAGCGAAGAACGATGAGGAAAGGAAGGCTTTACGACGAATACAAGAATCTCACGGTCGCAACGGCTCGGAAAAGGGTGAATTTATATTGCATATTAATTTGGCGCTTTTGCACTACACCGAGGCACCAGGGGAGGCATCTTCATCTATCGTCCGTGGCGGAGGCATCTTAGACAGGAACCTCGAGCAGCGTCCGGAGATGTTTCCCCAAGAGCGTCTAGTCTGGGCGGAGGAACCGAAGAGTCGAGGACAGGGTGGATATGGATCACGATTTCCCGGCGACATCCGGGCAGTGCATCAGATATATCGCTCGGAGCATTGTCCGTCCTCAGTTACGTCCGTCCCCAGATCGATCCGCACTCACATTAAGCCAGGCACGACATCTGATCCCAGGGGAACTTATATACATACCTTCTGGTGGCCGACATTGCCGTGGAAAGTGCCCCGAGACGCCGAGGATGTTCTCCAACCAATATTCCATCTCTTCATCCCTTTTTTCTCAAGCTGAAGCCCTAAAATCTTTCCGGATCTGGACCGAAAAACTCTGTTTCTGCCTAGAGCGGTGTGGGTCTTGGACCAATCAGTCTGTTCATCTGTTGGTCTGTTCATCTGCCACAAAAGTCCAGTCTTCCAATTATTGGCACGACGATGGAGAACAAGCCTTTCCTCGTGTATTTGCCGGACTGGGCATAGATTCTGTGGTCCCGGCTCCTTTGGTGGCTTGCTTTTTAATTTTTTTTTTGTTTTTTTAATTTTTTTTTTTCTTTTTTTTTTTTTACAGGTAGTCAGGGCACACCGATGTAACCCACCTTAATCTGAAAACTCGTATACGCCGAACGGCGCAAGGGTTTGGAACAATCGGCGGACCCTGGAAGGAATGGGTCATTTCCGTTAATCCGGTGGCAAGCCTCTGTCATGTAGTCCAAATATGAGTGTCGTCCAACAGTTTGATCTACAATTTCAGGTTCTCTGATCGACTAGATTGACCTTGACATGAACTTATGGCCGACGCTTGTAGATTCCACCGTCGCCGGATTTGTATAAAACGGCTGCAGCTCACGGCGCAACGGCCAGGGCGTGCATCATGCTCAGTGGAACCTCTTTCGTACTATTAAGGCCCGTCCGATGGTTGGTGGTCGGTATTTTTTTAAGTTCAATAAAGACCCACACCAATATTTGGTTCTTGAGAGACACACCCAAACCTCAGCTTGCAATACCGAACCCTATAGTCAAGAGTAAGCCAAGAGAGCCCCCAATTTCGTTCAAATCAGCCACAACCGGGTACCTGGCTGGATATGGAGCCGATGCCGAGAGCACTATTTGTCAAAAATTCTTCTTTCGAATCACAAGCAATACCGGATCCTTAGAAGATTCGGGGATAACCTTGGTTTCCTGCTCGCTTATCCTTCGATCCAGTCGGAAAGTCAAGGCAGGTCGTGCCCGGATTGAGATCTCTTGTTCAAACTCTAAAATGTCATAACCAGTTATATGTACCACTCCAGCTACCTGGCAAGGCCAGGTCCAGTATGATTGACACTGCTAGGCCTCCACCATGTCTTCCTTGAATAGGCCCTGTCAATAAGTACACCACCTGTAACTCTCCTTCACCGTCCAGGTCCTGTTCAGGGCGCAAAGTCATGGGTGCAAGTGAACCCAATGGCGGCCCAGCCCTCCAGAAGGGAATCTGGGTCGCAGTGGCCCTTGCGGCGTTGATTGTCATTCTCAGGGTCTTCGCTAAATTGAAGATCGGCCAATTCCGCGTGGATGACATTTTAATGATCCTTGCTATGGTATGTGCCCTTTCCCACTTCTATACTGATTATCTATCTATTCTGCCCCTGTTGGCCTCTCCCATATATTTATACAGTATTACGTCAACTGACTCCTCTAGCTTCTGGCTATCGTAGCAACCGTATTCTTGACCTTGTCGGTTAACCATGGCTTTGGCAAGAACCTGGAGACCCTGCCCCTCGAGGATATGGAAGCCGTGTTGAAAAACATCGCCATCGAGATTCCGATTGTCACTATGAGCACTACAATTGCCCGGTGCTCCTTTATCATATACCTTCTCGCTATTCTCGGCTCCAACAAAACGTACAAATTCGCATTATGGGTTATCATGATCTGGCAGCTCTCCGGCAACATCGTCTCCGCTGTCCTCCCTCTGAGCATCTGTCGTAATGTTAATATTCTCTGGGATCCAACCGTGAAGACGACCTGCGGTGATAGTAATGCAGTCATCAAATTTGCCTATTACTCTAACAGTACGTCTCCTCGCCATTTGACACTCTCGAGATTGTGACTAATTGCGCATTAGCTGTCAACTCAGCTACCGACTTGTTTCTGGCCGTGTTCCCCATCCCCATCTTTTGGAACCTTAACCTGAAAACGCGCGTCAAGCTCGGCTTGATCGTTCTGCTCAGTTTGGGTCTGGTGTAAGTTCACTGACACTCCAAGACTGGAAACCGCACACCCACTAATCGATATCCCAGGGCCATGGTAGCATCTATCGTGAAAACAACAAAACTAAACCAACTCCCCAGCATCACGAATCTCGGTGCCTCCGGCGGCATTGAGCTCATCCGCTGGGGCTACGTGGAAAACGCCGTGATCATCATCACCTCGTCGATCCCTTGCATCCGGCCGCTCGTCATGTCCTCCGTCAAGAAATTCTCCAGCCACAGCTTCTCCCGTTCATATGAATTGCGCAGCCCCTTCACCGGGAATCGTCGCACAGGTGAGAATGATACCGCTCAGTCGCGCCGCAAACTAGCGACGACGAATAATGATGCCGAAACTTGTAGTATTGAGCGCATCCTGAACCCTTATTCGCACAATACGGTTATCGGTAGCCATCAGACTTCGTCGAATCGGTCGGATCGGGGGATTACGAAACAGGTTGAGATGTCGGTTTATTCGAGTGATGATCCTGCGAGGAGTGTTTGAGTATTGGGATCTACTACGTCTTGGTTTTGTTTATATTTGTAGAATCAGTTATGATTATACGATGTACACCTTGATATGAACTAGTAAATAGAACTATTCAATAATATTTACAACTACTGGGTGTACACTTGTACACTCTGTTCAAGGTCGTTTTGGAATGATATGAGCAGACTGTTGTTAGACTACTTAAATATGCGTGATATAGAAGCGAAATATGAAGCCACTAGAAGACCAAAGAAGAAAAGAGATTACATTGTCGATTGGTCCTTACTAAAAATCCTTGTGGATGGGAGGTTCATGTTTGATGGAGGGTACATAACTAGGTTTAACCTAAGTGCAGGACCACGCAACGAGAGAAGGGACAGCAGGTAATTACCAAGAACAACAAGACATGTGTAAAGGTATAATCAATAACGTTATCTTTTTTCATCTCTTTTCTCTTTTCTTGTAAAAGTCAAACAAAGGAGATTGGGCGATAGCCATTGATAGTCTTCGCATGCTGGATATGTTGAATACCAAGCAAGAATATAGTTACTTCCCACAACACCATTCACATTTTGAGAAGATAATCCTGCGTATACAGCAAGGGATCAGATTTGTCTCTCAGGATAGCAGCTATACGGCTAATTCATGACCTCACTGCAGGTGAGCACTGCTATAACCCGTCTTCTTCGTGGGGACAGGACCAGCTCGCACAGTGTAATCTCTGAGCCAACAGGGTCCCTTTTTGTCTGCAGGTTGAGTGGTTATCCAAATGGCACGTTTGCATCTCTGTGTATCAGTACAAGCCTGAACACATTCTTTCGGGGTCTTGTCGCCGAATCTAGCGACATCGTCTGAAGTCCAACCCTCGTCGTCGACTAGTGATACTCCAATTAGAACGCACCACCCTAGATAGGCTTGAAAGGATCGAGCTACTTACGCAAACCGCAGTAAACCTTGTAATCAGTTCCTCGGTCATAGATATGGTCTTGATCGTATTCCGGGCACTTGAAGTCTTCCTTTTCACTTTTCCCATGGCAAGTTTCCAATTGGTGCTTCAAGTCGTGAAGTTGGACTTGCAAATGGCCAATTTGGGCCTGTTCATGCTTGCACTCATTATCTTCCTCTGGGAAAAGAGGGTCTTCCTTTGTTCGGTGGGTCATGAAAACGACGTTCGACTCAGGGATGAGGGGGTCTCCCAGACTGTGGTAAAGGACGCAGGATTTGGCTGTGTTCGCATTTCGACCAGCTGTGGTCTCTTTACCAGCCCATAAATTGGCTTCGCAGTTAGGGCTGTTGCTGCATATGATGGCGCATTCATCTGGACTCGCAGCGGATATGACAGTTCGGTCTCTGCTGATTGGCCGCTGGTCGCAGTGGTATGTGACGAAGACATAGGAGTTGATCCCTTTCTCCTGTCCGTCGTGCTCGGGGCAGACGTTATTGTAATGTGCTCTTGCTGTGCTAGATGATTCACCAACGGTGAGGCTGGCAAACAGCGAGATAAAGGGCACAAGTGCTTGCAAATGCATGTCGGAGGTTCGAAGTTCAGGTACGGACGGGAGTAGCTTTCAACAGATGGAACACCTTCGAATTAACAGGGTGTAGAATGGTGTTCAGGTGTTGAGTGGGGTATTGATCGAAGGATGGGGGCGTGTATTTATACATTTGGTATGTTTCTAGAGGTTACTTCTAAAGATACATGTCGTAGATGAGTTGGGAAGATCATTCCAAATTCCTGGCTTCCATGGTGCACCAGCTAAGGGACGTATCCGTCTCATAGGTAGCCCCAGGGTATTCAGCCAGCCTACTTCTAACACGGCGTCTTCCAGCTGAACCCTTTTAGTACGGCGTTTTGACAGATCTGTCGAGTATTTCATGAAGCTACGAATGGGAATTCTTGCTATACGCCCCAATATGTATATTGATGACGTAAAAGTTCACTTGGTCAAACGGAGATCTCGTAAATGTGGCTTGTCATGGGCATTTATTTCATCAGGGTGGGCAAAGCTCAATGCAGTACTGGGTGAATATTTCCCAGAATCCTCGTGCGGCGGAAGCCATAACACAGCGTTCTACTGGGGATGCAGGTTAGGTAATGCCGGCTCCGAATGATAATGTAGGAACTCACCCGAACGAACTGTCCTCTTCAAAGGGCTGGGTGGTGATGCATCCAGAACCCTTGTAATAGATGTGTCACGTCGGACATTTCGATTGGCCAGGAACCAGTGGAGGTATTTCAATAGCAACTAGGAACCTGCATGTACGGCTGATAGTATAGGCTATGTCTACCATTTGCAGATCCATACATCAGAAGCTTGAGCAAGGTACTGTTTCTATCTTGAAATCCATATTAGCCGTCCACAGAAGAATTGAACAATAGAATATTATAATTTGAAGGGATCTTAGATCGAGCCTGGCCCAGAAGGAGGGAAGAAAGAAGAAAAGAAATATGACAAAGTCATATTTTCTTCAGGCTTTTCAATAAGTCCATGCATGCCGAGACTGTGGCTTGACGTAAGAGATCCTTCATTGGCTCCTTCAACGCCTCAGCCCAGATGAGTGAATGCCTATTGCAGGAGCAGCATCGATCACTATGGTTGGCTGAGGAGCTCTTGCTATGAGGTAGGAAGTCCATGTTTTCTTAGTGTTGCAACACAAGTTGTTTCGATTGTTAGAGAGACCGGCGTGTCCGATTAGTCGACTGGAATACTAGAAGAGGGAGAAACAGCAAATACACACAGCTTGAGGGACCCTTCGTCAGCATTGCTTGCATTGTTAGAGTATACAGCCTGTTGTGGCAGACATTGCCGTCAAGAAATCGAGATCGACTCAGACATAGGTCAACCGGAGGAAGATCCTATTACTATCCAGATTTATTGAAGAGTTAGATTTTCAAAGTAACACTGCAAAGGTAGCAGATAGAGGAGTTCAGAAACTATACATAAAAGGATCTACAACAGAAGGAGCAAGGACTGGATGACTGGATTTCTTCCAAGCTATTTTCGTGACTTAGAAGCTGTCTACCAGTATCTTCAAACCCTTATCGTCAGCAGACAGGTAACTTCATGAAGTGCCTCAAGTGATCCACTTGAGAATATAACGTAACTCTTAGAGATTCTTCTCCGCTTAGCCATCGTTAAAGAGCTCGCCCCTAATAGGATTTATTCATGGCAAGATCGAGTAGTCATCCAATACGCCCATTGGAGAGACCAGCCACCTAGAGGTCCCGGTGCGTCCAATGACTTTGATCCAGGTTAAAATGGTCATTTTACTATGTTCAGAGACAACCTCTTCTGCTCGTACTTTTGCTGCCTCCTGGATTACCTTTTCTTTTCTTTTTCTCAGCTAGCGTGCGGTAGCTCTCCGCGATTAAACGTGGTAAATGCCAGAATATGACACAGCAATTTGGGGAGTTTTAGTGATGACCAGTGGGAATGTGGATCTAGTCGAGTTCATAATGATAGCTCTGCATTCAACTAATACTATAGGGTATGGCGCACTTGCTTTTAAGGCGTGGGTCGATGTCTACATAGACTGCCGCAAAAGCTATGCAGAAGCTTCTGTGAGTACGTCAGACCAGGTCAAGGCATTTCTATAACATTAAGAAACTAATCAGTGATAACAGGATTGAATATTGAATCATTTAGTTTGCGCCCTTTCCGCATGGCCACGTCATGGAGTAGAGAAAAGAAGTGAACGACCAAAGGACGCAAGCCATGCCAAGAGAAGATGGACATGATCCAGACTGGCCTACATGGATCTAGCTTTCCGCGATGTCCGGTTGGTGAAAGAGTTGGCCCTAATGCATGACTTCAAACTTGCGCACCGTGAATAACAGTTAGCGAATGAACGTGCAACAAGACGCTGTCTGCTGCAGCTCTTGGCATGCCTTACACGTAGAATACCCGCGCCATAAACCAACGTGTGGCATATGCGTTCAAAGCGCGCCGCCTTCAAGGTACTATCTCGGTAGACACCACTTTTGCTGGCTCCAAAAGGGAGGATCTAAACCTGCAAATGGGATTTATGATACATGTGTGCGTTTATGTCGTGACTGGAGCAGGTCCAGCAAGTTCAAGTTCGAAACGGTTATCTCACGAGCTGATGGCCTAGTGTACAGCACAGTTTCGATTTATAATGGTAATGCACCTCGTCAAACCCATTGCAGTCTGTGCTGTAAATACGCATGGATGGGGATGCCACTGGTTCCTGAAATTTCCACTTGATCTCTCCACCTCACACACATCAGCCAGCCATGCGGGTTTTGCCATCGCGCACCCAGCAAATGATAATGTCTCCAAATGCCCAATTCACCACTCTAATGACGGGATAAACCCCAGAGATGTGTACAACACACACGTGCATAGCTAGTACTATGGAGAAACGCATCGCATCACCTCATGAGGGGCAGTATCGGCGGGGTCGAAGTGAGATCTTCAGAACCTCTTCTTCCTTCGGAACTTGGGAGGGTATCTGAATAGGCATCGTATTTCGCTCGGCCTCTTGCTTCGCCCTCCTCCCGAGGTTTAATACATCTCACAGGATGGCATTGCCTTCCAGCCAACACTTGTATTCCCCGCACCCTGGACATTTCTCAAGCACATCATCTTGGTTGCTATTGGCCTCATATGGTGCTCCCGTTGTCTTTGTAGTTGGATGTCACGTTCACAAAGTCGCTCCTTCAAAGATATAAAGCCCAGCCTAATCATCTGCTCAGCCTGAACGAAGCATCCGTTTCTTTCTACCCAAAAGCATAGTACATCATACAGTCAACTCCACCTCACAGAATGAGCTCTCTTCTCAACACTGCGCTGGCTGCTGTCACAACCAATGGCAAAGACGGCTTCCTTTATTATCAGAACGGGCAGGATATCCTCGAAGCCCACTCTGAGTCAGGCTCAAGCTGGACGGCGAAGGCTTCGACGGTTACTAGCAACGCTGCCTCCGGTGGCTCACCCCTGACCGCATACTATGTTGAGCACGATGCGGATTTCCAAAACAAGTCGACCGTATGTATAAGCACCACAGTTCAAGGGGTAACCAGGGAGCGGTGTCGTCAACTGACCTTTGAGCATAGATCCATGTCGTGTATCTTGACGGTAGCGCCAAAGTTGCCGACAGAGTCAAGGTCCTTTCTCAGGGATCCTGGGAGGATGGGAAGGTCGATGGAATTTCGACAAACCCTGCGTCTGTCTCCCGGATCACTGGTGGAGCCTTCAACGGCTCTGGATGGAATCCGGACGGATCCCAATGGGTTTACTTCAACACGTCAGGCCTCCCATTTACGCCACCTCTTTGAATACTGCTGACATCCAAACAGACCGAGTGGTAATCAGCTACAAATTACCGAGATTCGCCGTACCCCGAAGAGTCCGTGGAAGACCGAAACAGTGTTACCTGAGAAAACTCTGGCGCTCCCAGGAACCGATCTGGCAAGTAGTATCGTCAAGGGGACCATCGACTTGTATTACCAGGATCATCAAGAAAACGTCAATCACTGGGTCAGTCAGGACAGCCAGTGGCATGGTAAGCCTGCCCTTCATGCAAACATATCAATATCGAAGATAGCTGACCAACAATCCCTGTCCAGACGAGAAAGTTCTTATCCCAGCAAGTGAAGTAGAAAATAGCTCTCCCCTTGCTACGGTGAATAATGGCAAGAAACATGTATTTTATGCCTCGAGGAGCAGCCCTCGCAAAATCAAGGACAATATTGATGGGAATAGCGTTGAGGTTGCACCGTTTTATCCCGGCACATACTTGACTGCTGTTTCTGTCAATGGTAAAGTGACTCTGTTCTACAAGAGCCTGAACCCTGTCGGTGCCATTGCAGCGAAAATTTATGATGGCAGCTCGTGGAAGGATGGAGGGATTGTCGTCCCTGCTTGAGACAAACCCAGAAAGCAAGATGGAACGTCAACTGGGCCATCGGAACGTTGCAGTGTTCGACTGCAGACTTGAGGGATCATTTCAATTTTGAACAGAAGCTAAGTGCCAAGAAGTCTATGTTGAAATAGTTTATTCTCGTCGACCAGACGCCCAACCTTTGCCTCCTGAAGATACTCCTTGTTAGCCTTATCTAGCGTGTAACTGCTTCACGAGCACTGGTAACTTCACTATCTTTGTATAATGCAATAGGAAGTAGGATTCTTTCCACTTGCTCAGTTGGACTTTTGGAATTCTGTTGTGTTTTGGAGGCATGATGGATTATTTTGATGGAGTTCTTTCCCGATTTGTCTACCACAATTAAACCAGGTTTTCAACCGTAGCTCGCTTACGGGATACACGAACTAGAACGCTGATCTTATGTAGATCACAGATTGCTCCGGGGATTTCGCGGTAGCTGTCGGCCCATTTTCACGAAGGCTGAAGTTCAGCCGCACCACCAAAATAATGATGATCAGTGATCATCGTGGCTTGGCCAATAATAATTACAGAAGTAGGGTGGGTGCCTAAAGATCGTGGGTGGAGCTGTCGGAACCACTGTGGCAAAGGGTTCATTTACAGTGTGCATGGTATCTTTTCTACGCAGTATACTTCGTCTATTGTATAGCTGGCAGATTTCGGAGAAGGAAAAGCTATACGAACACATCCACAGGGATCAGCACCATCTCTTCACACCCTATCTCAGCACCTACATTGCAGCTTTCGATATCCTGCCTTTTTCAAGGTTCCTATACTCTATTTCGGATGTAGTTGGTAACTAGCTATCTCTCTCACACCTGATCTCAGCTGTTGGTACACAAATGTGGCAGTCATCGTAGTCGAATGATAATAACTTCATGAAAGTACTAAGCCCCCGATATCCTTGTGCCGGAGCAGATCGACTCACCACCCGCGGACCATTTACTGATCCACATTAGACTAAGTTCAATAGTGTGCCGAGTGGACAGCTCTTTGCAGCCCTCGATCGAGTATTATCCGTAAATTCTTTCGCCCTTTGTACGTACACCGCATGTTATTCCTGCAGGTCAGTTAAAGAAATTCGGAAAGAGATTTACATAAAGATATTCAAGTCTACCCTCTGACCCACTTGAATAGGTTCAATAGTAGGCACACAATTCAAACTGAGCATCGAGGAGGTCTAGGAAGTCATTTGCACTCTCGCAACTATATAGAGGAGCCGATGACCCCAATCTCACCCTTGTCTCCCACATCCAGTCTCACATCCATCTTTCCAACATGCGTCTTTCATTGACCCTCCTCCCTTTCATTTTCGGCTCCCTCTCACTGGCAAGGGAGGTGCAGCAATGTGAACAGTTCATCAAAGACGAAGGTTATGGCAGTGCAAGTTATAGCAGTCCGAGCTGTGTACCTGCTACACAAGATATAATTCAACTTGCTTTTCGGGAAATTGGACAGGCGTGCAATGTCACTATCCCTCGCAGTGCAGTCACGGATATCCTGGAGTATAGACATCTCTGGAATGATTATGCTATCTCATTTGTAGGTGCTCTGTCTGTCGTGGAACTCCAAAAATCATGCTTGACGACTGACCATATATGTACCTAAAAAAAGCAACCGCCAGTTTCGAACAGTTCACAGGCTCGTAGTGATTGTCCTTTCGTGAAGAGTGCCCGGCAGGGGTGTCAGTTTCAAGGTTCTTATACTGAGGTTGGCCCATCCCTCAGGTGTGTGAAGTGTGTAAGTAATTATCCTCTGTTTCACGTCGTGCGAGTATAATCTGACAGCGGGCGCTACTACTAGACTAAGGACTATGCTCCGAAGGCCAGCAACACATGTACCAAGGAATGATGATAGATGGAGGGGTCAAGTTGTTATGGCAAACGCCTGAGAGGAAATTACCACGGATAGGAGGAAGGGATAGTTAAGGACGCTCATTCATGTACTTAATCTGAATGATTCACGACCAATCCAAATGGTTACTGCGATGGTAACTTTATTACCAGCTCAGTTCATTCACACCATGCTATCTATTGAGGACACGCACTCAGTAGGCCTTGCAGCTTCAAAGAATGGCCTGCATATACGCCGACCGACCGAGAACCGACCCAAATTCTCCTCGTTTGAGCATCTGGGCCAATGAAGTTGAGTAAAAACGCCGATCTTCGACGATAGTTCGGTAGCAGTCTCCACTCCTCTCGGCAGAACCGCTGCAGCCCACCTCGTTTTCCCCTGCGCCGACCTGTCACTTGCACAATGAACTTGTACGAGCAAAATCTAGAAGAGGCCCACGGAAATATAAAAATGGACCTTCTGCACATACCACCGAAGGAACGAAAGTCGCGGACCAGCCGTCCTAAGGTGCGCACTGGCTGTGTGACCTGCAAGTAAGATCGCCCAACGACGCGGAAAAATCCGGTTTAGGATATCGCCCCGGCTGCCCCTGACCTGGAAGCATGTTGAAAGCGGTTGATAGCATAGGTATTTTAGTACTAACTCCCAGCTTGATAGGGCTCGGCGTAAGAAATGTGACGAAGCTCGCCCGCATTGTCGCACCTGTGCCAGCGCAGGACGCGAGTGCGGCGGCTATGAGGAGACCATCGATCGACGGACTCGAGCCTGGAAAACTACAAATGCCACCGTCGACGTCCCTTGCAAGATAAAAATCGAAGTTCAGAAGAACCAACTCACTGAGGCGAAGGACTGCGGTGCCTGGATTTCCCGCCTTCTAGTCGATCCGAGCCAGGCCGATCTGTCGTTGTCCGAGCGTTGGTATCTGGGTCTCTTTCGCACCAGCACGGCTTCGCAATGCTCAGGCTACTTTCCACTCGAATTTTGGCGTCGAATGGTTCATCAATTTAGCGAGGCGGAGCCGGCTGTCCGTCATGCGATCATTGCCATCAGTGCTCTCCATCGAAGTTTTGGCACAACACAGTCTGCACAGAAATCGGGCAAACAGAATGATCCTCACTTGTTCCCCCTTCAACAATGTAACAAGGCCATTGTTTGTTTACAGCAAAGGCTGCAAAGTGCCAGCTGTCGGCAGGATTCTCACGTCCTTATCACCTTGGTCACTTGCGTTCTTTTCGTCTCTTTTGCATTCCTCCAAGGCGACACCGATGCAGCCAGTTGTCATCTACGGCATGGCACCCGTCTCCTCCAGGAGACATACTTAAGTAATACTAAGAAGAGGCTGGACTATGGGCCAGCGTTGACGGATGTATTCTACCATTTAGAGCTGCACTGGGCGAGTCTCCGGGAGCCTGAGGCAGCTACCTTGAACCATGAGCACTCCATCGTTCATTCTATGGTTCTCGGCAACCCGGTTTGGCGCAAGCCTGTACATTCCCTCGAGGACGCATGTAATCTCTTGATTGGTCTTGCGTGGCTCGTCTGCGAGAACGATCCCGAGAACAGTAAGATGATGGTGGCTAGGGAGATCCTCGATAAACACCAAGACGCGATTTTGCAGAAGCTCCAGATTTGGAAGACAGAATTAACCACATCGCTCACTCGCAAGAAAGTTTTACTATCATCAAGAGATCGTCATACACTAGCGGCCCTCAACTTATGGACCGAGATCATCTTCATCCGAGTCTCGACAGATAGCAGGCAAAATGAGGGAGAGAGCAGGTTTGACTCTTTCACATCGAACTTCCAGCGTGTGGTCCAGCTTGCCCAGTCTATCCTCTCTTCCGACTTCAGTCAGTCTCCCATCCCAACATTCTCCGTCGGGATGGGTATGATCCCACCCCTTTACCTTTGTGCTTTCCGGTGCCGTGATTGGCAAATTCGGAGAGAAGCGGTGCGGCTATTACAGAGATGGCAGCTCAAGGAGGGGGCCTGGACAAGCTCAGGGACGGCTTTTGTTGTGAGTCGGATGATTGCCATTGAATCGGAGGGTCTTACACCGGGCGAACTTGTTCCCGAGCGTGCGCGTATCAGTGCAATGCGTGCGGGTGCCCTGCCTGACGGGTCAGGAATCCGATTGTGGTATCGTCGATCTCAGGGTGGCAGCTCAACCCAAAGTGACAGTAACCGCGATCCCTGGGAGTCAGAAATACTACCTTTCTGATGATATTGGTGGATCGGTCACATCACAGGATCAAAGGGGTGTGTCGAGGTTTTCATCGATGATGTCGTGAGCATAGCGACCAGCGACATACACTCACTCACTCACGATGAGAATATTATTTCGCCATAACCCACGATAATCTGCTGTGTCCCCTGCGAACTCCAGTTGGTCTTCCGGTACGGACAACAGCACTACAAGCCCGCTTTGGGCTGTTGTCCGACTTTAGTCGGCCTATGACATCCATCGAAGTTAGTCTATTCTGATACCCTTCGCGATAAAGCGCGAATGGGGAAATTGTGACGAGTTTATCCACAATGACATTGTCCTCCCAGTGGTCTGGGTGGAGCTGGCATTAGGGCGTGTGCGCGGGCAACAACGGCGTCTCTACCGGCACGTGCCCTCAAAGACTGGAACTTCGTAAACTAAAACAGACTAGGATTAGTGGTTCGGGTCCAAGTGGAGAGCACGTGCGGATTAACGGAGAAAACGGCGTGAAGCCCGTCATTATTTATCAAGGAATCATGACTGTAAGGTGCGTGTGGGCGTGTCTCCCCGGATTCCCCACGCTGGGGTTCAGCAAATTTGATCTGGGGTACAGCCGTCGGGAATGTATAAAAGCTTCAAAACCCCCCGAGAATACAATGTATCATATCTTATCTCTGCAGATTGCAGACCTTCCTACCACGGTAGACTTTCTTGCTTTCTTTTCCTTTTTGGGATTTATATCTCACTCGCCCATCTGTCTCACCATCATGGCGGACCAAATCCATAGGTGGAATGTAGCCCACAAGTTGGAGAAGCAGAAACTGCTGGTCGCCATCAACTGCGTGGCTGCCTTGGCTATATTCTTCTTTGGCTATGACCAAGGGATGATGGGGGGAGTGAACAATTCCAGCGATTATCTCGAACTCATGGGCATAGGCTATGGAGCGAATATAAACGGTGACACGAATGTCCCCGTTGTCACCGACAGTCTGCTCCAGGGGGGCATTGTCTCCGTCTATTATTTAGGTACCCTAGTCGGTGCTCTTTTCGGGGGCTGGATTGGCGAAAGAATAGGACGGTTGAAGAGTATTGCAGTTGGATCAGTGTGGGCCATTGTTGGTGCTGCACTGCAATGCTCGGCTATGAATCATCAATGGATCATCTGCGGTAGGTCCTGCCTGCGCCTATGGTAACCTTGGGCATAGCTTTCTTGGTTGACGAAACTGATGGAACATGATGATGACTAGCTCGGTTGATTAACGGCATTGGCACTGGCGTTTTGAATGCAATTGTTCCTGTGTGGGCAACGGAGACGGCCGAGCACACATCTCGGGGTCAATTCATCGCAATCGAATTCACATTGAACATCTTCGGTGTCGTGGTTGCATATTGGTTAGAATTGTAAGTCGTCTGACTACAAACCCCTTACACCACATCGGATCGATTCGTACTAATAGCATCCCCCAGCGGCCTTTCTTTCATTGATGAAGGACGTTCAGCCTTACGTTGGCGATTTCCGATTGCATTCCAAATCATTCTCTTATTCCTATTGCTGGGCCTCGTCTGGTTCTTCCCCGAGTCTCCAAGATGGTTGGTCAAGGTTGGTCGCGAGGAGGAAGCACGCTACATTCTCGGTCGATTGCGTGGAACAGGCCCCGAGGACGGGGACAAGGCGGAGGCCGAATTCCGGGATATCTGCAACGTGGCTGAGCTTGAAAGGTCTCAGAAGTACAGCACCTCATACTTCTCCATGATCACTGGGAGGGGTTCGGGCAATCTTCACATCGGTCGCCGGGTACAGCTGGTTGTATGGTTGCAAATTATGCAGGAATGGGTGGGAATTGCTGGAGTAACAGTTTGTAAGTGACAACATTTTGCTTCTAGCAGTGCTAGGACCAGGGTGCATCTAAAGGGAAGCAATAATGAGAAGTGACTAACTGGGAGCAGATGCCCCCGTTATCTTCCGAATGGCTGGCTTTGACACCGAGAAAAGCCAGTGGGTGAGCGGTTTGAACAATGTCTTCTACATGGTAAGTCTAACTGGGAAAGCTTAGTCAATTTTCATTGCTCATGCCACTCGCAGTTCTCAACTTTAGTCTGTGTCTTTACCTTGGACCGGATTGGGCGTCGCTGGACCTTGTACTGGGGCTCTGTCGGACAAGGCATTGCAATGTTCCTTGCTGGAGGCTTCTCATATCTCTGTAAGCAGGCAAATGCTGCAGGAGATACCAGCAAGGCTTCATCGTATGGTGCTGCTGCCGCCTCTATGGTCTTTATTTTTACTTCGGTCTTTGGGGCGACATGGCTCAGTAAGTCAATACGCTCATTCGCACTTTCATATGGCGAGGACCGCAAGATACTAACCACATTGTCGCAGCGGTTCCGTGGCTGTATCCTGCAGAAATCTTCCCACTCTCGGTTCGTGCCAAAGGAAATGCATGGGGTGTAGTGGGATGGAGTATTGGAAATGGCTGGCTGGTATGTGCTGACCAATAGTTGATGACTGTTCGGACACTAATTTTCCAACCTCTCTAGACCCTCCTCTGTCCCATTATGTTCGATTCTATTGGAGAAAAGACCCTTTATATTTTCGGGATTGCCAATGTTATCACGATCCCGATGGTGTGGGCTTTATACCCCGAGTCAAACCAGCGCACATTGGAACAAATAGATCTGCTGTTCGCAGCCGACAGCGTTTGGGTGTGGGATGCCGAGCGAAACTTCCAGACTCTGGTGGAAAACAACCCTGAGCTGACGCAAGCAACCCGAGCTCGTGCTCTCTCAGATACAGAGAAGGCCAAGGCGATTGAGGACTAGGGTAAAGCTACAATCGAACACTTTTCTGTCTGAGAGGCCTGGCGATAGAACAGATACCAGACATGATCAGTCATTCATGAGCTCATGTGAACAATGTATATACTCCATATAATAAAGTGGAAATTCTAGAAGTTATCAGGCATCATATATATGCACGAAGATAGCGCAATTGGCTGCATGCTCACTGTGATGATGATTAACCTATCTCTGTAAGCAACCCGGCCAAGATGCAGCGAGCCTTCTTGATATCCGGAGCCTCGTCTTCCCAGTAATTAAGTGCTTGTAGTGTGCCCTCGAAATGGCTTTTTAATTCCATAGGGCTGTCAATCCCTGGCACATCAAGGTTACCGCTTTTTATAGCAGCAATCACGATTAGAGAGCTAGTCACCAGGGCGCGAAGGTCGAACCAAATCCCGTGATGACGGTGGCGCAGACATCTTGCTTCTAAGATCTTCAGGGCACAATGCATGCCGGACTGGACCAGAATAGCGATAGTAGCTAGCTCCTCGCCAGTAAATGATGAGCTCCGGGTTCTGCAAGCCTCCTGTCCAGTGTCAACTGGATTATGGATGACGAAATACAAAAAGGGCTGATACAGCCATAGGCGAATCTCTAACAATCGGTTGGCGATTGCCCAACTGAGCTCAAGCGATATTGAGTCCTGCATCTCAGAGAAGCGATTTCTATGTTGACCACTGCTTTCATTGTCCTTGTAGTGCCGCAACCCTGGAGGAAGATTAGCGGACCATGCATTAATCTGTGTTTCGAACTCTAATGCCAGAGGGATGAATGGCCTGATGTCCGACCACATTGACTGTCCCTTTCGGTAAAAGGCATTCAGCACACGGTTTCCAATCCGTCTGAGCGCCACTTCAGTCAGGTAGTAATACCAGCTTTGTTCTTCATCAAAGAGCTGCATTATGTGGTTCCGTACGCCAAATGATGTTTGCGCTCGATTACTGTGATAACTGCTTGTTGGCCTGGACGAATTCCAAGATGTCGACCATCCAGCTCCTTGCGATCCGCCTTCTGGGTAGTCCTCTGAGAGGTTCGGCGGGGTTGGGAACAGTGCTGGGTACTCGTACTCGGCAATTGCCGACTGTGGCAATGGGAGCTCGACTCGTATCTCTACCTCGGATTTGAAACAAGACCAATACAAGCTCTGTTCCATGTGTCGCGATACTGAGGTCCCGCGCTGTGCCGCTTCATCCGCCGAGATATCGTCGTCAATGTTCAACCCATCAATCATTCTTAACCGTAGTCGATAAAAGGTTGAGGCTTGGTAGAAATGATTCCAAGCCGCCAGCGGACGAAATGTATACATCAGGTAAACTAGACAACCATCAACATCTATCAAGGAAAATATTTCAATTCGCTCCATTACAAACCTCCTGCGAAGAAGTGGCATTGAGCCCCAAGCACGGAGTACCGTAGAAGGCCAATCCTTCGGCAAGCCATTACAAAGAATGTTTCGCCTTCTTTCAAACCCGACGCGAACGAAGATTTTTCTTCGGAGGCATGCGTTGTTCTTTCGTCTTGGCCAGGTGCTTTCATAGAAAGCGTGAAAGCCTGAGAGACACACCCAAGTGCACACGCCAGCAGGACAAGACAGGACTGGGCATCCCATCGGAGTCCAAACTCTGCAGCATGCCGACCCCAACGAATCAGTGCTTCTAAATCCAATATCGGATTCTTCGTGTGTACATTCTGAATGAATCGATCGACCAGGGCTGGGATACGTTCCTCATCTGTTGGTTGGAACCCGTCGGGCACAGCCCATGTCTCGACGGCAGAACTCTCCGCCCCGTGTGACGACTGGAATAAGGTCGTGATTAGAGCATTTTCGCGAAATCGTCCGCGGAAAATCGGCCATGTGAGAACCGTGTCCGCGCTACCACGGCTGGAAGGAATTTGTAGATAGTCCTTGTATGGCTCTGCGTCTTCCACTGGAATGTCCAACTGTCCTCCCGTTTGCTGCGGTGCGGCGGGCCGCCCACTGGACGTTGGGGTTCCTAATCTCCGGTCAGCACACCATGTATGTGCATGAATAAATCATTGAAAACGACTCACCCGTGGAGGAGAGATATGATTGAATGTTCTCGACTGCATAGGCCAGATTATCCAATCGCTCGATCACCTCTCCCAAATCCCGGTCCCTGTTCTCATTAGCAATTGCCGTCGTAGTCGGTTTAGATGAGAGGGAAAGGTGTGAGATTTAAATTACATACTCCTTTGTTGGCTCTCCACGCTCAATGTAGACGCAATTCATACCATTATGTTGGCAAAAGCCACATGCCGGTCTAGCATTATTACAGCGAACCTTTCGCTTCCTGCAGGTCTGGCAGGCTGCCCGTCGACGACTCCCTGGCTGTCTAGGGGCAATAGCGCTTGCCGTTGCCCTCGGAGCTGGCTCATCAAGGCTCTGTGATCTTGACCGTATGTGAGATACATCTATTGTAGTGTCTATATCCATGAGGCGTCAAAAGAAGAAAAATTCGTGATGCAGGAGTACTGGTCGAAGTAAATATGTATGAAACTAGTAACTAGTACGGATACGACGAGGCGGATTCTGCCAGAGCCCTCCGCCTATACTGGTCACGTGTAGCCGGTTGTTGGAGATGCTCCAAATGTCTAATTCGAATATGGATTAGCGTGGGAGACAACCTACCTCCAGCCGCGGGAAATTCTTATGTCTGGATGTGGTTAGCGTCACTTCTTCACAGCCTGAAGGCCTGAGGTCAGGAAGACAAGAAAGACACATAAGTAGTACATACATACCTTTGCAACATTTCAACATTTTACTCTGAGTAGTACAGATATAATATTAGGCTAAGTTTCGAATCACTGCTAGCAAGAACTACTGCTACTCTGTAGGATTACTAATTTGAATAGTATTCTATACCTACCTGCTGAGAAGATAGCCATGGAAATATATACAGACTATCTAAGAGTCAACATGCATTTCTGCCCGACAGGCCCACTCCGTAGAAGCATTGCGACATTACAACGCAAAGCTATCCAAGCATCATGCATTATGGACTGTTCTATACCCATCTCCAAATTTCCGAACCCCCAGAGATCAAGGCAGGTGGAGCCCATTTCGTATCACGTGTCTAACGAACCCTTTGTCAAATTCTGTCTCCACTAGACTAGAGATTGATAATTTTGGGGCTGCCAAGTGTCTTACATCTGCTCTGTTCTTAATTAAAGGGCCTTTGAATCCACAAGTGGCTCCGGCTTTGCGAACTTGGTTCTGACCTGGTTATTTCACCACGTCTTTCGCTTCGTATTGGATTGTCAAAGTGCTATTCTTTTTGCATACTGCTAGGTGATTGATGGCTGACACCGAGTCAGATGCCTGCCAGCATGCCATTAACGAACATGCCATTGAGAATGTAACGCAGAGCAAGCCCCAGAAAACACTCCGTAGTACGATTTCAAATATCGTTGAAAAGACGAGGGCAGATCCTTGTGAACACTATCAAGATGCAAAGTATCCCGAAGGCGGTCTCCGGGCATGGCTCGTTGTACTGGGTTCCTGGTGTGCCATGGTGCCATCTATGGGTCTTTTGAATACCATCGGAGTCCTCCATGCTTGGACAGCGGATCATCAACTGGCACAGTATTCCTCCTCAAGTTTGGGATGGATTTTTGGTGCTTTTAGCTTTTTCCTCTATTTCGGAGGTGCTCAAGTTGGTATGATTGATGTACATTTATCCCGAGGGCATTTGGTAGAGTGCTAAATGTGAATATTCCATAGGGCCTATCTTTGACAGTCGAGGAGTGCTACCAGTGGTGTTACCAGGATCCATTGGCATAGTACTATCCGTCTTCTTCTTCAGTGCAAGTACCGGTAGGTGTCAGGTCCTGCCGAATGCAAGAAAACCCTCGCTAATTTCCCGATAGAATATTACCAAATATTCTTGTCCTTCAGCGTCCTTGGTGGTATCTCTTCGTGCTGCCTGTTTACCCCAGCCATCTCCGCCGTCGGTCACTGGTTTGATGTACGTCGCGGCCTTGCAACCGGTATTGCTTGCACGGCTGGCGGTCTCGGTGGCGTCTTCTTCCCTTTAATTATTCTATACATTGGCCCGACACTCGGCTTCGCCTGGGCAATGCGAATCATCGGAATTATTTCCTTTGTTTTGTGTGCTTTGGCTTGCTTATTACTCAAGACACGATTACCACCCAACCAACAAGCCGGTATGGCAATTGACCTGAAAGCCCTCTTGGAACCGAAATATGCCTTGACCACACTTGCTGTCTGGCTAGTCGAGTTTGCCGTCTTCATCCCATACACGTACATTGTCTCATATGGGTTGTACGCCGGCTTGGAACAATCCATGGCATACAAGCTGTCCGTGTTCCTGAATGCGGGGGCTATCCCAGGACGAGCGTTCCCGGGAATCTTGGCCGACCGAATGGGCCGATTCAACGTGATGACTACAACAGCAGTTATTTGCGCGATCTGTACATTGGCGCTATGGTATAAAGCGGGCACCAACGAAGGTGCAATCATTGCATATGCTGTGCTATTCGGGTTCTGGAGTGGGGCTGCGATCAGCTTGACGCCTGTGTGTATCTCCCAGGTCTGCCGCACTGAGGATTATGGAAAGCGTAATGGGACTACTTTCACGCTCGTCAGTGTCGGCACATTGATTGGCATTCCCCTAGCCGGTGCAATCCAGGAAAGCAATGGAGGCGAGTATTGGGGGTTGATCATCTTCGGCGGTGTTTTATATCTGGCGTCGGCTGTTGCGTTCGCGGTGGCCAGGGGGGTTGCGGGTGGTTGGGGATGGAGGGTCAAGTTTTGAATATTGCTGATGAATAATGATTTGGATATAGATTATAGACCGACCTTGGACTAGACTAAATGAGTATATAGCTTTCTAGACTTGCAGTAAATATCATACGTGACTCGTTCTTCAACCCGAGCCCGTTTACCAACAGTCTCACGAAGTACGGAGATATGATCGTTAATTATCAATTTATCATTATAAAATATCCCACCACATGCGAGCTCACTCGAAGGAAATTACAAGTAGGCTAGGAAAGATCACGCTCTCACGCGAAACCGGTACTCCTCTCCGCGGTCTAGATAGACCACACCACTACCCAATCCAGCCTCCTCGACCTGTTTTCGAAAGTCTTCCAATGAACTGGCGAACACGTCATAATCATCGTAATGGATCGGAATGGTCACATCAGGCCGTATCAGTTGCATCAGCTGCACTCCCTGCTTCGCGTCCATCGTCACCATCATCGCCAACGGGCCCAATGCGGGTGAGGGTACAGTGGTCCCACCAAGATGCGCCAACATCAAGTCGATCTTCTGATCACCATAGCGCCTGGGGATTTCTTTCAAGTCATCGATCAGTAGTGTATCGCCGGAGATGTAAATGCGATATCCGACCGTGAGATCTGTGGTTGAAGAGCCGTCACTGTAGCCTAGCTCAATCATCCAGCCATTCGTTGGGGGGATCTATATTACTACATTAGCCTCTGTCTAACTGACTGATGCATCTTAGTCTTCTGGGTATTGCTGCGAGAAATTGGAGGTGATGGGGAGGTATACAGCAGAGACTAGATCGTTCAATTTCTCAATGACCCCAGTGGGAACATGCTTTCCAGGCATTCCTGTCACTTGTATGCGGGCTTGTTTCCTTGAAGTGTTTCCTGTGATATCTATGGTAGCATCTTGAAAGGGCTCAAGATCATACACTCTCGTGAATGAGTCCTCGCCCTTGGACGTCAATGTCGATTTGGCATGTGGAGTTGTGATGATCGGCAGATCGCGACGGAGTGAGGATTCGACTTTTTGATCAAAATGATCACTTCGCGAGGTAAGTCATTATATCATGAAAGAACAAGCGAGGTGCAGTCCATGGGAGATTGGCGTACCCATGATAATGAGAAAGGAGGACGACGTCAACCCGGGGTAACTCATGCAAGTCCACAGCAGGATTTGTTCTGCGTGTACTCGTCACGCCCGGACCAAGGTGGACATGGTCTCCTGCATGAAGGAAATTGGGCTTATGATCACATTAGCATCGTTCATGTATAGTCAGTCTTATGTTCTTGATAGAGCACCAACATCGGTCATGACCCGCAACCCTTCCCATTCGCTACTTGTCATCAGCCTAAGGAGCAATATGAATCGAATTTTACCTCACATGATAGTTGTCGCTGTCCCGATAAAGTACACCGACGCATTTTCGTCACCTCCCCGGCGTGGATGCTGCTTGCTATCCTTTGCAGGCGGAAGGCTAGCAGGCACATCTCCCGGCGCATCGCGGGTTGGGGCTTCGGTGTTGCGAAGGTCGACAGTCAAGTGATGCATTGCGATAGATCTACTCCGTTACTTTTCATCAATAAGTCCATGGAATGGGTCCGGAATGTCAAATATCTCCCAGGCTGAGGCAAGAAATAGCAACTCGTACGCATGACATCATCTGCACATCACTTCACGGGAAACATCGAGTAACCCTAATAGATAGAGTCAGGAACATAATTCACGCCGAATATGCGTTCAAGGTATTATATTAATCAGTAGTGCTAATCACTGCGTTGTCATGCTGTGGCTACTCGTCTTGTTTTCCCAAACCTCACTGTTGCGGACCTCGACGCAATCTATGTGGAAGAATACTTCCCTGCTATGTAGTGTTTGGGCCTCGTTTCTGTCAATAATTGCTTTACATCGTCATTATATCATTTTTCTTGGATATCAAAGCAGAGTCCCGAATTTCAAAAGACGCATACATTTATTGGACTTTGCAATATGGCAGGCATAATCTACAGCCTATCGTTTTTAACCCGAAGAGTTGCCACTGTTAAAATTGGGACTAACTGCCCTCTGATATACAACCGTAATAGGTCAGTTATATGGATTAGGGAATTCGTCCTGCAGCTCACTTCATTTCTTGTTTAATAGCTCTTGCAATGTAGCCTACATATTGCACTTATCCGTGGTACTATCCGGGCATAGTAGCAACCTGTTCAAAGATGTTTATTTATTTATTTGGGGTAGAATCCAACGCCAGGGAAGCTTAATGTCAATAGTATTTTGGAGCAATTAATGATTGGATTGATATGACCTTAATTAACACTATAATGTGGGATATATGGCTTCGAGCGCCTTGCGCGATAATGCAAACAGGTAACCGAAACCAAATAGAGAATAAAAACAGACAAAGAACAACGCTGGGATATATGAGCTGTGGATAAATCTGACAGAAAAATGACAATGAAAGGGTTACCTGACCCTTCCACATGGTGGTCGGTCGACGACAACTATTCCAGGACGTTTGTGTGTCACGCCTGACAAGCAGGCTTCTCGGTATTCGAATGGGCATGCGCTTGCGATACAAAACTGGCCTTTCCAGTGGCCCCATCGAAGATATGGTAGCCATAATCGGCGGCATTAGGAGGGGTATAGACTAAGAGTGGTCAGTATTACAATTGGTTGGTAGAGTTTGACCAATACATACTGTGAAGGGAAACGGCAACTTGATTCGGACTTGGGTTATGAACCCGATGTAAACCAATATCATCCGAGATATATGTCACTTGGTCCGTCTGGTATCGCTTCTGGTGTTTAAGCTGGAGCGGGCTTGTCTTGTCGCCGTCGCTGCTGGGAGGATGGTAGACCGTTTCGGTCAATTCGCCGGCCAAGACCTTCATGATGCAATGGGCATTGGCATGGTCGTGGATGGGAGAGCCTTTGCCTGGATTCCATACCAGCAGCAGCTTGGACAAGTCAGTTATGGTCTTTAAGGCCATCGTGCCATCAGGGGAATGGTGAACGTACAATGTTTGCTTTGCGGTTGATGTTTTCGATGGCATTGCGGGTATAGTTCTTACTCGGATCGTTGTAGAAGAACCGCAGCCAATCATTCGGATTTGAGACATACTTCTGCGCCAGCGCGATCAAGTGTTCATGGTCTATATCTGATGAATCGATTCCCGAGGAATCGCCAAGGTAGGACTTGATATCATGGACGAGATCTTGTAAATCATACGTGGGAGGTAAGAAACGGTGATCGCATGGCGACGGGCCGTGCGGCAACGGGAGAGGCAAGTGTATAGCGGAAGCCAACATGATTTCTTTTTGAATCTTAGTGAGTGATCGTAGCACTTGGAGAAACTTCAAGGAGTGTTCGAGCAAGCCCAGTATATTTATTCATTGATTGACCGCCATACCGGGCGATCATATTATGACCATCAAACACCCCCTGATAGCGCAATCGCCGATTGACAGCTTCCACGGGGCCAGTTGAATCGCCGATTGAAGGTGGATCCACGCGTCTTGGCTCTTCATACTGGCACTGATGATACAAATAAGTCTGCTGAGCGAATGGCGGTGGGCCAGGTATCCTATCAGAGAGCTCGATCTTCTGCAAGAGAACAATTCCAGAGCGTTAGGGTTCATAGCGATAGTTTCTGATATCCTGGGTAGCTCCCTCGACGGGTAGGATAAGGACAGATCGCAATCGCCGATTGCGACAGTTTCCGCTCCAGACGGTGCGGATCACCGACGGGAGCCGTGGCAAGACGCTACTATCCATGATGCTACTGGGATAACGTTATACTTCCATCTGCGTCAAGTTTCACCTATGTTTCTGGTCTTTTTCGTTTTTCTGGAGGTGATTGTAAAGTACCTTCTCCTCGCCACTAGTCCCTTTTGCGTAAACTCGGGTAGACTGAATAGACCAAAAGCGCAACGGGAAATCAACGGGAAAAAAGAAAGAAAATCGATGGTTGGCTCGTCCATTCAAAAGGTCACATCTTCAACTACAACCCTAACCCCCCAGATAGCATGATGACGAGTTAACGTCCCATAGACCGTGTCATCCAAGTAAGGTGATGGTGATCGACCATTAATATATTTTTAATATCATCGTTATCATGATCAACATGACCCCGAGACGATCCACCCGGCAAACTGGCCTCGCCGCCCTTGCTTGCACGGAATGCCGCAAACAGCATCTCAAATGTGATGCCAATCAACCATCGTGTTCGCGTTGTACCCAAGGTGGCTTTGTCTGTCAATATCTTCCTTCTCGTCGGGGAGGACGCCGAAAGCCACGGCATGACATTGTGCATCATCATCCACAACAACATCGGTCCTCAGCTTCGAAACTGGATGATGCGTTTGGTATCAGTGCCAACCATTACTCCCCCGGAAATGGCACGGGGAATAATATCCAAACGCCTCAACATGCGACAGGACTACCCCTGCAAGTATCGAGTGCGCCTGGTCCAATGAACACGCCTGATAGTAGCAATATCTCGTTGCAGCGAAGTAGCCGTCCGGGCCTTGTAGGTGTCCCATGGCCGGCGATGCTATCGCCGAATGATGCCAGTTCAGATCGTTTAGAACCACCAGAGAGGTCATGGGACGAAGATGACCGTTGTGCTCGATTGTATTATGAGCATTTCCATGTCGCACATCCTATATTGGTCCCTAGCACGTTATACAAGGATCGCGATTACCCTCCCTTTCTTCAACTAGTCGTCGAATTCGTCGGGTCCCACTACTTGCCATCCGGTCCCCGCCAACAGCTGAAGGACAAGGTCGATGCCGCGCTAGAAACCAACCCGGACCGCTCGCCGTGTATGGTCCAGGCTTGGTTAATCTACTCCATTGCTCTGTATGCCCGCGGCGAGCGACAAAAGGCCCAGGAAGCGTTCTCGCAAAGTGCGGAGATCGCCTTTGAGCTGGGTATGCATCGGGGAGATTTCGCATCGTCGGCCCATCCCGAGAGATCTGTTGAAGCCGAGAGTATGAGACGAACGTGGTGGGAACTATACATCACGGACATATTCATGGCCGTTCCGCTTAAAACGATCACCTTTCGATGTACTACGGTCGCTCCGGAGGTCGGCTTGCCTTGCGATGAATCCGCATACACGGGATGTGGAGAGATCCCATCGCCGCGCAAGATGCTGGACTTCAAACGCAGGGTATTTGCGGCCGAAGAGATCGCCTTCTCATCCTTCAGCTACCGCATTGAAGCGGTAACGATCCTGTGTCGCGTTTTGGTCCTGAATCGCCTGCGGGATTATCATCGCGACCATCTCCAAGCCATTGAAAATGCCCTCGTCAGCTGGGTCAATCACCTACCCTCCCGCAAACTGGATATTGTGGACTCGTATGGTAATGTGGATGAGATGATCTTCCAAGCCCATCTGATCATTGCGTACGCCACCATGTTGCTGCATCTACCGCGCAGTGATCTTCGGCCGCTCCTCACACAGCCCGACGACTGCTTTTGGCCGTCTGCACCCTGCCACCTCTCGTCGACCTTTCCACGCTTGGTCCATAGTATGAAGGCGACCGAAGCCTCCCGGCGCGTCTCCGACTGCATTTCTATCTGTCCCAACATCCAAAAGCACACTCCTTTTGTCATCCCCGCATTGGCTCTATGTGGGATGATCCAGCTTGCAACTTCTATTAATCACTCTGAAGAGTGTTTTGATCACCATTGCAATCGTGTCACCCTCATTCTCGGGTGTCTGAAAAGTACGAAGCGAACCTGGGGCTCCGCTGAATGTGCGTATGATTGTGTCCGATCGACTGCAGCTGACATTCTCTCGGATTCTATCGAGAAATGGAATGCCGAACCACTAAAGTCGATTCCGACGCCTCAGGATTCGAACGACATGGGACGTACAAACCATAATGTACCTCCTGCTGTTACCGTTGCGGAAGGGCAGGGCTTAATGATACCTGAACTTGCTCCGGGGTTCATCGATCCGACCTGCTACAATGCCTCGTTCTTCAACTGTCTGGCGGATTTTGATCTCAGCTAGACCTGATTTGTTCCAATCAAAGAACACCTTGTTATGGTCTGTATGGCTACGCTACTGAGTTCCGCTTATTTTGTCTGACTACATATCAAGAAAGGCACTTTCTGAGAAGCTCCGGCTCAGTGAACTGCAGAACTCGGGGTATGCATTAACTTACGTCTGTTATCTACCAAACGTTGCCCAGCTCAATGCAAGTATTTAAGTCGCTAGTCAGAAACCGGCTCACGGAGTAGCAAGTGCCACGCAAATACGATACACGAATGCCCCTACTCACGTCCTGGATGCGTACCATCTTCCACAATATTACCCGATACTTTCCAGACATTTTGATACACTACTTTTATATACTAGGTTGCATCTGTCTATGGGCACGTGCGGTTTGCGAGTCTATCTAAATGGCTATATCCTCAAGTCTACCCTACAAACTCTACTGAAGAAGAATGTCAAATTGAAGGTGTCTCAAGAAACACTTTTAAAATTGAATTTCAAGTTCTATAAAAGGATACAGTCTATCAAACGTTGCCCCTTGACTTTCAAATAAGACATCGTCGACATTGCTTCCAATCAAATCAATTCGTATCGAGGCGGCTGGCATGGTCACATCACCTTCCACGGTGTGGAACCGCATGCCATGCTCAGCTTAACCAGCCATGTACAGGCCGAGGGCGACAATGTGAGGATTCAGCATGGTCAAGTTGAACGGGGTAACAAAGAGGTCAAGATCGGTCAGCATGATAGCCATGGTGCCGTTGATGATGCCATCATCACCATACACGTAGCCCTCCGGTTGGTACGTGTAGCCAGTGTTGTCACCCGTCACGGTCAATGGCGAGTAGGTCAAGTTCAATTGAGAACTCCAGGCCACGAACTTGGGCTCACCAGCCGTTGTTGTCGTGATGTAGGAGTTGTTCGGTCCCACGCTCTTGCCTGGCGCTTCCCATTCGAGGAAGACCTGCTTGCCAGGGTATGATAGAGGCTCGGAGCGGTTGTGGGCAATCGCGGGGGCACAGTTCTTACCGATCGCGTCCTGATTCAGGCAATTCTCGTCCTTTGAAATGTCTGAGACTGATGGGTCGGTGATACGCTTGCCGACCGTCTCGCTACCATCGTCTGGTGTGTCGTTCGGGGAAACTCGGTTGATGTTCGGGTTGTTCAGGATTTGGAGAGTTGGGAAGTTCTGCCATGCGAGACGAGTGGTACCCTCGGGACAGTAGCTAATATAGGGGGCCAACATTGTCCATTGCCAGGACTGGGGCCATCCGTTCTCGAACCAAACATTCATTGGGGTGAGCCCCGACATCTGTCGGAAGATCAATTGCTGGCGAGCTTCGGTGGAAATTGAGAGAGATAGGAGGGTGGCAACCTCGCGGGAGTCGAGATGGGAGATGAAACCCCAGACGCCAGATTCACCATAACGAGTGACACGTTGCATGAAATCGACCCACTCGCGGACAGTCTTGTACGGATAGTTGTACACACATTGCTTCGGTGCGGCTTCTCCCAGCATGTTGCTCAGCAAGGTCGCGTGTCCGGTCTCTTGGTTTGCCATGAACTCGATCAGCGACCGGGCCTCTGGGCCCAGGCCAGCCTCTTGGAACTCCTCGTCGGTAAACCGAGCAAGGCCATCGTGGAATAGATCGAGTTCAATGTACTCCTGATAGACACCAAGAGCAATGGACTCGAAGTCCCAATCACTCTCTACCATGTAGCGAGGCTCGGTGCCATTTGTGCCCAATCCTCCAGCAGGGACATATGGGGCTGGCATCGGGTTGAGTGGTACACCTTGGCTATTGTAGTACGTCGCGGTAGGATTTGGCGGCTTGGGCTCGATTGACGCAGCAAGCGTCGCCGGCGCCTTCACGGCCCCAGTGGTGGTAGGCGTACCCGTGTACGGACCGTGATACGGAGCGCTGGTGTAGCCATTTTCCCCCACGATAACCGGGTAGCCTGTTTGCTTAGGCGGTGCTTCGGTTGGGACTGGGGATGCAAAGACGCCAGCACCCGAAAGGGTAGCAGCAAGGAACAAGAAGGTCGCCATTGTTTGAATCCAAGGCAGTCCCTTAGTGGAAGAAAAGAAGGTTAGGGTTCCGTGCGAGATAGTGTCTCATCAAGGGACTCTTTATAGGCTAGGCGTCACAACGAGCTTGACAATCGTACATCTTTAGGATCGCTGTGCTCCTTGGTCAATCTCGTAGCTTGGGTGTAACGGTGACCTAAGGACATAGGGACAGGTAGTCTCGTTTGTCGTCATTCTTTGGTACACTCTACGAAACGGAAACTTGATCCGCTTGATGCTCAGTTGATGGCCCATGTAACAGCAACACAACTTCCCTGTTTGTTGTCCGTACATAACCAATGCATGAACTATGGAGTATCAACTTCCTTGAATTCAATGCCAAGACTACCGGCAGTCCACGACAGCTGCTCGCAAACGGCTTCAGTCAAGTCCAATTTTCAAGGCACATTGTAGAAGTTTAGTAGGAAATGTTTCCAGCGCAAGCTCATTGGTGTCTCCGCAACCGTTGACCGTATCCGCTGGCCGGAAACGGCAGTTTCCGGGATTTGATAGCAAGGCTATTGATCCCTCAGACCAGACTTTGCGTCCATGAAAAACTGTTTGTCTTCTACAAACGTATTGTAAATGATCCTCAACTGTGATTGACCAGGGCAGCATGCCATTGTCACTTGCGGATAAAGTATCCGGCCAATACCTGACTCGCCAGGGCCTGTGGGCCCAGATGTGACATCAAGTGCAAAGGGCACCACGCCTTGTTTTTTCCTCCTTTCTCGCGCTAAGTGCGCCATGTGGATGCCCTTTTCTTGTTTTTCGTCAAGCCACTCTTTGTGCCTAGCTCTTAAGGGACTTTAACGTGGCAATCCAGCATCCCCAGCTCAGTAGATTACTATACACAACAGCGAATCTACAGCATCCTAAATAGTGTAGTAGAAAAAGGGGCTATCAGGCCAACATTCACGCAGTAGAATAGTAGTCGCTTTCAAGTCAGTGAAAACTCCATCAAGCTCTTACTTGTCAGGGGAATGGCAACCCATATGAGGCGCAATCTGTCGTGGACGGTGTGGGGAGCAAAGAATGTCAGATCACTCCTGCTAAGGACAGCCTGGAGAAATGAATGGACTCCTGCTATATCCGGATATACTACATTTCCCAGCGAAGATGCGCCCTCAATGCAACCTGTGCAACTTTCAGTGCTCAGGATAATTATCAGGAACCCAACAATTATCAGCTTTCTTGGGTCCAGGTAAGACTGCTGTGCTCGACGTGCGACAGGCTAGTCTTCTCTACGGTTGTGGAAATAACGCGCGAACAGTCCACAACAACTCTAGAAGCTTGGGTATCCGTTAGCTTTTCATTGGCTCATCGCCTAGCTTGCCTTGTAAATATCAAATCCCTGTAGTAAGACCTTCCTAGGTAACTATTGATAAGATAGCATACAAATATGAAGCCACTAACTCATCAAAGTGTCTTGCGTGGAAGTCATATACCACTTACGACGATTTATGAGATGGAGGCTGTCTCACTTTGATTTGGGGATTCAGTAGCCAGTCATGCCTCAAATCCGACTAGTCGCAATCTTGCTTTGTATTCCAAATATTCTCACTGACACGGCGTCTGTTTGGTTCGTCAAGGAGTGATATCGTGGGGGTGAATCCCTCTGTTACGGGCCATGATTCCGAGTCGGAATTTCCGAGCATACCCCAGGAAGGAAGATTCGAAAATAGAACTATCGATGATCGGCAAGGACCCTTTCCAATGCGGTAGAGATTCGGTGTTGAGATGCCATGTGGAGTCCGCGCACTAGGCTGGGGCCAAAAACGATCGTCTACACCAAACATTGCTCGAGGTCTCTCGGAATCGTGGCCCAGGTAAAGTTGTCAATTTATAAAAGACCAAAATATTTCTTTTGCCGGTGGCATATACCACATACCAAGAACCGCTACGGCTCAATCGTATATTTCATGGAACAGTGCTGGAGATCCGACGACAGACGAAGATAATCTGCATGTTCGCAGGGCTGACCATGCAGACCTGGGGTAGGAGCTAAGACTTAGCTTGGCACATTAGTCTGGGGGCTAAAATAGGATGAGAGGAAAGAGATATACCGAAGTAACTGTGCAGGCTACATAGCTGCCTAAGTTCTATACGACACGTCCAATCCCCTTCTACCAGCAGCCAACTTCTGTAATGAAAAGGGTCCAGAAAAGCTCGGGGTAAAGAGCGCCGATTGATTTGCAATGTACGCGGTGCTCCTTCAGCACATGGCCCTTCAGCTACAGCTGAAGAAGCTGTGAGGTGAGATACAAAGCAGGAGAAACAAACTCAATACGACATACGGCAAGTCTTTCGGTAGGTCATCGAGAACAGAAATGCCTATTTACGTTGAGCCATGTTCCCGACATTGGATTTCGAGAAGCCAGCAAATCTACTTTATCCATATTAGCTTTCAATCACTCCTACATATTTCAACCTTCCAACATGAAGTTTGCCACCTTCGCCTTCACCCTGCTTTTCGCTGGAGCTTTTGCGGCGCCAAACCCTGCCGAAAAGCTTGAGACACGCATGAACTGTGCTCAGTGTATTGCAGTCTATAGTGCCTCCTCCTGCACTGCTCCTGGAGCCGTCGAGAACGGATGTGGCAGTCTGGCCAGTGAGTTCAATGCCCACAGACTATAAGACATGAGCTAACGTCAACTTAGTGGCTTCTTGCAGAGAATCTGGATTCTGCAGCTAAAGGATCCCCCTTGCAAATCGGTACAGCTTGTACGTGTCTCTGAACTGGAATGATGTGAGAGCCTTTGGGTCAGAAGTTAACAACCATTAGTAAGGATATTGAATAGATAGGAGGCTATGATGGAGACGTACAGAAGCTGGGCTTTTAGGATTATTGGAAACCAACGTTCGAGACTGTTGGACTGGTGGTGCTCTATCATTTCTGCTAGCCAATACTACATAGCCTTGAACTTGAGACTTATTAGGCCCAATATCATCCTTTTGCTCCCAAGAACTCCTAGTCAAGCTTCGGTTGCTGGATGATGTGCAAAGCGGGAACTCCATTAGAGCACAACATGTCACCATATAGGCTTTCACACAAGCTCATTTCCTAGATTGGCTTGTGATAGCACCTTCAAGATCATAGTCTAGAGAATATAAATCCTGTTTATGTATACATTTCATCCTGATTCTAACAGGAGAGAACTGGGCGTCGCTTACTTTATTCGAGGAGTACATCTACTAGTATCCATTCTCGATTATATATACCCAGTCGCTCTAGAGATAAGTTCTAATATAGTATCATAAGAAGGAGATCGGATCCTGTACACATATATTCAGTATCACTATAGTCAATGCAGTTACAGTATTTACTATACACTTCAACAATCAAACACTGGCTGCGACACTCAATTTCTACTACTAGGACGTCTCAACATCATGTTGAGGGCTGCTGGCGATAAACTTACCGCTTTCGGAAGGCTTACATAAGTCGCACTAACCTGATTAGGACAAAAGACCTTCCTTTTTGGGAATGAGCCATATCACTAGGTTTGAGAAAACCCTAGTGATCATAACTTGCAATCACAGACTTCTCTCAAACCAGCGCAATGTTGGCAATAGACCTAAGGTTCCTGTAGGCCTTCTCAGGGGCGAAACTTCGTGCGAGTGGCTTATGACTGCGGCAGTGCTCCACTAAATTGTTCCGTTCCGGCCGTTGTGGGCCGTTCAGCCAGCCATTCTTAGGAACATTTTAGCAAAAGCCTTTCCATCGTGTTAGTTTTATCATTGGCCGTTTGGGGGTTGGGAGAACGGGGGTTACATAAGTCAAATCGGGAGTTATGATCGAGAAAATTGATTGGGCTGCCTGGAATACTGGAGATAGCGTTGCAATGATTGCAATCGCAGTTACCCCCTTTTAACTGGTACGTATCGAGCGAATACTTGGTGCTAACTAATATAAAAACACCACGCTTCTGCGGTTTGGCAATTATGAGTAGCCGACTTGCCATCTAACGCATTACGAGTTGATCCCGACGTAGTCGAAAATGTGGCCACTGACTATGGATCGAAGTCCGGAGGGTCGGAAACGGATTAAGGGGAATACGCCAAGAAGGTGCATTCAAATCTCAAGATATTTAATCAACATCTCCTATATTAGAGTTCATAGTTGGCCCCCATGCTTACTCGTTAGGGTTAACGGTCAAAGCCGTTGTTCTAACAGTACTCATGGAATAGATCGCCACTTCCATGCACCATGATCCCGTTTCTCGGCTGGCCAATGCACAGCTTGTTTCTGTGTGTTCAATGTTGTGCTATGTATAAGATGTCTAATATATTTATCTTTTTGGGGTCGAGACATGTCAATGACACGCTTCTCAAACGGCTGCTTATTTCGAAGGCGAACCGAGAAATTTGGTTGTCTCACTTGGTTGCATTGGAGCCCCACCAATCGCTTACCAACGATTAATATATTTGACGAAGGACAGTCCAATGAACAAGTCGCTATGTATATTAATATAATTTAGGGCCACTAAACCCCTTGGAATCGCAGGAATTACCATTTAATTGACCCAGATCTAATAGGCTTCTCCACACCCTCACACATTCTTGCATCGAAGTGCAGATATACCTACAACATATACCCATGTATTTTTTGTATGTGGTGTAGCCTATTAGCACTGAGCAATGGATACGAGTAGCCAAATAGGAACGAAGCCAAAGATGCCCGGAAGATATCAAGAAGAGTCGTGGGTTGTTACTTTCTGTGTCACAACATCGTTCCGACAGTTCCATTTGCTCCTGTGCTGGGTCTGGACCCTCCCTGGTCCACTGTGGTCCGATCACTCGATCCAATGGGATCTGCCCCGTTTATATTGCCTGCAGCTGGAATCGTTGATTGCAGGCCGATGTTCGATCACGAACCGAACGTTGGCCCGTGCTATCACCGAAAAGCCTCGGGGATATGCGAGTCAGTTTGATGCCACCAGCTATCTACCGAGGGGAAGCAAAGAGGCGTGATAGCGAACAGTGCGAAAGGCCGGATTGGTTCAGCTGTCATCCTTTGGATGCCCGCTTGGACTATCGGAAACTAGATCCCCTACCTTTCATAGGAATGGTCGCGCTACCCACTTTTACGATCCAACGCATGGTCATTACAATTCTTGGGATTGGGTACTATACTTTCTGGGCCGTTGAGTTCCCTGCTCGCCTCGACACTAGTTACCGAGGCATGCCGCTGTCATCAACGGCGTGTGAATGGTGGATAGTGAGCAATCATAGCCACAATGCCAGTGGCCAATGCCCCCTGGCTAATGGCTGTCGTCTGACATGGCTCGGAGAATAAATACACTGGTTATTCTCCCTCCCACGCCCACATTTCATCGCCCTTGTTAAACATACAGAACTTTGTCGCAACAGAATACCAAAATGGGTGACGCACCAGCACTTCCCGACTACGTCCTTGACGCCGATGCAGTCCTAAAAGATACGGAGGCCGCCTGGCGACATGGCCGGGTACCAAACTATTCAAAGACTAGACAGTTTTATGAGCAGAGTTCGTCTTTCGCGGTCACATCCTCAAAGCACATAAACCGCTGACGCGATCGCTTAAGCTAAAACAATGACACACGAGGCCGGAAGCCTTCCAGACCTGGTCGAAAAACTCGTCAAAAATTGGGAAATTGAAGCCTCATACAAGACCTCCCTCGCTGACTGGAGGACCATCGACCAGAAGACATATACTTTTTCATTAAACGGAGGCCCACCGCAGACAGGTGACCATATGCTCAAGGTCGGCACGTACAACGCTCTCCTGACTGCGAGCTCGTACTATGATCCGGCACACAATGATTTCGAAACGAGTCATAAGGCATTCAAGCGCATGATGCCCACATTTGCCTGGGAGGTGACAGAAGTATACAGCGGACCGCCGACTGTGGTCTTCAAGTGGAGACATTGGGGTGATATGGCGAATGATTATGTGGGATATAACGAGTAAGACCCTTTCTCACTTTCACATACATCGGATACTGACGAGTTCTACCTAGTCGCGGAGAGAAGGTCAGGGTCAAGGCGCATGGCGGCCGCATCGATATCCAGGGTATTGTTATTGCTAAGGTGAACGAGAAGCTTGAGCTGGAGAGAATCGATGTCTGGTATGATCCCATGGATATGTTTCGCCAGATTGCCCGCGAAAACGCGGAAGTTGTTGCCGACACCGCATCGGTGGCTGGGGGTTGTCCGTTCTCTGGAGCTGCGAAGACCTCATCCTCTGAATGATACAGTGGCATGAATTTGTATACCTACCCATATACGCGTGATGGAATGTATGAATAAATCTCTGGACTATGTTGCTCAGTAAACACATGTTTGTCAACGGAATGTAAGATGTCCAGTTGAGACTATGCATCACTTCTTTAGTAAAGCCACTCTGACTCGGCGTGATAAAGTATAGCCTAGTAAATTATCTAAAGATCCATTAGCCCGCATATGAAGATGATTAGAATATGAGCCAACGCCTTAAGCATAAGACACACGTAAGCATGCAATATTAAACCCATCAATGTTTTAACTTTCGTATATTCTGCGATCTAGAATAACCATAGCAGCATTATTATTACGGATACTCATGAGTAACCTCCACAGTTCTGTGCACTGTTATGTCTTTAGACTGTTGCGGACTTGTGTCGGAATCCCCCATGATATCAGCTCTATAACCACGCTCTCGTGTCGGAGTCAAGATCAACTCATGTGCGTCCGGCATGCTGCCCTCATCCGAGTGGTTGATGATCGAATGTGCCGAGTCGGTACGATATTTCGAACGTGACCGCGAATGGGAGTGCAATGGCGCCAGACCTCGCTCCGGGCCATTCGGTCTAGGTGCCCCTGACGGGTAGTTGGAGTGAACGGTAGAACGAAGGCAGCGAAAGAGCTGTCGAAGAAGGGGCCAGAGAAGCGGCACATTCGAAACATAGACCGCGGTAGCTACTTCCGCGACATACCATTTCTGTCGCACTGTTTAGCAAGCTGTTGGGGTATACGATGGTGCGCAGACTGACCAAGAAGCGCGGGCTTTGGAGTTGGGCGAAATTGTAGTACTTATTCAGAGCTGCCATAAGTATCTAAGCACTGGTCAGCGGTTTATCCCAGCAGGAGTGTATTGAGGTTCACAGACAACGATCCCGCCAAGACTGAACACAGCACACACTGCAACCTTTCTGCGATTGAAATTAGTTACGTATTCTGACATACCCACGCATGTGTTGTAGACTTACTGCTTGAAAGGCAAGTGGGATCGGATGAAGAGCGGCAATGGGATACATAACATCATCAAGTCTGAGGAAATGTTGAAAACGGTTGTCGTAATCAAATGATTGAAGTAGGTTGAACATTGGACTATAAGAATTTTCAGTCGTCAGTTCGTTTATTGAGTTCCCATGTAAATTGTAACATACAGTCTTCAGATTCAAGATCCCCTAGAACTGATTAGCAGATGTATTTTGGAACCTAGTATAAAAGTGACATACAATAATAGTTGATCGGCCTGCACCAGACTCCCAAGAAAAGAATCTCAATGACAATGAAGGAGATCACTACATATCCCGCAACAATTTTCACAACTAAATGCTCTTTCATCATAAGCCTACCGAGAAATTGCATTAGCCTTCTAGTGCGCAAAACCGCTGGACATTGGCGTACGTTAGACGATTATAGATGATGAGAAGGCAGCACTTGACCAGCCATATTGTAACCAAAGCGAACTGCTCCAATGCGAAGACCATTTTGTTCCCCCAAACCATGAGTGAATCAGCATATGGTGTAGGATTTTCTTCGTGCACAATTGGATCACTGCTAACTCGAGCCACGTTATTCGCTGTGACAGTGACTCCCGTGAAGGTGAGCTATCCAGCTCTGTCAATCCCGATACATGGCCTGCAACTGTTCAAACGCGCACGTACCGCAATTACACACATAAGCGCATCGTCCATTTGTAGCTTGCTCCATGACTTTAATCGTATGCGTCGCGAAACTCTATCTCTGCTAAGTACTTCTCTCCATTGCAGTCAATGTACGTGGGGACGAACAGGCGACATCCGATAATCAAAAGCCCTATATCACCTTGATGTTAATGATCGTAACAAGCGTTGTTGCGGACAAATGATAACTTACCCACTCCATATAAGGTCCATGACTCAATAGCGAGCTCCCTGGCAATAGGGTACATGGCAGACAAAAATGCCGAGTTCACCTCGAATCCACAGGATTCCCGGTGTCTCGGATGTGGTTCATATATACCGGTCTATGTACCTGGTCCCATCTGTGCATCCTTCACCGGAGCTAAGCTCAATAAGCTCTTAACTAGACAAACGACATATAAAAAATATAAAACCTTTAAGTGCCACGCGGAAACGGGTCTGTCGACCCATGGCTCCAGAAGGCCGAAACGGTCGCGGAGCCCTTCCATAAGAAGCCTGTTATTTGGTCTCAAACTTTAATAAAGTCTATCAGTCGTAGGTCGAAGACGGACGCGGCTTAGCTTCAGAAGCCACTGCGTTAATGTTAGGGCTCGGCCAGCTTCTCGGGTTGGGCTCAGAGGCTAAACAGGGGCCCAGGCCAAGATGGGAAACTATACTACGAGCAGATATAGCAATGAGCCAAAACGGTCTGCGTGTCCTGATTCACGGAGTGGATTGAGAAATCTGTGATATGACTAAAGATCTTCATATCAACCTTCTTTTCATCTGGAGACCGAGAACCGGAGAGCAATTACTGATTAGTAGTATGTTGTTTTCAGGGCACAACCCCCAAAGAATGGCATGAGACATGCTCATCATAAACTCATATGCGTGCCGCGCTCCTGCAGGAATGCTTCAACCTCCAGTACATACATTATTCGTTTTTACCATAGTCTCAGGCGTTGTGGTTTAGCTCAGTAATAGTGCCGTGCGGGCCAGGCGACAAGCCGAGACATTGATTTAATGCTTCAATCGACCCCGAGAGATTGGAAGACTGCGCCAAGCCGGCTACGTTCGACAAATGCGGTTTGTAAAGGCGTTAAGCACAGTGTCTATGTACAGTAACACGCTTGTTGCGAGGTAAAACACCCTGCGGGAAGGATCCTAAACTCGACAGTGCACGCCTTTCTGAGACATTAATAGACTTCCGGATGTTCGAAATCCCAAGTTCCGCGGGTCGGCCATGTTCGTATCCTGAACGTTCCTGCCGCAGTCGATTATCTGATCGTCGGTGTTGGTGGAGGTCTGGCGGGTCTCGTGTTAAACTTGGGAATCAAAGCGCAGATCTCCCCATCACGGTGGGCGCTGCACTGCCTGCCACTCCATTCCTAATTGGTATAGCGAGACGATCGAGGTTTCAAACAGACCCCACAGAGCAGCCCAGCAAGGAAAAAGACTAGAAAAGATAGGCATGGCTCCAGAACAAGTGGTGGTCGGGATTGAGTTCATGTCGTGAATTAAGGACTTTCCTCGGCAGTCGAAGGCATGTGAAGGAAGGGCTGCAGTTCGAAGAATGTTGAATAACCATTCAACAAAAGGACCACTTGCTTCCCCGTCATGGAAATTGGTCGACGCGTTATCTCGGGGCTATCTCGGAGAAATTTGTTGAGCCTGTTTGTATACGAAGCTATACGGAGTACGGCCGCCACTGACCTTTTGTTTGTGAGCGAGCCTCACTAGATAGATAGTTCAAGTGGTTTGGGACAGTGACCCCTGAGTAGCTTACTTCGATCGATCTAACTACGGGACCTCGGGATTGTAGACTGATCTATCGGCGATATTATCATTACCTGTTTATTTTGATTATCTATCGTTAGTTCAGCCGCAAAGCCCGGGGTCTAACCCCGACCTGGAACTGTTGTAGTGGAACCATTATGGCTATCATCAGGTCTGGGTAGTTCTTCCGTGACGTGGATGCTGGTTTGGTGCCATATTTCGAGTGGGATTCCTTGGTGGGCTTGCTGCTCGGGGTCTTCTTTGATAATTTCCTCCGCGCTCTCCGTTTTCCGTACCCCGGACATGGTGACGGATGTCCAGAGGCCCTTTTTCTGGGAGGATGTGTGTCGTCTCGTCCTACTATACGTTCCCGTTCCATATGCGTAGGGGGTGTAGTGGTGTGTCCTGCCTTTGCTGTGCGAACTGCCGGTCCAGGAACTCAGGTTGAAGACGCGGCGGACCAGACTCCAACAGTTGGGGATGTTGGCGACGCATACGGCGGTGCTGGCCTCGCGGACGTACCAGAAGAGCCACTGGGGGCTGAAGGGGTCTTTGAAGCTGTAAACTTTGCTGAGAGTGGCGCATAGGATCTAAGGGCCATTAGTCGCGATCGGTGGAGTTGAAGAATTTGCCGGTCTTACAATGAAGGTTCCCATGCTGAATACACCCACTAGAGTGATTTTACTACAATCCTGTTGTTAAATACTGTACAGAGCCTACGTCGCTCGAAACGTACCTGCGTAGTGGCAAACTGGCCGATATGAGGAGCGGCAGCGGAATGCACATCATGAGAATGTCTGACGAAATATTGAAGACCATGGTCATAATGAGGTGATGTGTCGCGGTTGAACATTGCTCTGAGATTACCTGTCAGAGACACGGCCTTCCAGTGAGAAGCAATCACATACCGTTGGGAGTGGGCACAGCCCAGTAGTTGTAGAATGGCCGACACCAAACCGCGAAGTAGAGGATCTCCAAGAGAACATATGAGCCAACCACATAACCAGCCAGGATCTTGACGGCCAGCTGTTGCTTAATCCCTTCCCTATTACCGTCTCAGCGCATTGCTAGGTACACACGGACATTAAAACTCACGTTAACCTGGCGTAGAGGAGAAGAAGACATCCTTTGCAGCCCCAAATTGTCGCTAGCATGCATTGCTCAGTTGCCAACACCAGTTTGCTACCATAGACGCGGTCCTCGATCGACTCCGGTGTCAAATGCGCTTCGTCGCCCGGTTTCATTAAATTCGTATGCGCATGTTCGATTCGATTCAATGTGACCACCAGCCCTGTGTAGAAGCACTATAGAAAGACTTGTAAGGAACGATAGGTCTGCTCTTGTCTTTGTCGGTCGCGACATACCAATACCAGGAGCATTAAGTAGTCCTCCACTTGTAGGGCCTTCACGCTTTTCACCAACAGCAGTCGCGATATGCTGGGCAACGAACATGTTAGTATTTGGATTTATTGATCTGTATCAGGGCTGGCTGAGGACACTCACAATCGCAGAATTATCACGAATACCGTGACCCCATACCAAATCCACGATTCAACTTGGAACTGGGACATGGTTTCTCTGCATCGCTAAACCGGGTTTCTCAGCCCCCTGGGAAGTCGCACCCCAGATGGGCGCACGCAAGGTTACATATGATAACTTTCGGACCACCGGGGATTAAATCTCAGCCAAGAAGTGGAAACCGAATCCTGGTCGTTTAGCATGGTCGATATACGTAGCAACCTGTAGGGACTGGTTCAAAACCGCCCATGGCGCCGGCAAAGTTAATTTCAACAAAAAGCCTCAGTTTCATGGTAACTACCAGTGACAATGAATGCGGCTGCGTCAGCCGGATGGGAAGGCGAACCTAACCTTGGTGATTTCGAGGCCTCTTCTGGAAGACGAGGTTTAGGGCAACATTCCATTATGATTGGGTTCCTCGCAGAGTGGAACCCTGGTATGGGGCTCCAACGTCTCCACCGTCCGCCGTGGAAATACGAGCCTACGCCTATTAAATCCCACATCACGTCACTTTTCCAAAGACACCACGTTTGGTGCGAACGCTATTCAAAACCCAAATACCGCATGCCATTGGTTGTATTCAACCTGCCATAAGTGGCATAGCACGGCTATTGATATGGCAGCTTGGGCTTCTCATTGGCGTCTCAGCTCGTGCCCTACGCAGACCATATTCCGAACCTTGCCACACTATTACCATGCGCCCCTGAACGTGTCTTGGTATGATGCAACGACTTAAGAAAGAGTCCCTGGACCCTGACAAATTACCAGAACTAGCGGGAGGCTTCGGAAGATTGCCTCGGCGAAAGACAACAGGTTTCTCTCAAAGAAAGTCACTTTTGTTAACGGTCTTCTAGAACTTCCAGCCCGATTCAAAAAATAGATTGAGTTTGGAATGGATAGTACATTCTAATCCCTACGTTTTGTTGTCGGTCCTCACCTGTATCAGTGCGCGGTCGACTGAGGCGATGGATTCGGCCGGGCAGAGATCTTGCATAGGATCGAGACCGAGGCCCGACCAGGCCAGCTCAAGCAAGAAAAAGTCAGTTTGTTATAGTGATAGGTTCATATTAAGATAAGATGATCTTTTCTTGCTCTCCCCACTCGCTTATCGCCGGATGTCCGTCTTGAAATTGCTGGGTAATGCCTCATATCTTACGATTCTAGATTACGAGATTGGGAAAAAAGGACCCATATCACAGAACACAACCATGGGAAGATACCCTTTATAGCTGCCTGGCTCATGATGACCAACTCGTACTCCTGACATCAATTATTGTGATATACTAAAAATGACGAGATTGCCTCAAATGCCGTCGTTTTGATCATACGACCGGTCGCCACAATCCACGAACGGTGGAGGTGGACCCATAATAGTGAGAAGCATTAAGCTGCTCATGCGTGGGCCATAGCTCATATCCACCGTCGGCTTATGTGCCCTCTTGGTGCCAACCAGGCAGAAAGTTTAGAGGTCATAAATCAAAACCGTATGTTCATTGTCTATGCCTTCTATTTCTTAGTCACTAAAGCTATCAACGCTAGTGTGTATCTCGTGACTGTTGGCCAATAGGGATCGCTTACATACTTCCCAATGACACCAAATTGGATAATTAGTCACGTGATTACATACTAGCGTTGACAACATTTAGCAACACAGCTCCGCGAACCACACATTGTATAAAATTCCTAAGCCTGCTCAATGTGCTTAGACGTTCCATCAGCCGACACCTTATCCTCCAGTCTTTCTACTTGAATCTCATCGCGTGATGGGTAAGCCACCTGATAAACGGTGTACCACGGTCGCTCGAACAGGCTATCCAACTCCTCAAGGGATCTTCCGGTAGTGTCCTAAGAATGGTCAGTGACAATAACCATAAACTTGAAGGTAGATACTCACCGGCATGGCAAAGAACACATAAACCAATGATATCAAACAAATACAGCTAAAAAACACAAAGGCTCCCCACTTATGCGTGGCAGCTAGAAGACTCGGCATGGCACGCGAACATCCGAAATAGAACGCCCAGTGGAACGCCATGGAAATGGACATGTTCAACGACCGGATGCGAATAGGAAATATCTCTGAGCCGACAAGGTAAGGGATACTGAACCAACCAATACTCCAGGCCACCGCGTGGAGGAATATCGCAACGATAGCGGCAGTAGATGCCCGAGACGCGCTGGGAGTCGCCTCGATCTCATCAGCGGAGAGATGGCTGGTGACGCCGAGATATGCCCCGACAAATATCAAAGTGATCAGTTGGAGACTGATTCCGGTCATCAAAGATCGGCGTCGACCGATAAAATCTACAATGAATAATGCAAAGCACACCGTGCTCACAAACTTGACCACTCCATAGATTCCGGTCGCCAAAAATTTGGCCTCGTCCCCACTGATTCCCAGGTATCCGAAGATAGTAGGACTGTATTGAGTGATTGCGTTCGCGCCCGACCACTGGGAGAACAGCGTGGCCATAAATATCAAGAAGAAGCGACGGCGGTTCTCGACGGGGACAAAAGTCTCCTTAAGCAGATCCCATACGGTTGCGTTGCTGACTGCTTCGGTTTCATGCAATATTTGAGCGTCCATGCCGGCTAGTTCGGACAGGACCACTGAATGATCGCGAGGCAAGTGGCGGAGCTTGGACATGGTCGCTGCTGCTTCTTCTCGGTGACCCTTATAAAGAAGCCATCGAGGAGACTCCGAGCATAAGAAAGTTCCGAACCCCCAGACCACAGCGGGGACAATCTGAAGGAGAGTGGGGAGCATCCATTGCTCGTCAACGCCAGGGTACTGTTTCGTGACTCCGTAGTTAATGAAAAACCCCAGCACTACACCTAGCTGCTGGCAAGCCGCGAACAGAACTGTAAGAAGACCCCGAATAGCTTTCGGCGAGATCTATAAAAGCTGACTAAGCATGTGTAACCATGGCAAAAACATGATTGGGCGCGGCGTACCTCAGTAATATAAACCGGAGGAACAATTGACAATGGGCCAATTCCCAACCCTGCAATGAACCGGGATGCATAAAGCCCGGAAAGGTTTCCGCCACAAAGCCCTTGACCCAAGACACCAGCGATATAGATGACTGTAGCAATGCGGAGCGTCCACCGTCGGCCAAATCGATCGTTGATGGGGGAGCACTACATACGCAGTTGCATAAGTATGGTTGATCCATCTGTCGGATTGTAGCAAAGGTAACTCACCCCAAGACACCCAAAGACCGCTCCAGCCGTGGCTATAGATACTAGCCATCCTTTTGTATTGGCATACTCATCCTCTGACTGTGTGTCGAGACCAAATCGGGCCTTAAAATGAGCTTGCGTAACGATCGAGGCGATGTTTCCTGCGATAGACCCATGATTTAATACTAAAGCCAAGTGCGAAGCTTCCACATTTGGCAGGGGATCATTGCTCACCTTCATCAAACCCTTTCGACACGCCAGAAAGGGCGAAGAAGCATGTGCACATCAAAACATAGGCATTGAAAACTTCCTTTGGGGCATCTTGCATAGCCCTTTTCGCTTCCGAGATAAGTCCCATGGCGTGAGGATCTTGGGTAAAAATCTATAATCTACAATGGAGAGAATGTAGAAATGTGCTTTCCACCCTCTATTTAGGGGTACAGCAATTCAAAGAATCGAGGTTTAGTACTAGCCCGTTCAAAATATGATAGCGTTAGGGTTTCAACTCCATATTCTGACCGGTCACACGGCCATCGGAAAATATCCGACGCTCCACCGGCCTCACGGCCCCATGGGGTAAACAGAGTTTTTTTCTAAGTTCAGGCTCATATATAGACCCAGATATACCCCTCCACATATAGCCAATGTAGCTTAAGCTCTCCGTCAAAAATGAATTTCTATCCAGTTCCCCCGGTGATCCAAGCCGAGATCTATGTCCGCATCCCGGACTCCCTCAGATGTACCGGCCAGCCCACTGAGTGGCGCGGCGGATCAGCTGTTCCGGCGTCTGACATTTTCCTCGAAGGTCCCACTTATGTTGCCGATGGCAGTCTCTACATAGTAGACGTCCCGTATGGCCGTATTCTCAAGGTGGATGCGGAAAAGCAGGTAACGGAGTGCATTCGATGGGATGGGGAGCCGAACGGTCTTGTGGTGCGAGAGGATGGCTGCATCGTGATTGCAGATTATAAGCAAGTATGTGGCCTGGATTGGATGTATCGCTTGTAAAGTATTTGTTAGTTAATCGACCGGAATAGGGAATTCTTCTATTCGACCCTTCTACAAATACAATATCTCCGCTGCTTACTCGGCGTAACCTCGAGAGGTTCAAAGGCCCCAACGACTTGATCATCTCCTCCACGAACGACATCTACTTCACCGATCAGGGTCAAACGGGAATGACCGACCAGACCGGATGCGTCTATCGGCTCTCACCTACGGGAAAGCTCGACTGTCTAGTCTCTAACGGAATTTCCCCGAATGGCCTGGCCCTCTCCCCCGATGAGCGGTTTTTGTACGTGGCTATGACTCGATCCAATGCCGTCTGGCGACTTCCTCTCCATGCCGATGGGTCTACCACCAAAGTTGGTCTCTTCTTTCAGTCCTTTGGGTGTGCGGGTCCTGATGGACTTGCCGTGGACGAAGAGGGGAATGTATTCATTTGCCATCCCAGCCTCGGTTCAGTGTTTGTCGTGGATGCGGACGGAATTCCCAAGGCCAGAATTGTAACAGCGCCAGAAGGTGGAAAGAACCTGACGAATTGTACCTTTGGTGGCCCGGATGGGAAAACATTGTTTATCACGGATAGTATCAAAGGCAATGTGCAATGTGTGCGATGGCACTGTAGAGGAGTTCCAGTCTCGAAGAAGGTGAAACAAGCCAAGATATAGAGTATAAAAATCAATAAGTTGAATTCTACGTTCATCATGTCCACATTAATCACCTATTTACATTCACAGTCTCGAGAGATATTGGTACAGGTTATCCACTGCTGCCGTGGCACAGGCCAGTTGCGCCCTTGAAGTGGCAGCGCCAATGTGTGGTGTGCTAACGACATTCAAATTCTTCCAGAGGGCCTCATACTTCTCATGGCTCGGTGGCTCTTGCTCATGACAATCCAACCCTGCGCCCCACAGATACCCCTCTGATAACGCCTTGGTGAGGTCGGCCTCGTTGATAATACCACCCCGAGCAGCATTGATTAGAATTGCGTCGGGCTTCATTGCGCGAATTTGCTCATAAGAAATCATGTCTCGAGTCTCTCCGGTAAGGGGGACGTGGACAGAGAGCACGTCTGCCTGGGCAAGCACCTCATCGACAGTCTTTGCCCTGGTATGTGGGATATGGGACCATACATCCTCGGGCATATAGGCGTCATAGGCGACAATGTTCGCGTCGAAGCCACCGCGGAATATCTCTGCCACGGTACGTCCGATGTTTCCCATACCAATGATGCCGATCGTCTTTTGATACAGAGTCAACCCATTGCAGGTCTCCTTCGGTACGGGCTTCAACATTTGCCGGGTTGTGATGGACCGAATTCCCCGAGCAACCGACAAGGCCAGTGCAACGACCAGCTCTGCAACGTCCCGCGCATTGGCACCAGGGGTGTTGAGGATCTTGATGCCCCTCTGTGCGCAGGCATCCTGATTGATCTTGTCAATTCCCACGCCATGCTTGCTGATGGCAATTAGATTCGGGCAGCTCGCGATGTCATCGGCCGTGACATATGAGCTTCGAACTAGCAGCGCTCGGGCATTTTGCCGCCAGTTCTTGAATTCTTCATCCTGAGGTTGGATAATGTTGAACAGGGTCTTGGCGTACTCGATGGCCTTGGGAGGGAAGGTGTCAAGAACATAGACAGTAGGCTTGCTTTCAGCGGTCGAAGGACCTGCTGAGGATGAGGGTTCCGTGATTCCGGGGGCCATATTTTCGATATATTCGATAACTGAATACTTCTAAGCAATTTGACTGTTAGGTAGAGGTGATAGGATTATCCATGGTGGTATATATGATCGATCGGACCGGAATCCGTCCGACGGGCGTCTTCCGGATCATGCGCGCCATACCCGGAGGAAGTCCTGGATTAAATCTTGCATCGGATCCGAAATTATCTCTGGTAATTCATCTAGAGCCTGTTGTCGGACATATTAGTCGATAATACGCCTAAGATAATGTGGGGAAAGCTTACCGGGTCGTGGTATGCTCCTTGCGCAGCCACGCTCGATAGAGCTAGGAGTAATTTCCTGAGGACCTTGAGTGACGGAAACCGCTCCCCAATTGTCGTCAACAGAGCTGTGCATTTGCTAATAATGGCTGTCTCCCGTGGAGGCCCTGCAATTGACGACAGGGAAGGAAGACAAGTGACAAGTACACCCGCCGCGAAAAGATCGAACCCGTCAATGAATGATGCTGCAAGCTTTCCTTGTTCAGAGTAAGAGTATGCAGCATTGATATATGCTTGACAGCTATCGACGACGTCATGTTCAACGGCTCGAGCGTCTCTTACTATACCACCATTGGGCTGCGTACCTCGGGTCAACAGTGCAATCTGAGTCAACGCTCTGCAGGTGAGCTGCTTTATCGAGACGGAAAGGGCACCGTCGCCAGGAACAAAATCCTTTACGGACTTCGGTAAATCTCGCCAGTGCCTTAGGTTGCGATAATGGTACAAACGCCCTCGGGAGGAAGAACTCCGCACACTGGAAAGAAGTCGAGCATGCATGATGATATGGTAACCAAAGTCGAACTCGGTTACCGTCTTCGAAGTAGAGTTGTACACTGGAAGCTTGACGACATTAGCAGCTGTCACTGAACCTCCATACATTGTGTGCTTACCTGAACCAGGATGTCCTCGTCTTCAATACTAAACGGGCGGTCCATTACGCAGCTGATGGTTCTGCGGCGTTGTCAGTCATGGCTCATCGCGCAAAAGCCTCCGTTTTAGTCGACCCACCTGTCAAGTACATAGAGGGCCCAGAAGATGCTGCGTCTGCTGTTCAGCTCTTCTTGGCTTATATCAGAGTCTGGATACGGCTCCCGGTGCAACCTAAACGAGATGCATTTCTTCATTGCCAATCCCACCAAGTGCCAAGTGGATCCTCCAAGTGAACTGAACATAGAATACAAAGCCAATGACCACAGGCAGTGTAGGATCTTTACACAGTTTCCCTGCTCTAGAATGATGGTAAGTCTCTCCGTCGCTGCTGCATGCAAACCCGTCGCCAATAGCTCACTACCAGGCTCTGGCGAAAGTAACATCCCAATGGCCACAGCCATGTAGACTTTGAATTCCAAGAACGCGGTGTCCGAATTGGGGGCCTTCGTGTGACTCGGCTGCCCTCTATGGGCATCAAAGTAAGAATCAAACTCACCCTGTAATTTCCTCTGGTCGATGTGAAGAAACATCACCCCGACGTGGTCGAGGAAACGGTTCACGTAAGGTGTGGCAAACTCCTTGGTGATCCCCGTCGCAGGTCCCATCATGGTAACGAATGTTCGTCGATGATTGCATAGATCTCGAGACTGTGATGGATCCTCACCTGAAATGACCAGGGCGGCTCTCACCATATTTCCCATAGCTAGTTCTTGAGGGAATCCACGGGTTTCGTCGCGTGGCTCTGCCATCGCATTTCGGGACAGGAATCCAATCTCCCCCATTGCCGCCTGTACAGACCGCTCACTGAAACTGGTGGGAGCTGTTGATGGTGTCTGGTTCGACTCTCCTGGGCTAACTGCCGAAGTGGTCTCCATGTTCGGCGACAGCTGGGGTCCAGGAACCGACTCATCCCTTTCTCGGCGTGCCCGTTGCTGTCGAAACTGCGCGTCTAACTCGTCCCTTTTTCTCTTGAGGGTTTCCACATAGCTAGATTCTGTTATTAGCTCTGTTTCAGCCTTCCCTACTGCTCGACACTCACTTTGGTACGGCAGCATGCGAGAGGCCACTGCCCTCCTCCGTAGTGGGCCCGATGGGGACGCGCCGGGGGGCACATTGTGCATCAGCTTCCACACAGGTCGTGCATGCCGGCAACTGTCTATCACACTATGATGGGTTAGCTCAAATAGCGGGCGTACAACATCATCGGCCAAGACCTTTTGCTTGCGTTTCCAGCATCTCTCGCAGGCCTGGAGTCTCCGTGGAATGGCTGGGGCCGAGCCTGTGGATGTCCGACGATCAGACTCCATGTCCGATAATACAGTGACAATAGCGGGGAAGGACAAGAATCCTATCGGACATTGTGTTGGGGTCAAGCAGCGCTAAGTAGTAGAAAGTGGATGTTGTCCGAGGGTTGTTGATCGGATCTTTCCCGATTACCATACATTACCCTCAACGCTCTTTGCCGGCCCGGCAGATTCCTTCCAGTCCATTGCCGAAGATGATATAACTATCACATTTTACTCCTCCCACGTTCATTGCGACAATAGAGTTCTGCTATTTACACATAGCCTCGTGCCATAAATTATACCATCCTCATGTGGAGATGTAAATGCGGGGTTTCATACGAACCTAGCGAGATACTCGTGGCCAACTCATCTGGAAAGCCTGTCTACTCTCTCAAACTTAACATTGGTCTTTTAATTGCTCTTATTTGATCTAGACGAGGCTGGAGGACTTAGGTATACTTGGCCATTGTTCTTAGAGCTTACGAGCAGCCATTTAAGGCTAACCAGGTAGTATAATGCAGTAGAAAGGCCAGTCCCTCGATTTGTGACTTGCTCTTTTTATGGGGTAAATTTCATGCCAAGCCAATTTTCTTGTATCAGTATACATACTAGCGGTAACACCAATTGCCGGGGCTCCGCATTCTTTCCCCGCGAGTGGCGATGCATGAAGTCGTCAACTCCCCAAAGGGAAGTGCTTGCATGAGCCCTCTCTGACTGTACCTACTCGGACAGTTGAAGCCATACACGCCTACAGGTATGATAGGAGTAGATCTTGTATAAGCCCACCCTGTGGCAAGCATGACCAACGGTAATGGGGGCAACCATGTCCCTCGACTTCCGGCCTGTCAATCATGTTATACCAAAAAAGTAAAGGTATTTGCGTTGATCTACACTGACGTCTGACTTGGCAGAGCGGCGCTGACCACAGATAGTGCGATAATGCTCGACCAAAATGCATGCCTTGTATGAAAAGTGGCCATGCATGTTTCACCGTTAGCCTTGGTGGAGCTGTTCCGGTTTCAAGAGAGTAAGCCTGACATTGTGCTGGAGCACGCTCCTCCAAATCCCCCTGTGCTTATGCTCTGAATAGGTATATATATGAACTAGAGCAGCATGTGCAAGGTCTCCAGACAGAGGTGGCTGTTGTGGAAGGTCGAGAGCTGGACAGGGGCCACCCTCACTCCACGGCAGGAGTGACAGACAGTCCAACGCCGACACGACCTGAAAGAGATAATCAAGCGCCGGAACCTTCTATAGTAATACAAAGTAATGATGTGATTTCATCACCCAGTATCACGGAGGGAGTCGGGATCAGGTGAGCTCTGGAGCCTTAGTTTGGGTGTAAGCTCTGACCGGAGAATCGCAGTTTCATGAGCTTGCTTTTCGCTGATGCCAGGTGGAGAGACCAGAATTCAAAGCTTCTGCAGAATTTATCCCAATCTTCTGGCATTCTAGAAACGTCGGTGCAGCCGAATTCTCTTCCTCCCGCTGAGGAAGCATTGGCAGTGTTCAACAACTAGTAAGTGACTGGGTTGTGTTTTACGATCTGATAGCTGACACGGATGCATACAGCTTGAATGGACCCCAGGTCCTAAACCCGTTTCTGCTTCGTCGAGATGTACAGAGGTTGTACCATTCCGCCTTTTCAACAGGCCAAACCGGCCCTTCCTCACAAAAGCCGGACCATCTAACAAAGCATGACGCCTTTCGTACCTTCATGATTCTTGCTGTTGGGTCGATCATGTTATATCGATCTGGTGTCCATAAACACCACCCTTACGGCTACTTCCTTACAGCGTTGCAGTACATCGACACGAATATGCTGTCAAGAGGCTTGGATTCGATTCAGGATTTATTACTTGTCGTGAGGTTCGGGATCTATCATCACATCGGTACGTGCTCAGTGCTTCTATACTGGTTCTAACTAATACGTTGCAGGGACATCCATATGGGAGCTGACCACACTGTGTATGAGAATATGCATCGAGCAAGGCCTACATAAGTTACCTCGACCGGCTATGAGACGCAAAATTAGCCTTCTGCAAGAACAGTTGCAACGCCGGGTCTTCTGGGAATGCTACATAATTAGTCAGTACAGCTCGATCACATTGGATCGTCCAGCTGCCATTGTAGAGAGGGATATCCAAGTTGGCTTTCCTGCCGACGCCGATGATGAAGAGATTGATGCTGCTGAGGCATCTGGGTCGTTCTCTGATCTGGACTCCTTCTGCAGAGCCACTACAAGGCCTACTACGACGGGGAACACTGAAATGACGGTGTTTTTCTATTGCCTGCGGTTGCGGAAAATTACTTCAAAGATCCGGACCAAGTTTCAACAAAGCAATGGGGCCCCAGGTGATGGGCAGGCGTTGGCGATGGACTCCATCACAGCGAGTGGGAGAATTTATGAAGATTTGGAGGAGTTACTATCGGAGCTCGAGCAGTGGCGGCGATCAGCACCCACTTTCTCTACTCCACGAGGCTTATACCATACACAGGAATGGTATGATCTGCTGTTAATGAGGGAAAGGCTTCTTCTAGTGCGCAAGGCAATTGACCTGGTACCGAAGCGGAACAATATCCCACCAGATGACCTCCTTTTGATCTGCCTCGAGTATGCCGTGGGCACTATCACGAAGTTCTGCCCTTTGTTTGAGCAAAGAAGGATTACATACACTCGGAGTTACTTCCAAATGCTGTTCACTGCCGGGCTCTCGGTGATGCTCTGGGTATCAGTGGCAAGCAACCATGACACAGAGATGATGGTGAAAGCGGCAGACGCGATAAAACAGAGCGAAAAGATATTGAAACAGATGGGACGTGAGATGCCGGACGCGACTCCATACGTGTCTGTCTACGAGGCCTTAGAAGTACATGTATTGGGGAAATATCATACCTCGTCCAGGTTAACACAGCAACCGGGAGGATATCTCAGGCAGACACAACCCCAGGACCACACATCACCGGGGATGAGCGGTATGCTTCATGATCAAAACATGACAGGTGAGCAGCATTCTGTCGAACAAAAGCATTCACAGTTTAGCAGCCACTGGCCGCCCCTACTCAACGATTTAGGATCGCATCACCTGCTGGATCATGAACCTTCCACCTATGCTTCTCTTCTCTCCCGAGATCTATTCGGAGACAATACATTTTGGAATGTGGAAGTAGGACTGGGAGAATACGCATATGGAGATCCGATGTTTCTTTTCTCGGGTATAGCAGATGATAACGTGTAATATGTACATAGAACAAACAAAGAATTCACAACTGCTTCCTACCCTAAGGCTCCTTCTGTAAACGCTCACTGATTTCAGTGTAGTTCTTGCTCATCTGCTTCAGGCCCGCTTGCAGCATAGACGCATCCTGGCCACTCAATGACCAGGTGGCTCCCATCTTGAACCACTTCTCGAGGATGTCTAGTCGCCCACCAATACCCCCGATACCAACAGGCTTACCAGCTCGGTTAGCCGCTTGGATCACCTTGGTCACAGCATCTTGATACAAGTCACTGTCATACTTCCCGGGAATTCCCAGGTCGGTACACAAATCGTTAGAGCCGACCAAAACACCATCGACTCCTTCAACTGCGAAGATCTCGTCGGCAATCTCCACTGCCCCCGGAGTCTCAATCATCGGGATCAACATAGTCTGCTCATTCAGGATCTCATTCTGCACGAGCGTCGGTACATGCTGGAAGTTCATCACAGCCTGATTGTTGGTGCATCCGCGTGTCCCCAGAGGGGCAAACTTGGCGTGCTTCACAATGTCCCTGACTTCCTGGACGGACTCAATGTGCGGGATCACAACAGCCGCAGCACCGGCATCCAAGATCCGGCTGATGTGCCAGTGTGACTTAGAGGGTGAACGGACAACGGGAGAGACACCGGCATAGTTGCAGGCGAGAATAAGTTGGGCGACAGTGCGCATATCGAGGGCGGAATGTTCCATGTCAATGAACATTGCATGAACACCGGCCATCTTGCACATCATGGGGATTTCATTGCCCGTGACGAACTTGATAGACATAAGCGGTGTGATTTGACCATTTAGAATCCTGGTCCGGAAGGGGTTGTTGAGGCTATATGCTGCATGAGGTGTGATGGAGCCCATGATGAAGATGGTGATATGTGATGGTCTGGAAAAGAAGATCTGAAATGTTTGAGTCAAGATATCTGCAACCAAATAACCAAGTCGAAGTCCTCTTCTAAGTCAATATATCTTCTGACTTAAGTATTCCCTTCTTCTGAGTTGCTGCTCTGATGCATCCGGAGGATTTCCGATGGAGGTCCTACGGAGTCACGGCCGCAGAACATCGGACGGATTGTATCCGAAAATTAGCCTACCCTTGTAACTATCGGACCTCCGTGTGATGAGTCGTAATCTATGGTTATCATACTCTATCAGACGTCGATCGGCGTCTGGATGCCGACCCCCATATCCCAAGTGCCGTGGGTTCCCCACGGGGACGACTGGAATTTGTTAAGACATATGCCATACGCCAAGGTGTTGACCTCCATCTATCGTCATTCATACGCGATTGGCTGGGCGAGATGCCTCTCGGGATACTGTTGGCTTCGAATAACCGATCCTGGTTTGCTACGGTTCAAAGGACGTACCCTGAATACCACTCGTGGTCCTCACGTGATAATTCTTCGACAATAAGATATTCTCTGATTTTCAATCAACGCAATTAAATACCACGCTATCGAGAGACAACGGACTACCTGAGCTAACTAATATAGATAAGAATTCGTATGTACCTCTTCATAAAACCATGCCCGTGAGAAAACGTGATCCGCATCTAGTACGTTAAGTCGCGTACCGCCATTCAGTGACATATCCGCTGACAGCCTCGGCCTCGTCTAGCTTTTTATTCTTCCTCACACACCACCACCGAGTGATCAAACAGCAGATCACAGACAGTCCACATCCGGCAATAATAATTCCTCCGCCTGTTTGGTACCGTGGCTCTTGGGACCGAAGGAAGAAATACGGCGTGAACCAGTGGGACACAGAGGAAACGCAGTTAGCAATGGCGATCAAAGCTGCTCGTTTCGTCCGTGGACGTGGCACAACGGTGGTTTCCCAGGATATTTGGATCTAATAAATTAGCCAATTGGTCCTCTGACTTCTAGGGGCAAGGGAATGCTCACGTTTAAACCAACGAACGGCCCCGTGCACAGCAAGATCAAACTGAAATATCGAGCACCCCGGTCCAAGGTTGATATCATGAGAACCGCTCCCACTAGAGAGACGAGTATGGGCCCGACAATATGCCAACAATGGTCCCCAGTCTTCCCAGATGACCAGGATATAACGAGCGTGGTGATATAGGCAATCACATACGGTGGGGCCTGTACAAGGTATGTTACAACTTCAGAGAAGTTGAGAGTCTCAACTATCTTTGTGTGTGTCAGTAGGCCTGTTTAAGCCGTTCTATGCATGGCTTGGACTTACCGATGGAAAGAAATCTTTGAACGATTGGGCAATGATAAGCGAGAAATGGATAGCAGCGAAGCACCACGTAAAAGGATCCTTAACTGCGAGCAGCACTCCGCCCCAGTAATCTCCTTCATCGTCTTCACGGGTTCCGCCCGCTGAGACCACTTGTCGATATTCTGCCATGGCGGCTTCTTCCTCAGTAAACCACCGGCGACCAGTGTTGTTGGGAAAGTTTGGGATGAACCAGAAGCCCGTCACGGCGACCATAATACTCACAATCCCCTCCAGAAGGATAAACCACTGCCAGGCCCGAAGTTTCGCGACTCCATCCATGTTGGTGAGAATGGCAGCGGCGAGAAGACCAGAGAAAACGTTCGAGATAATATTCCCCGCGTGCCAGATTCCCATCCGCAATGGTGATTCTTGCTTGGTATACCATGAAGAGGTGAGCAGAGAAACGGCCGGGACGAAAGGGCCCTCAGCCACACCGACCAGGAAGCGACAGAGACAAAATCCCCAGCCGGAGGTCAGAGCCGGCATACAGATAGTGACCGCAGACCAGACTAGCGCAATACAGGGGAAGAGAATACTTGGCTTCCCCTTCGCGATGAAAACATTTGCCGGCACCTGTGAAATGATATAACCAACATAGAAAAGAGAAATGCCCGCAGACCACACTGTATCTGACATGTGAAGGTCGCTTTGCATACCAGCAAGACGGGCATTGGAGACATTGATACGATCAAGATAACTGGTAAAGAATCATACACATTTAGTATACTTAGTTCTTTCTTGTCCCTCGACAAGGGATATGGACGATGCACTTACCTCATCAAGAGAATCATTGTAATGCAAGGCAGGAAATACCAGTCCAGCTTTGAAACCACAGAACGGTTTAGCTTCTCCAACTCTTCGGGGGTCTTGTTCTGAAGAATTGGAAACAGTTCCAAAAGAGGATCACGCTGGGGTGCATCTTTGAGATCCTCCAATTCCAAGGCTGTTTTTGACTCTATATCTTTCGACGTCATCTTTCACGGTATAAATCTTCTCGATCTACCGAGTACCTGCGAAGGGTGTCTGAGGAGCCAGATTATCATCGAGCTGGGGAGCATGTTTGCTTTATATACCCTATGTCGTTGGCAACAAGCGGGGATCCCAAATTGCTAAACCCCAGATTTCGCTCTAACAGCCTCCACTTCCCCAGACTTTACGAGGTCTGGGGAAGAGGTCGAGCAATCACGAGGTTTAGAAAGAGTCCGACTTGGCATGCCTCTTTCATCGGAAAACGTCCGGACACTTTGGACGTGCGAGAAATCTAATGGGGCCAAGGATTTAAGACACATGCTTTCTCTTTGGGGGGAGGAGACAGTTTGGTTGGACATGAATAATAGTAGCGCGGAATATGTCTGCACGGCCTTTGTAAATTCGAAGTAGAGCACGAAATTCGGAAAGCCACTCATACTAATTAGCTTTAGAAGACGGGTTGCATACGCTCTGGTGAGGGGATTACTTCAATCCGGGGTATTCTTCCTTCACCCTTGTATGTGCATCGTCTCTCAGGCGAGGGTTGGAATCTTAGCTACTGCTAGAGGTTTATGTCCGACCTACAGATCCAGCGAGGCTTAGGATAACACCTCATAAAACTATACTTAGGTTCTGATCTCTATGTATCCATCTTAGCAGACCTCGGTGAATTTTGGCATTGGATATTCCTAACTTAGAGCCTGATTTACCAGTATAACAGGCATCCCATGAGTGCCTTGAAAAGCAACCTGTAGTCCATGTCCCGCTAGACACTTCCTAGGACAAATATTCCTCTCTTTTTAAACCCTAATTTCACCCCCACCGGCCATAATAGCATCATATTCACTAGCGTGTCTTCTGTCCCCGTGTCCCCTCCGAGATAGTGTTTTCGGCGAGAGCCCGCGAACTACCGGCATTGGCCTCTTCGTCAACTGCGCGGTCTGCACCTCTAGCTCCTTCTCTCTTTCCACTGTAGACCAGTTGTTTGCGACGCACTTCCGGATCCTTCGTCGGAGTACCTTCATCCGTTAGGTCGGGTCACCCAGGCATGTTTTGTGGTCGGCATCGCTCGTAAATCCACGCTCGTATGATAACGCTAGGATGGTAGGGATGCTAGGCATCCTTTGGACGGCGGTTGTCCCTTGTTAGTGGTTAATATGGTAGAGAGTGCTTATCGCCATGTTGGGGGGAGTACGCGACGCGTCCGGAGAAGGTATTCTGGTATCCCTTTGCCATGAAAGACGCAGGCTCATGTTAACATGATCAACTTTTTGGAGTTTGTTAGCTTGTTAAATAACTTTCACTTGTTAGTATGATCTCTTGTCATATTGCGGGGCTGTACAATGTTCAATGTCGCAGTCATTCGCGTTGCTGTTTGTCGGGTCTGAGATTAGTCAGTGATGATGTTGAACCCTAGTTGAACCCCCCATTGATTCTCCGAATCCTGGCCATTTGCCAACATCTAGATAACCAGAGCAGCCTTGAAAATTTCTACCAAAATCTCCAAAGATGAAGTAGCTTAGATTATGAATCTTTATGTTTTTCTTGGTTTTTTTTTTTTTTTTTTTGGGTCCATTTTTGACTTTGTTCTCGGTAATCCTCTGTAGAAACACCACCTGAGTCCCAGAAGAAATATATATTTATTCGGTGAATAGAGTCGTGGTACAGTAGACATCCAAGACCCACCCTCTAAGTGTAACATAAAGCAGGACCCCACTCTACCATACTAAGTATGTACCTACGAAGATTTATTCAGGGTATTGCTAGATAAATATATTGCTGTTCAAGAAGGAGCGGATACAAGCTCGATTGCAAGGTTGGTGATGAACCGAATTCGAGCCGAAATTTAACCCAGATTGGGAGCTATGGAATCACGCACACGCACACGCACATTCTCGCCCCGACACTGATCATGTCTTCTCTGCGATGAACGTTTTATATGATGTTGATTTAATGCTTTATCAGGTCAGCTCATACCGGTAAGACAAGTCGTGAAGAGGTTGCCAGAAATATAAGGCGTCGTCTCTCACGCGGGGTTGTTTGTTTGACTGGTTTGCATGATCGGGTTATTTTGCAGAATATATTACACGTGACTATATCCTAATGTGGCTTAGCGCTGCTGGATTGATCAGGAAGAAAGCGTTGTAAAAAGAGTCATGGTTAGAAGTGCGCTGATGTTTATTGGGCAAAGCCGCGCATCCCATTATCTCATCCGGTCTAATAATACAGTCGTACTCGGGTCGGAGCGTAAAACCCCTATGCCGTCTGTATCTAGTATTGACCGAGTAAGGTGCCAGCCGCGACTTTGGATCTAAAAAGGCTATGCAGTTGATGTGGACTTTTGCTCTATTTCTATGCGGGACGGATGAAAATTCCTCTAATCTTGCACACCTTGAATCAGGTTTTTGATTCCTTCACCCCGTGCCGTCTTTTCCCAAGCCTGCGGCGCTTGTTCGAAGGGCGTCACACTGGTAATTAGGCGTTTAACATCAATGGATCCCTTGGTGATCAGCTTTAGAGCCAGGTCATAGTCTCCTGGTCCATACCGAAAGCATCCATGGACGTGGAGTTCTTTCTGGGACAAGGCCAAGATCGGGATCTCCGCCTTTGGCTTCCCAACACCGGCTTGAACGTAACTACCACCGCGTCGTAAGGCATATATGCCGATTTGGACTGGACCCTCAGCACCGGAAGCCTCGATCACAGCATCGACCCCATCTGGAGCATCCAACATTTCTAACAAACGAGCTGCGCTCTCCTCTGGCGTTTCGTCCAAGCTGACAAGGAAGGTTTCGCAATCGAGGAACTCGGATCCAAATGACAGCTTGTGTTCCAGAATGTCGGCAAGAATGATCCGGTGAGCGCCGAATGCCTTAGCAACTGCGCCGCACAAAAGACCGACCGACCCGGAGCCCATAATCACAATGGTTTGGCCAGGAGTGATGTTGACTAGACGAGTAGCATGCACGGCCACGGAGAGAGGTTCCATGAGTACTGCTTCTTGAAGGCTCATTCCCGATGGTATCTTATAGACAAAGTCTTCTGGTACCCGGTAATACTTGGTTAAAGTACCATGCACATCTGGCGGTACAGCCGCGAACTTCATCTCTCGACAGATATTGTAGGTGCCCTGTTTGCAAGCCCTGCAGCGCCGGCACGGGATACCAGGCTCAATGGCAACGGGATCACCGACTTGAACGGACTTGACGGCAGTTCCGACCGTATGAATGGTTCCAGCAGCTTCGTGGCCTAGTACTAGTGGTTGTTCCTTGCTAACCTTTTTGTTGACTCCGCCGTGTTTCCAAAAATGTACCTAGCCAGTAGTGGGTGAGCAAGAGGGACATCCTGGGAGTACCAGTGTTATTCGAGGAGCCTTGGCTTCGGTATCTTACATCACTTCCACAGACTCCAACGTAGGCAATGCGGACGATGACATCGTGGGGATCCTGAATCTCCGGTACGGGGAGTGACTGTAGACGTGCTTCCCCAGGCCCATACAAGAACCAGGATGGGTTGTTACTCTCCATTTTAGAGCGCTTTATTCTGCAAATTAGTCGGTACCGTATTATCAAGCAGCAAGCAATGCGTGGAGTGTCGCAAGGAATGGTCGAGCTCTTAAAGACATTGCGTATATCGGTTCCATCGTCTCCACTTCGGTCTCTCCAGCGAAACCCCGCAGTTGATCGATCGGACATGCGCCGTACGCTTTCCTAAGTGGCATTAGTGCTTGCCTCTGGTGCTGACTGAAGCCATGTTCATGGTTCAGGGACGAGCAAGTGGTAACTTGTGATCAATTGATCAAAAGACGATTGTAGCAGTTCCTGCTGGTCGACATGGAGGGAAATACGTGGGAAAGGTTTGCCGAGCTCAGATGGGTGCTCAAGCTTCTGTAAGAGAAAACTGCGCGGGCATCATATAGAAAGAACACTGTTAAATTAGGATGAAACAGAAAAAATGTATATTACCCACCATTACTTCCTAGAGAGCCGAATTCGGTTGAGAAAACGCTACTCAACTCCGCAAGCCAGGGGGGGGTCACTATGAACTTTCCCTGGAGGCCTTTTAGCGAACAAGATTTCGAGGATTCACCACTAAGGAACGGGAATTGCAGCCTTAATAAACTCTCTTTCGGGGGTTTCGGAACTCACCAATGGTGCATAGCATGGGGAGTGAAAGCTTGTCTCTATGCTAGCTCGAGAAAGACGCGCACATAGCCAATACTACCCAACTAGCTGTCTATCTGAGGTGCAAATGTGAGTGTGCAACACCAATCCCATGCCTGACTCATCACTGGCTGTGCTGAAGCTGAGCATGTTTGAAGCTATCCAAATTCTCGCGAGAAGGAATCTATCTCCGCGGACTTTATCCCTTGCATCGTCCTAGTCATCCCTAGAATCGATCGAGTCTTTAGCATAATTCGGAGTTGGAGCGCACGAGGTTCCGAAGGGCTCTGGCCTTTGATGTCGGCTCCAAGAGGCCAGGAACAGGAAAAGCCAAGCCTAATAAACTTTCTCCAGGCTGTATCAATGCCGATCGGACACCTTCCCAGTATGGAATGTAGAGGTGGTGATCGTCTGAATATGCTTTGAGTTCGACACTGGTATTGATCCGGGGAGATATTCGGGACTGTGACTGGATGACACGACAAGAACGAGTCGGCTCTAACTCAATTTCCAAACTTTGTGCCATATCTGATTGACGTCCAAGTGGAGAATGTGATATCACTGTTTTTGTCCCAGAAATGGCTTGTGTTGCTTATGACCGCAAGGTAGGGAGCATTGTTTCCTCGGTTACGTCTCTTTCGTTTTCACGTTAACCTCCAAGTCAAGAAACTTGAGTAGTTATTCAAGCCAGAAACACAGTACGGAGTACGTAGAGGAGATTACTTTCATTGGTGACGGGAACGAAAGACAAGAATATCTCTCTCTAGCACTCGTGAAATACACGTTCCAGGGATATGAACCTTCCAGGCAGAGTGGGTATCATTGTAACATTAACTATTCGTAGAGGTTCGGATGCTATCAAGTACAATCAAGAGCCAGACATGCCAGTTCACATGTTCCACCAATTAGTCGTCCTTGTGGCAGACGACTTACGCCTCACGGTCTTTTTCGATGCCAAGAATCGTCTCTTACTACTTGGGCCAACTGTAAATTGGAGCTTTCTCTTGACTTTGGAAACGAGCCCGCGATCGGGGAGCTTGCGCTGTCTCAACGATTTGCGGACTAATGGAGATGTCTCTTCTGAACGGACTGTCCGACAGATTGGCATAGGGTCACTGCAATCTCCGCATCTTGCACCTGACATTTCTGGTTTTTCTTGTGCATAGAAGGCCTCACACTGGCGCTCGGGAGTGCGGAATTTTTCTTCTAAACTCAAGGGTCGAATTGCTGAGATACGGGAAGGCGGCTGCTTGGAGGAATTTGAGACATCTCTCGTCCCTGTCACACCACCCTTTAAGAGTGAAACAGATTAGAAGAGGTTCAAAACTGGACCTTTCATGTGTACACTGAATGGAAGCAGGGGTTAATGGTAGTGAGCTATGAAGATGAACCACGTACCGAAGCTGCAGAGTCTGGTACTTCAGGTACAGCATTGGTCCTGTCTAAAGGTTTCTTCGCCTTAATTGGCGTTTTGAATGGTGATGCTAGGCCCAGGACTTTCGCCATGTGTGGTTAAAGGCGCTGCTAAATGTAGCGCAACAGATTCATCTCAAGGCAGAGGGAAGTGGTCGCGGAGGATTTTGTCTACACACATTGAGAGACCTTTGGTATATATAATGGAAAAAATCTGCATATTTTCTCTGGGATACTTGAAGGATGCCAGGGCCATAATATTGCTCTGCATTCCGCCGCTTTGGTCCCTCAGGCAAGCAAGGGATGATAGAAAACCGCCCGTGGTCGAGTCCTCTTGACATGAGCAGAGGAGGGCCAAATGACCACAAAGTGCCAGCACTTGTTGCTCCTGTGTCGACAGGACCCTAAAGCTTCGGATGTGGGCATGGTTTAGGAAACATGCACGTAAGCTCTGGGGATCTCGCTTTGGGGATACTGTGTCGCTTGCCCTGTTTGCGCGAGTCATGCGCGGCGTGTGACCAACTGAATCTCCGATCTCAACCTAACAGATGCTGGCTATTGAAGAATTAGGCTTTTCGCTTGTGTTGATGGACTGATGGCAAGACGTTTGAGTCCCCCTTGCAGCTCAGCCTTCCTTACCCGGAAATAACACCCACTTCGTGGCTCATTCGCCCGCCCCTCGCTTACGCGGACAGCCTGGAAAGGCACATACTTTAGTTTCGCAGAGTCGAGTAGACGAAGGGCAGGAACGTAGAACCTTAAGGCTTTTATCGGTTGAACTTAATCGCAGGGGGCCAATGTGTCATGTTGCCCCGAGCCAATCTCATGTCAAAGCACCGTGCATGGAGACCAAAAAAGGAAGGATGAGAATGTAAGGTGTCCAAGAGTACCTATAGAAAGAATGTCAAGGAAATTAACCATACATAGCTTCTGTGGATAGGCTACTGGATGAACATTATCATAGCTGCCGTCTAGCTCAACGATCTTAACTCTGGTTGCTCGGAGACTCCGATGTCCTTGCATGTTGATCATGCACTACCTCAAACAGATACATAGACACATAGATAGTACAAGGAGTACAACTATTGTGGTCTCTTATATCTTTGTACAGTGGAAGCTGAATATTTGTAAGACATCCGTGCTTGGTCACCAACACATATCTGAACAGATGGATTTGTATACCATTCCTTACTGTCATAGCACATACTAACCTACCAACTTGTCGGTGTATAATTGGCCTTCGGGGGAAGTGATATGCATAACGCCACAGAGATGGCGCCTGATGTATTTTCTGATTGTCTTAAAAGCTCTGCGTAATCATACCCGCCCCAGATGGGAATGCTTCTGTTCGCCAGAATGGGTAATTTCCCACCCACGATGGCGGAGATAGCATGCTATTACTATTCGAAACATATAGCCGTATTCGTCGTGCGAGACTCTCGCTAATGGTCAGCCATTTTTGTGATGTGGTTCAAGAGAAACGCCTAATCATCCTTATATACAATCACGTTCAGATTGGACAGTATAAGGCCCAGTTGCGCTCGCCTCATGCTCTTCCAAGTATCCATTACTTCCGAGGACCAGATCAAAATAACACTCTGACAGCTGTTCCTGATGTGGCGCAACATCCCATTCCAGGTATTTCAATAGCTCCAATTCCAAAATTGCCATTTCTGCAGCAGAAACACCACCCGCGGAAGCAAACGATTGGTTGGGCCAGGCAAAGTCACTTATACTCTTGCTGGCCACTAAGGCACAGCTAAGAAGCAGCCTATGAGCTGTAAGGCTTGATACGTCGAATGTGGGGTGTGTTTTGCAGAGTTGTCTTATGTAGATAACCATCATCACTAGTATTGGAGACGAGAGACACAGCCGATGCGTTAAGCGTCTCAGGTACTCACAGGCAGATATTTGAGGGGCTCTATTCGAGTGAAAACGTGTAACGTTAAATCTGGTGCGGAATGTCATATCGTTGAAGAACACGAGCCTTCCAAGCGTGTTTGAAATTAACTGAACGATTACCATGGGATCGACGAGCTCAAGGCGCCGTGGTAATCGCTGCGAAAATGGTTCAGGTAGACACACTGTGGATAACGGGATAACCTTATTGGTTCTCTCGTCTGTACCTGGAATACTATTTGCAATAGAAGAGCTTATTGATCGATGCGATGTCGCGTGCGCGTCTGAGCGCCATTCTGCTTGCTGGCGCACCCAGCGCTCGAAATGTCGCTTGATTTCACTGTCGCGCTTTAACCGTAGGAATCCGTCAGATTTACACTCGGAGGAAGGATTATGTCCGCCACGGTCAAAATTCCCGTAAGGCCAAAGGGTAGCGGTCTTAGTATCCTGCTGGCGAAGATCGACAGTTTGTCTCACTGGTTTCTTGCCAAACGTTATAGCCGGCAACATTTGCACCCTATCATTGGCTTTTTTTCCCTCAATGGGCTTTTGGAGGAGTGTATGGTGAAGCATACACTCTCCCTTATACCGAGTAGTGCTATTTCGAATTGGTGTGACAGCGGTAGAACCTGCCATTGTAAGGGAGAGAGAGTATAGATAGATACCTTTAAGTTAGATTCTTTCCTTTGAGCTCACAATTACCGTACCAGAGACTGTATATAAATGTTTTTGATCATCCAGGAAGCATAGTAGTGGATCTACGCGAACCAATGGTTGGTCCCCAACAAGACGTGTCTTAACCATGGTTGAGCTCATCGGTCAACGTCTCCACGTCACCATCAGGTCATTTTATAAGATGCTTCATAAGAAGCTCTTGAGCAGAAGTAGTAATGTCATCACTGGCGGTCTGATCGCTTATTTTTACCAGTTAATGTACAGCATATCTCCGTGGACTATATCATATTGGGACAAGGTTTAGTATCGCCGCTGCCCTGAATAACACGCTTCTTAAATATAGAGTTATCCATGAACGCCAAAGTTCTACATGCTGACTCAAAATGATTGAATGTGAGAGAGGCGCTGGCTTTTCTTGGCTACCACTTCGAAGATAACAAGGAAAAGAATAAACGCCATCAGGTCATGTATGGCTGTAGACGGCCAAGCCTTACGCTCAAGACTTGGCCGACAGAAGCAAGTATGAAGAGACGAGCAGCACCCCGTCATTTTTCTAGCTCATCATATTGCTCTTAGCCATGAAGTGAACTATTGATATTGAGAGAGTGCTCAGTGCAGCTACGAAGGGCTTAAAGCTTAAATAACGGACAAGCCAAGCAGGAGAAGAATGCAATCGAAAACGGGATGGGCACGTACCTATGACATAAATTACGATACGAATTATAAAGAGGTCGTTTGAACGGTAGCTCGATTCAACAATGGTAAGTTGCCTGTGCGCCCAAGGATTGGCAGCAGGATCTTCGCCGTTTGCAAACCTCATGGCCGGAGGATACGGGACCTGGATAATATTTCCGGGGACATCCGAATGGTTCAAGAAGAGGCACGCTCCATGATGTATGTATGACCTTTGCCCCGAGTTTGATCCTTTTTTGCCCCTTGGCCATGTTATGGGCAAACATGCGATATAATCCTCAGTATCGCTTAGCTAGTCAATGAAAGTTACACCTGGTTTACCTCCCCACCCAATGTAGAAGTATTGAATCAAGCAGAAAACAGTCCCTGAGTCCTTGACTAATGACTACTCACACTCTCCACCCATTCGGTGTTCGGCTGTTGTCGGAGGCCGAGTTGCTGCAGCCTCCATTTCTAACCTGTAGAAGTGATAAATACTAAGTTCTAATGCTTGCATGCTGATCTAGACTCAGTCCTATACTACCTCTACGTCTTTATGTTCATCTACACCGACAATGCTCACCCTCAATATCGCTTACACGGAACCAGTGAATAGTAGCTCCGATCCCTCCATACCAGTCCTTACCCAAGAACAAGTCTGGAACGGGTTGAAACTGAAAGCCCGGCATCCGCAGGACTTTATCCCATCTTTGGATGATTCCCGGATTCTTGAGGAACGGGACGATGGAACCTACATCGTAAGGGAGGCTCATGTTGCGGCCAATCTCCACGAATCCCCTATGGCTGGAAAATGGGTCAGAGAAGAATGCCAACTACATGCGCCAGTCAGGGTAAGGTGCCGAGATACTTAGTGTCTATTCTAATGATTATCCGCCATGGTCTAATGAGATAACAGACTTATTTCACACTACCGGGAGGATCAGTGGTGGAGAATATCGTATCGATCGGACATGATCAGAATCTTTACCTTACGTTTACATACGACTGGAAATTGGCTGATATCGAGCCCGGGACGAGTGAGGCAGAAAAGGCTAAAGATGAACATATGAGAATTGCCATATCCTCCGTGCAAGGAACTATCCGAGCATTGAGACGAATGGCCGAGGAAGGGACTCTCTGAATTTTGCGCTGTAAATGCTGAGACTGGCGCCATATAACTAAGCAATGAAATTTGTATTATTACATGAAAGGTGATCGTGACTGCCAATACCGATACTAATATAATACCTTGCGCTGTCAATCAAAAGAAACCAGCCACATTCAATAAAAACAAGTGAAACAGATAGAAGGTTGAGCACCTAGACGCCGCCAAAAGGAATCAATAAGAATGAGTAAGAATCTGGAATCCTGTCCTCCTTCCATACAGCATAAAATGTCGCAATATCCCTACTTCGTACCCGTGGCATCCGGATTCTGTAGATGAACGAGTTCGTAGTAGCGTCCCTTCTTCCGGAGAAGTTCCCGGTGTGTACCTGATTCAACGACCTCCCCTTGGTCTAGAACGTATATTCGATCTGCCCGCTGGATAGTGCTTAGCCGGTGAGCAACTGCGATTGTTGTGCGTCCCCGCGCAGCGGCATCTAATGCTGCTTGGACGACCTTTTCTGACTCTGAGTCTAGTGCGGACGTAGCCTCGTCCAATAGAAGGATCTTCGGATTCCGAATAAGGGCCCGAGCTATAGCAATGCGCTGCTTTTGGCCACCTGAGAGCATGCCTCCTTTATTGCCGACAATGGTGCTGAAGCCTTGCCTGCAGACTGTTAGTATATCCCCGCCAGCGTAGCGAAAGCCATGATGTGGAAGAGCTTACGGCAATGACAATATGAAATCGTATATGTTTGCATCCTTGCAGGCTTTAATCAGGAGATCCTCTGTGACATCAGGTGTGTTGCTCCCTAACAGGATGTTCTCTCGGATGGTCCCTTGGAACAAAGTCGGTTCTTGACTAATGAGAGCCAAGTGGGTGCGATAGGAAGTCATCTCGAGAGTGATAATATTCTTTCCATCTACATAGACACCACCTTTGAGGGGATCATAGAACCTCTCTAGCAACGCAATAGCAGTACTCTTGCCGCTTCCACTCGCGCCCACTAGTGCAACAAATTGCCCTGGTTTGATGGTCAGGTTCAAGTGACGAAGTATTGGTTGTTCCAAGCGACTGGGATATCGAAAGGAGACATCGCGGAATTCAACCATCCCTCGCATGGATGCAACTGGAATTCCTTTGCTCTGAGAAGCATGCATTGTGTCGCTGGTGAACAGACGTTTAAACTCACGGGCAGCGTGCTTCGCCTTTCCCATGTCCGGGGCATGAGAGAAAACCGTTCCAGCAGCTTGGGCCCCAAAGATCACTTCACTGAAACACACATAGAATTGAAAGAGGGAGTATTCTCCATGACCAAGTAAAGATCCGCCATACCAGAACCCCAACGCCATGCAGAAGAAAGGCAAGGCCTGCGAGCTGGCATAGAGTAAGGATGATTTAACAATGGGGAGTATATCACTCTTCAGCTGGCGACGGAGCTGTGCTTGATAGGATTGCAAAGCCTCCGTCTCCATGGTCAGGGACATGACCGTACGGATGGCAGAGGCTGCCTCACAAGCAGAACTGGCTGATTCTTGATATGCTTTCTTGGCCCTTCGTTGGAACCGCTCCAACATCCAAACGCGAACAAATCCACACATCAGCAGGGCTGGAACCGCGGAGATGCACACCAGTGCCAACTTCCAGCCTATTACAAGGGCTACCCCCAAGGAAGCCACAAGATTGACAGAGACAATCAAGATAGTCCCCAATGTGACGCCACTAATGCCAGTTAGTTCTTTGGTCCCCGCACTCAGAGTGGCTGTTAATGCGCCTGTCGTGTTTTCCTGTTGGTCGAAGAAAGAGATATCCTGGTGCAGCATCACCCGGAATGCTTGACTGCGGGCCCGGTAGACCATCTTTTCGGAACTATATGCAAACAGGGCTCCTTGCACACTGTACAAAACAAGCGACACAACGCCAATCATGAGAAACATGAGGCACCAGAAGTTGGCATCGTGCCGGAGCTTCGGATATTCAAAAGGGGGGAGGCTGAGGGTGCTGACAGCCTTCGCAAACAGCACAGCCTGCGATGGTTGGATCCCCCCTGCCAGTATAGATGCGCAGAGACCTAGTAATAAAAACGGCCACTCGGGTCGGTTAAACGAGGCAAGGAACTTGAATAAAGTCCAGAAAGAATATGCCTCTTCCTTGGCCGGCTGCATGAGATGAGATAGTGACATTCTTGACACTGGCCGCTGTTTCTCCCCAGTGTGCAATCCAATATCGGATGCATCATCACTGAGTATGCTGTGAAGATCGGAGTGGTCATCGCCTGGGTAGTCCTTGTCGAAGAAGAAGGTCATTGGGTTATGCTTAGGGGACAAGTTCGTCAATAGCTGGGAATATCTCTTGGAGTATCTCGAGTACCGCTTCTTGATCTGCTGCGCTTCCACCATGTCGTAATAGATCCCCCGTCGATCCATCAAATGCTCATGCGGCCCTTGCTCAATAATTTGACCATTGGCAAGAACAATAATGTTGTATGCCTCCTGGATTGTGGACAGCCGATGAGCGATGACAATCGTCGTTCTACCCTTAGATGCCTTGTCAAGCGCCGCCTGAACGAGCTTTTCGGATTTCGTGTCCAAGGCAGATGTTGCTTCATCTAAGAGCAGGATCTTAGGGTCCTTTATGATAGCTCTGGCAATAGCAATGCGCTGCTTCTGGCCCCCAGAAAGTGAAAAGCTCTCGACATTTGTATCATACCCATTCGGAAGCGCCATAATAAAGTCATGCGCATTTGCCATTCGAGCTGCTGCTTCGACTCGCTTTCGGATCTCGTACGTCGATTCCTTTTCGAATCGAGAACCAATAATCCCATATCGGATATTCTCCGCGATTGTGGTGGCGAAGAGTCTCGGCTCCTGCGACACAAGCGACATTTGCTGTCGCAGCCATCGGAGATTCAATGTCTGGATATCATGGCCGTCGAGTATAATGGTGCCCGCGACCGGGTCATAGAACCGCTCAAGCAAGCTGATGATGGTACTTTTGCCGGACCCTGAGGGACCTACGAAGGCAGTCGTCTTACCAGCCGGGATATAGCAACTCAGGTCATGGGCAACAGTGACCTCGGGCCGCGAGGGATAAACGTGCCGGATATTCTGGAATACAATATTTCCTCGGACAAACTCCAGCGTCTTGCCGTGGTCGGACAGCGCATCTAAGGGGGACTGACGATCAATGGTGCTATACAGCTTCGATGCTGCAGCTACAGCATTCGACAATGCTTGTCCATTAGGGGCCACGTTCCCTAGATTATAGGAACCTAGGATGATGGCCATCATGATGGTCAGCACATCCCCGGCTTTGATGTTACTGATCCCTTCGACGAGGAAGCGAGACCCCATCCAGAACCCAAGTCCATAGTTGAGGTACATAATACATAGTAAAGCTCCCACCATGACGGCGAAGATTACTTTTGACTTCATTCCGGGCCCTTCAGCATCCTTGAGATGCGATTCGTATTTCCGTGCCAGTGTTTCCTGAGCATTGAACGCGGCGACGGTCCGGATGGAGTCAAGGATATCCTCCGCCATACTGGCGCCACGACCCTGGCATTCCAATGCCTTCTTGCTAAAGATGAGCATGAGGGTGGAGCAACCGCCCATAGTCAACAGCAATGCGAGGAGACTGGCGCTACAGATCAGCGCCAGCTTCCAGTTCTTTATATAGGCGATGATGAACGCCGTCACGAACGTCGAAAGCCCGGTCAAGGCTAGGCCGACCTTTTCGGAAATACCGTCTTGAATCAAGTTCGTATCGGCGGTGATCCTCGTTGTGATCTCCCCAGCACCAAGAGTATCGAAGAAGGCGATATTCTGCCTTAAGATGGCCTGGAAGTATTCCACCCGAATCTGCTGTACGACATGGTCGCCAGTGTAGATGAAGCCGACGGTCGCTAAATAAATCGCGACGAACTCCCCAGCACCCAAGTATATAAAGTAGACCACATTCTTGGTCAGCTCATGATGGAAGTGATCGTAAGTAATTCGATGGGTAGCGATGTCTTGAAAGGTCGACGTCAACCTCCCGAATAGGACCTGTCATAACTACTTAGTCTTTCTGCTTAGGAGCTGGCGATTACTTTAAATCGAGGTATCACTTACCGTGAAGAGAGGCAGTGCTGCACCGCCTGCGATCGCAGCAAGCGCACTGCCGAAGAGAATGGCGACATCCCACCGAGTCGCATATCGATAGATATCGAAGAAACCGATTTGCGACACCGACGTACGGAGCTGTCTATCGAGGACCTCTTCAGCGTGCGAGACAGAGAGACCCGTAGTCGTACTGCCCGTCCCAGGAGACTGTTTGGATCAATGAATCAGTGATGATGCTCTGATAGCGAGATGAGTGCATGAACTCCACCTTTGGGAGCGGCTTCATCAGTATATCCTTGTCGGACTTCATGGTGCGACTGGCTCCCATTCTTCACATCTGATGTAATGACAGGCGGCCATGTCATTTCCAACATCAAACGTACTACCAGCCCAAGCGATCGTTACGCGGTTGCTTTGCGAGCGTGTCGAGAAACCTTATGGTAATGCAGCAGCCTCTAGGGTTTTTGCAGCCCTCCCCACGTCTTCCACTCTCATACGCACGTTTTAGCCACCCCGCCACTATTATCAACCGATGTCTAATCTTGCAAATGCTTTCCTGACTTGGGATAGTAAGGGGTCCAGGGTCAGAGCGCAATTCCTGACCTTGTCTGTCGGGCTATCTCGTCACATCATCCCTCAGGCGAGCTCTGTATGGGCAAGTTCCGATACACGATAGAACACTACGGGGTATCCTCGGGTGAACAGTGCCCTAATCTTGGGTTCATCAGATAGATTGCGATTTTCCTTCCTTGCCGCCGTAAACACTTCGGATTCTCGTATAGGTAAGACATGCCACCAACTTTCTTGTTCGAAAGCCAGAATTTAGGTATGTGAACCGGCCCGTGGAGCGTCCGGTGTTTCATCGCCCTACAAGTAGCTTCCGTGAGCAACGTGGGACCCATTTTTCGGTACGATATGCCATCATGCGCTCCCATGTTTCAGAGGATGCACAGATCACCCTCGGTAGAAACGTCGGGCGTTGAGGCTATGATCGACAGGAACCGGTAGTATGACCTGTTTGCTATTAATGGAAATGAACTCAATTCCAGGGTAAACAAGCATAGTCACTTCGGCTTAGAGAACACACCAGTGCTGGAATTTGAGATTGTTTGGGTGTGTTGGGAAGCTCAACAGCCATGTCTCAAATTTGGGTTCGGTAATAGAGAACGTCCATTCCTGCCGTCCGAGGTCTGAAATATAGGGCGTTTGACTTGGTTCCCATTAAGCTTTTCCACTTAAACTCGCGCGAAACATTAATCACAATTTAATCTTATCAGTGGGAACAAGAGCCGTGTACTAGGCAATTAGATGATGTATGGAAGTGAGAACAGCAATCATGGGACTTCGACTGCCCTAACAGCACTCTCCCGAGAATACAATATATTTGATTTTACAACAAAACATTAGGCATAAGTCTGGAACCCATGTAAAACATAACAGAAAGACTAAGGAGGTATAACAGAGTCAGGATATATGGTTAAAATATGACAGATCCCAAAACGAAACTAGAAATAGAGAGAAACAGGGCGAAACATTCGAAACTTAGGCCTGCCGTCGTTGACGAAGTTTCACCTTTAGGTCCGGCAATTCCCAGAAAGCATAGCAGCGACTCTCTCGCTGCCAATCCTTGACCGTTCCCACGTATTCAGCTTCATAATCTAAAAAGAACCCCGCTAGGGTTATTTGCATCATCTGCTTAGCAAAATATTTTGCGATGCAGGCCCGACTACCCACCAGGAACGGCTGGACAGCCTCTTTTTTGTCCCTGGATCCGGGCTCTGTCCATCGCTCGGGAATAAACTCGTAAGGTTCGTTGAAATATTCGGGATTGTGATGCAGCGCGAACAGTGATGTGCAGATCTCCGTCTGTGATAAATTACATCCCCGCCGGGCGTTAGTCGGGTCCACACCATACAGCGATCTGTCAGAAAACTTACCCCGGCCGGGATGTAGACCCCATCCACATAGGCTCCAGGTGAAACTCGCGGGCCCCCTAGTGGCACAGGAGGGTAGAGTCTCAAAGCCTCTGTGATGACTGCATTGAGGTACGGCAGCTGTTGAACAACGTCTCCTGAAATGTCTTCCGCCGAATGGAAGGCGCCCTGCAGTTCATGGACCAACTTGGCGTGGGATTCGGGGTGGGTCAGAGCGAAAAAGATAACGGCGCACAATGCGTTTTGTGTGGTGTGAAATCCTGCCAACATGATGGCTGAGAAATTTTCTGCAATCTCAGACTGGGGCAAGCCACTGGTCTCCGCCCTCTCCATTACTTCGACCATTATATCGCGGCGGGTGTGGGACGCTTTTAATTGTCTGTCATAGTGTAAGACATACGGGGACAGCATGGTGGTGTGGGGAGTACTTACTCATGGATCAGTCGCATGCGGGCCTCTTCGCTGCGAAGACGAATGCCTTTGCGTAGGAAACGGCGCAGAAGCCATTTCATCACCGTCGGGACCCCTGATCCATCGAATTGATCTCTGATGGTGGCCCAGTAGAAGATACGAGGCAACTGTGCGGTCCAAAAGTACGGCTTGCCTCGCTTCAAGCAGCCGAGGGGCTTTCCAAGTAGGACTTCAGACACCGCATCGACGGAGTGGCAGTAGAGTAGCTCATTGAGAGAAAGAGTGGTATTGCTCTCTAACTTCGAGTTAATCACGTCGTGAAGTCGCAGGGTACATTCACGAACCACTCCAGCATGTGCTTCCATACTCCCTGGTGTCATTGAAGGCCCAAAGAGCTTACGGACAGACGAATGATAGAGAGGATCAGAGGCCGTGAAGATATTGCGCCGCGAGATACTCTTGTAGAAGCCAGTTTTAAGAAATGCAGAGCCCTTGCCAGTACCAGAGCCGTAGATGTTACGCAAAGCTTTGATCGTGTTTGTCGTCGCTTGGCCGGGGGCAAATCGAGCAATTTTACCTGTACAGCAATTAGAGCTGAGACGAAGGCCGCATATCTCTGTCTCTTACCATACGACTCATGCAGCGCATGGAACTGATGTGCACTCCGTCCCGATATGAAAGCCAATTTGGTTGCGATCTGTATAGATTAGCATCGAATCCTTCAGATTCCCTCGTTTGCTCTGGCAACTCATACACCGCAGCAGAAAATATCAAGGAACGGTCCCGGAACGCCCTTGATGGTTGGCCCCTTTGGCTGGACTTGTACAAAGAGAATAATGAGAAAAATGAGCTGCACCGGTCAGTCACACTGTAGAGCCTTTATCATAGTTGTCACGAAAATCATGGACCTCAACATACAAGCACGACCACCAGGGTCGGGTAGGATATCATCGCAGGGGAGTAACCCTCAGGCATTTGCCCAGAAGGCAGATACAAAGCAACAAACACCATTTTGAGGTCTCTAGCCAACGAGTGAAACTGTAGGATATTTGATATGCACAAGCTACTACTAGCCTTTGCGCGAACGAGAGACTTGGTCGGAAGACTTGGAGAACTTGAGACCTTCATGAAGGTGATATAGCGGTCCTTATCTATCCCACAACAGTATACAAATCTCCAGAGCCGGTTAATTGGCTATACGATCTATACGAGCCGGTCCTTTTTTATTTTTTATTTTTTTATTTTAATTTTTCAAGTTTTTGCTTTTCTTTCGTGATCAACTTGTTGCCCCTAGGCTGATAAAGTTTAGCTAGATGCGCTCGAATCAACTCGAGCATCATCATACGATTTGGAATGATACTATGTTCCAAGGGACTGAGTCTCACCAGAAGGATCTAGTTCAGGTTTGGTTCTTGGCAAGGAATCCCGATGTTTGGGCTGGTGGACTCAGAAACCAGAAGGAAGTTAGGGCCCAAATTTGGTGTCCCGGACATAGCGATCGACATCAAGTAGCCCTGACCTTAGTTTTGAGTCAATTCGACCTGGGACTTGGCAATTAACCCTAATCTCAAACAACTTTTTGGATGTCCTGTATATATTAAGGATTTATTATATATGATCATCTGTCTCAGGGTCGTATGTCTTCTCTCCCGTACGCCGGTGTTGCTTCCTCATGTATTATTTGGAAACCCTAACTGACCTTCTACACTCGTTATCTTTCCCTCATGATGGCTAGTAATCAGCGCACAAGTGTGCTGTTTCTCGCAAATAGCGAGCATGGCCAAACAAACATTATTTTAGCAATTACGCACGAGCTGCTGGTGCGAGGAGATGTGGATGTGCATATTGGCTCTTTCCCTGCCCTTGAGCGACGCATTGACAAGCTCTTGGCTGACAATGCCTCCGCGTATGATGGTTCATTCCGGTCGCGCATTCACTTCCATCCTATTAGAGGACCTTCGAATACAGATGTCTTTATCCGCACTGGGAAGCGAGGCGCTTTCCATCCTCCTGGATACCATGGAGCGGTACTTGGGTTCCAGTCATTGTGCGAAGACATCTGGGGTTGGACGGAAGAGGAATACGTAGATATCTACAACTGCTGCGTGGAGATCATCAAGACCGTTCAGCCGTCAGTCATCGCGGCCGACTTCTTCTTCCTACAAGGAAGAGATGCTGCGTATAACACGGGGTACACGGCGATTTTGATCAATACTACGTCTCTCACTCATATAGTTCTTGGATTGCAGCCACAATCCGCTGCGTTGTGGAAGTATCCCTTGTGAGTAATGTCCTCAATACTCCAGAAGCTGCAGCCATTGACTACCAACCAGGCCGGGAACAGGATTTCCATACCCTCTTCCATGGCATTTAGTTCCACTCAACGCTCTTGCTGTGGTCAAAACAGCTAAGATGTACCATGGAAGTGGGCGGCGGCGTGAGATTCGCGAATGGAGAATTCGGCACAAGATCCATGGTCGGTTTCCGTTTGCTGATGCTTGGAGACCCGATCGGTTTCATCTTTCCCCAGCGCTGAAAGAACTTGACTGGCCCATGGATGTACCCGATAATATTCTTCCCTGTGGACCGATTTTACTCCCCACGGCTTCGGTTCACAAGCAGGACCCCGAATTGGCAAGTTGGCTGCAGAGAGCGCCGACTATCTTGGTCAATCTTGGGACGCTTTATGCGCCCGACCCTAAGGTTGCAGAGAATATTGCGTCAGGCCTCAAGCTCTTCCTAGATACTTGGAAAGGGGAGAAGATCCAGATTCTGTGGAAGCTCCCCAAGCATCCCCACGATGAGGATGATGTATACAGCCGGTCCACCGAGCCGCTGAGACAGGAGACTGAAGCCGATCGCGTTCGGATCCACCCATGGTTCTCCGTTGAGCCCATGGCCATGCTTCAAACGGGGCAGATTGTCTGCTCCGTTCACCACGGTGGAGCGAACTCATGGTACGAGGCTATCCAGTGAGTTCTCCTTCACGTACTCACCGGACAGGGCAGCAGCTAACAGGTATAGAAATGGCGTCCCCCATGTGGTTCTACCAGCCTGGCAGGATTGCTATGAGAACGCTGCCCGAGCGGAGTGGCTTGGAATTGGGGTGTACGGCAACAAAACCCGAGCTCCGAATATCAATGGCCGAGAGTTAAGTAAAGCACTCTTGAAGGTCATGAGCGATCGCTCATATAAAGAAAAAGCGCTTGACCTTGCCAAGCTATGTCAGAAAAAGGAAGGGCGTGTGGCAGGTGCGGAAAAGATTGTCGAGCTGGCACGCAACCCGGACCTGATGGCCATGCACATGCCGGATGTGAAGATCGATGATTCTCAGTGTCAGCTCAGTGAGATCCGAAACCGTTCAGGAATGGTTCTCCAGTCAGTCCAGTTGCCTCAGCCGAAAGGCAAGCCAACGGCTAAGTATATCTCCCCAACCGTATCACCACTGCTGTTCATTCCGGTTCTAACTGACCCATGAGCGATAGGCCCTTTTTGAATGACCTTGCAGAGGCAGTACTGATGACTGCACTTTGTAACACTTGGTCCGTCCTACCTTTGCTTGGATATTCACTTCTACTGGTTCCTCGTTTGCGGTTCCTGGTTCTGGTTTACCTCATCTATATCAAGTATTTCGCCAAAGCACACGAAAAGGGGACACTTTCTCTGCGGAACGATAGCTTCCGGACTTCTTGGATCTGGAAAACATATGTATCCTACTTCCCCCTGCGACTCTATCGTTCGGCATCTCTTTCACCGCAAAAGAAGTATATTTTCGGCTACCATCCCCATGGTGTCGCTATTCGAGGAGCTGTAGGCGCATTCGCCGCAGACGTGGCCGGATTCTCCCAACTCTTCCCCGGGATCACCAATACCCTGTTGATGAAGGATAGTGTATTCTACCAACCACTACTTCGAGAATATCTTCTTTCTGCTGGGCTCAGTGGCGTCTCACGAAAATCATGCATCAGGCATCTAACACGGGGAGGTCATGACGGTCGGGGAATGGGCCGTGCCATTACCATTACTGTGGGAGGGAGTCGTGAATACAACGTCGCTCGACCAGGCACCATGGAGGTCGTGATCAAAATCCGCAAGGGTTTTATCCGAGTTGCCGTGCAAACTGGCGCCGACATCGTGCCGGTGGTTGCGTTTGGGGAGAATGAGATCTTCGACCGCGTGGACGTCAAATCCAAATCTGTGCTCAGTATCGCTGCGCGAGTGTGGGAATGGTTCGTTGGACACAAAGTGGCATTTTCCATTGGTCGATTTAACATCTTCTGCCCTTATCGTAAGCCGTTGAATGTGGTCGTGGGCCATCCCATTCCCGTCACTCAACAACGATGGGACCCGGACGAGAAATATATCGATCAGTTACAACAACAATATATGACAGAGTTGGAGAGGCTATGGGATAGTTGGAAGGACACCTTTGGGACTGATAAATCCGTGAAGTTTGAGGTGGTAGAATAATTCTTCCCTGATCTGTATCAAAGTCTCTCACTACGCTCGGACATTCTCTCTTCCAGTCATGCAGCACATGGGAAATTACCATTCTGCCCCGAAGCCTTTTTAAAGTCTATTAAAGCTTGGCCTAATAATACATTAGCGCCACGACCAGGACTTGTTATTGGCTGAATCGTAAGCGCTGAAAAAGGCAGACTGGGGCCGTGGGCCGCGTCAGGATTCTTCCCACCACTTAGGGTTGTGATTTCCGACTATTCAGAGTCCCTTGTTGGGCGGTATCCTTCAGGGTTTCAGGCGTACAGTGCTAAGCGAGCCTAGGAATGCAATAAACTAATTTTACTGGCGTGGCGGAGTCAAGAAGCTTTGGATTAAGATGTGAGGAATCCATCAATACGAATAGAACTTAATAACATAGCCTCAAAACTCCAAGTCAAGATACCGCTTTGGCCCCCACATCAGCCTCAAAAATGACCAACACAACAACAAGCGCTAGGATTTTATTTCTTCCCCCCTTTGCTCACGCATCGAGACGTTGGGCTCATTGGGCTCTGGCAATAAAATCAGTACGGGGCCCCGGGATCCTATCTTCGTCCGCGTATACACTTCCCTCATCTACACCTCAGTGATCTATTCTCCTTCTCATGGCGAAAACAGACCGTAAGACGCCGGTTGAGGGCGCTTCGATTCCATTAGGCAGTTCCCCAAGTGACGATGATGTTTCACCTAAGAGGAATACAAACCATGCGGTGCTCATTACCTGGAGTTCTTTCGTGGTCACGATCCCCATCCTCGCATTGACGGTGGCATTCTTGGTGCTGGTATTCAAGTATCGTGTGAGCCATGGAGATGCGCCGTTTGAGAGCCTCCGCACGTCTGCGGTGAAGGACGACGGAAACGCGCTTTATGTCAATATGAACTCCAGCATTCTCCTGTTCCTAGCTTCCTGGGCGAGCTCTGTGGCGACGATGCTGTCTGGGTTCATGTTAACCCTCGCCTCATTTCCCATAGCACGTCGACTCTTCCAAGATATCCAGAGTTCTCGTGTGACTCGCCTGCCAACCCCATATCAGCTGGCACTGACCTTGAAGTTTCTGGATGGAAGCACTCTTGGTGCGATCTGGAGTTGGATCGTCTATCTCGTTTCATGGAGAAAGACGCGTGCACCGCTGACACCTCCCTTGACCGCCGCTTCATCGATTGCATTACTCGCAACACTGCTTGGGTAAGTACTTCTCACCTGTTGAAGGTTGCTGGAGATGTTCTGACACCCTGAGAGGCTGCTCGTTGCCCTAGGGGACACCTGGCTGCATCTTACCACCACCACCGTGGAATTCACTCAAGTTGTGCCGGTCACCAACCAGACAAATTATGGTTTTGGACTCATACCCGAATGTCTGACGAGTAACAACTCGGTGGCAGCGCAAAGCGGAGAGCAGATCTTATGTAGTGTTTCACTAGCGGTTACCGGCAGCTTCCTGAGAAACGGAACAACCTCACTCGGAGTGTTGAACGACATGTCCGACCAGGCGACCGTCTCGACATATACCGACCCTCAGGCGAACAAGTACACTTTTCTGCAAGTACCAGAAGGGGCATCACTGTCCAACCGAGACTATACAGCCAAGACCTACGGAGCGCGAACACAATGCGAACTGATATCGACCAAGTGTAAATTGCAAAACAACGCTTCGATCGTCACTTACAACTGCTCCAGTGACTTCGCCGGAAGTTTCACTCAAACTGGCTTGAAAACGGCATTCTTCACTAACGATAGCATGGCCGAAGACATGAGCCAGAGTATGTACAACAAGGGTGTGGGCAACCCATACTACTTTGCGGCGGCCGACATCATGAGTCTGGCCGGCGGAGAAGCACCGAACTCAACCGAGTTTGTCAAGAGTCTTCATGGTCCATATGCGTTTATTTTGGGTTGTAACACGACGATATACGACATTGAGTACGATCGAGTGAACAACACCATCACTCGTTTTGTGCCCACTATTAGCAACACCTCTGCCAGCAACGTCTGGCAAACGAGCATTTCCCACCTTAACAACTGGTATCCCACAATCGAGCAGACGGCGGGAGCAGCCATTTTGAGTGGCTCAGCGCAGGTATTTGTCGACAAGATCGCCGAGGCCTTTAGTAAAGTCACTATCGCTCTAGGAGCCGACGCGGTTGATGCACGCCCAGCACTAGCGGCACAGGATCGAAAGTCTTTCCTCGTGGCGCGGCTCCCGAAGGCTCCGCTCATCACGTTAGTCGCGGTCTGTTTCTTATATGTGCTCTGCGGGTTGATTTTCACCGTCCTCGCCATGGTGGCTGTTCGACATAAAATCCCAGATATTCAAGCCCGAATGAGCATCGCCGGCTTGGTTGCAGATCGATTCGGGGATTCGTCTTCATGGAATAAGAACACCACCGTGGACGAGATGTTCGAAGAGTATTCTGGCAAGTCGGAAAAACGGGTTGCTATTGAATCACCGGATCTTCATGGGGCGCCTCGATTCACAACCTGGACAGTGGAATCGACTGTTGTGCATTAATTGGCAATTAGATAGATATTCCCTTAGGATTGGATCAATCCATGGGTGCATAGCTAGCTGAGGCTTTCAAGAATACGTAATGTTTATCTTGCATTATTTCTTTTATACCCCTTCGCCTATGGGCCTCGGTGTCCTCTAATATATGTACTGGCATCAAGCAGCGATACCATACGCACAAGGACGGTATAGATCATTTGTGCTTTATAAGGTCGTTCTGCTATACGGACAAGTATATACAGCAGTCCACCACCACGGACACCCATCATGTCTTGGCAAGATCCTCCTTGAAACGGCCATACTTCTATACCAATGAGTGATAGATTCTACGTGCCATGGGTGAATTTGAGCACGGTGGCAACCGGATGAAGATCCTTTCCTGATAGAAATGACGTTGTTATTCCCAGAGGCTCCGATAAGGTTAAACTGGATCCCCGGTTTCTCTGGTCCCCATTCTCCCCATGGAGTGGCTGCCAGAACGTGCCTGCAGTACGAGTAAGCATGCAACCTTTGCCAAGCTGTCGAAAAGTTAAAGGAAAGGAAGTCTCTGCCTTTTCGAATCCTTCCGATGACAGCCGCGGTCCCAACCGGACCCTAGTCAAGTAGTATCATTCAAATTCAAATTTCAGGGGCCAAGTTTTAGCCGGACGCCAAGACAAACGCGTTTATTTCGGAGCTTCAGCTTAAATCCGGAAAACAAATCTTTTGTCTCAAGTTTTTCATCGTTGCTCGTCGATGGCCCTTGCTGTGGCTGCATGTCGGTAGCAGTCTAAGAGGGGGTTCCCGGCAGTGAGCATCATGCCCTGATGTCTGTCAGTTCAAAGACCAGTCACTATGACCCTTTTCGCGGCGAGTCCAGTCGCGAGATTGCTCTGGAATGCGTCGTGGCGACGTTCATCGCCATCGCATGGTGTAATTCCATCGAACTCGTCGTCCTGTGTTTCACAACATTCAAACGATATGGGGGATGCTATTTTTGGAGCCTGGTCATAGCCTCCATCAGCATCATTCCCTTTGCACTGGGCTATGCGCTGCTCATTTTTAAAATATTCCCTAGTTATTTCTCGGTCGCACTTGAGGTTGTAGGCTGGTGGGGCATGGTCACCGGCCAATCCATGGTTCTCTGGTCTCGACTGCATCTCGTCGTTCACAGTCGCAGGATATTGCGCTGGACATTGATCATGATCATCGTGGACGCTATTCTCTTTCATGTTCCTGCTTCGGTCCTTGAGTTCGGCGCTCATTCCAACCACCAAGACCAGTTCAATCCGGCCTTTGATATCTTCGAACGGATTCAGCTCGTGGCCTTCTCAGTGCAAGAGATCGTGTTATCAGTCATTTATGCTTGGGCCGCAGTCGAAATGCTGAAACTCATGCCCCGGGGCCAATATAAAGGCATCCTGATCCATCTCCTGGTCATCAACTTCGTTATGATCAGCATGGACGCGGTGGTAGTGGGCATGCAATATGCCGGCTTCTTTCGACTCCACGTATCCCTGAAAGCGATGTTTTACAGTGTGAAGCTGAAGATGGAATATGCCATCCTGGGGAGATTGGTTCATGTCGCCGCCGTTCCGGTGCATCCTTTATCAAGTTACACTCCGACCGACCGATCCAGTTCTGTGTCACGCATATAAAGCTGCGGGTGTGGATATCTCCTGGGTAGCATTGGTATGGTGATGTTTGGAAAACCATCCCAACAACTAACGGAGCTCTTTCCATGGATCAGCTCCAACACCTCCAGAGATGTAACTCATATTGGTCGCAAGGATGAAAAGCCGGCACCCATGAAGAGGATGGAGTTCTCGCCATGGAAGGACATACGGCTTCACTATGCTCATCATGCAGTTCACGGAGAAGCTATGAGCCTGTCGGCTTTAGATTAATTGCGAGTAAGTGAAAAGTTTCCTGCTCAAGTATGAGCGAAGAACTCCGGCTGAGTGTGATGGCGAAGTTAGGGAATTTTCGTGAAGGCTAATCTGATGTTGGCTTTTTCCCCGTGTTCAGAAAATACCTTTTGGTAGCATAGGATAATGCTGCATGGTACCAATGTCACAATGCCTAGAAGAAGCACCCTGGAACGAAGTTAGTCGGATATGCCTGATGTTGACGGATACGAAAGGATAAGTGTATGCATACTTGCCTCCGTGCTGTCTAGTTATATACAGAATAAACAGACACCCATCCTTGAGACACCGCGACCAGGGCGAAGCAGATTCAAATTCGACGGAGCCAAAAGTTGTATATGTATGAGGTTGCATATTGTGGCTCGATCCGCAGATAGACGCTTCATCTCCTGAGACGGTAAAGACTCATACACAATATAATTGCGAATGATGGCAAAGCCAGTTGTCCTGTAACCTTACCTCGTGATTTAAGGCACTGCGAAACGACATTAAGGTTCTGATACTGGCAGGGAAGCTGCGGGTGGGAAACATGACACTCAGCTGCCGTCCACCTGTACCGTCCTATGGAAAGTACTCAGAAGTCAGGGGCTGCCCTAGTCGGTGCAGAATGAGACTGGCAGCCTAGTGAAAAGCCGGTTTATGGCCCCAAAAGTGGGCTACATCGCTAGACTGAGAAACTAGTTTAGTCCTGTCTGAGACTCATCTTACTCCCCCACAAGTAATGAAATGTCATCCGAGTAAACCGACAGTCAGGTCCATTAGCCGTAATACTTGCAGCTGGGAGATACCACGAAACGCTTAAGTAGAAAGAGCTACCTCTGGTGCTTCAGCGCTGCAGGAAAGCTTGGATGATGTACATGGGTCAACACGGGGAGGTGGCCGGAGCGTGCATCCGAACTACTATATGTGTTGAACTAGTCATTGGCGGCATAATCGTGCAGGAAAAAGCAGACTTAATCCACATGACATGAGGACCAAAGAATTAAGACAATAATAGTAGACTAAGTTGTTACTCTAGCCAGTCCCATCCTGCCGGATGTTGCTCCCCAGGTTAAGTCTAGTTAGGAATGAGTCTCACATTGAAATACGAGCTGAGACCTTCTTTGAGAGTGTTACTGAATAGACAAGATAGTGTTTGATGCCCCTCGCTAATCTATATAATCTATTGTCGCTATGACCAGCATCGGCGAACGCCCATCATCCGAGCGCCGTGGGTTTTCATGAAAGTTACCATTGGACTGGATGAATCCGTGGAGACAATGACTGATCTCATAGCAGCATAACAGAAAGGCATCTGGTATCTAGCGGTACAAAAGTACGATTTGCCTCGAATCTTTATCCTCTCTGTTCCGGAAGCGCTCCACAGTTACTGCACGTCTTATACGATAATATCTGCCCCACACAAATGCAACATTTCCCCACCCCTTCATGCTCCTATCCAAATGCAGGAAGAGAAGATACTCTTTCCAGGTTGGACCCCTTGTCATTCGGGATTCCTGGGAGTCGTCGGCCGAGACCGTGTCTTCGGAGGAGCTATGAAAATCTTCTCCCACTTCAGGCATCACAGCTTCATATTCCCGTTGATAGATCATAACACCGTGCATTTGACAGGTGCGGGGCTTGACCCACAATCGCCTGATACGAACCATCTATTTTAATCAAATGATGGAAAAAACCAAAAGCTGTGGCCAGCTGGCGACCCCTATCTATCCTACTGGGACGTTGCAGTCTCTAACCGAAAGACTAGAGAGGGATCTGATTAAATATACGCCTTTACAGAAATAGAACAGACATGTCATTTAGAGAAGAACAAAAGGCAGTAGAAGTTATCTTCTACACCATGGCAATGGGATGTGTAAAAATACGTGTGCTTACCTTCATGGACAATAGCCCGAGAAGCACATAATCTTAGCTACAATAAACCGTGAGAATTCATACGTATATCCAACATTAAACACTGACAGCCAGGTCCGTACGCTCCCTCATCTTGACAGGAATACTCTCGTGTCTCACAAACCATGAGTTGGTGACATGCCACGTGTGATCGAGGTTAGGAAGCTCCATCTAGTATACTCAATTAGATAAATTTTACAAGGAATAGAGGGGACACTGACCTCAAAGGTGCTGAACAGAGTCGCAATGAGTTTGTAACTCTCGAGTTGGGAGAGATATCGTCCCATACACATCCGGGGGCCAGCCCCAAAGGTGAAGTCAGTACTCTTCATTCTAGTAAATCGTGCTTGGTAGGCTTCGTCGCTTTCACCAGGTCTTGGCAGCCACCTCTCCGGGATAAATTCCTCAGTATTGGCCCCGAAGATGGCCTCGTTCTTGTTGATCACCCAGGGGTTCATGCCAACAATAGTCCCTGCGGGGATGAAACGTCCGTCAGGAAGAGTAAAACCTCCTTCGGGAACAATCCGCTCGATCATGAGGCCAACACCAGGGTTCACTCGCATAGACTCCCGCATGACGGCGTCAAGGTATGTGAGACCCTGGAGGTCTTTCCACCTGGCTGGAAGGGGGACCTTTGCCGCATACAGCTCATCACGTAACTTTCGATAGACATGGGGATGCTTCAGGATGTGATACACCGCGGAGCACATCGCGCTGCCGGTGGTGTCACTACCGGCTAGGGTGTTTGACAGAAGATAGGTAACAATCGTGCTATCATTGACCAGCTCGGGATACTTCTTCTTGGTCTCCAGGAATTTATCGAGGAAGTCCGTGTGGCCACTCGGTGGAGTTCCACCGCTCAGGCGTTTCTGGAGCTGCTCGAGACTGAAGATATTGGCCCACACAAAGGTGGGCGGGCCCAGACGAACGATCGGGTTCTTGTCCAGAAGCAAGTCTAAGATCGGCATTTGGGAGATCTGCGAGGGTCAGCCGCGTCAAGGTGTAAAGAGAAGGAATTGATTGATCTCACCGAGGCAAAGTAGTCGAGACTCTTGTTCGATCGGCCCAGGAAGCCTTGGTAGTCCGACCCGGCTTCTAGGATGCCCAGGTTCTGAGAGAAAGTGATTTGACTCATAACATCCCATGCAACTATCGGGACCCGGGGATCAGTGGAGTCGACGGTAGGAGTATTATCAGGAGCTTACAAAAATTAAGGTAGTCTGCCATGTCGCACAGCTGGCCCTTTTGGACAAATCGTTCCCGCAGCTTATCCATGAACAGGTTAATGGTTACATCCACGCCAGGCTCCATGTCCTGAACCTTGGTCATGGAATAGAGCCCCTTCACCGGTCGAATGTAGGTCGAGTGCCATTTCTCATCTTGATGCGAGAAGAGGTTCTTGAGGCGCACTCCGGAGACAATCACGTCGTTCACATTGTACATATCACTCTGGTTATTGGTCTAGTTAGAGATACATTGTTTACTTTGCAAGTCGGAAACACCCACCTTCATCCACGGGTTCTTCGAATTGAATACATGAGGGATGACGCTTGGGTCTGAGAGACTGAGAACTTTGGGACCCATCCGCACCGCGGTTCCATACTTGCGGTGCAGCTGATTGTGTGTTATATCACATCGCCCCTTGAATACATCCTGAAGACGCCACAGATTGGTGAAGCTAGCCCAGAGCGGCCCTGGAAAGGCCTTCAAAGGGGAGGAAAGGTAGTTCCAAAGAAGGTGAGAAACGCCCAGGATGATGATTGCCAACCCCAGGTCCATTATCAGCTCGGTGATAGATAACATTTTTATTGTATAGATCGTTTCAGACCCCTGCACTAGGTATGCAGTGTTTCAGGTACTTCCCTGTCCGTTGTTGACTTGTCTACAACTGAGGTAGATATAGTTGAGGTCAAATAGGAGGATGTGGGGGGCGAGGGTGATATGACACCTGGACCATTGCAGCACGGTGCACCAGCTCCACATCGGGGAGAATTCAAGGAGAAACGGGGTAAACTCTTGGGATGACGGCGTGCCAATCTAGAACCCTCGAAGTATCAGGTTTTTCGCCCCGCCACCATCAGTTCGGCCCCGTGTGCCTTGGGGTTGAGGGCATGCTCAATAGTATTTCCCTTGCTGATTATTCGTAACCTATATAAGAAAGAGCTGCATCGGCATACAGCGTGCCAGCCTAGTCGTACAGGGGTAATCTAGATACCTTGCCTGTATGACTAGCGGGCACTCTGTACGATGCTACCTAGTGCTGTCCCATGGATAAAACGGCACGTCATTGTTCCAAGCAAGTATTTGATGCCGTTGGTGACACCGAATGTTACAATCGATGTGCTGGAGTCTGGTGGACAATTACCATAGGTGGGTATATGGCCGACACACAAATTGATTGACAGAGAAACCTCTAGGCCTTAGTCCCTGCTATCGAGTAAGACATCCTGCACTAACGGTGCCGACTGTGTCATGAGTGAGGATAGTGAAGTTGATTAGTTGGCTTGGCGGTACTTCTGCACAAGCCCTCCTTGACGTACTCAAGTCGGCGTGCTAAAGAGAAGACTAAAGGTCCGACCCGCTGCCGGAACGCTCTGGACGTATGCTGATCCATGTCATATCCACTTCGCTAACGTTCGCTAGCCATACGGATTGGCTCTTTTCTTTTTATCAGTAATGTTATAGGTGCCCTAAGGGCTTGTTACATGACTCGGTTGTTCAGAAAGTGCTGCCTCTTCTGGTTATCACCCCCTGCAATGTGCGTACACAGTACGTAGATGATTATTTAGATCAATATCGATTGGTCAGCTAAGATTTCTCGACCCAGATGCTGCTCTATTCTTGCCACTAACATGCAGCGGTTAACTTTAGTTCCGGTTTGAGTCGGCAGTGACCCTGGTTGCATGGAGGTTTGGTCATGTCAATCTGGGCCGTTATCCAAGTTTCTAAATACGTAAGCCTAAAGGATCAACCGATGTTACATGGCAAGAAAAGAAAGAAAAAGAGAAAAGAAAAAGGGAAAGAAGGCAAAAGTACGATTGCGCTACAGAGTTTTAACCTAAATACACTCCTTCCTCTTATTCTTTTTCCTCACCAGGGGCTAAAGCTTCGGGGGTAGCAATCCAGCTTCTACTACGGAGTACGAACATCTACTCTAATATTTGTAGCCCTGGACGTCCGGGCGCACTTGACAGCTTCCACCCGACGCCCAGCCGGTTAGAAGCTTTCCTGACGTCCTCTGCATGCTTCCTTGTACCCCAAGTCGCTGACGAGCCATGTCGTCGACGCCGATTGACGACCAGGGTCCGACCATCCTGGCCGTGTGCTGGATCCTGGTCTTAATCCCGGCTCTTATTGTCGCCCTCCGGATGTATTGCAAGGTGATATTGAATAGAGGATTCGGATGGGATGACATGGTAATCAGTCTGGCCCTGGTCCGTGGCCTTACTCCTCTAGTTCAGCGCTGCTCAATAGCTGATCATCCACTAACAGGTGCTACTCCTCATCTACACAGCACTCACTACCCGAGGCGTCCAGATGGGCGTAATCGGTAAACACGTTGGCGATATTGATGACCCCAGTAAAACGCCTGAAGCGCTGAAGTTGATCTATATTGGCATGATTATATGCATCATCAGCTGTGTGCTCAGCAAGACGTCCTTCGCCATCACCCTGTTGCGCATCGTGACGCGCACCTGGCAGAAGGCAATCCTATGGTTTATCATCATCTCTATGAATGTCATCATGTGGCTATGCGCCATCTGCTACCTGCTCCAGTGCAAGCCCGCCGCGGCGCTCTGGAATTCCGAGCTCATGCCAACGGCGGACTGTTGGCCCACCTATATCTTCCAAACCATTGCTCTTACTGCCGGAGGTACTGAATAAAAAAAAAAAAAAAAGATCATCCCCACGAGAGCAGATGTGCTGACATGTTTCCTAGCGTATTCCGGATGTATGGATTTCATCTTGGCTTTACTGCCATGGTTGGTGATTTGGAAGCTGCAGATGAGGCGACGCGAGAAGCTAGGCATCGCAATTGCTATGAGCCTGGGTATCTTGTAAGTGTGCCCATGCATCTCCAACTGTGTCCAAGTCATAGACTGACATAGCAATGTTCCAGTGCGGCAGCGACGGCGTTCATCAAGACCACAAAGCTCACCAACGTGTCCAACGTTGCCGATTACACCTGTACGCCGCTTCTTTCCAATTTCCGCTCTTTTTTTTCCGTGCTAATGCGACCGTAGATGCTTGCTCAGAGATTCTCATATGGGCATCGGCTGAAACGGGCCTGACCATCTTCGCCGCCTCGATTCCTTCCCTTCGCGTGTTGTTTGTCCGGATGAGTTCCTCCTACAATCGTAGTGATGAGCCGTCATCCTATGCCTACAGCAGCTCCGCAAAGAAAAGCCGGAATCGCCGGGGTCTATCGGGATCTCGCCAACGTGATCCTTACTACTGTGGGGATACGATCATCCTTCCCGACCGACGAGACGATAATAGTGCGAAAAGTATTCTGGGTAGCTCGGGGATCAAGCAGACGCAAGAGATCATTGTGACATACGACCAGGGCCCAGAGGAGAACGAACAGGTGGCAGATAGGATGGATATTTTGCGCTCAGGGTCACACCGTTAGGGTGGCTGTCTATGTATTATATTGTGTTTAACAAGCGAGTGGATTACCCCATGTATTATGACTATGCTCACATAAAGTAAGATGGTATTAATGGCCAATAGACGCTTAACCAGGGACGGGTCTTCCTAGCCGACTGGAATGAAAACCTGGCAACGCACGCGATACCTCTAGCTCCCAAAGGACAACCCTATTCCCAAAACTAGCCAGTCATTTAGTGATGACTCTGGTTCCTCTGGGGGAACTTCCGTCTGATCTCCTCTTCAGTGAATCGTCGAGTCTTGGTGCGCAGCATTTGCGCAATTTCGGCTTGCTCCATTCCGATCTGGTCCCCCAATGGGACCAGACACTTGGCGAGATGATTATAGTCCTTCCGCATTAGTCTCACGGTGATCATGATGTAGTCAATATCGCGGAAGACCAGTGCGTTCTCGTTGGTATATCGGTCCTTCTGTTGTAGGAAGGCCACAGGATGATCCCTCCAGTGGCGGCGGGGATTCAGGTGATGGGAGGTGTGGTAGCCATCGTTGTAGCAGAAACGGTTACTCTGCTCATCTTAGTTTACATCGCGGCATATCAGTCCTACGGAGTTTACTTACTGCAACATCTATCAATGTAATGCTCGAGCGGAAGTCAGAGTCCGGATCCACCTCGTCCACAAAGGCATGTTGTCCCCAGTTTCCGACCATCAGCCCCAAGCGCAGTTGCATGAATGGAATAACAAAGCAAAAGAGAGTTGGTTTCCAGCCGAGGTACTTCCATGACCAGTACATCGACGCAAGGCTGAGAATCTCCCACGTCCCTGCCTTGAATCCACAGCGAAGATTGCCCTTGCGGAAAAAGTAGCGTGGTAGCTCGAACCAAACACAGAGCAGGAACCGGCCAAAGTAGCAAAGAAAGTCGAATAGGTCGTCCCGTTGATACCGGATGGTAGAAGAGAGATCGTCGGGCCCGTTGCCCTCCACGTGGTGATGCTTGACATGGTGATAGTAGTAGCTGTTCCAGGTATGGCCCATCAGACGATCCGTGACATACGGGAACGTCATGTCGAGCCAGCGGTATTTCGGCTTGAGTACTCCTCCCATATGAATATGCTGGTGCATCAGCAGGGTGTATGTCCCCGTATAGTAGCTTTGCATGAGCCAATGCAGGATGCCATGTGTCCAGCTGAATCTATAAAATAAGAAGATTGCGCTAGGCACAGAGGTCGTAAGGTAGAGTAAAATATGGGAAAGCATCACCACGTCAGTCTCATGCCGAACGATTCTTGTTGCAAGACCGATGTAGGGCTGCAGAATCCACCTGTCTAGCCAAGGATACAGGCGAAGATCCCTTAGGTCCCATGTGAACACCACGCTGGGCTCAAAGTCTGAATGATGGGGGTCATTCAACGCCTGCAATTTCTTGACCGTCTCTTCATGGTGAGACGTTCTACTTTGTATCACGGCTTCACGATCTACCAGTCATGTTTAGACTCGGTCTCCTTGGAGAATGGGGGAGAAGGTGCACTTACCTTGTCCCTCGCTCCTCTGTGCTTTAATGTCATCTAGCAGGTTCTCCAAGACTAGCACATCGCTAATCGTCAAATTAGGATCGAGATCCATGACGACGGCGTGACCGGGGCAAGGAAAAAGGTCTTTCTATTTCGATAGCTTAAATTTTGGGGTTCAGCGAATCAGCTGACGTCATGATTTTTCTTTTCTCTTTCGCCCTCGTTTTTGTGCCCCTCCAGATACACTTTTTAGGATCTGTGTTTTTACCTTTCCACTTTGGTGTAACTGAAGCTTCTTTACCTCCAGCCGAGCCCGATATATGTGGGCAACCAAGGAAAAAAAAAGGGAAAAAAATAGGAGCCCCCTTTTTTGGTGGTCTGTGCTTGATTCCCTTACGGACCAATCATGGCTGGACCATGACGGCTCCATAAGCTCCATAATCTCCATAATTCTCAGGGCCCTTGTCTATTCTCGTCTGGCAAAGAGGGTCTGCTGAGAAAGCACAAGGGAAACATACGATGTTATAAAAAGAATGGGTCTGTTTCGCTTTCTGGAATGTCAAACTCCGGAAACGGCTGCACGGGCGAGAGGTTATTTGAGATCTCTCCTCTCTCAGTGCAACGCTGCTCTCTAGTACGGTGATCTAGATATCTTGGCGAATGCCCCTATTTGTCTCATCTCAGCCCTACATGCGAGTTTGTCTCACTGGAAATTTTCGCCTGCCCCTTCCCGTCTACAGGGGTCATGCATTCTGCTTTGGTCGATATGTCTGGCTATGATCTCTAACCATGGGCAACCAAAAGTGTCTATCTACTAGCCTGTTGCATACCAATCAGTCTAAATCTCCCTGATCGGATTGTTTTTCCCCCGATCGACGGCATGCCGTGGCCAAGCTTGAGTGATCTCTCCGATGTTCTGCAACCGTTTGAGTGAGACCCACAAGGCACGTTACTAGGGCTTGGCGTACATTGTCAGGACTTAAATATTTTCTCAATTTTTCACTCTAGGCTAGTTAATTTGGAGTGGCTGAGCATCATAAAGGGAAGTCTCCATTGATCCGTAAGCTTAAAGCGCAAATCTCGTATTTGCAAATGTGTGGATAGAATTGCAAGGTGGCAATGGGTCCAGACCATCGAATTCCGTTGAGCTGACGGGAAGGTCGATCCGGCCACAAACTTTTTCATTAATTGGTTAAGCCACTCAAGCCCTCAGACATCAACGGAGTTCTCCACCAGATAGACTGCCCATTTTGCCTTCTATAAAATATGTTTCGATCATGGAATCGATGTTCTATCCAGGGTAAAATGACACAATATACTATACACCAGGCTGACAAATGCTGCTCTGCGGCGCGTTTTAGTAAGTAGGGGTGAGAATCACACAATTCTTGTGTGTAGGAGATATGATATAAAAGCTGCCCTTGTACCTCTTCGGAATGTAAATAATTCACTCACAATCGAACAACTTGAAGCTTGGTGTACACGGGATCAGCACATACAGAACGCAATGGCTCAAACTCGCATTCTTCTGACCGGCGCCACGGGCTACATGTGAGTAGGCCTCGGATAGATCTCTGAAGAAAAAGACTAATGAGACACAGTGGTGGCTCGGTCCTAACCACACTCAAGGCCAGTACTGCCATTGAAGTTCAGAACGCACAGATCGACGTCCTCATTCGTGGGCCGGAGAGGGCTTCGGAATTCGAGAATCTCGGTGTTGGAGTCATTGTCTTCAAAAGCCTGGATGAGACGGAATTCATTCGGAAACTCGCGAGCGATTATGATGGTGAGCATTGGGAAGGGTCCCAGGAAGACAGTTCTCTAACTATACTCTAGTCATTATCAACACCGCTTCCGCTTTCCACACTGAATCCGCTATTGCCATGATCACTGGTCTTCATGATAGAGAGGCCAAGACGGGCCAGAAAACCCACTTTATCCATGTGAGTGAGGAGAAGTATAAGCTGTCGAGGTCTAACCACTGACGAGTTGCTAGACCTCCGGTACTTCCAGCATTGCCGACCGTCCTGTTAGCAAAGTCTACCTTGAATCCCGGGAGCTGCACGATACCGACGATGTATATGCGTATCAACAGAGTCGCGAGGCGCACGAGGCCTATAAACAGCGCACCACCGACCTGGCCGTCTTCCGCACTGGTATTGATCTTTCCGTCAAAACGACGATCATCATGGCTCCGACAATCTTCGGCATTGGCACGGGTCCTGTCAACCGGCTCTCGATCCAAATCCCCGCCCTCATCCGCCGTGCCTTGCACTACGGACATGCTGTGGTCATTGGGGATGGACAGGCTGAGTGGGATCATGTCCACATCGCCGATCTAGTGACCCTGTTCGAATTGGTTCTGGTGAAGGTGTTGAAGGGAGAGGATGTGCCGTACGGAGCCAAGGGTTTGTTGTTCGCAGAGACAGGTCGTCATACCTGGATGGATGTGTCTCGCGGTATTGCCGCGGCGGGTTCAGAGCTGGGCTTGTTGGCGACAGATGAAGTTCGTAGTGTGTCCCTCCCAGAGGCTGCCGCATGGGCCGCAAATGGCAGTGCGCAGGTGCGCGAGCTGGGTTTTGCATCCAAGTGAGTCTCCTTAACCTGCTGCCATTATCATCGGTACTAACCCTATCTTAGTGCTCGGTCGAAAGCTACGTTGAGCAGAGCGTTGGGATGGCAACCACAGAAGACAGAGACCGACTGGCGCGGCGCATTCAAGGAGGACTTTGAAGCGATTGCAAAGACTGTGGTTTAGAGAATAGTTTGTATACTTTTTTTTTTTCATATCGGAAACCGGAGGAGTGACGGCGTAGAATGCTTGCCTACCCGACTTCCTTCATGTTTAGCTAATGCAATGATTGTTTGACCTTTTATACTCTCTGATTTGAATCTGGCTGTCCTTTAACTATTTCCCAGTAGAGGCACGGTAACTCGTCTGGGGAATGGCCAGAAGGTCCAAATTAGCATGGTCGGTGTACAAATAGTAAAATAATGTCTAACCTAGCAGAGATGAATATACTATACATACTTGAACAATCATCAGGATATCTGTTATGATAGACTCTGGTAACATAGTTTTGTGGGCGAATATGGGGAAACAAATAACCGTAACATACCAGAGCGGAGCAACCTCGTCCAATGATACGAAGCATAAAGTCTCCGAGGTCGAAATTGCAAAACGGGGAATTGCCTTCTGGATGACAGTTGGATTATTAATCGATTGCAACGTCTGCACACACGACGAAGCAGACTAGGCAACAAATACGAAGTACACACTGCTCTCATGCTCTAACATATTCGGTACAATTCATAAACTGCGACATGTCTGAATTGGATCATAAGCTAAAGACACGAACCCGCAATGGGTGCGCCAATTGTCGACAGAGTCGGGTCAAGTGCGACGGAAAGGAACCCTCCTGCACGCGATGCTGGCAGAAAGGCTGGCAGTGCACCAGGGAAAAGTTGACTCTTAAATGGAGGTCAGACTATCATAGCCGTGGATTAGCATTCGGCCGGGAAGGAGTCTGGGGCAAAGGAACGCAGTCGAAGAAAAATTCTCGTGCGATCTCAACCGGGGAACAGAATTGGCATTTCAATAGCACGGTGTATCCGTGGAGCTTTGTCAATCAGGACATCCCGACACTCAGGTGGCTTTACGACGAGAAAAGAGCCCCCGGTCAGCCGTCATCTATGGAGCTCAGCGTGATCGGTCCTAAACGCGACAGGCTCGGAGTGCCAGAGCAGGCCCCTTTGTGGTACTCGCCGCCTGTATTTCCCTACCCACAAGCGCAAAAACACGCAATCATGGTTGAGTATTTCATCGATCAAGTCTGCCCTCGAACAACGTCCAGTCTAAAGATCGCTTCCCCTTTCACCTCCGTGATCCTGCCATTCTGCTTGAACGGCTCTGTGAACGGACTTTTAGCGCTTCAAGCACTGGCCGCGTGCTACTGGTCCCAATCAAACCCAGCGCATACGAGCACCGCAGTGCGGTTAAAGTCCCAGGTTCTGGGAAGATTGCGCCGCAGGATTGCGGCGGACCCCTCCTATACCATCTCCCGGGACCCCGAAGTCCTAGTCCTGATGATGATGCTGAGTCTATACGACATAGTCGACCAGTGCGACAAAGGATGGATCGTCCACCTCCAAGGCGCGAAGGATATTATCCGGCTTCGGAGGAGAAACCTGTCCAACGAAACGCAATGTCCAGTGACGGCCTTTGCAGAACTATTCTTCGCTTTTCAGGATGTCATGGGCCGCACCGCCTGTGCCAAGGCGGATTTGTTTGGCCCTTCTTTCTGGGATCAAACTGACCGTTCTGTCAATCCGTGGATGGGATGTAGCCCTGAGCTGGTTTCTATCCTCTTTTCCATCCTAGATCTCAGTCGAATCCGCCCCAAGATGGACACCGACTTGGCCCAAGAGGTGGATTTTAGCATGAGAGCTTCTGCCTTGAATCGAAGACTGGGTAGCCTTGTGCAAGTCTTAGCTGATCCAGATGACCACGCTCTCCAGGCGGTTGCCGATCTCAAGCGGCTGGCATGCACCGTCTATCTGCACTGCGCTTTATACAACGCAGAGCCATCTACCCCAATCGTTCGCAGTCTCGTCCGCCGAATCATAGAGAAATTGTCCACCTTGCTCCAAGAGAATCTCATCATCAATGCAACATGGCCAATCTTCGTAGCTGCCGTTGAGCTGGATCCTGCGGATGGAGAGGATTGGCAGGATCCGGTCACTGGGGAGCTGGTCTGCGGACGAGCTTTGGTCCTGAGAGCGTTGGCTACGATGGCCCAATCCACGGTCACCAGTGTGGCGCGCGTCCGCTCCATCATTGAAACGGTTTGGCAGTCGCGAGACTGTGATTTAGCCGCCGGATCGTCCCGACGGCAATCCTCCCAACACAATGATTGGGAATGGTATGTGGTGCCGCTGAGCGATGCATTGAGCCTGGTATAGCCATGGATTCGAGAGATACACCTCTTTATCACCCACGAGGATATGGATTCTGTCGAAGTCAATCTGACATGTCATCGGTGTTATCCTTATCTCCGACTATTTCCAGGCGCAATTACGTCAGCCTTCGGTCTGCCCTGCTGGCAAAGGTTATAGCAATCTGCATGGAGTATCCAATCTCCAACAAACTCACCATATCATCAAAACTGCTATCGTTATGACTAGCCCTCTCCGCCGTCCCGGGCTGCAATCCCTCTACAGGGTAAGCATCCCTCAAGACTTACAGCGAAACCTCTGGCCCGTGATCGCCGGTAGTTTCACGCTAGGGATACTTTCGTGGGCCATTCACGATTATCGGGATTGGGTGGGCTTTGGTAAGAGAACAGTCAAGACTCCTGTTATGGCTCGCGCTTGCACTGACGCTCGCCTTAGGAACCGGTGGCACGCCGCCCACAATTCGTGGTTGGTTCAAAGTCAACCGACTCCGCATCGTGAGAGCCTTCAGCTACCTGTGCGGTGATGATCTACAAGATCCATCAGACCTGCCACAAACCGGACCCCGGTACCTCCCACCGACCCTGCCCCAAAGAGCAAATGGGCCTCCATCACTGAAGCCGAGGTGAGAAACACAATGCCGGACTACTATAGGTAACATGCGCTAACATTCAGTCTGCACGTTCAAGAACCCTTCCCCAGCGTCAATGCCCAGAGCCCATTGAGCCACAAGCCAGAGAAGTAAGTCCAATGATCCAGGCAACCTCACCGCATCTCTAACGCAGCATCTAGGCATTGTTTAACCTAATGAACAATTTCCACTCACATTATCCTCATTTACTCCGTCTGGACTTGTCTAAAACGGAAGCTGGTACTGCCGATGCCATTTATGCACGGTCGGAATTACCGACATGCAATCCTGAAGCAGCGGCTGTTGGCTATGAAATCGCGCATGCTCACCCGGCTGACAACTCCCTACATGTGTTGCTCTCTCCGGCCGATGCCCGCACGGTGATTGAAGCCGCCTGGGGCCGGCGATTTGCGGTCCCATCAATGGTGCCTCCTGGATGGGTAAGCTTCATGATATCTGACATGTACAGGTCACGATGAGAACCAATGCTAACATAGCCCCCTTATAGATCATGGTATACGCACCACGAAACAGTGAGGAGGTAGAGCTTGTTTCTCAGATAGTCAGAGCTGGGATTCAGTGGACGACAGGTGCGAAGCTGGATTGGTTCGCCTTGTAGCTGAATTCTGGGTTGTTAGCAGTCAGATATTGAAGAACAATGGATAGTTGGAAAACCAACCTGCCACACGTATAGCTTGAGAACCAAGGCGAGATTTTAGCGCAGGAACTAAAGCCAGACTCAAATATACAGAGTAGAAATCGACGCGTCATATAACCTCGTTTCTCACGTACGCCGGATTTATGGCTCGGCCTCGGAGTTAAAGATCATGATAATGTCCATCTTACGACTATAAAAACTCAATTATCCACCACTATTTGCAAGACTAGCTAACTGCAAAAATACTGCCTCCGTCAATATTCCTACAGTCATGCCGCCTTTCATCACCCTCGAAGAGCACTACGCCTCGCCGAAAGTGCGCTCGGCGAGCGCAGAAGCCCGTGAACATTATGCAAACTTCCCACCTGCTATAATGTCCAAGTTGGAGTCACTCGGGGAGGAACGTATCCTAGATCTCGATAAAGGAAATGTCTCCCTGCAAGTCATTTCGCACGGTCCGGGCAATTTATCGCCCCCTCTCTGCTCCGAAGTAAACAACGACCTGGCATCCGCCATTGCCAGAAATCCCACTCGACTAGCGGCATTCGCTATGCTCCCGATGAGCGAGCCAGCTGCTGCCGTGGCCGAACTCGAGCGCTGTGTGACAGAACTGGGCTTCGTTGGAGCCTTGGTGGATAATCACCTGGACGGGCAATTCTACGACGATGAACGCTTCTGGCCCGTTTTCGAGAAAGCGCAACAGTTAGACGTTCCGATCTATATCCACCCTACGTTTGCATCCGACTCCATGATGGAACACTATGAAGGAAACTACAGTGACTCTGTGGCGCTGGCGTTGAGCGCCTTCGGCTGGGCCTGGCACGCCGAGACTGGGCATCATATCCTCAGGTTATTCGCTAGCGGGCTCTTTGATCGCTTTCCCAAACTGAAGATTGTGATCGGGCACATGGGTGAGCTGCTACCCTTCCAATTGGACCGCGTCTTTGCTATCTCGGATCGATGGGGCAGACAGAGGAGTTTTCGGGAGGTCTGGAGGAACAATATCTGGATCACGACTAGTGGCATGTTTTCGTTGACGCCGCTTGCTTGTCTGCTGCAGACGACTTCGATTGATCATGTGTTGTATAGCGTTGATTATCCGTTTTCGCCGAATGAGAAAGGATTGCAGTTTTTTGAGGAGATTGAGAAGAGTGGCTTGATCACGGGGAGAGATCTGGAGCTATTCGCATATCAAAATGCAGAAGCGTTACTCCGTGTCAGGGCGGTAAACCTGTGAATTTCCCTCCTTTCCCGCGTGGGTTTAGGTTTAGAGAGGTTGTTAATGCGTGACACTGTTACTCTACATCACAAGTTGTCTCTACGCCGCACGTTGAACACATAGAACGAGGCTGCGAAGTTAGTCTTTAAAAAGCTGCTACACACGTGCCTTGGACAGGGCCCCTAAGAAGCTGTTCAGCTGGGAGAAATTTGGGCGGACATAGATTTTCTGTTCCCAAATCTAATCCAACGGAGGTTAATATTATACTACAATTGCATCTTCAGATATATAACAGGGGTAAGGGAAGATGAAAAAGCGATCTTTAAAGCCAAATGGTATAATGCAACAAAGGAAAGTATTATATACCGAAAAGAAAACAACGTGAAGAGCAGAGAAATCTTGTGTCAGGCTCAATCTCAACCCGGAACAGAACCGGCGAGAACGTCCTATGGAATAGCATATGTAGTTTGTGTGGGCCATTGAGGTTCTATGGCATAACTGGCGTAGGTGGAATGGCTGTTGGCATCATCTCGACAATCGGCAGTACCACGACGTTTGCCAGAGATTGGACATGAACCAGTCAAGCTATGCATGCTGAGATTGGCGAAAGTCATTCTAGACCACAGGCGGATGATCGGCCGCAGAGTCGCCAGACTGCCAGCGGTGATGCCCAGGCCAGCTTCGACGTTGGAACAGATGGAGATTTGTGTGGTTGCGTCTGCGAACGGTTAGGATTGTGAAGCAGTAGCAGTAAGAGGTACAACTAACGGAGAAAGTCTGGACTCTTTGCCGAACCGAGATACGGGATGCGGGCGATCACAGCAGCGCTCGCTCTGCAGAAAGGGTTTCAGTATCAAGTACAACAATCAGGGGCGGTTCCACAACAAACATGCAAGCAATCCCTAAGATCCCCGCCACAGCGGCTTTCGTCCGACGATCCATTTGAAGCTTCCAGATGAGGAGCACTGGGAAGATGCCGATGATCAAATCGCAGGTTGCCGCCACCGCACTGTACATGTATACAATGCCGAGGAGCAAGTCCATATCCAGGCAGTGTCCTTCGATCGACAGGCGATCCCAATAATAGGAGACTGGCTGGCATTGGAACATCGCGACGAAAAATAGGACAATCCCCACCGTCGTGGACAGCGCCATCACTGCATAGAGAATCCAAATATGGATGCGCTCGACGGTTAGACGAAGTAAAGTGATGGTAATTGATAGTCGGCCGATCGTCACGGTGGTGACATACAGAATCTGGCCAAGCCACCAAAACTATTCCATGAGAACGGTCAATCCAGATGGCGGCAAAGGAGGAGAACAACACTGACCAAGTATCCGCGACGGATGTCCTCGGGTCGGTCAGCCAGGTATGTCACCGTCTTCCCGGCTGCAGAGGAGGCATTGAGGAAAGTACACACGGCGAATGCCACATTGAAAAGCTCGAATAGCTGTCAGCGCGAATCCAGGAGAAGATTAATGCGAGACTGCACACCATCGCCATGACCATCAATGCATCATCGTGCCCGAAGGCGCGCACAAGTCTCAATCGAACAAAACATCGTAGACCAACCGCCACCAGCGACGTCCCTAGGAAGACGGCGGTGACTATAATTAAGGCATCGCTATGGTTACTCCCAGATCCCATTGTCTAGTGACGGTGGATGTACCTAGACATCGAGACAGGCTCTCGGACAGCCTTCGAAAACTGGGGTCTGAGAGTTCATCAGGATCGGCAACACTGCTGATATAATGATTGATCACTTGCGCAAGGGAGGTAACCTCTATTGACTGAGAGATCTGACACGTTGGCTCAAATTCATGTCCCTCTTAACCATGGTTATTTCCGCGCTGGGCCGTGGAACCTCGGCGGAGTCTAGACTACAACCTCAAGCGTCAAGGTAGGTTCCAGCTTATTCGTACTTTGGGTTTCTCAAAAATGGAACATTTAAACTCTGCGAATAGTCAGATGATGAGCACCATTCGATAGTGCAAGGTGCATACAGGTAGTTACCTTGGACACCGATTTGATCCATCCTATCTGTAGGTTACCCGTCATAAAGCAAGTTGGTAATGCTTTCAATGATCGACGATGGAAGGTTTCGCGACATCACTCGCATATCAGCTCGGACCTCTTCAGAGTATGTCATCTTTCTCAAGGGCCTACAATGGTGCACCACAAGGGATTCGTTATCCTCGTCTACAGGTATATTTTGTTTGGTTCAGATTAGGGCTCCACCTCCACAGAACTGGTTGAATGCGGCCCGATGAGGCAACGTGGCATGCGGGTGAGAGATCTGCTTGGCAACATTGGACAACGATCACATCACGCTTCACGACAGCCTGCCTCTTTGAGGTATTGGCCGGAATATTGGCGATGTACTATTCCATCCAATCTGTTCAGTGTGTGGACAACCTCCAAATACCCGGTGGAGCGATAATGGGAAGCGAACAGGCCAGGTTTAACCCTTCCTCCTCAAGCTGGACACATGAATGGTCTGCGCAACGAACCTATAATAGTGTATCCTAGCCTAGTAAATCCAACAATGATACTCGTCGATTGAACTGATTGCCAGTCACGTCACGTGCGATCAGCCCCGGAACCTTACCGAGTTGGGTTATTCTATTGGCCCTGGGGACTTTTGACATCCACACAAATAGTATGTGGGGAAGAAAAAACCAAGAGGATAAAGGGACACGGCGATCAGCGGTAGAACTAGAACGTCATGGATACGTCATTCTAGATTGCTTGGAAACTTGTCTCTTGGCAGGATTTAAAGGTTCATAACAGGCATCATGCAGGAACGGCGAGAAGGAGTGAAGACCGAATAAATTCGAAGACATTGACCTACCGAGAACCGCTGGAGGTACACCAAAAAGGAACAGGACAGACTTGTGAATTGGTCGTATCGCTCTAGATAGGCCAGGTCCATTTCGAAGCTCTTGCGTTCAGGGCATGTTTGGATCAGGGATAGCAGGAGACCCCGTGAACAAATCCCGTGTGCTCGCTCTGATTGGCGGGAGGGTGCATGGCGACCATTCATCGGCTCTCACTTCCGTCCCAATCGTGAGCAACAGCGCAAACCTACTCCTTCTGGCTCATGCCGCGTGGATGGAGCAAACGTCGTTGCAGACTCTACCAGTAGCACTGTACATAAAATAGGACACCCCCGTGCCCTACGCTATGGACTTCCACTGACACACGCCACGTCGCGAGAGTGACGGTAGGGAGCGGGAAAATGTTTGGCAAGAGGTAATTTGACATGCGCATATGCGACCGAGATTCACCCTGGCGTCGGCTCAACAGCTCTTCTTCAGGAAAACCTCGCAGAAGCCGAACGAGGAGCTCATTCGAGAATTTCGCAATGATTTCCCCCATGTCTTTTCCGAGCTTTCGATCGCGTCGACGCTCCACCCGCAGGGTCTTGTCACCCACGCCCAACCAGGTGCCCTGCAGCCTGCGCCCTGGAACGAACAACCGTCCATCCGATCGAATCTCGTCAATTTTGTGAGTCCCACGGGTCAGCCGCATGGCTTATACACGCCACTGCCCGATCAGATGTGCGCCGTCTTGCATAGTCCCGCGGGGGACTTGCACACCCCGACCGTGGGGTGGAACCTGACTAGCTCGCCCTCCCGCTGGACACAAATGCTCGGTGGCCAGACGGTTCGTTCCCAGGATGACCCTCTACCCGCCAATATTGCCGCGTTTCCCTCGGTCGACCCGAGCCAGGTCTTCTCCAATGCGGACCCATTCGCCCCGACGTTCGATGAGCCACCCAGCGTCACGCGCTATTTTGATCATGATCACCGGGAATACGTGGCCCCGGATGAATGCGATCGGAAAGAGTCATTCGCAACCTCCGTCCGGGAACTCTCGACGGATCACTCAGTATCGCTGGCGTCGACTGTGCCGGAGAGGGTCTCCGTACATCCAGAAATTCCGTACTTGTTGCCCCAGTTCTGTCCCGGCCAGCGATGGACGCTAACGTGGGCAAACCATGCAGATTCCGCTATCATGTCATCCTCCATGCACCAACCGCGATGTTCGACCATGCCCGCGATATCCCCGTGACCTATCTGAACAAAGCCCAGACCTACACCATCACGGTCGTCGACTCCCGCCCACCGGTCGCGCCCGCCCAGCTGGTCCAATACCGGACCCGAATCGGAATCGCGTTCGAAGAACTCACCCACCGATCCAACCCGGCCCTTTGTTGGCAGCTGTGGCACGACGCGCGGGGTGGGAGTGACGCCGAGCGACGCGGCAGTAGCCCATGTGCGGTGGAATTGGTGGCGCTAAAGGGATGTGGCCTGGAGACGCCTGATCCGACGTGGCATCTGGAAAGTGCGTCCTTTAACCAGTTCTGTGTTTCGTGGACGAGCTCGGGCGTGGCCCATTCGGCAGAATGCCGGATTCTCGTGCGATTCCACTTTCTCTCCACAGATTTTACTCAATCCAAGGGTGTGAAGGGGGTGCCAGTGAGACTATGCGCGAAGACGGAGAGGATCTTGTCCCCGGAATGCCCACCGGAAGGCGAGACCGAGGCGGAGATCTGTTACTGCCGGGTGAAGGTCTTCCGGGATCATGGTGCCGAAAGGAAGCTGGCCAACGATGTCGCTCACATCCAGAAGTCGATTGACCGTGTCGAAAAACAAATCGCCCGGGCGGACTACGGGGGTGCCCTCGGTAAAAAGCAGAAACGCAGAAGCATCGCGCGCGGGCCCACCCCGAATGATCCAGCCCGATCGATGAGTCGCTCCCCCAGCGTATCTACCCCGGGCGACCTATACAAGGTACTGTACGATCTGCAGCAGCTGTTCTCCTCCCCCCTCTCAGTGAGTGTGTTCTCTCTGCCCGGGGATGAGCAGGACGACCCCGATCAGTTGGCTAGCATCACGCTGGGGAACCATCCTCCTTCGTCGCCCGATGGGATGGACGTTCGTGGCGATACCTACCACGATGGCCCGACTGAAGATGGTTTACCTGGTCGACCGTCCCGGTCTCCCGTCCAACGGCCGTTCAGTATCACTCCGGGCAAGGCCTCGGCGGCAGACCCGGCACCCGGTGAGCTTTGTCAATTCAGCGGTGCACTGAACGAGGGAGCTAACCTATTCTCAGTGGCCTGTTTCTATGTCCAAATCCAGAAGAATCGCCGTTCGAGTGCCTACTACCATGCGATGTACCTAGCGCAGCGGACCATCCGCGATTTGGCGTTGCAGCTATCCAAGCTCGCTCGCATCGACCTGAGAGGTATCGTTCGCCTGGTCCATGTCAAACGAATGGGATTATCGATCATAGTCGATGACGATGTGATCCAACACCTGCCAGAGGGTCAAGACATGATTGCGAGCTTCGTAGAGATCCCCGCCGTGAACCGTGATATGCGTTGCCGGCCTTGTTTTGAGGTGCGATTGACCTATTAGACATGATTGGCGCCCTCAAGCCAGTCATCTTCATAGCGTACTGGATAATACCCTTCCAAGAGAATCATAAACACACCCGTAACCGCCCGGCAGATCTTGCGCCGAGGACTCCGGATCTGCGTATGAACTATCGTAGATCGGCGAAACCTCGATGACCCCCCGGGGGAAGCATACACAGATTATCTTGAGATTTCCGCCAAACGTCAGATTAGATGACTAGAGATGAGTCAACAATGCACGAACTTCCAAGATCTTCTATGGTTTTCTTCCGTGTTGAGGCTAGCGTAGCAATGTGGTGTGCGATATATATATATATATATATATATATGCGCACGCCTGTGCAGAGTATATAGCACACTGAATGAATCTGGGGTCGCCCGGTAAGGCGTCGACTGTGGGGAGACACCTGCATAAACAGTGGGTCATGATGATGGAGTCGTCGCGATATCGAGGTGATTTCATCGATGTGAGTACCAAGGACGAACCCTGATGGCCATGCGAGACATGACAGGGTCACGTGTAATCCTCTCTGATTCCCTGCCCTACAAAACTTATTCGTTAGTCTACCATCCCAGGGTCAACCTCATAGACTCCGCCCTGTCAGCCACCCGCGGCGTTCCAGACTTCTTCCACGGCACTCATTCTCCGGCACAGCCCAAGAAATTAGGAATCAATCCGCTGCGCCTCAACTGGTGACTCTTGGGGCCAAGAACCCATAGCCCGTCTGATTGGGGCGTGATCATCGCGTGACGTCAGCCAACCTTAGGCAGTGACCTCAGGCCGCAACTAGTCCCGATCCGGACTGGTTGCCAACGGTGGCTCATTCAAGATATCTCATATATCAGGCCCGGTTGTCCTGCCCAAGACCGGAAAGAAAACTTTGTGTCCTTTCCTGCACAGTCGCTCTGTCTTCAATCGCTGTATCCTCTAGTCTACGCTACTCTCTTATTTCACCATGGTCACATAGTAAGTCACACCAGAGACTCCCATTCTTCCAGTCGCTCCCGACTTTCGACGTCATGGCATTGTTTGCGACAAACCTGGATATCTTGGCGCATTTCACAGAATCTCTGACTAACCAATCCCAGTTGCCGCGACAGGTGGGGGAACATCTTTCGGTGCCGGTCGTCATGGCATAACTGGGGTCGTTGGGTCTTACTGGCCGTCATCATCGCAGTAGCCTTGATAGCCTTCTTCTTTTACGCGTACGTTACATCCCATCGTCCTCCCGGTCGGCCGTTTTGGAACCCTTTACTGACAATATATCTCCATAGATGCCTCTCAGCTCGTAAACGCCGTCGCCACGGTCAACGACCCATCTACGGCACCGGCTGGATCCCAGGCGCACAACCTCCGCCAGGCCAATGGCAGCAACAGCAATATCCATCTCAACCACCACCTGCGCCGCCGGGATACCAACCGTCTACCGAGCATGGATACGGGCAGAATTACGGTTCAAACCAAGGGTACTTTGGTCAGCAGCAGTACGGATCCGAGCTACAGCAGCCACCGAACGCATATGCGCGAGACGGCGTATACTCACCCCCCGCGGGACCACCGCCGGGTCATCCGAAGTAGGGGATACCAGAAAAGAAGTTTATGGATACATATAGACGTAATACATGGTTACGAAAGGAATTGACGAAGTGCCATTGGGCGTGTTATGATAATCGAGTTACGGTGGCTTCAATTCGAGGGTAATCGGAGTTTCTTTGATTTTCTTTCCACAGGGAGGGGACTTTTACTAGATTTCTGGCGTCTGGTTGGACATGGAATACCAGATACCTATTCCTCGATAAGTTAATGAAATACGTCTCATTTATACTATGAGAACAGAACAGAAAGTGTCGCACGGTAATATACTGGTTGATACCCAACTACTCTGATAGTCGAAGGTATTCCTTGCACCATGATTATCCGATCCAATAATGGGTTAAGATACCATGTAGATCCAATACGTTGTAGCATAAGAGGACGTGTATGATAATCAAATCCACACTAGTCTGACCAGAGTCATATGACCTCCCCCGTCAGCACAGCTCGTCGCTCACACCTTACAGCTCCTTGCTCGCCCGTTCACTCTTCGTTGTGAGCGTGGTATCAATATAATCCTTCTCCTCAATCATAAATTCATCATGATTCAGCGACCGGAACCGGAACCAAAACAAAATGGTCTGGACGGCCAGCGCTACTGCTGGTGCGCCCCAAATCCAAATTAAATAAGGGTCCTGCGTGACGGGGATGAGGACCTCACCCAGCGCACTGGACAGCGCTGTGGTGAACAGGAAGATGGCCATCACTAGCCCGCGCATGGAAGGAGGAGCGCGCGCATACGCCAGTTCATACGCCGTGACGTTGCAGAAGAGCTCCGACAGGGCACCCAGAATGACATTCGGGAGCTGCCACCAGATCAGGAGCGGACTGACGCCCGCGTCGCAGGATGAGGCGTAGTACCCGCAGGGTGAGGTCTTGTACACGCGCCATTGGACGATGGCACCGATCACCCCCGAGATCATGGCCAGGACAAAGCCGAAGGTGATGCGGCTGATGCGCCCGAACTTGATGTTGTAGCGCAATAGCAGGGGGTAGAAGATGTAGCTCAGCACGGGCGTCGCGACAATGATGGTCAGGGCGTTGAAGTTGTTCAACAGGTCATTTGGAGCTCCGTTTGTCGTCATGGAGGCACCTTGGTTACTTGCGACCGAGCCAATACCGCCGTCGTTGATGTTGTAGATGGGGAAGTAGAAGAACACTTCTGTTGCGACTGCGGAGGGTTAGCATGCTATAGAACAGTGCAGGTGGGAAAGACGACATACCCAAGGTCCGACGAACATCGTCCACCAGCTTGTCGGTCCATTCCACTTGGATGCCCTCCGTGGCCAAGACGCTCGGTCGCACTGCGTCAAAGAAGTTCTTGCGCCAGACTCGAAACTTGTTGCGCCGCAGTGCCATGGAGATGATCTTCACGGCGTTGTTCAGATCGGAGGTTCCGCTCGGTGGCTGCTTGTGAGTTCTCTTGTAAACCAACGCCAGCACCACGGGCAAAAGGAAGTAGATAATGCCCGCTAACAGGAACGCAAGCCAGTAGCCCACATACTTCTCCGCGTACGTGGTAGCGAGCATATAAAAAGCACCAACGTTGACCACCCCGTAGAAGATCAGCATGGTGCGGCTACTGGTCAGTTCGGGGTCCACAATCACTTTCTCCCCGGATTTGAGCACTTTGGTATAGGCCTTCTTGTTCCGATGCTGGTCCAGGATCGTCGGCGCAATGTTTGGCTTGAATATCCCAGCGCCAAGCGCCAGGGTGAGCAGACTGATGATGAATGGAGGCGCCGAATGCGCCGTGCCCTTCTGCAGGACAGATGGAAGGGCACCAAAGATCTGGATCAAGTGCGCGATACCGCAGATCAGGACACCTACACAAATGGCCTTGTATCGACCGACATGAACGTCGGCCCACCTGCGAGGATTAGCACCGGGGAACGTCGACAACCATTGCAGGCGAGGGTGAAACTAGGCATCCTACCATCCTCCCAGAATGGGAAGTATATAGGCCAAAAAGGCGAACAGCAACACCAGTCCGGAACTGGCCTGCAAGCCCATTCCCAACCCTCCAGCAGTCTCCTGCGTGTCACGCGGTGGAGCACCCGCGCCATTCCCGCCTATAAACTACTGTCAGCCAGTTCCTTCACTTAGGCCTTTTTGATGACAAGCATGCCTTTCGGTAGAGGAAATTCAATAAAGTTGGAGAAGACAGTCTGAGAGCCGAAATAGGAGGCTCGCTCCGCGAATTCAACCAGGCATAGCGAGTAGGATACAATCGGCAGGTTGTCCGCGACTTTGCGGAGGGTGCTTTGCTCTTCTGGCGTCGGCTCAGGATATTCATCACTGTCCACTGAACTGGTGGCCGTGGCCGTTACTCCATAGGCTTGTTTCTCAGCGTCGAACCCGGCAGGCCCATTGACCACCGAGTCCAGGGCCTCACTTGGTCCCCGAGCAGCGATGGCCTCGTCGACGACATTTTGTCCCCCTGCGAGAGCTGGATTTGATGACTGTGGTCAGCTATTGGAAGACTTGAGAGTAGGTCGAAACATACACATGATGGTATAGCCTAGGTTGCTCAGATGATTCTCCTCTGTGGGGACAGAGATTGGCGTTGCGGATACCACAAGAGGCGAACAGGTGGGCTGCAAGCATCCTTATACTGGGCCCTACAGGCTTAGCTCGTGCGTGCTGTGTGAGATAGCGAGAGGCAGGTGAACGGACTCCCGGCGGCGATAGTGCTAGGCGAAGGGAGATAGACTAGGGTGCATGAGTCCCAGGGGAGATGGAGCAGCCTGGTTGGATGTCCACGATGGCGCATGCTTAGCTGCGATGTCGTACAAGACAGCATTGGCTCCTTGGAGGTCTTATCTCCTGCCCCTAGTAATGTAGCCCCTAGTGCTGCATCGGAAAAATTTGGCTTTGTGAACAAGCCGCACGCTAGATGCTTATCGGTGGCAGTCCGACCCACTCTGGTGACCCCCGTCCTACTAATTATTCTCGTTCTAGCCCTCAGTCACGTCATTCGCTGGTAGCAACCAGCCATTTTAAGTTACCTAAAAGCACTTCTCATTGGGCCTCTCTCAAGTCGGCTTGGGCAGAAGCGTATTAGCCCCTTTTGCGGACAAATATTAGTACAATACTACTATTCGATGTGTTCTTCGACCTTGACTCGATCCAATCTGGACTAGCTAGGGGGAGGAGAACAGACCCTCGAGTCTGTCCCACTGCAGCCATTGGGAAGAACCGTTGGAGATTAAATCTCCACTATAATGTTCCTAGTCGACCATGAGGCCAGGTTCACGACGCCAACCTGAGTTCGTATCATTTCAAATGACGCCGTTTGATTTGACTAACGTTTTAGAACTCACCCGATCAGCGCCACCCTTCCACCAATCATAGTACGATCAATGCTCGTTCAATATAGATACCTGGTTGGGCTGGACTTAGGCTAAATGTCACCAAAGGCGTTCTTAGCTGTCCTTCCATAGGCCAGGATGACTGTCCAGAATAGCGCAGAACTGTTCGCGATGTGACAAAAATATGCCTTGGTATTGCATTTTCTCCGTTCCCAATACCAAACCACATGGAAATAGATGTATAAATAGCTCACTCATCTCCTAATTGGTTTGCGATTTCTCCTTTTCGTTTGCCTTCTATCGATGGAGACGAATCCTTGCTAGCTCTCTACAACATTAGCGAACCGCACGCCTCAGTCAAAGGGGTTACGGTTCCCTAGCATTAACTATGCTTATAGTGGGCCGCTGAAAGTATTGGGAAGCATGGCTTTGGCGAGACCCGCAAGGACGGATTGTCTCTAATACGATCGCTGTTCGTTGAAACTTTTGGGGTGATTTCCATGTCTGGTATATGTTTCCATCGAGAAGCAGCGTGGAATTGGAACTCCTATCCACCCTTGAAGTCGTCAAGAAGCTGGGCTGTACTATCACATATCAGGTATAGCAAGTAATTATTGAACTTAATAATACACACCTATGCAGAGTCCTTCATAACAGCAGCCGAAAGAGACGAAGTTAATGCCAAAGAGCTAGTATATGTCGATCTGGAGCCTGTTCTGCTGGGAGTCATGACTACTCGGCAATAATTTACTTTTATTACTCATTACCTGATGACCTGAATCAAAGAACCAAAAAGAGGACAACGCAAAAGCTCCGGAACCGTTGGGTGGAGACCTAAGATATTCCAATGCACAACAGATATTCTCGTCAATTATATGGACAGAAGATAGCTCAAGCTTCGGATTTGAGAATTCCACGTAATGAGGTGTTTTCAGGATAGAGATTGTTTCACGGGAGTTAGTTCAGCGCTAGCGATATTATGCAAACATAGCAGAATCTTATCGATCTTTTACACATTCATAGCGAATCCATTCAGAGTTTTGAGCATCCTTTGCTCAGGTTCAAGCAGAACACGTGAAAGGCTTGCTAATGGAATTTGACTCAAATTTATGAACCTGTCAGGCTCATGTTAGCATCCCATAAGTAGCTAATATAAAAGAGAGGGAGCTCACCAGCTCGGCAATGCTGGCGTACGTGCCGCATCCAAAGACAATCATCCCAACAATAAACACCACGAGATTGTACATAGCAGTCTTCAAGTTGCGCTTTTCGTACCATGCACCCTCCCTAAGAAGAACGTACCATATGACTGGTGGGAGATAGAAGGATAAGCCCGAAACGAAAAGCGATGAAATGATGGATAGGAGCTCGGAGAAGACAGGAATAGCCTCAGCAATGACCCACGCGAGAATGGTAACGAACAGCACAAGTCCAAGCCATGTAATCCAACCTTTTGGGGTGTTGATGTAACGGACAACCGAGTTGCGATATACCTTTCCGTGAATATACCGACAGACCACCGTGGTGTTGATCGAGCCCGAGATGAAGATCACTGGAAGCGCGATACCAAAAACAACCCTTGAGATAACAGGACCGGCTGACAGTAGAGCAGGGGACTGCACCTCCTGTCCCACGAATGCGTAGATAAGCGAGCCTGTTAGAGTATAGATAACGATTTGAATGCCTCCGAGCCACCAGAGAGTCTTGACATAGTCCTCCGGTGTGTGCATTTCTTCCATGAACGATGGTAAACAACCGCCGAAGGAATAGGCGAATACAATACTGTTGGTGGATACGATAGCCTCTGCGAAAGTGATGCCTTCCTTTGGCCACGGAGACCAAGCAGCAAGACCGACATTAAACCCACCGGAACCGTTCGCATTCTGAACCCCAGTGGCTATCATCGTGACCCCTATCGCTAGAATGATCGAGGCAAAGTCAATGTAGCCTAGTATGGCGACATCCGCAAATGCCGGTGGAATCGCAAGTATCAGCAGTATTGCAGCAGACGTGATGCTAAAGACGACCGAGCACACGTCACTCTGCGTGATAGTCTTAAAGGCGATGGCACCGGTCAAGCAGTGGGATCCAACAACGAATATAAGCAGGCAAACGAAACTAGCTATAAAGATCTTCGATCCAAGGTTTCCCAGAAGTAGCCGCCCGACATCCGCATAATGAGCGATCTCTGGGTACTTGAGCTTCACCTGTCCAATGTTATAGCTTGCATACATCGCAACAAAGCCGATACCGATTGTCATGATTACCCCTGCAACCATGCCAAGAGTGGCGAATGCATAAGGTAAGCCCAGGCTCCCAAGAGCAATGCCCTCGACTATGGAAACGACGGTAAGCCGTTTCCAACCGAGGCGATGGAAGTGTGCATCTCCTTTAATGACGCATTGCCTCTCTTCATCGGAGCAGCCCTCTTCCTCGAGGAAGGCCTTGCTGGCCATAACACCCCTGCTGACCTGAGTGATGATGGCGTCGTCTTTCCGAGTGCTTTGGCCAGTCACAGCTCCAGACGACTTCGTTGTTCTATGGTCCATTCGGCGGGTTATGACAGAGGTGGCTGCGTCCAGAAGAGACAAGTAAGTAGATTTCAACAGAGGTCAGGGCCCTAGCCTTATGATTCTACGAAAGTGAAAAGAATTTACCGAAAACCAGGCTTATATGTAAAAGGTTAGGAAAGAGTGGAGCCATGCCCCTCTTCACAAGCGGACTTAATTTATGGACATCCTGGTTTAGTGTTTTTCTCGACCGTTATCTCTGTCTGTCTGCTGGCGTAAGCGTCTGTACAGCAAGTGTCCCGTTAGGGCCAACAGAAGGATTCGACATTGGAGATCATGTCATGTTGATGACTATGAATTGACATCATTGCACAAATGATTCTTCCAATGTTACTGCTATTATACGCGACATCGACTTCTACATGAGTGCGGGGTCGGGACTAAGTTAGTGTGATTGGATTCTTCATCATGCAGTAACTGGTCCACTAACTGATATTGCTCCGGTAAGAAAAACTCCACCATATGCCTAGTTCCACCCAATAAACTATCTATGGGTTCCTCGATTCTCGTGCCATGACTGCTAAACGCTATGCGTTAGTTTCTCACTTTATCATAGCACTGTGAGATAAAGAGCGCAGCTGGTGTTAGTGGAGGCACAATAGGCCTATTCAATGTCCTCCCCAAGGCATGTTTTTCATGGCATGATACTGACAGTGATACGTTACGACCGGGGCCTCGTTTATGGTAGCATAAATAGTGGAGACGCATTGGCCGAATTAGCGAGGGTATCGCAGGGTCAAAAGGCACGGTCCTGGCATGCCCTGGTGGCGTTTTGCGGGTTATTGAGGATAGGCTATGCTTCATATGAAGAAGCCTATGCAGAAGTCTAGATTGGCATTCCGTCTTTTCGCACGGCAACAGCGGCATTCTATGGCCCTACAGAACGGGATTAGGTAAAAGCATCCCAGCCCTCGTATTTCGGCTGTTCCACAATCAAGGCTGGACGATGCACTACTATCCAAAAGGAATGGGATAGCTTGGCAAGGCAGAGATAATCTAATCAAATGATCAGATAAGAGACAGCCCCACATACTAGTCCCTCACCTGTTAACGGAGTAAATTTGTCCGAGATGTTATCTGTCAGGTTAGTTCATGCAACGCTGGTGGGTGAAAGGATTGTTGTACTTTTCGTACGTAGATTCAAGATAGTGAGCTTGGTGGCGCTCTAGAAAAAGGTGAAAGTGGATATGTACCCTTCTGTTTTTGTGTAAAGAGCGAGCTGATTATATAAACGGAAGCTTAGCTAGTTAGAGCTGATTTTACATAGTAAAGCATGATATGATCACTCGTCGAGTTCCGAGAGTTGCAAGGCAAGTGTCTATCCATGATTACCTCCTGTACAGAGCAACGGTCTGCCAGAGAACGAATCGTACTGTTTGTATAAGTAGAAGAGATACCGCTGCTATAAAATGCCTCAGGCACACAGTTTGCAGCGTTCGCTAGTATCGGCTATCGACAGGGACCAAGTGCGTAGTCCGTGGTCAGCTGATCGACTGGTTCGCTCCCCCTTTACATATTGGATATATACAAATCCTGAGCGGAAAACTGCTCGAGTTCCTACTGACTGATTATGCTTGAACCTATCAACATGATTGTGGGAGGAATCGCTTCTGAATGACAACGCTCGGCCTCCTTGGCCAGATCAATCAACAGATCATACAGCCTACCACCCATAGTATTCTTTACATCAAGCACTCGGGCACCCAATGTTAGACCGGTACTGTCTGGTTCCCTCAATACTGGAGACGCCACCGACGAACCTCCATTTCTCCTTCTCTCCATCAGGCACAATGTTGACCTTAACACCACCATCAACGCGTCGAATGGTAGCATCTCCGCTAAATTCGTTATTGGAGGCGCTGTCATAGCAGAATTCGTATGTCTTTCCTTTGTACTCAAGGTTCTGGCAACCCCCGCTGCATCCCAAGTCGACAGCAGCATCACTCTTCTCATTCTTGAAATCCGGGCTGTCACTCTCCCATATAACAGCTGTGCACCTGACGGAGTTGCCGCCACCCCAGCTTCCAAAATAATGGTCCGCAGTGAATCCGAAAGTACACCCCAAAGCTGTGGGAGCTATGGCAACAAGAAGGGAGAGGCTTGAAGCGCGCATCTTGTAGGCTTTAGGATGTTCCGTTTACGTTTGGCCTAAACTCTCTGTCTCAAATTAGCTCAAGAACATCCTTACAATCGCTGTGAGCTCGAGAAAGTATATGTTGAATGAAGATGAACAGCGAAAAAGAAGAGGGTATAGAGAGAAACGGGGTCGAGAGACTTGCGTGGTATAGGCTTTTTGCTCTGTTGTGAACTCTCTTTCTCCGCTTTTGCGTCCGACGAATCGATGCCTTTACCTCGGGAAGAACAGGAGTGAATTGAGATACTCCTCAGTCGAACCCGTGGGCATCTCCACGGTTAAATAGTCTTGACCGCTGGGCACTATCATTGTATCCTTGTCCAAACTGTCAGACCCAACCCGAATACTTCCGTACTGTAATGCAGTTTAGCCATCGAGGACACAATGCACTACCATCTCGGTCTACCTACCGAAGAATCTGGGCAAGAAGCTGGTGCCCACGCCAAGTGAAGGAGGTCTGAGAATACCTGGATAGTTCACTTGGCACAGTTGGCAATTGAGAAAAATACCTCATAGCGATGTGCTTTGGTCGTTACCTAGCCAAGGATAGGAGTAGGAACTAATTTCCAGTGTTGGGGAATAATATGAGAGACAGCTTCGGATGGGCTCACCTACATTCACCTCACGAACTAGATCAGCAGCGGTCTAGCATTAGTTCATTTAGACCATAATATCGGCGAATGAGAAGGATTCGATATATCGCCCATGACTCAGGAACCCTGCAGCGTTGTATCCGACATAGGCTTCCGGGTTCCACGATGCTATGCCCAGCAGCTGTGGGTTCACTCACTAGTTATTTCCCCCAGTGGCATTCGGAACATCTTCCTGTTCAGTAAGTAGCTACGTCGACTCCTCGCTACAAGTAAATATATCTTTCACAGGGGGTATGCCGATCAATAGACCGAGATGTATTAGGTATTCCGGGAACCGAACTGCACCCCCCAAGGAAACACCATACGGTTGTAAATAGCTATGACACACAAATTCGTAATTAGTTTTATAGACACCTCTGAGCGAAAGACATCCGGGAGTCGAGCTTGCTAGAAAACCATACAGGCCAGTGAAGCATCGTCTACAATGTACAACTGATCTACTTGGTTTAGGGCTATTACTTGTGCAACGCAGAGATTGGCTCCTAGGCTCTCGAAAATATATCCATGGCATAATGACCGCGGCATGTATTCAGGGCCCCTTTATAGCGATGTGTGCAACAGTCAACACTCCTTCGTTGTTATTCTACAGACAGATGAACTCTACGGAAATGTAAAGGTTTGTCACATCAATCAAATGAAATTGACCATTGAGTATCGGTATCACATTTGTGAAAATCTATGGACATTATGAGAGAAAAAAAAACATATATAAATATATATGAATGGACAATATAAAAATAATAATAATAACGATGGGGGTATGAGTAAGACAATGGAAACCACTCGCGGATTATCCAGCGGAATGGCCATGAAGCCACGACATCAGGCGTTCCGTCTCCAGGTTGGAACTCCCAAAGCAAACGGTCCGCCGGTTCACGGCTCTCGTCTGTTGCATAAAACAGCGAATCTAATTAGCAGTCTGTTTTTCCTGGCTCTCGCCACTGCTGAGAGCAAGCTCAGCCTTCTCAGCGCCATATGCGACAGGTTGCGTCGACACATCCAAGCCCAGCTCGGTCGCCATCTGAGACATCTGTTCGGGGGTGAGCTTGGGCAAGGTCTCGGCGATCTGGTAAGCCCATTTTCCTTCCACATGGGCCTTGGCAAAGATGATGTCAATCTCCTCCAGAGCACGGCCAGCAGTCTCACAGTAGAAGAACCAGGCGAAAGGAATGGCGGTGAAGTTGACCAGGGCAAAGAAGAGGTAAATACCCCAAGGACTAGCATTGGAGAAGACAGGCGTGAACATAACGACAGCAAAATTGCAAATCCAGTTCGTGCAGGTAGAGGCAGAGGCAGCCATAGTACGGGTACGGAGCGGGTTGATCTCGGGAGGGTAGATCCAGGGCAAGGGGAGAGTCGTGAAGGCGAAAAAGACAATGAAGAGGAAGATACCAACGGCAGCACCTTTGGCGTTCTCCGAGGTGTCCTTAATCAAGCAGCCCATAGTAATAATGAAACTGAGACCCTGACCCGCAAAACCAATCAAGAACAGCTTACGACGACCGACCTTCTCAATCATAAAGAAAGAAGGAATAGTAGCAAGGGCGTAGACGGTAGCAAAGACACCACCCATAATCAAAGAGAGACGTTTCTCCAAGTGCAGGTTGTTCTCGAACAACAGGGTAGAGTAGTAGATAGCGGCGTTGCATCCAGTGAATTGTTGGAAGAACTGGCCAGAGCAACCAATCATCATACGCTGGAACTCTTGGGTCTTGCCAAAGGTAAAGAGTGTTTTCCAACTGGCCTTGCTACCCTCGGTAGCAGCAAGGTCAGCCTTCATCAGGTTGAAATCGGCGAGCACCTCCTCCGAATCGGCAGGAAGATCGCTAAGAGCACCGAGCACCTCGCAAGCTTCCTTATCATATCCCCGCATAACAAACCACCGGGGAGACTCGGGCAGCATAAGAGCGCCGACAGTCACGAAGACGGCAAAGAGAATCTGGAAGGCCACGGGGAACCGCCACTGAACCGAGGAATCCACATATGAGAGACCGAAATCAATCCAATAGGCGACAAACGTGCCGACGGCGATAATGGCACCTTCGAAGCAGACAAGGAAACCACGGTTATGGGCCTTAGAACATTCCGACTGCCAGACTGGAATTGTAGCAGTATCCATACCGTTTCCAAGACCTGAAATCACACGACCAATAACGAATTGGCCCAGACCCCAGTGAGGACCGAAAGAAACGGTGGAGATCAAGGCACCGACAGCCATGATAATACCACCAGCCACTAGCAAAGGTGTACGACCAATCCGCTCACCGAACATCATGGTGAAAATGGCACCGAAGAAACATCCGAGTTCATAGCAAGCCGTGACCGCACCTTGGAGGACCGAGACATGTTGTGAGTAGGCAGCGGTGGCGTCCTCGGGGATGTATAGCGGTTTGAACTCTTTCGTAAACTCAGTACCGGCGATAATACCGGACATCAGACCCTGATCGTAACCGAAGAGCGAGAAACCAAGGACGGCGGTGATGGTGATGGCAAGACGGAGCTTTCGGCCCCGAAAGCCACAGGTGGTTGTCCACATGGTTGACTGTGTGTCTCGACTGTACCTATCCTATAATCTGTGGATATCAGGCGAGAGGGAGAGGGGGGAGGAAATCAAGACAAGCACCAGGACGAGGACAAAGTCATTCCTGAGAATTATATCTGGAGCACAAATTTGGGATCGCCGGGATTTATCTACTTCTTAGGCGTCCGACGTTTGAATTAGCCAAGAGAAAAAAGTCTGCAGATGACGCTGAAGGGTGGGCATTATGGGCATGTTTCGCGAGCCGCCCAGAGAGCCAAGGACCCAATAAGGCTTCGCCAAAGGCTTAGCGTTGCCCTCAAGGCTCAGGGGCCATGCGGAGAGGTCAAGTAGGATTGCCGAATCAGAACAATGCGGAGGGCTCGAAAGATGGGGTCCCCATGGTGAAATTTTCGCCCGCACCCGGAAATGGCGCCAGCAAAAGAGAAAGTTGGCCGAATCTGACTCCACCGCATGTGCTTTCGCGTTTCCACATGGGGAGTCGGATCGGACCGGTCGCAGTGATGCTTACTGGCTTGAAAGGCACCGCTACCTGGTTCCTCTTATGAGCCCGTCTGCCTCATGCCGCCAGAGTCAGAGTCCGGTTGGTTCAAACCCTATGGACACGGGTGGATCAGTACCGTAAGCGGCGGAGGATCATCTATACTGTTGCTCCAAAAGGAATCATACCCGACCATCCTTTCCACGGGCAAATTCGGGGGGTTTCGTGGGTCAGGGTATGAATTTTCCTCTTTCTTTCTCCAGTAGGAGTGCGCCTTTTCCGCCTGAAATCCTTGGCTCCTGCAATGAAAGGCCACCTATTCTTACGGAGTGCGGCCGATACGAGTATTCTTGTCTCCAGCATCCTTTGTGTCTTCCCTTGCTTTTACGTTTCCCTACTCGCTTTTCCCTCCGAACCTACACGGGAAGGCCGTCAGCCGGGTTGCCACGCCGAAGGGATGCCGTATATTGGAGCGAAACGGTGTGGAATGTGCCAAAACGTCTGGGGGAAATCACTTTTCTCCGCTTCGGAGTTGATTGTCAAAGATGGGGGCAACATCAGCCACCTACATCATCACATGCTATATCTTTAGTTGTTATATGGGCAAACCCCAGACCCCATGAATCCTATACGGGCTCCGGGGGTTGTTGGCTAACTTGGCTGAGCCTTACGAAATTACGACACCTTCCCTCTTTGTCGTCTTACGCCTCGGGAGTCGGAAGACCTGCGTTTCCAGCTAAGCCTTCTTGGCCGAGGGTCAAGCCTATTTGCCAATATTTGCCAATATTCTGCTCCACCCGACTGCTTTTGGGGTGGATCATCGTAGCAAATTAATGTAACCCTAATGTAAAATTCTGCCCGCGCGGTGTGCCCACTGACCAATGACCGAGCCGTCATCACGAGCTTTTCTCCATCATCGGCAGAGATTTTCTCTTCGTTTTGCTGTCTTTTGCTTGATTTTTGCTTGGTTTTTTCTTCGCATTGCTTTTGTTTTTCTTGTTTTTGCTTCTTTTTGGCTTTTTTCTTTTTCTTTTCTTTTTCTTTTCTTTTTTTCTTGGCCGTCATTTCGCCTACTCTCACGTGTCACGGCCGGCGCTCTGACTAATCGTCATGCCAGAATCCTTTCGGTTGCAAGCGTCTTGCCCATCATGGTATACCGTTCCGGTCAACTCGTGGCAAATTTCCTGCTGCAAACGGTCGTTTGCCAAAACTTTTAGACGCATGTAGGTCTGTGCCTGATCTGGAGGCCCTGTGCTGCCGAGAGATCGGTTAAATCGACGACGAGGAAGGTAGACCAGAGGGTAATAATACTCCAGGAGATGATCATCTCTCTCCACCTACGTAATATATATATATATATCACTACAGGCAATGTCTGTGCTCAATGGTAGGAGCATGGAGATCGTAGGGAAAAACTTCCAAAATTAATTATACGGTGACAAAGAGATCTATCCAGCCGAGCGATCGTTTGCTGGACCTGATTTGTTCTTTAAAAATAATCCGGTTATCTTTGACGTACGATCATAGGACCATATCTACTATCTCGAGCTCTGTAAACCACCGATCTGCCCCATATAGATGTCCAGGAGACATCCAACGGCTTTTACTCACGTGGTGACTACGTCAACTGTCAAAATCCAGGGGCGCTTCAGGCTTTTTGGTCCCGTAATCGTAGGTTCGGATCAGCACTCTGACACAGTAGGCTCTCGGACTTGCTGCCCAGTGCAAGGCCTGTTCTCTTCTTGGCCCTGCAGATTAAAAGGACCGTCGGGATGATCGCAGAGAAGGCAGATTACGGAAAAGTATCCCCATTCGGCGGCGTAAGACCATGGGGGCCGGGTATTATCCCCATCACGTTAATTCGGATCGGCGCCATGCTCGAGGTATCCAATATCGCCTGGGTTGCCCCCCAAGGTGACAAACGCCCGGGACTGGTTCATACAATGTGGACCAGCCCCGTTTTCCAGTAAATGCCTGACGCACAGCTTCCCGATCATATCGAGCTGGCCACGTGAGTGGGGTTCGAACTTTGAACGATATGATGTTGGCTTCCCTTGACGCCCTGCAGCCTGCAGGTCATGTTTGAGTTCTCATAGGTAGACCACCGTCCGATATCCTGACGTGGTTCGCCCGCGAAATCGGAGATTTGTCCCCAGTTTTAATCTCTACGGAGTATGGTCGGCATCGACTTTTGGCCGAAGGGACGTGCGAACTTGGAATAAGTCCATCCGCGTCATGTTGCAGTAGTAACCGAGTCAGTCCAACATGATCGCGTTTGGATGGTCATGCTAAAGGGGAAGGTGCCCCTGGGTCTTATTCCTCAATCTCCATAAACGCTTTCCGCGAGTGACAATGGAACCGGCTTCTATTCGACGTGCCTAGTCGGATGAGACCCATTAATATCGGTTGGTCCCTCATGGCTCCACGGATGCAACGAACCATACGGTGCTTTGCTGCGGTGGAAAATGCCTTAGCCCGGTCGTTCAGAAAGCGGAAATCAGTTGGAGACAGTATCGACCCGCATAGTTTGAGAGTGGGTCGTCTTTCTAACTTATTGGGACGTCTCCGACGTGACTGGTCCTCACATTCGGCGTGAACCTCTAAGGCGCCATATACCAATATCGGAAAATAAGATCGGATAACAATCCTCTTGGACGGTAGAATGCACCAACCACGGCTACGGTCACGGTTCGGAATCAGATTTCTATGACCAACGCAGTGTAAGGAAAGATTTTTTTTGTCAAGGTTTTCAAATCCCTCTTGAGTGCAAGAGTATTCTGCCACTCAAGGGTGTAAGGGGGATTGGTTGTAGAGAATCCACGCCAAAGTTTACATCGCTAGCGCCTTGTAGCCGTTAGCCCGGCCTTCAGGTTTGCTTGATATATCCGCATGTATCTGAACTTACGCGTGGAATGCGTGTTAAAGCGTTACGCTTCATAAAATGGCTAAAAGTAGGCATGAATCTGTGCATAGTGGACACTGAGGATGAGATGCCAAGAAGAAAATACTTGATGACTATGTGAAGCGAAGCCGACCAGTATCGATGGCTGCCGGTTCAGCATATAACACACGGAATAAGGAACCCGATCGGTATTACTGGTTGCACAGTAAGTCCTCGGGTAGTTGCCAGTACATTGTCGTGAGGTTAAAGGTTGAGTTGTAATTCCTTGACCCTCTTCGACTAGTTAAGGGCAATCATACGATCAAAATAGGAGAGTTGAAACCTAAGGCAGAAATATACGGGTGTGAGTTATTCCGGACCGAGAAAGAGGACGCGTAACCTCAGATATCGCGACGATGCGTTCTTATGCCACGTATTCTACGCTCCGTGGGAGCTGGGGTTAAGTTCATGATAATGTGTAATCTTCACACCATTCCACGAGCTGGTAGTCTAGTGGACTGAATGGCCAACGAGACCCCTTCATAGGATAGCCAGCTGAAGCCGATCATGCGCTGATTGTAGAAAAACCACCAAAACTTCCTTCAACTGATAGAAATATATATGGTTTGATCAACTGATGCTACGGCTCCTCCACTGTAACTTAACCCCGGTCAAGAAATACCTCAGCACCCGCTGTTCTCTTCAGTGACTTCACACCTCGTACATCCAAATCAAAAGCCAGATTTGCAGTTGGTGAGAAAAATTGGACGATAAGCTTGGGGGTGTACTGGATCATATATACTTACAAACCGGAGTTGTATCACACTGATGGTTTCTCGGGCAAATCTTTCCAGTGGGCATCCTATCACAACCACCTGACTGGCCCTCACAATCCATCCAGGATGCTTTAAGTGTCCAGGTCAGCATATCGGGATAATCCCTGATCAACTCAGGGAGGCGCATACCCAGTCCATTGGATCTACGGATGTCTGTCTTAAAGGTCCCAAGTCCTGTCCGTCCTGGATGTTCTCCAGGCGGTCGGCCCACTCTTTAACTCTCTTTCATGTCGCCTGCACGTCAAGTCAGTTCATCCAACTACGTCCGAATTGAGTGACATCCGTCGGTTGAACCAGCTGGCCATGGCGGAACGCATCTATCACCAGCATACGTCTTTGTTGAGTATCACTGAGGCCACTGGGGTCGACAATCACCAGCTGTTAAATACATGTCTGACGGTGCAACCAGCCATGATGGCCATGACAAGGAACCAAAAGAGTTCGACTCCGACTTCTCAAGTCGCACGAACCTACAGAGGTAGGACTCCCAGATCAAGTCAATGAGTTATGCACAGTATGGCTGACGAATTGCAGGATGTAGTCCAAACCGTGGTTCTTTCACCTTCGCATCATGAGCTTGAACAGTTCTGTGATTCTGCAAGTAAGGTTGCGACAGCTGTGGGTTCTACGGAGCTAGGGATCAAGGAAAAGCTTCTGGCATAGTTAAACACCACCCATCGGGCGTCGCCTCCATTTTATCAAACTCATACGATATACTCACTACGGTGTTTATCTAGAAATATGGCGAATGAGAGGATTTTCTTTCACTTGACCGGGTGGGTCAATCCGGCCGTGAAACTCTGAAGAGTACTACTATCAGTACTTCAATGTTGTTGACTCAAAAAGCTAGGCCAGTTTTGCCACCTCAAGGCTAAATACTGGGAGTCCAACTTTCAACGGTCAACTACTTCGCTCCGTAGCCAGGCTTTAACCACTGAAAACATCCCACTGCTGCTCCACTCGACCCCGGATTTACTTATAGACTTTATCGGCAGAGCCGATGTCATCGGTAAGCTGCCGAGGACCGTTTAAATGGAGCATACCCTTATTAAATCGGGAGCTATCCGAGCCATCGGTAGGCCCCGAAAGCCTCCTCAATGGCCCCAGTTTTGGTTTGTCAGGCACAATCTATTCTTTAAAAGAAGGATTCAGAATCCTAGAAAAGGATGTTATACCTCGGAAACCGTATTATATACAAGGCGACTGATTGCTACCCCGAATTTTGGGTATTGCTCAGTCATAGGGTAGATAGAATCTGGTTGATATTGAATATTTATCAAGCAAACATATATAGTAGAGCTCTAAACTCAATCCAAGCTCTATAGTTGTAAGGTTAGGGTAGAATAGTAGTACAGGCATAAGAGTGATCAGATGATGCATACTAGTGATCATCTGTCGGGTGTTCAGCCCGTATCTCACTTTTCCTTCCTCTGAAGCATAGCCTCGCAAGGTCTAGGGTCATAGTACTCTCGATACTACACCAATTCTGTGAGATTCACTGTGGGCTAAACCAAAAGCAATTAGCTGCTGGACAGACACTCCGGATTATCCAGTCGTTAAAGCTCTTCAGGACGAATTTGGACGAACACTGTCGATCATGCAGCCCCCTATGCACTTATTGGTGTATTCTAAACCGCTTGGACAACAGTGGATATATTAAAGCCCGGATACGACGTTGGGAAAACGTGTGATTATCCAGGGGTAGTCTCACCATGAACCATAAAAGTGGATATTTTCACGGAAAAGCCAATGATATGGCTTCAGGGATGCTTACTGCAGAGTAGTAACGGGGCGTCTATAGGATTTGGGGCCGTTATTTGTGTCAATTGTAAAAATAGTTAGTCTTGCTGAAATCAAGATAGCAATGCCCAGGTATAAAAGGGTCAACTACTTCGAACATAAATCTAGAAATCAGAGGATATCCGTCTTCAATAACAAACAGTCGATAATTGATATCTTGCCAACTTCATCAAAGATGCATTTCGCGGGAATCGTCGCCATTGCGCTGGCAACTGGTGCTACTGCGTATGATCTACCAGAGAACCTGAAGCAGATCTACGAAAAGCATAAGGTAAGTTGTCTAATTCCATTCATTTGTACTCTTACAATGTTCTTCTGATAACACAATTGTCCTATTCAGAGCGGAAAGTGCTCCAAAGAACTGCAGGGTGGCTACGACAATGGTCATTCCCATGATGGGAATTCCTTCTCCTACTGTGGCGATATCCCCAACGCGATCTATCTTCATTCGTCGAAGAATGGAGGCCAATATGCGGATATGGACATTGACTGTGATGGAGCGAATAGACACGCTGGCAAGTGCTCCAATGATCACTCCGGTCAGGGTGAAACCCGCTGGAAGGATGAGGTTCAGAAGCTTGGGATTGATGACTTGGATGCAAATATCCACCCATATGTGGTCTTTGGAAATGAGAACGATGATGGCGATGACCCAGAATTTGATCCACGCAAACACGGAATGGAGCCATTGAGTGTGATGGCTGTTGTTTGCAACAAAAAGCTGGTACGTGCCGCTTCATGCATATTATGCACAAATATGGGTCTAATTTTTAACTCACAGTTCTATGGTATTTGGGGCGATACCAATGGTCATACTGCAACCGGAGAAGCTTCTCTTTCGATGGCGGAACTTTGCTTCCCTGAGGAGGACCCCTCTGGGGACAGTGGCCATGAGCCGAATGATGTTCTCTACATTGGTTTCACTGGTAAAGAGGCGGTTCCTGGAAAGAGCGCTGACTGGAAGGCAGACAGCACTGAGTCATTCGAGGAGAGTATCAAGGAGCTGGGGGATAAATTGGTTGCTGGTCTGAAGGCTTAAAGTATTGATGTATATGTATTCTTCTGGGCGTCAGCTATAGCTGCGTATTTGTATTCAGTAGCAGCGTAGATAGTATCTGACAGTCACCACAAGTGCATTTATGGGATCTGCTACATCCGAGGATTTATCGAATCATACAAAAGGAGAGAGGAATAGTAAGATTGAAGCTTAATAGTACTTATTTCTGCCCCCATTAGATATAACCTAGCGAGGAATGACCCTGGATATGGGAGATGAGTATAATCGGTAAAGAATAAGATCCAAATAGAAAAGAGTCCCTTTAAAGGATCGGCACTCGGATGTTGAAAACGCCCCGATGGGTTGAAATGGAAAACAATGCGAAGGCCTAGCAGGATCTGACGATCTTACACCCTAGCCTTGAAGGTTCCGAATGTGACCTCGCAATGCTACGGCGGGATAGAAAATGGCCCCCAAAATGAGTACCAGGGGAGAGGACGCGGTCTCGACTCTGTCCGACAACCGTGCATATATATTCGTATATTCGAGCTGGAGCGTGCCTGCATTGTATTTCTCCATCGCTGAGAGCTAGATATCGCAAGATGATACTCAAGTCGGCTCTTACAGCTGTCGTCCTTTGTCTCGCCGTTGAAGGGGCTGCCGCCCTCGATCCAAAATGTGCACCAGGAGGCAATTTTGACCTGTCGTACTGGAATCTCCAGCTTCCCACTGGCAAAACTGGCCATCCCGCGACCAAAACGCCATCTCAACTGAAAGGCTGCGATGGGTACCAGGAGTCTGGAGTTTTCTACACCGACAGCAAAGATGGAGCCCTAGTGATGAAAGTCCCCGGTTCTCCTTCCTCTACCGCCTGCGTGACGACCCCCAATAGCAAACACTGTCGCACTGAACTCCGTGAGCTCAGCTTTGATAGCGGTGATAAGGCTAGCTGGAGTCCATCCGCGCCGAAGAACCGACTGAAGGCCACCGTCACTGTACCAACACCAGATGATGGATCCCACGGCACCGTCATCGGTCAGATCCATATCGATGACACCATCTCGACTAAGCCCGTCTGCGAGCTCTATTACAGCAAATCGGGTGATCTAGTTATGGGAGTTGAAAAGACGCGCGACGGGGGCAACAGTATCTTCACGAAGGTGGGCAATGTCCCTGTTGGGGAGAGATTTTCGTACGAGATTCGATATGAGTCGGACGAGTTGAGCGTCAGCATCAACGGAGCGGCACCGCAGAAACTGGATACATACTCTTTGGATTCACCAAAATCGTACTTCAAGGCTGGTAACTATAACCAGGGGGATTCGGCTTCCGAAGTGCACTTTTACAAACTTAATGTTGAGCATTAAGGAAGGGCACGCATTTCTTCTCACAATCAGTCACTGATGTGTTAGTTTCAGTTCCATGATTGTATTTTACCTTCTGTTTAGCTTATTATGTACTAGTGGTATGTGTCCAGAAATTATATTCACTACTAAATAGAGACCAAGAATGAGGGTTTTTGTCCCTTTGGTGGTGCGTGGGTCTAAGTAGGCTAGTGCGTGGTGGGAGGACTGGCCAACGATTACCGAAAGCAGCATCAATTGTGGCTGTTTCCGGCAAACCCCCCTTTGCCGTCTTATACAAACCCCTGACTCCATGCTCTTCAGCAGGTTCCCTCGATCAAGTTGAAGCCAGTCAGAAGCAAACGCACGCCTGCCCGATGACCCACAGCCTTAGTTGGCCTTGGCAGAAGCGCTCTGGTGGGACTGAAGGCGGGGTAGATTGTCAGGGTCATTGATAAGTATTTACTGGCCATGTTGCCCTGCCTCTCCAGGTTTACGACCTACGTTTGTGGTTCAATTTCCCTTTCCACCTTTCTCCTCAATTCATACGAATCCCTTATAACTCTGGAACCGGATCATGTACTCCCCAAGCATCGGCGACAGGCTCGACAGCCTAGATACCCCATCCATGATTGTGGATCTTGATCTCATGGAAGCCAATATTAAGAAGCTCTTTGACAGTCTCCTCCCCACTGGGCTTAATATTCGCCCTCATCTAAAGACAACAAAGAGCGCGATTCTCGCACAAAAGCTTGCCGCTGCAGGAGCCAAAGGCTGCTGTGTGGCTAAAGTGTCTGAAGCCGAGGCTATCACCGCCGCGGGGTTCGACGACATCCTTATCACTTGCGAGATCATTGGCGAACCCAAAGTGAAACGACTGGTGGAACTATTCAAGAAGCACAAAAAGATCAGGATTGTGGTAGACAGCGAGGTTGGCGCAACGGCCATTAACAATGCTCTCGCGCAGGCTGGTGTTGCAGAACCCATCTCCGTTCTAATAGATCTAGATGTTGGTCTGCATCGCACAGGTGTTGCCAATGCACAGGCGGCGCTAGCTCTAGCGAGGCATATCAAGAATCTTCGCCAGTTGCGCTTGATTGGTGTCCAGGGATATGAGGGCCATTTGCAGCATCTCCACAGCTGGGAGGACCGTAAGAAACAATGTCTCGAATCAATGAAAATCCTCACAGATACAGCTACTCTGCTGCGCAACGAGGGCTTCAACATTGAAGTGGTTACTACAGGGGGAACGGGAACCGCTGAGTTTTGCGCTACCGTGCCTGGTGTGACTGAACTGCAGCCGGGATCCTTCATTTTCATGGATACCGACTACCGTAACGCGGTGGGGACATTCTTTTCAAATAGTCTCACTTTACTATCCACGGTCATCAGCAAGCAAGGAGACCGGAAAGTAACGATTGACACTGGCCTGAAGTCCTTGACGACAGACAGTGGCCTGGCAGAGTGCAAAGACCCGAGATATACGCACGAGAATCTGGGCGATGAACACGGCTCACTGAGTTGGGAGGAAGGAACTCCAGATCTGGTTGTGGGTGATAGGGTTGAAATGATTCCGAGCCATATTGATCCCACTATCAACCTGCATGATTTTTACTATGGTTATCGGAACGGGGTTGTCGAGGAAATCTGGCGTGTGGACTCGAGAGGAAAGGTTCAATAGAATTAGCAGTCGACCAGCTCTTGAAGATACAATTCCATATTAGCTTCACATGGTTGTTACAAACAACGAGAACTACATTTCTGAGCAACGCACGCAAGCCTCTTTGGAGTTTAGGCCGTCCAATTGCTTCGAGCTTCCACACAGAGAATTTCTGGCACGAGCATAACGTAGGTCGTTGCTATAGACAGAGCACAATATACACACTAGAACATTGGTGTTACAGCACAAGACTATAAGAGCACCGTAGTGGGTATTCAGCGCTCATATTACGGAATCCTCATCTCTATAAGTCTTCTCTCAAGGTGGACGGTATCAGGACAAGACAAGCCAAAGCTACGAGGCTTTATAGGCATGTTGCAAGACCAGCGTACAGGAATGTCTACAGGGACTAGTGATGCTTCAAGAGGCTCTCCATTCCGTCCTACACACGTCTGATGTATTGTAAACCCCATCTCTAACCAAACATGTGAGGCTCGGTGCCGCCGGACCCGCGGAACAGACATACGACTCTGTGGAGAACTCCGAGCGGGGTGAGTGTGGATTCGCTGGCCCAATAAAGTTCACACACACTGGGGAATCCGATATGGCCAGTGTGGAATGCAGTATCTGATATCAGGGTTGTTTCTCTGGCCAGTGTAACTCAAGTGCATCACGGTTGTGAGCCGCGGATTATGGAAACCAAGTCAAAGAACATAAAAGCCGGTGTTGAGCGCACATTGGTTTCTTGGATCTCTACAATACTTTGAACGGCAGCATTACTTCTCAGTCTATCATAAATTTCCATCTTCTGCCAACAACAACGACTCTTCAACATGGCTCGCTCCATCAGCAGCACTGACCGGGTTGTCTTTATTGGGGCCGCTGGGGAGATGTGTCGCGTGGCCATCGAACGGTTTGCTACCGCAAGCAATGCCTCACTCGTTCTAGCGGACATCAACACGGACGCCCTGGAGTCGCTCCTCGCGAAGCTGCCAGCCGGCCGTGCGACAACAAAAAAGCTGGATCTTTTTGATGAAGCTAGTTTGCACGACACGGTTACCGGCGCTGCCCTCGTTGTCCTTGGCGCCGGACCGTATGCGCGAACCTCAGGGCCTGTCCTGGCCGCTTGTCTGAAGGCGAAGGTACCTTACCTTGACTTTGACGACGATGTGGAGAGTACTACAGCAGCTCTCTCCCTACATGAAAAAGCTCAGGAGGCTGGTGTGCCATGCTATATTGGCTGTGGAGCCTCACCGGGTATGAGCAATATGCTGGCCGTTGATGCCGTCAGCGATCTTGACACGGTTGATACCATCGACCTCTGTTGGCTTGTCGGTGACGAGCGTCCCGGCATTGGCAAGGCGGTTCTGGAACATCTTATGCATATCGCTGCTGGGCCTTGTTTGACATGGGCGAATGGAAAATCATCGCTCAATGAATCATGGGTCGAGACAGGGTATGCGCCTATGGTAGGGCAATCTGGTGAAACACTTTTACACGAGACAGCGCATCCGGAGCCAGTAACCCTACCACGGCTCTTCCCAACCGCCTCTCGTATTCGATGCCTGGGTGGGCTGGATCCTGCGCCTTTCAACGGAATTGCCCGTGGACTTGGAACTGCCGTTCGTCGGCAAGCATTGTCTATGGATGAGGCCGTTGGCTTCTTGCTCAATCTGGTCAATAACCCCCCATCGTATAATGGCTGGACCGATGCGTTGGGCGGCTTGACCGGACACTTCCGTGGTGGCGATATTACTATCAAGGAGCTGTGGCAGTTGGTTGCGCAAGGGGCCCATGCTCTAGGCCCTTGGCGCTACGCACTTATGGGCATGATTGACCAGATCCGAAGCGGCGAATGCACAATTGGAGAGATTCTGTCTTTCATCGCCTCTTCTGCACGTGGCCAACCAGCGCCATATCGTGGCAGTCTCCTAGTGCGAGCGATTGGCTCCCGCCATGGTCACCCTGCCGTTGTTATCAAACGAACAACGAAAAGTGGCGAAGGCGCCTATCTTATGAAGAACATGGCATCAATTACGGGAACAGCGTGTGCTGCGTTCATGGTGATGGCGCTGGAAACAGGGCAGAAGCGGACGGGTGTCTTCGCTCCCGAGGGTTGGGCGAAGCCGCAAGATTTCTATCGAGCGCTGGAGCAAGTAGGTACTCCACGTGAAGAGATTGTGGAATGCCTCACTTCATGATTGGGGTGGCAACCAAGAGAGATCAATCGAACGATTTTGATGTCGGTGACGGCGGCTTGGTGGAAGGTGTCCCTATCTTCTATCTCTTTCTACCTTGCGCGGTATTAGTCACTTCTGTAGCCAGAGCTCGAATGCATCGCATTTCTGCATGTTATCTGAAACCTCAATGGCACTCACTGTATGCTTCCTTTTCGTTTTAGTGTTGTTGGTAGATATGGTTATGCTGTTCTATGGGTGCCGACTTTCGTCTTCCTCAAGCAGTAGATGTCTTTGCCTTGTAGCTTTGTCAGAACTAGCCCGAGAATTCATAAGGACTATATGCTCTAGTACGATCAATGAACGATCTGTTTTAGGCGACCTCATTATGGTAGAGCTACAAAATAAGTGCAACGGTCACTTCCACGAATTGGGTTCCGCGGTGCCCGAGATTGAACCTATGGACGACGATATCGAAAGCAGCCCTACATTGCCATGAGACCTACTGGTAGACCCTTGCGTCGATCATGGCTGTAACTTGTCGATCATGGTTGTAACTTGTAAGGGATTTCCAGTTCGGCCTCCGCGGATTCCGAGCGGAGAATAAGCCTGCCGATCATTAGACTTGCCTCGACGCGAAGATCGACAAGTTAGCTTCCACGCATACACTGTGGAGCCTTCAAGTCATGAATTTCTCACAGTTCTCCAGTATAATACTGTGAAAGGACAAGAAAGCTGCGAAGCCGCGGATCCGCGGATCCGAACTATCTTGTGGTTCCTGACTATAACGTAGATCTAATTGTGGAGCCTGCTCTTCACAGCCTCAGTCCCAGGAGACCCGGTAATCCCTGACGGCGATCTTGTCTATGACTTGGAATAGCTGAAGCTAGAAATGTTGACCCAGGCCATTGCTATATAACTCCAGATGCTGCCGCAGTACTCAGCCTACTATCATCCACAACTTGACTTTCACTACACTACCGAAATATAACTAAGACTCTTATATCAGCAACAACATGAAAGAACTTTTTGATGTCGCAGTGATAGGTGCTGGGATGGCGGGAATACTGGCCGCCCGAGATCTCAGCCAGAAGGGTCATTCTGTTGTCCTTCTCGAGGGTCGAGACAGAGTCGGTGGACGGACCTTTACGAGCGAAGCCTTTGGAACCGAGCTCGAATTGGGAGGCACCTATGTGCACTGGACCCATCCAACCATTTGGCACGAGTTACAACGACACGATATCTCAGTCTTTCCACCGTTGAATTCGGAGAAAGCCTACTGGCTAGCGGATGGCGATGTCCACTCGGGCACAATGAACGACTACTATGAAGCCCTCAATCCCCTCATGTCGCATTTGGTGCACGACGCTCGTTCCCAGTTTCCGGTGCCGTTCAACGTCAGTGCTTCAGCGAATGATGTCGACCAGGAATCCCTCGAAGACCGCATTGTATCCTTGGGTCTCTCTGCCTATGAACGTGACATTCTCGAGGGAGCCATGTCAGGTCTGGTTCACTCGTATAGAGAGCAGGGTGTTGCCCAGCTCCTGCAAGGTGTATCTGGCACCTTTGGGGACTATAATGGCTTCTTTGAAACTGCTAGCTTTTGGCATATAGAAGGTGGTACCAAGCGTCTGGCAGCTGCCATGATGTCCGAATCGACTGCCACGTTACGCCTCCAAACACCCGTTCAATCAATTTCAGACAACGGCTCTTTTGTGACAGTAACCACACGTGCTGATGAAGATATCCATGCACGCTTTGTCATCTCTGCACTGCCCATAAACACCCTGGATGATATAACCATCAAGCCCGAGCTTCCTGCACCGGTGCAAAGCATGATCGACAGCAAGAATCCTGTCATGGCCAGCAAGATATACGTACGTGCCAAGGGTACTATTGAACCATTCAATGCTTTTGCTCCGGCCGGGAAGAACCCTATCAATGCAGCTAGGGTCGAATCGCGGTATGAAGGAGACACCCTCATCATGTGCATTTGCTCTGATGCCGCAGCAATCCAAGCCAATGACCATGAGGCGGTACAAGAAGCTTTGCGGAAATTTGTTCCTGAGATTGAGGTTGTCGATACTGCTAGTCATGACTGGGGTACCGACGAGTTTTCTCAGGGTGGCTGGGGATGGTATCGGCCTGGGAACCTCACAGGAGCCGCCCCACTGATGCGACAACGCCATGGTCGCATTTTCTTCGCAGGGAGTGACATTGCTTCACTTGGGGCTGGCTTTATTGAGGGTGCTATGCAGACGGGTGTAATTGCTGCTCGCGAGGTTGCCACTGCCTTGGCGAATGGAGAATAAGGATGAGTTCTTCCTTGACGTGAGATATGTGCACTGTGCCGCCTTGCATCGAGGACCCAGAATTCATTCCATTCGAGCAATTGTGTAGGTTATCATTGCTTTGGAGTCCAAAGCAGCGGGCCTCAAGGGTACAGCCTGGGCAGATTTCAGGGCTACTCTTGTTAGATCCGCCCCACTGGTTGATCGTTAGGTTGACAACCTGCTGTATTATTGTATTTCGGTTTATGTTACATATATAGTACTTATTTAATACAATCTCATTTCCCTTCTCAGTCATTCAATTGATCGGCCGTGTGACTATCTATTGCTTGTATATTCCACCATTTACAAATGTCAGGGCACTTATTGGAACGTTAAATGCCCTTGCGCACTGATATATCGAGATACTACAGACATTGTGAAAAGCTTGAATAGACCATGCCATTCTCTTTGCCTTGTTAAGTACAAACAATAGTATGGAACCCTCAAATTCAACCCCGAGTTCTGAAGAAGCCAGCTATCATGCGTGTTTGACCATCCTCTCTCCACTTTTATCAATTGCAGACGCAGACCCTGGAAGCCATTAGATATGCTAAAGCCCTTATCTTATATATGACATACTTGTTCTTATCGCAGTGTCCGCCGTGTTTGTTGCCGTGTTGAATGGCACACTAAGACACAAGGTTAGCATTCAAACAGTAAGAAAAATAAACCAATAAAGGGGCCTTTACCGAAGCGCTGCAGGCGGCGTCTGCAGCATTGAGGTCCCAGACGTCACCCAACTGGCAGGAAGACCTTTTGTCGAGTACCAAAGGACTGGCATGGACTTGCCCGAGAAGAAGAAGGGAAAAGGCGACCGTCAGAAGTTTCATTTTGTTCACGTTGGTAGAAATACTAACAAATGTTGCCAGTCTAGTTAGCCTTCCAGACAAGACGGGGATAGACTTATATACTTCAAATCTTACCTGCCATCTCCCAGTAGGAAGGAGGATTTGGGTTAACACATCGACCATCAATAGTCGGTGTGACTATTGAATCTGGACCCCCTTGCGTGCATGCAATATCATCGTGTCTACTCATTACCAGCCCCTGTAGTGATTTGTATCGGGGTTTGGTTTCACAAGTCGGTTTCTCAATGAGCAAAGAAAAGGACAGCTGAACTGTGGAGATCCCGAAAGCGAGGTTAGGAATCTACTTCCCGGTTGGATCTGGGGATCGTCGGGGCTTTTCAATCTTCCTTGCGCAATTATTGATGTTGAGCTGCTGGTTGCCTTCGTATACTGAACTTTATTTTGGATATATCGAAATATTCATTGGAGAAGCCGCGTGGACCAAGTCCGATCGACATTGAGATCAGATCTACAGCAGAAGATTCAAGTTACGTAACTACATATGCAAGTCCTTTCCCCATTTCGTTGCGCAAGGGTCAATACGAGGGTTGTGATATTTCATGGCGGGACATAGGCCGCTTGCCTTTGCTGGCCATGGATCAGAGAACCCTCAGTCTCTCCCAACGCTCAAGTGCTTTCTGATAGCGAGATCGCGTCCTCTCCAGTCTTGCACGCATACGAGTATCGGCTTCGTCTTCGCCGGCAACCGTGTTCAGCTCTGTATCATCAAGCTGAGCAAAACGATCGGCGGAGACAATGCGCATTGGACATTTCGGTCCCAGCACATGTCTCTCCATAACCTGCATTGCCACATTATCGATAAAGCGCCATAGAGCAATATCGTAGTATCCATCCAGTCTTGCTCGGGCAGAAAGAATCTGGTTCAAGGAGGTGGGTATAAAGTAGGGGCCAACATCTTCTCCATTCGAACCTCCATTGGCCTTACCATTCGCTGCTTTATTGTTGGAGGAATGGCCAAGCAAGATTTCATCCGTCATGCTCGTGAAAGACAGCAGAGATGGATTGCGAGTAATCAATGGACGGGCTTGGTTGTCTTCAACCAATTCCCGGAGTGCCGTGTCTGCATCTTGGTTCCACTCTTCAAGCATTTTCCCAACAATACGACTCACTTCCAAACGCACTTTACTGTTCGGTATTGCGATCTTCAATAGAATGTTGTAGCAGTCTGTGACCATGATCTTGACATCCTCAACAAACTCACGGGCGATACCCTCCCAGTGCACGGACAGCTTCCGGAAAAGCTTCTCTTCTACGTCCGGATGAACGCTTCCTGGGAGGCTTCTTCCTTCGCATATCTTGGCTTCCTGAGCGATTGCTGCGTACAGCCCCTGGCCGTTGACCACATGCTCCTCCCATACCCTGGGGTCGGAGCTCTGAGATCTGAGCCACTCTAGGTCTGCTCTGTAGTCTGTAAACTTGATCGCGATGTTTTCACTCTTGCACATATCATCACGGAATTGATCCAGACGAAGTCGGATTTTGTAACGAAGCATAGCTTTTGCATCTGTTGAAGGTATGTCTTGATGCTGCCCTCTCAGGGTTCCCTCTGCCATCTTCTGCATCTCATTGCAGAACTGGAGGACATAATATCGCTGAGCTCGCGCGGTAGTCCTAGACTCTCCCATTCTTTTCAGATTGGCTTCGCATTCCCGGAGGTGTTGGGTGATCTCAGTAATAATGTGAGGGATCTCTTTCTGGATTTGGGCACGTCGCTCCTTGTCGATGTAGCTCATCAACGATCGGATTCCAGTCCTATCTTTCGAGAGACCTTCCCAAGCTGGCTTAGCAAATTCTTTGAGCTCCATCTCGTCACGCTCTGCGTCAGAGGAATCACGCTCGATAGGCAATCTGTTGCGCAACCCAAACCAACCATGGTCCAAATGTGGAACAGTGGCCAGGTCGTTTTGAAGAAGTTTGATCATCTAATTCGTCAGTTCATGGATCATCTAAGAAGGCTGGGAAAGCCATACCCAATGATCTGATCCTTCCTGCTTCCGATCACATTTTGTGAGAACCCCAATGCATCGGGTCTGCAGACTCGGTATCTCTTCGATCAACTCAAAGGTCTTATGTCGCTCCACATCCACATTGTCGACGACAACCCTAAGTACCGTCAACCTTGGTCATTGGGGCCAGATGAGCATCAGAACACTCACAGAATGATATTTCGCTCGTTATTTAAATAGGTACGAGCCAGCTCCTCCGCCACTGCCGCGTTATTCCGGACATGCGACTCTTCATTTACTCCATTGCCGGCATCATTCAATACATCTACTCCCTTGCCCGATTTCTTTCCGCGTATCAAACCGGGCAGGTCAACAATGGTCCAGTGCATTTCGTCGGGGCCAGAGCGCTCAATTCGAAGGGTCGCATCGCTAAGCGTCAACTGTCTGGTGGACTTTTGGTCACCGAAGATACATTTCGTTGCCTACAAGCGTTAGCAAAACAAGGACCGACCAAAACCACATGCACTGACTTTATCTATAATCTCCTCCATAACCTCCGACGTCAGTTCCTTCTTCTCGATAACGAAATCCTCCACCCGGGCAAGAAGCTCATCGTCTTCCTCAGACAGTGGACCCGGGACCACTGTAGCCTTCACGGGAAGTTCCTTGGCCGCGGATGTCTGTCGAAACGAGATCTGAATCGGGAAGCGAGTGCACATAGTGTCCTTGACTGGGAAGGAAACCTCGGTGATAGCCTGAAGGACAGAGCTCTTGCCGGTATTCTGGTCACCGACGACGACAAGCTGATGGCGACCGTGGACATCAGCATATGCTCCGATCAGGCATCTAGTAGACTTACCTCCGGAAGATTGATTGTGTTGCTGAGTCCAAGCGCTTGAAGCTCATCGATGAAAGCGAGCTGCTCAGAGCTCTCCACCCCGACGAAATGGCGTACCCGCTTTCCCATCTTGGCTACTAGGTTGCTATAAACACGGTTGTGAGAATGATAGTACAATAATTGGATACTATTCAAGATGTAACGACGGGGTCAAAGGGGTTCCCATCTTTTAAGACCCCAAGCGCCGGCCGCCGGGTTGAAATACCGCTTACGAGTACCTCGGGCCTGCGGCGCAGCTGCATTGCATTAGGGCATCCACTAACGGGTACCTGAGTGAGACCGACTACTAACCCCAGTCCATGTAAACTACTGCTATTTGTTGAATTTAGTGCACGAACAGGACGAGTAAGGTATCTAGTAGGGATTTCCGCTCAGGTGATTCAATTGATACAGGGGTTCAGGTCTGCTCCCTTCTAGCGTGAAAGTTCATTCGTCAATCGCTGGGCTTGTCAACGTCTTACATGCACCAGGCTCATTGGGGAAATGAGGTTGATGTTGGCGCTGTACGACCGTGATCCAGAAGCGCGAGAGCTAGAGAGAAACACGTAAATTCTGACGCCTTACATGACGGCAACTCTTTCACTGATCCACAAGCCCGACGCCTCCGCTCGAGTGCGACCATCTTCCCCAAGGATCTTGGCGCCTAGAAACCACTTTCTGCCCTCTCTTTTCTTAAGCCAGGCGTGAACAATGATGATGCCCGGTGATTCTACTGGCGCATGGTATGAGATATTCAAATTAGCGGTATATGAGCGTGGTCGCGTCGCCGAGGATGCTTGTTTACTGGCATGGAGCTGAATCGCCCAGGATTCGATGCAGCATCCTAACGTCTCATCGAGGAGTGCAGCGAGTACGCCACCGTGGGCCGTGTCGCGGAATCCATTCCCCCCTGAGCCTAGGTGTACGAGTAGGACGATATCCGGTCCAATTTGCTCTCGATCCAGGTTCTCCCATGTCAGATGGTTGCTTCTCAAGATCTCTTTCCTGATGAATGCAAGGATATGGGGGAAAGTGCTGGGGGTGTTCATGGTCTCGCGGAAGAACATGTCCGATGAGTCGTTTTTGTTGTATCTAGATGGTAATGTGATAGGCTGGTAGGGGCTGGAATCGTTCAAGTATGGGCGACTACATGGTAGAGCAGCGAAGAAAGTTAAAGATGCGTTCTCTGGTGGAACGTTGTTAAGAATGTCAATGAAAGTCATATTGGCACTCTCAATCTCTTTAGTTTTTCTTGTCGACATTCTTGCAAGTCTATCAGAGTTAGACTTGATGACATGGTGCTATCCGGTATGCAAGTTATATACGGTGCTGCAGAAGTCCGGTTTCAAGGGTTTCCGGGCCTCGGTCCGCCAGATCAATATAGAGGGGCATGTGGTAAAGGTATGTGCCCGCCTTTATCCTTTCGTACCAGGCTAGTGTAATAATTCTTCGCAATCTATGGCACGGAGTACGCTTACGCTAATGCACATACCCGAGGGCTCCAACATGTTCATGAAATTCAGGGATACTCCATCCAGCTTACCAACAGTTAATTAACCAGGACGGGCGAGCTCAGTTGATCGTTATTCAGCCGATCCTGTATGGTCTTCATGGGTGTGCTCTTACGGAGGTCATCAGTCAAATGGAGAGCAACTCAATATGTTGACTACGATGGCATCTTGCCTGCGGCAACGTTCCTTTAACGGTTTTATGTTCATTCTCATCAAGAGGCTATATACAGACATCACGTATAGCGGCCAGTAAGAGTCAAATTTTGGTTCCTTTGACGTTTGGGAATCAACAATCCAAACCAAGTACACGCCCTTACCGGAGAAACGATTCACAACGAACACATTCAATTCGGATCAGTCGTCTGATTAATACCCAGCACCTGCATAAGTTCAGGGATCTCAGTATGATCCCGAGTCGTCTTCATCCGATGACACCACGTTACTTTCTTTTCCTCCTCGCCAGTCATCTCTGCCTTAGTATCAAGCGGTTCGAACAGGAACTCCCCACCGTTCTGCTTGTAATAACCACCCTTGTGTCCCAAGCCGGATGGTATATACTTCACAGCCTGCATCATTGCTTCACCGACAGTGCGAGCCATACCTTTGGTAATATAGGCTGGTTGACTGCCAAGGGCGGTGGAGCACATCATGTCGAGGTCCTGATACAGCTGCCTGGTTGTGTCCGTATAGATCGGAAATTGGCAATTAGTTTCCTTCTCGTACATTTCGATCAGGCCCGGATCCCCGCAGCCAATGATGACCACTGATGTACTTGTTGCCAGGGGCTCCAGGGCTTTCGGGGTGATGGATGCGGACAACGTTCGGAGGAACTCTTGGCAGCTCTGTGAATCTCCGTCAGTGAGCTCTTCCTTCAGCAAGTTTCATCCATTGGAGAGTAGCTAGAAGGGTAGGGGATACACGTACGCCGCAGAAAAAGTGCCGGACGAAGATGACTAAAACCCGTTGGGCTACACCAGGCCCGGAATGAAGGCTCTTGAACGAATGAGATTTGCCATGTCTATCTAGTACAGAGTAGTCTTGGATCTTGCGCAGTGTTTCTACTGACGGAGGTTGGTCATTGGTCTGGACCTCTCCTTGGAAGTCTTGCAAGTGATCGCTGTCACTGGCAGCGTCAACAGCCGCCTTGGGCTCCGCTGTGGATGGTGGGTTGACGGACATGCTTTACGGTAGCATTCAATAAACCGAACAGGATGAGTAATGCAGAGGAATATCGCACCAGGTTCGCCAGAGCTTCTAATGACACTCAAGATGCAGGAGAGGAGGGAAATGGCATTTGCGCGTAAGCTGACTCGATCTACAAACCCCACATGACCCCACCATCCCTAATTAAACCTGCCAAGATGCATAGACAACTAACTTCACATAACTCGTCTTATCACTACTCTCTGATAGGTTCCTCAGTGCTATTCATTATAGCAATCAGTCCACAATTTAAAGAGAACCGATCCCTCTACAAAGCTATGCATCCCTGTACGAGAGATAATAGCACATCCACATAGTACTAAGAGCGAGCCACAGCCTAGCGGACAGTTCCCCTGGCAGAATTAGTATTTCAACTACTGTTTTCTCATGTAAAATGGAAAGCCGCAGTACAGAATTCTATCTATGTCATACTATAACCAGGACTTGGAAAGTAAACGTTCCTAGGGCATGCTGTACACGTCCCTTAAAAGATAGCGCGATTAGTCTCCCAATTTCAATACAATACGCACCTCGGCTAATCATGACCTCTTAGTACCTATTGCTTATCAGCTAAACGCGTCCCCATCCGGTACGATACGGTAACTATCGACAAGTAAATTACACCGGGGAGGAAGGTCTTTTCAGCAATACTTGAGTCCTTCTTCACCATTACCTATGCTAATAATAATTGTCTAGACAGTCTAAGATTTGGTACTCTGCCATAGAGCCTAGAACAATCGATAATTCTGAGTCTTAGTCTGCATAATCCAGAGGGAGTTTATTCGAGCAGGGGTTAAAGTGAGAGAAATACGAAAGATATATAAACCTTAGAGATGAGGATGTAGTCTACGCGGTGGACACACAAATCAACTATGTAAAGTGCATTAAGGAAAGTCGCGAAACGAGATGCCTGACCCCTCGATAGTATCATTATTAAATGGGAAACTCATGTGCATGGGTATCTCATTCGGGCATCTCCGTTAGCTCGAATCAGAATATTATGAACGAGGACCACTGTTTTAGATATGAGATGCATGTCTTGAGGAAATGCTTTGACCAGAGTTACCACAAGGCTATGAAGGACTATTCAAGGTGAGAGGAGCACGCAGAGATGGCCAATCTTCAACGTGACGACGCGCTGCAGAAGAAACGCTGGGCAAAATACCGGCGCCGCAGGCGATATCGCGTTTTGGACAAGACCACATATAGTACCGATTAAGTTCTTATTACATCAAGCGGCGCTCAAGTCAAATGAAGCTTCCACCACTCCTCCTTCTGCTTATATGACTCATAAATGGTTTGATGGCCAACCCAGCCGTGGCCCTCACCCTCGAACTCAACCACCTCTGCTACCCTCCCACACTTGTGCATCGCATCAGCCATCATCCTGGCTTGAGCGACAGGGACCACCATATCGGATGTGCCCTGCAGCAAAAGGAGCGGTGCCTTCATCTGAGCCGCAAAGTGGCACGGGCTGCGCCTGGTCAGTTCAGCATCCCTGTCCTCGGGCTTTGTTGTACTGAGTAAAATGCGGTCTACATCGTGGCTTTCAAACTTGTACGAGTCGGCCTGCAATGCCCGGACATCGCTGATGCCATAGGAGCTAATTCCCGCTGCCCAAACGTCCGGGTACATATGCAGAGCCCGCAGTGTCAGATACCCGCCGGCACTACCACCGTAGATGCCCACGCGCGCCTTATCGACCAAGCCTTTTTCCACCAGGAAGTCGACTGCACTCACAGCATCTCCAACATCCACTAGGCCCCAGTATCCCGAGAGACGCTCGCGATATTCGCGACCGTACCCAGTCGAGCCCGTGTAGTTGAGAGCGCAAACGGCAAAGCCGCGCGTGGTCCAGTATTGAATTTCAAGGTTGAGCGCTGGGGTGACGCAGCCATTAGGTCCACCGTGAACATAGACCAGCACTGGAGGAGGACCCTGATCATCCGACTGGTAGTTCGGGTTTTGTGGAGGGAAGTAGAACATATATACGTCGCCGTCACACTGCGGTCCGTACTTTTGGGGTGCACGGAATTCTGTAGCGTGAGAAACGTATTCAGGATCCAGGTGGAACGATGCAGTGGACGCGAGTACGGTTCTTTGCACCGTGTCGGTGGGGGTGATTGATACTAGAGCTAATTCCTGCGGAGATGTTGCCGTCGAACCAACGATGGCGAAGCTGGTTGGTGACACTCGGTAGATCCCATTAGCACGAGAGCCCAGATCTAAGTAAGGGAGATCTAGCTGTCGAGCGCAGGACGTGGTGGTGTCAATCAGGAACACTCGACTCGTGGCGTGAGTAATGACGGCTGCGACGATAGTCGTTGTGTCAAGGGAGATGTACGTGGAGCTGGTCGGGGTGTTAGTTTGACCACGCATGAAGGATGGAATCACTCATGGTACCTTCCCAGTTCCCATTCAGCTGTGGCAAAGTCCGCCTCTTCGAGACCCTTCAGCGCCAACGGGCGAGGTGCGTCGTCATTCACGTTGAATGCATATAGCTGCCAGAAACCTGTCCTATCGCTCGCAAAGTAGAGAGAACCGTCCAAGCCCCATTTTGGCTGCGCGATACTTTCTTCCTGTGCTTTCCCTGCGACACGTCTCGAATCCTTAAGACATCCATCTTCCCAAGTCGCAACATGAAGAACAGTTCCGGTCCAGGGCATGTCCGGATGGGACCACTGAATCCAGGAGACGTGCTTCCCCGAGGGATCGAACTTGGGATGGGAGAAAAAATCGTCCCCTTGGGCAATCGTGGTTTCCTCACCGGTATTGATGTTGATAGCCACCAGGGAGTTATGAACCATGAATGCTTGGGTCTCCGGAGTGGCTTCGCGATGGTCCTCCTTGATGGCAAGCACCCACTGTGCATTGATCGGATGATGGCAGAAATCCGCATAGCGGACACCCTTTACCCCTTCGCGGATCAAAGTGACTTTGCTAGAGGCTGGATCCAGCAGGTAGATGCTGCTAGATTCTTCGTCGGAAAATGTGATCAGTCCGTCTGGTCTTATGGCAAGGGAACCGCCACCGAGCTCTTGCACCGTGGCGTGTGCGCTGAAATCCCTCGGTAACACATCCCGACGTTCACCGTTCCAGTGCTGGATGATTGCATGGCGTCCATTCTCTGTCGGATGGCATTCCACAGAGTAGATAGCCCCGGTGGAGTCCTAAGTTCTCGTTAGTATCCTGGCGAAGTTGGGGAGCTGGGACTGGGACTCACATTGACGACCACTTCGTGCAGGGAGATGCTACTGCTCGACAGTAATTCTGGGGTGAGCGGGCTCTTCCAGCATCCGTAGGGTTCGGTCATTTTTAAATCGTTGTCATTTATCTAATTGCAGTGATTTTTCTCGACTGGTCCACTGCGAGACGGGAGTTTCAGTTGTTCTTGATTTAATCGGCCAAAGTATTTTTCCGTCCCAAATGCTTGTATAATCTTTAGGTAAGAGATTAGAACAGGAAATCAGAGCTTAATCCTCGTAAAGCTGTTGTGCATGAAGGGCTTATGGCCGTCAACACTCTGAGAATATCATTCTTCTTGGAGTCGCCAAGAACGACTGTAAATGGATATTAATTAAAATAATTAACGACTCCAGCCCGGCAGTAAATTTACCGTCAATATTGATAGAACTTTCCTCCACGATCGGGTTGACATTTGTTTACGTGTCGCTTGAAATTCCCACGAAGATGGATCGCCTGCCAACAGAGATCATCCTGGCCATAATCTATGAAATCCCCAACGCACAAGACCGACTGAATCTAGTTCAGATATGTCGGCGCTGGCGTACCTCATTTCTGGGAATAGCGTTCTGCTCGACTCACCTCGACTGGTCTCAGCTTCGGTGTCTGGTCGTGGCTGCTCTTGCCAATCCGATTATCAGGTTTTCCATCCGTGAGATCTCGATAGAAAAGGTTGCATATAGAGGGACACTGGCCCCATTAGGCTCGGCAGTTCAAGAAATTCTAGATCTCATCAGCGAGTCGCCCGTAGAATATGATGCATGGAGAAAGGGACTATCGAATGACCAGAGTGAAGTGTGGGTTGCTTTTTTAATGGCAATTCTCCCAAACCTTGCTGCAATTTCAGCACAGCATAGCCACCCTAACGGTTGGATTACTCGGATCGTTTCGAAGGCCGCATGGAAGCAATTGCCTTTCGAACCCAACAGTCTCCCAGCCTTGCAGCGTTTAGAAAAGCTCGAGCTTACCTGGTGTGGTCTGTCGACTGTTTTGAGCCACCGTGAATACCTTCCCTTTTTCCACTTGCCTTCCCTTCGCACCTTACGACTCGGACCAGTCCAGGAGCTGCACTCGTCTCACAGCCCAGCGGACCATCCGGCCTTCCTGCCAGTCCCAGCTACGTCGCCGGTCGAAGATCTAGTCTTGGACTTTTTTTGTAACGGAAGACATGGGATGGTCGATTTTATTACCTCATGTGCCAACCTGAAGCGCTTTGTCTACCAGCATACTAACGACATTGTCTGGGTTTCGCGCCAGGACGAGGAGGATTGCGCGGGTGTCGACGCTAGCTTTCGGCCTTGGTGCTTCCACGAGGCGCTCCAAACCCAGAAGCACAGCCTGGAGGTTCTCCACCTGAATGATCTGGGAGATGCTTCCATTCCTCGACCAACCCATCTCTACAAAGGGAACGTTGACTCAATCTCGCATGATCGGTGGCTCGGGTCACTGGCGGATTTTCGCAAGCTGTGGGATCTACGGATTCGCGCCAGCAACCTTCTCAATCTCTACCCCAAAGAGACAGAGGATTTGATGTTACTTGGAGATATTCTGCCTAAGAGCTTGAGAGTTTTACATCTAGCGGACTGTAACGACAAGAACAGTGCTGTATTGCTCACCCACCTCGAGGATCTTCTTGCCCGCCGAGAGGAACAGTTTCCAAACCTACAGTCCCTGCTCATCTCTCCTGAGCGGGAGGAGCCACACGGAACTAGGATTCGCATCAGGGATTCCTTCAGGAAGCAATGGACGACCCTTCAGGAGATGTGTGATCGGGTTGGTGTTCGGCTCTCTCTTGGGGCCGGGGAAAAGATGGCACGAAGCCAGAAGCACTGGTGTCCCGGAAGAATTGTAGACGAGGCTTTGTGGGATTAATCTGTTGAATCCAGGCCTCCATTGGACGGTGAAGCCTCGCCCACACCACAGTCTATACAACCTATATTTGTCCCCCATCGTCTCGCACCCCCGTCCACCATTGCCGGATTTCCCGATACCACGTCCAGGTCTCCACAGCACCAGCCCCGGCAAGAACAGCAAACAGTACTGCTTTGCTCATCTGAGTTTTGAAGCTAAGATCGTACTTCCAGTAGCCTGCGTCCTTATCGTTCGGTTGATCATTTTTCGAGGTGTTGTCTGTGTTGTGTAGAACGCTGCGCGTCGAAAATGATGCTATGGCTCGAGGTGCAAGAGAAGCGCGTGGACGGCTATGAATGAGACCGTTCAAAAGCTTGGCACGTAGAGAAGCCATGTTGTTCGAACTAGATGAGTCTGTGGATCAGACGCAGTCAATATCCAGAATGTAATACAAACGAGATCCGGATTCTTCAGTAGTGCCTCGGGTGTTATGGCGAGAGTTCTGGAATGAAGAATTCGACTGGTTTGTGAGTCAGATCAAATTAATGGCGCGGGGTAAAGCCTTTGGCCCTTAATTAGCTTGTAATTCTGGCGAATACGAAGAAACGCAGGTAAATTTGTTCCATCTATACGAGTGGAATTTAATATCACTGCCAGCTTTCGTCTGTGGTATTCCCATTTAGCATGTATGGGATCATAGTCTGTCCCAAATATACACTCAGGCCAGCCCCTCAGCCTTTTCAATCTCTTCTTTAGTCAAACACCATTTCCTCTGCAACTTCTGGTCCAGAGCCAATGAATACACATCCTTCGGCCACCACTCCCCCCAGCTCGTCAAAAAGAGTTGCTCTGGATCAGACGGCAGATCGGTCGCAGTAAATGCCCGAAGAAGGTTTTGGGCACCTGTTGAACAGTCCATGTTAAGTTGATTCTCTTCTGATCATCACCATGCGAATGAGCTTACCCTCGGGAATGGTTTTCGCATCCGGCATATCCATGGACAAGCCCAGATCAGTGGCCAGATTCGTGCTAGGGATCAGGCCCGGTGAGACGGCAATGACTGTGCAGGAGGGAAGTTCACGGCGCCAGTAAAATGCGCCGAGTAGTTGTACGAACTTTGAGGCACTGTACACGGCCCTGACCCCGGCCTTGGAATTTGCCTTGAGGTCTACGTCGAGTGTTGCTAATATCCCCGAGTCAGTATGTATGATTTGGATGGTAGAGTAACATGTGAACTTACCTGGATCCTGGCCTCTTACATTGCGGATGGCGCCCGAGGAAACAACGACAACTCGCGATTGTGACCTAGAAAGTGTGTCCCGCAGCAAGTGGACCAAATAATGCTGGGCTATTTGGTATCATTGTTAGCCACCTCGGTTCAATGGTCTTCGAGTTCAGCTCCCACATACCTAGATGATTGACGACATACCCCGAACACCATGGCGACCCATTGGGTCCAGGGCCATCGGCGCTATCTAGCATGCCAGCGCAAAGGAACAGATAATCGAGCTTCTGGTCACCCAGCTGAGAAAGGACCTTTTGTGCAAATGACTGCACACCCGGCAGGGACAAGAGGTCCAGCGGGAAAATGGTAATCGTGTGCTTGTTCCTGTCAAAGTCGATGCGATCATAGTTGCCCTGAGTCTTAACTGTATCCCGTACTCCTAAGATGAAATTGTATGGCTCAGATTGCTGGAGCAGCTGTTTGATTGCTTCAAAGCCCTGTGTTATGTTAGGCGAACCACTAGTGAGGGGCAGCCAGGTGGAAGGTTACCAAGCCCGATGAGGTGCCTGTTGCGACGACTGTTTTGGCCATGGTTGCGAGGAGAGAGTTCGTTAGATCTGTTGGTCCGCAGGCGGTCTTCTGGTGCGAGAGAGTGTGTATATGTGTCTTGATATCGACCTGCATCTGTGGCTTTTCCTACGAAATAAATAAATATTGCCCCGCGCTGACAAAGGAGCAATCATGTGACGTCATCGTATCAACTTCTTTGATAGCAATCCAGCTGTGTTTTCGACTCATGAACAGGACTTGTTTTATAGGGACAGTTTGTTCCAATTACTGCGTCCAATACTGGAGTAAATGAGCTCTTATTCCCTTATGGCGTTTCTCGTTCTGGGTACCATAGTAATACCTGATTGTAAAGCCAGATTTACACAGAATTGAGGAGTAATAGACACAGGGTCTAGGTCAAAATAGAAAAGGTATAGACACCCATGTATGTCTCTTTATCCCACTATGTCTACGTATTGGATATAACAGTCAAACGGCTATTCAAGGGGCCATTCTGGAAGATAGCAAACGATAGGCAAGACCAACGAAAGACCCGCTAGACAGATAACTGCATAGCGTTAACTTCGGGCTGGAGATTCTAATCTGAGGGGAACACATACTTGGAACAATTCGAAAGCTTTGTAAGAAGCATGTTCGCACAGCTAGTTGTAATGGCCCTGGCAAAGAAGAGACGAACCTTTCGTCTTTCAAAACACTTCGTATAGTCTAATCCATAAGCACATGTACACTGCGAATATAGATAGGGGTGCCGTCCAACACTGACCTGACGTGCCTGGGTACTCGTCCCGAGTTTCTGCTTCAATTTGTATGTGAAGATTTTTCGGTTAACAGCAGGTGTTAATGTGAACCCTAGCATCATGCCAAACTGCTGCGAGAGGTAGTAAATGGTGGTAGTGGTGGCGTTCATACCCTTGGGTATCGAGGCGGACAATCCCACAAATTGCGTTGTCAGCACACCATATATAGTAAATATCGCAAAGAATGGATAGGCCAATTCCCAGAAGCTGGGATCCTCGGGCCAGCGGAGGCTCATAAGGAAGAAGCTCAACATCCCACCAGCCAATGACCCAATCGCCAGTTTCTTATATTTTCCAGACCTGTTTCCGCATGGCCTGAGTTTTCTGGGTCCAATTCCTCTATATGGAAAGAAACAAAACTTACCTTCCGATGAGTCTCCCATAGATACCAGAGCCCATGACGGCAGCTACAGGGACGATCATGAAAAAGAGGCCTGACATGCTGGTTGAGTGGTTCCAAACTCTGACAAAGAACCCCATCAAGGTGACAATCGACTGATTCATCGATGTGAGTTTAGGGTAGATTTCAAAGGAAAATAAACTCACGTTCACTTACAGAGAACTGTGAAAAGGTGGTGAAGATTTGACCCATGAAGACGAAACCGATGCCATTTGTCCTGAAGAGCCAGAGAGGCATCAGTGGATGCTTGGTACAATATTTCTCGTTCAATCCAAAAAGCAATGAAGAGATCAGAATGACCACCAGAAGCGATATCTGCATCAGTCTGCTCTGGGGCTCTGACTCTCCCAAAGTATGACAAAGAATCATGATGCTACCAATGGTGACCATCAAGAGACATAGTCCGGGTATGTCCAGGTCAGGGCGCCGCTCATCCGAATCTCCTTTCTTGGGAACTGAAGGCAGCCTCCGTGCTGCCACAGCGAAACATAGGATGCCGACCGGACTTTGAGCAAGTGAAGACCTTGAGGGATGAGCGACCACTCCTCACAATGATTCGGTATTCAACTTACCACCTCCACCCTATCCAATCAGCAAGTATTCCACCAAGAGGAGCTCCCAGAGTAGCGCCAATAGTGGCGACCATCATAAGGTAGCTTCGCAATATTGCAACCTCCTTTGGCGGTGCCATGTCTAGGAATATCTTAGTCACCACTGGCCACATCAGAATTGGGTCCCATACCCGTAAGTATCACGGATATCAAATCCACCATGCCAGCCGCACCAATACCCGAGACTGCTCTTCCAGTAATTGCCACCCAAATATTACCGGCCAGACCACTGTTCAGCAGGTTAGTCAAGCTACTATAGGATTCAAACTTGCTCGACGTACGTTAGGGCGCACCCAACGGAAAACAAGGCGTAGGCGACGAGCAGAGTCCTTTTATAACCGTAAACATCGCATACCCTGCCATACTACAACCGTTAGTCCATATCTCCATTCCGATGAAGTTACTGATATCCCACGAACCATAGGCAGGCCAATCGAGTATCCCATATTGTATGCTGTGAGAAGCCAGGACCCTAGCGGTAGTTGTCCAAAGCTTGATGCAATATGATCATGGGTAGATATAAAAAATGAGTCATCTGCCCCTGCAAGGAATGCACCTAGAGCCATCGTCATGTTAGATACGTTGTGTGGGTATCTACTGTGGTTGCAACAATCAAGTACCAAGTTGAGTGATGAGAAGGAACGCTCGATCCACGTTCGAACGATCGTTGCTTCCCTGGAAAGTGGTATCTGGTCCGCATTCTGCTTCCCTTAATGGTGTGGTTTCGTCAATCATACTTGATACGATCCAGGCGAAAATGAACCTGAGGGAATCCGCAGCATTGCATCTCGAGTCTGGGGTGGGTCCTCTAAATAGGTCACATAACAAGCCGCATACTAAGGACAACTCAGTTCAGCTGAACTTCAGCTGACGACAGAATGGATAAGCGACATTGCACGGAAATTATTACTGGTTGAATGAATAGAACTAGTGATGTGAGGCGTGCATTAGCTCGATCCACACTAACCTTCCTTCAAAACTCCCTTTCTTGTAGCAGCGGATCTACCACGCTCGCCCCCTAGGAACCGTAGTTAATGTATTTTTCCTGGCTAATACTGCGCTACCACAATATTCCATCGGTTGATCGCGGGTCGGCTCTCAGCCTCCGCAGCTTTTCCCAAGGTTTGACGCATGTGGGGGCTTTTCAGATCCGACCTAACATTATACAAAAGATAATAGGACCACCTTATTATAAATAGTGGTTCTGATAGTTCCACTCACAATATGTGCGGAGCTAGCGAGCCGCTCCACAGAGATGAACACAATCTTCTCACACCCTATCACAGTACAGTGGGATGCAAAAAGTTTGAAACCATCCGCTTGACCGCCCTACATACCGCTATATACTAACCCTACCAAATTCAGTATTTGAACCTACACAAGTCTATATATATATTAAATTATAGCTCCTGGAAAGAAGATAGATACCAGTTATTAAGTTAGGTGACCTGTAAACTAAGTATTCAGGCCCAGGTAGAGTTTTTACGAAGTTTCTGCCGCGCAAAATAATAAAATTAGGAAGGCGGTTAGACTAGGCAATAAATGGATAGTTTCAAACTTTTTGCATCCCACTGTATGAAATATTCGTGGCCAGAGACAGTATAGATCATCGAGCCCCCACATTTCACATTTGTGAGCTACCATAGCCTAAAACATTACAGGTCATGCTCATGCAGTATACATCGTACGAGTAAAGTCCAATACACTGCAGAAATGCTTTGCGTGTGCATGAATGACAGGCACTCATGCGACAGAGCAATACATATATATCTAGATATATAGTTACTCTTCAACATCGGGATGGGGGACACTGCGTTATCCCAGTCACCAGGGCCCATGTGTGTATTCATGCAAGACATCAATACGTGAGGCACACGGACCTGGCAAGCCATTCTGAGTCTTCATCGAGAAGCAGAATTTGCCTGGGTTACTTCGTCCCGACTCATGGCGCTGTCCGTGTGCGCATGGTCCCAATCCCAGCATTTACTCGAATGATCGAGAAGGGCGAAAACATCAGCGTTGCTAGCGTCATTTCTCATGAGTTGCGAAATGATCATTTTGCCGAAGGAGTCCCAGCTACCGGGGCTTTGTATCTGGCCCCAGACCTCTCGACTGTGTCCATTTCGCCTCGTCCGGGGCGAACAGCATCGATTGGAGGTATTTGCTGGTCTGGCGCAACACGACGGAAAACCAGATCCACAATGTTCGCGTCAGAAATTGCTCGATCTTTGCGACATCCTCGACCGTCAACACGGTTACTACGTCTTGGTGGGATATGAGATTGAGGTGATGTTCTTCAAGTCTGACGATGCAATCTGCCAAGACTCAAGCGACAGCTCTCTAGTCTCGAATCATCGGTGGTCTTCTGTCACCTTCGAGACTCGAGAGATATTGCTGATGGCAGAGGCCATTCTTCGTTCGTTAGCCAAAATGCAGATTCAAGTGCAGCAGTTTCACACCGAAAGCGCCCCCGGTCAGTGGGAGTTTGTTCTTCCACCCTACGAGCCTTTAGAGGCAGTGGGCACCTTGACACGGGCCCGAGAAATCATCAATCTGACTACACAAGACTACGGTTATCGTGCAACTCTACACCCTCGTCCTTTTAAGGATTATCCAGGGACAGGAACCCACATTCATCTCTCCGTGAATTCTGTCGCCCAAGGCTCTTCACGCCAAACGTCTACACCGCAGACTGACTTCTTCTTTGGGGGTATTATTGAGCATTTCGCGTCCCTAATGGCATTTTGTCTCCCACTGGATGTCAGCTACGAGCGTGTGGCTCCATCAATCTTGTCCGGTGGCGAATACGTGAGCTGGGGATAGCAGAACAGACACACGCCAATGCGTCGTATTGCCCTTGATCGATTTGAATTGAAGTTTCGTTGCGGTACAGCGAGCCCATATATATCACTAGCCGCCATATTAGCGGCAGGCATTGATGGCCTAAGCACATCAATCCCTTTAACCGCCGGACATTGCCCTGGTGAGCCCAGTCATTTAACCGAAGAGGAGCGTACTTCGATAGGAATTATCAATATGGTTCCTCGGAGCCTGGAGGCCAGTATTGATCACTTGACTTCTGACGATATGCTTCTTCATGTTCTGGGGGATGGGTTTGTTCGTCCTTGTGTCGCGGTTATCAAGGCGTGGAATGAATATTTGGCATCCATGGATACGCGGACCCGGTGGGGATGGTTGCTGCAGGAATACTAGAGTAACCTATCGGTGTAATACGGAGGTACTTGATCCAAAATACAGGCGAGTCTCAGGTACTTTCACCAGTGTGCAGCGACTTTTCTCGGTGTACTCAGGCTACTTGGCTCTCCCCTTAGAGTACGAGACATAATCATGATTATTGCCCTACTCTATTATCCTATCTAAGGTATCATTCAAGTCCATCTGTCGCGAGCCGAGCGTCATCATTGCAAATATATACTGTGGTAGCTATTGGCCGTGTGAGTAAGTGATTCCCTGATGCCCTGCCTCCATTAAACCAACAACGCGATTCATTACACTCAGTTATACTACGCTACTGGATCCATAGGAACAACTCGCAGTACATACTGCACTTTATTGACCTAACTAAGGTAGTCATCTTGCCTTCAACTATATCCTCACCTGCTCTATATAAGGCAGTACATAGAGCAAACAAGTACATACGACCATAGGGTGTGGAGAACAGGGCTTCCCGTCCGCTCAGCCGTACTTAAGCCACACGCCGGGAGGTTAGTAGTTGGGTGGGTGACCACCAGCGAATCCCTCCTGTTGTATGTTTTTTTGATTTTTGCTCATCTCCTTTTTTCTCTTTTATATGTTACCAGCGGGGTTACGATAGGTTGAGATGATGTACAATACAATCTGTGAGGGCTTCCTTTTCTTAGTATAATTTCAAATTGAGGAAATAACTAAACTAATGCTCTAAGACTGGCGTAGATGTTGAATCTAACGCCAGGAGGTTAATAGACATAAATACAGGCAAATGGGAGCGTTGACAACACATCCAGGGTTCCCTCCTTGGCCCGCACCCCCTGAATGCTAACGTGGGTGGTCAAACCATGGACTGCACCCAGCTGGGGACTACTTCAATATCCGACCCTAGTTATCAGGGAATACAATGCGATCGGGATCGGCAGATTGAGGCTCAGATTCACGGGCGTCCAGACACTCGGCGGCACTATTATAGACACTGCCATCCTCGTCGGTGTAGGGGAACTTCATGATGTCATTGGTACAGTAGTACCTGGTTCCAACACAGCGCTCACTGCCGCGGTCGAAGGTCATGCACGAAGTGTCGCTGTCAGGCGCCGGCTGAAGGAATGGCTTCTTTGCCTTCGGTTCTGTGTCTGGCCGGGCCTGCTGCTTCTGATTTTATTCATCAGCGAAGTCTATACAGATATAAGTGGCAATGCGTTACCTTGGCATCTGCAGGAGCATCCTCTCTGTCAGACAAGCATTCCTGCTCGTCCCTATATTGATCCTGGGGGTAAAGTCCCTCACGGCAGAAAGTTGCAGTGCCATAGCATCTCTCCTCAGGAGTCAGAGCATATGCACAGTCATAACCGGTACCTTTGATCCAGGGCAGTTTAGGTGCATCAGCGGGACGGCGCTCTCTTTGAGCGAGGCACTTCTCACGGGCACCGAACTCCTTCCGGCGCTGCGCCTCGAGGTTACACCACCCAATCGTCCCCATACAGTCTTCCGTCAGTGCGAGACATACGCTTCCTTTCTTCCAAGGCAGCTTTCCCTCGGTTGACTGTGCCTGTTCAATCCCCTGTCAACAGACTGTATGGACCATGAGCATCAATAGTAGGAAAGACGAACCTGGGGGGCTGGGAGAGCCAGGACGAGGGGTAACAGAGTCGAGAAGATAGCGACCTTCATGTTGTTCGATTAAGGAAAGGGTGAAGTGTTGCAGATCAGATTGAATACTTCTGGTTTATGGGTTTGTGTTTGAAAATTCAGATGCTGCAGGGCGACTTCCATGCCATTATATATCTTTTATCGCATGAGACCTAGACCCTGCTTGAGGTGTATCAATCAGCAGGATCCACAACATGCGGTGGCACGTTGTATCATCAAGGCACACCTTAGTCTTTCGTTGAACATAACAGATCCGGTAAGTTGTCGTGCGGTTGACATTATGGACTTGGCAATGCGCCATCGGCTAAGCCACACATTTACGTACAGAATAGAGCCACAGATGAATAGGCTTCAGAGTCCCTGATGCTATACCGATTATACATTCGAGATTAGGTAAAATGTCTTAGGGTCGCGTGATAATAACCTCCGTTAGTGTCATAAATCGTCGAGCCAAGTCCAACCAAGGCCTCTTCATGTGGATCAGTGGAGAATAAGCATCCTCCCTTCAGTGTTCTAGAACGAAGAAGGGACTGAATCCAGGCATCCGAATTCTGCCCAACATATTACAGTACCTGTGCTGGCATCAACAATATTACAAAGGGCAATGTGGCTATGCTCTGTTCCCACCAACTTTTACTAACCCCAGGTTCGGCCGATAAACCTCATGCAAGCCGGGTCTCAGAAACCTCGATCAACGCCCTGTAGGCCTCGACAAGATAAGATATCTATGTATGCTATTTCTTTACACCCGATATATGTATAAAATTCTTTCCACTACGGAAAGCGACCTTCCTTCCCCCATGGTGAGTGACAGGGAGAATACAACCTCAGCTGTTACCAACGGGCGGAATATGAATATCGGATACAGGTCCCGCTTTGCCAAGCTCTTCTTCCAAGAGGCTTGGTTACAAATGTGCGGAATATAATTCCGCTTGTATGCGTTTCAGGCCTTTGGGTTTATTAGCCATAGTGAAACGCTACGGAGAGGTAGCCCCAAAAGTTTGTCATGGGCCAGATGAGCACATTACGGCTGTTGACATAATTCCTTGCGTACAAGTCCAGAATATATTGTTCTGAGTAGCAAAATATCACCTACGAGTAATCGTCCTGTGTGACGGACTGGCCACCAATTTAAAAGGGGGGCATTCACAGCCGTATTTTCTTTTATTCTTTATTGCATTCCGTTTCTAGCCCTCTGCTAGGGCTTGATTGCATGCATCTCGATAACGCGGATGTGGTCTCACTGAACACAGTAGAGCACTGTCATCGTGAGCCATGAAGTACAAGATTGAGAGTCAAGTCTAGAACCATCTTTGAACAATCCACGAGTTTGTAATGTTCAGATAGCAGCCACCCATGGGCTGATTTGAGCCACTTTTCTGGCCATAGTTCCGAACCATACTTCACCCTGGCGCGGCTGGAACGTCAGGGAGGCTTTTATGATCTCATCACACTAGCGGCGTCATCAAATAGTAAGTTCTGGGAGTCCGTATCCATATCAACAAATGTAACAATTTGCATACAATTATTTCTCGAGTAGACTAACATGATGCTCTTTTCCTTGTAGGGAGACCCTGGTATTCGTAGAAGTTTGAATTCCTACATTCCTCAGTTCCAAAATAGATAAGGTTTGCCTTGGCGTGTTGCAAAGTGCTTTACCCTCAACCTGTCCCGTTTAGGCAGTTCAAACGACCTTGCAAGTACAAGGTAGTGTAGGACTGATTGACTTGTTTCACAGAAAGTCAAGCGAAGAATTGAAAGATGTGGCCACTCGGTGGTGGTGGCATTGGTTAGTGACTGGATAGAACAGACCACGTTGCTCAAGGAGTTCCGTTTGCAAAATCTGGACTCTGGCATTGAACGAAGTGGGTCTACGCAGACCGCTGCTGCGACAGGTATATATCTCTAATACCACACTATGCCACAGCCCAATCCTGTCTAGTGGGGATGTAGCAATTGGTCACCTTTATATTCTATTCGTTCCGGCTAAAACGCGGTCGGTAGTTGGGGGGTAAATCAAAATGTACACGAGTTTGGAATCAATATTTATGGAATTTACTTAAATCCAACGAGAACTCTGCGCCAGTTCAACTTAACGTTGCTGACAAGGTTGACATGACATCAACATCTTTCTCTCATTCCTAGTTGACTGATAGGCAGGAATTACACCACGCTCCCTGTCACTGCCTCTTCATGCATCATGCGTAGCCATGCCATCCTTATCTTCTAAACATTTGTGTTCGACCTGCTGCGCCAAAATGCTGGCCTCGGTGACTGGGTACTTGGATTTGCTTGTGTTGCCGATGAACCACGGAGCTTCAGTGAACGGTCTCTTCCTTTCCTCTAGGGGCAACTCTTTGGTCTCAGGAAGCATGGCCCAAAATACGACAGCATTTGTGAAGTTGCAGACCTGGATGTGATATGTCAATGACCGGCGAAGATTTGTCGTAGCGTAGGTTGATATGATAGACTAGGCAGCAAATGGATTCAATAGGCACTGACCACGAAAAGAATGTAGAATTTCCACCCAGAATTTGTCATTCCATTAGGTGTTACTTGGTCAATCATTGTGTTTTCCAAAGCTGTGCAATCAGCGTTCGACCTTTTCAAAAACGAGATGAAACCAGGCTGAAAGACATAGTTCAACGCGAATGATACCATATAGCCCAAGGCTACACCCTTTGCTCGGGTTGCTGTATCAAAATCTCCGCAGGGATCATCCGGGCTAAGTAAATAGAACTAGCGAGTTCTGCAAATAAATAAAAAGGATAGTGCCATACACAGCGAGCTCATACTGGCATAGCAGAAATTTTAAAGCCAGGTCATTATAAAAAAAGCCCCAATATACACCAGTATTATTTGCCGTGGGAGGGAACTGGGGGAGGAGAATTGTGCTGATCATATATGTGAGACATATGGCAGGGTTCCCACTAAGAACTGGTATACTTTAGAAGGACAGGCCATCCTTTAATTCCCCCAGATCTGACTGGATCTTATGCATAGGTAAAGGATGAGAAGCTTTGCCTGCCCACAATGATCGAAGGATAACTGCAGAATTTAAGCCATACGGATCTCCACGCGGGCGAGCTCAGCCCTTTCCTGGTGTCAAAAGAAGACTTTAGGTGAGAACAGCCGATGCAGAACTTAAGATACGATCACGTTTGGACTGGCTAGCATAGAGTAGTGTGGGGTTACCCTTCTTTACGTGGAAAGGCCACTGGATTCCATTATATTTCCGTATTGGGATAAGTGACCTTAACAAAAAGCAATTCTTAACCCTAACTATGAAACGGCCCCCAGATTATCCTCCTTCTATTCCTGAGTGTCTTCCCCTTCAATTCGTCTCATTTCATCTACCATCTCCCGGGCAAGCTGTCGTGTCTTTCGGTCTAGAGCAGTAACCGTGCTGGCCCATTCAAACCTTTCTCTCCAGAATGCCCATCGCTGCTTTGACCATCCCTTTGGTCCGGTCCACTTCGTGGGCCATTCCTTCCCCAAGGAACCCTCCATTCCGTAGATCTCTTTCCCACAAAGGATGATCCATTGTGATGCGCCGGGGATCCACCCGTTGAGAGTGCGGATGTCAATCTCCTCCAGGAAGTGATCACGTTTGTCGTTGTATTCCTCGTCCAGTTCACCTTCATAATCCTCAACGTACCCATCCTGTAACCATTCCAGATACTCCTCGATGTCCTGATGATGGAATACTTCCCATGGGGCCTTCTCCAGGGTCTTCCTCATGACCCAACTCGCGTGAAGCAGTTGGCCGCGGCCCTCCGGACGAATGCCGGTATTATGAAGCTTGGCCGTGAAGGCATTGATATTGACCCAGCCCTGACGCTTTTGGTTCCGTAGAGTATCATAGAATGGGTGATCCACATCTACCCAATTAGCTGCTATGGCCCATGAAATCGCGGCAAGACGTACAATCGAAGACAAATTCCACCAAATATTCACTGAGTCCATTCAGCTTGTGGAAAGCCCCGTTATGATCCGGAAGCCTCTGGAACTCGACCAGAAAGTCAAGCAGCCGGTCATTCTGTTCGGTAAACTTCTCAACCGCGTCGTAGAGGAGCGGCCAAAGTGACGTGTAATCTGGATTCGGGTCGGACTGTTCGATGTAAAGCGACGCAGCCTGTTTGGCTGCTTCCGATGCGGGAAGAGAAGGGTCGGTCAGGAGAGATCGGAGCGCGTCAATCATATGGGCCGGAGGAGGCCAGCCATGCTCGCTCTTGGCCTTGAAAAAGGCTTCGTATTCAGGATTCCTGATCGGATTGTGCATGGTGTTGTCGGTTCTGTTCTAGGAAATGTGGAAGGAAAAGAAAGAGGAACAAGAGCGTGGCAGGAAGGGGATGATTCATGGAATTTATACCATCCCTGCTCTTAAGACCCGCGTGGGGCCGAAATTCCCTCCAAGGCTGACTTGACAGCGCAGCCTGCTGAAGCAATGCAACCAAAATGGATAGTAATCGGACTGCTTTCGCGATTCGGACCCCAAGATGACTGTAATATAATTATTCTGCCTAATGAAACTCCAACCCTAGGCGGGTAACAGTCGCTCTACGTCCCTAGTCGTACCGTCCTATATAATGCATGAATGGCAAGTTTCGGAACGCGCACAGGACCAATGAAGCTATTCCTTAGAGGGAACAGTGAATCGGGTAGCATCTTACTAAACAATTGTGATAGTGGTCAGTGACCTATCGAGGAGGTCGTCGTCAGGGGGCTGGATGTGGTCTATTCCCACTCTCTCCCAAGCATCTTCAACTCTTTCCGACCTTTTCAGAAGTAGGGCCCATGGGACACCAGACCTTCTAAGTTGTAATGCATACAGGTGTTGTCCCCTGTACGGGGGAATATCGACATGGTGCAGGATTCCCTCAACAGTGATATACCCTTCGAGTACTTTACCATATGTATCGCTTCCAGCTGGTATGCACTCAGCAGCAAGGACCTTTAGTGGGAGTTCCACGGGTTTAATATGATGGAAGACAATGTGACCCTCGACAGAAGCCCAAAACCATGACGGCGCACGGTAAAGCTGAGGCCTCTTGCTTGGGCCTTGAACAGACCAGAATAGGGCTGATGGGAGATGAGCATACCAAAGACCGGCTAGATACTTTCCCGTTTGGGGAGAGGCAAATTGTCTTGCTAACGCTGCCAATGCCGGTAGTCGGTCATCCGGAACCGTGATACGTCTGCTGCTGTACTGACTGACGATGCCAAACCATGTGTTCTCTATAGTGCTAGACCAGAGCGAGAACCGGTCGCTGGGATCTTTGGACCTCGTCAATGTGTCACGCCTGATACTGGAATTCCTTTCGACCGAGTTAATGTTGAGGTTCCGCGGGTCCACGCTTGTCAGCTTTTGTATAAAGTTCAGAGGAGTTTCCACCCCTCCCTGGTGACCGTACCGGTCACGCGATATACCAGAGCACTCACAGCGGCTGTGAATCAGACATTCAAAGACGAGCTCCTCCTGAGTGAAGTGAATGATTCTTCTCGCCATCAGACGTTCTTGCAGTGTCCATGCGCGTCTATGAAGATGCGGCTTTGGAGGATTTTCGACCATTGATATTGAATTCCAGAAGGCGTGGTTGGCAATAGGTCTTCCTTCAAATTGGCATTTTACATTTGTATGTCGCATTGTGACTTCAAACTCCACTGGCAGTGGCCGGTGGGAAAAAATGCCGTTGGATGGAGACGGGGCACTAGTAGCAGCAATCACTAGATAAGCATTTCTGTAAATAGAGTGCATTTTACACGCCTCTCTCTCCCAGTCTTCTTTGTCATGTTGGATGATACAGACAGCATCGATCTTCACAAAGCTCCTGCGTCAGCAATTGTCTTTGTCTTTATTCTTCATTTCTGCAGTCCTAGGAAAACAGGCATACCCATAGATAGCGACATCCAACTTTTCTAGTGATAGTAATGGCATCCTGGAAGCCGCGCGGTAGATCAGCGAGGCCGATCTTTTCTGTTCTCTGTTGAAGTGTTTCTCGCGTAGTGATAAAGTTTGTCCCATCGCTCCCCCAGCAGTAGCTTAACGCGCAGTAATTTATGGTCTCCTCATTAGCTCGAGGGTAGTCGACCAGTCTGGGATAAGGAGACATATCAAGGCTTCCGGTATCGAGTAACCTCGATGGAGGCTGATTGTCACCCTCCGGGCTCATAGTTTCATTACAAGTGGGATGGCTGGCCTGACATTCATCGATCCAAGATCGTAGTCGATCGAGGCATTCATGACTTCCTGAGTATGACGAAAGCTGAACCGGGCATTCAAGACCCGGCCACTTTATCGATTGTCCGACGGCTTGCGTTATCTGTAAGATAGGAGAATAGGTTTTTTGGAAGCCATGCCTTTCTTTGTCGGTCTCAAGATTGTAGTCAGGATCGGCTAGCCAGCGTTCCCCTGGCGAGGAATTGTTGTATGCGCATTGTGACAAATGGACAAGCGACAGTAATCACAGATGTCAGCGTGCTTCGAGAGCGATGGCCCGCCGCTGTTCACCTCAAAACTGGCTCTACCACGACGGATGGACGCTGAGCAATCAGGACAGATGGACGGTAGATAGGACTTGGCTTCCATAGCAACGAATGCAGCAGGAATCAGGTTATGTCAACCGACGGATAGAATTCTAGAGAAAGTTCACTGCAGCCTCAATGGTGTTTGCTTAGATAAGGCGGGCAGCCTTGGGGTCATTGCTTGGCATGTTTCATGTTATGGCTGCAGACGCGCGAGTCTACCGAGTTCGTGGAATCGAGAATTCTGGAGATCGTAGATGATCTCACAGTCAGGCGCTCTGAGCCGACAGCTGCCACAGGATACTAGCACACACGATCACCGATGGGTTCTGGGTTTGGAAGAAAGGGGGAAAGGTGGGTGTGTTGGCAAGAAGAATGGAGAATAAAACGTATGCCAGTCTGGATCCCTGTCTATTTTATATCCTAAACAAAGGAGAGGATGTTGGTGACTTTGAATACCTTATCCTAAGGAATCTCGTATAGGAAGCTCTACGACTAATGGCTAAGAAGAATGGATTTCGTGCGGATGAGGTGGGATACAAGGGGTACTCGTCCCATTCAAATTATCTCCATCAATTGTACTATCCAACCCGCAGTATTGATTTGAACATGGCATCAGATGTTATAGTTGAAGGCTACATGGGACTCCAACAGGACATCGAGGTCACTTAGTAGCCTAATCAGTGGGGGAGAATCAAAAGCATGTACGTACAAGTATGTCCGTGTTCACGGTGCTATTGTCTGTTAATGGCATCATACTCACACCGGAACGCGTTGATAATATGACTCTGATGAAGAAAGGTCCTTCATGATTGATATTATGTAGTGACTGCCAGGGATCTACCTCTCGTATACTTCATCCACGAAATCGCTCGGTGGAGTGCAATTTGTTGTAGCCCAGGACTCGGAATGCACAATAGGGATCAATAAAACAACAATCATACTAGCATCCACAGCACAAGATACGCACTGGAAATTCCATCGTATTGATGGTATCTTGGCACCTTGGCTTCGAAAGTCGCGATGGGAACTAATGAAGCATCGGATAATTTACTAAATCTAAGAGACTCGTTACTAGTTTTGCATCTCAGCATTAATTATCGATTGCGATATAAGATTGTTGATTCAGTGGCAGTCCATTTATAATGTGTGGGTTCTGTTCCATCGCTAGTTGGACTTGCTCACATTATGATTGATCTCATGTTTCTCATACTAGGACTGGCGTCTCAATCCTTATAGGAATGTCTGTGACATGGTGTCGCTCGCTTGACTGTGAGTTGGAAGATAGATATAATCATTCAGTGATCAAAGCAGTCCTCGGCCGAACTGGTACGTGAGTGACACTGGAACATTCAGCTTCTTGGCTGCTGTGAAGACCCAGTTTGGCTCTCGCAAAAATTGTCGAGCTATCAAGATGACATCCCCTTTCGGCTCCACCTTACCAAGGGTTTCTTGGTCTGCCCCTTGAACGATATCGCGGGCCACTTCAGGATCCCGGATCAACCCAACAGCACCAACCAAGGTCTTCTGTCCAGCTGCACGAATTGCGTTGCGAATTTCCCCGGCCAGATCCACTTGGTAGTTCCCATGGGGCTTGATGCGTTGCTCTCGGTGATTTCCACCGGAGCTGACGTCGATCAGATCCACACCAAACTCCGGAAGCAGCGTGGCAAGCTGAATCGACGATGCCAGATCCCAGCTGCCAGTCTTCGCCGCACAGGAGGTCCCGTCCAGCCACTCGGTACCGCTAATGCGAAGAAACAGCGGCACGCCATTGGGTATTGCGGCGCGGATAGCAGTGGTCACCTCTCGCACGATCCGGATTCGGTTCTCGAAGCTCCCACCATACCGATCCTCTCGGCGGTTGGTGACCGGACTGAGGAATTGATGGAGTAGATAGCCATGCGCGCCATGTACTTCAATGATATCCACACCAGCTGCCACCGCCGTCCGTGCACTTCTGGCAAATGAGGCTGCAAGCTCCTGAATCTCGCCGATACTAAGGTCTCTCGGAGCCCAGTACTGCGTCTCCTCCGGCGCCCATCTAAAATCCTCACCTCCAGTCGGAGCGACCACATCGTCAGGCCAACCTCCCGCGCTCTCGTCGGCTTTGATTGGGATGCCGCGTTCACCTAGCCAAGGAGTCACCACGCTCCCTTTACGACCGGCATGCGCCAGCTGAATGCCGATCTTGGCTCCCTGGCTATGAACAATATCGACGACCCGACGCAGCGCCTTGAACTGACCAGACTCGGTCCCCTCCTGCCAAAGACCAGAGTCGTTGGGAGAAATCCGTCCGTTAGGTTGCACCGCTGTCGCTTCAATCATCACCAGGCCCACGCCTTTTGTGGCCAGATGGCCCAAATGCGCGATGTGGAAATCCGTAAGGGCACCGACATCGGGGGAGCTGGGAGCGGCTTCTGAAGAGAACATGCACATTGGAGCGACGATGATGCGGTTTTTGAGTGTGACATCGCGGATTTGGAGTGGTCGGAAGAGCGTGGGAGTGTTAGGGCCTGGGTCAAGGGCGGCGCCGGGGTTGTTGACGGGGCTGTAGTATGGTATTCCCGCTGCGCCTATCGCGCGAGGTGATTGGAAGATTGAGCCCATTGTGATGCTCGTCATGAGTATCATTATGGGCTCGGCTGCGCATTTTGTGTTTTTGTGTATGCGATGTCCACCCGGCTCAACAGGATTCCGGGGATGTGGAGATCCCATGGAGCTGGACGTGCCTTGGAAGTTCATGAACCGTGGAGTTACAGAGAAACCTTTTTTGCTATTATTTCGAGATCCAAAATCCGTGCATTTCGACCTCGCGAATAATTTCGCGGTAAAATAGACGTGAAAATGCCCGGACTATAAGACATGTACTACGGATAGACAACTGTACATTTTGTATAGCTTTCAGCTTGGAGCAACCATTATCGGTCCAGTGCTTAGCTTGAAAATAGTTCCCTTAAAGGCTATGACACACGCACTCAGCTCCCTGGAAGTTATATAGAGACATAGAGTCAACAGCAAAGACAGGCGGCAAGAAGTCGCTCAATGTCCTCCAGAGATGTCACATTTCCCAAACTATGTTGATCGGGACGAATCAGAAGTCCTGAGGCAGGTACTGAAAGTCCTACTGTAGAGGTCCACGAATCGCTCAAAACCACAAAATCAGAGCCTACACAGAACGTATATATAATCACTGGGACGCTGATAGAGCGGACAGCATCAGCCAAAGCCCTAGCCGCGCTATCAGACAAAATCAGCACGAAGCCAGTGCCGTCCACAAGATCGAGCGTAGAGAGCCTCTGACCTGCAAAGGAGATCCATGCATGCGGAAGTCGAGACCCAGGCTTTCTGCTCGGTGAGTAATAATCGCACGGCTCTTCAGAAACCTCATCTTCGCCGTAACGATAGCCAATCTGCAGTCTAATCGAGTCAAAGTGCTCAGCATTGGCCCGAAGCTCCGAATCAAGCCTTTCTTTCCACCGGGCCCAATCATCCGAGGTTGTATCTACAGGAGGATCCCGCAGGGCAGCCTTCAAGCTCCGCAACTTGACCTGATTCTTCACGCTTTGATGGGCATTCGCAACCGCCACGGGTCGTCTTTCCTGACCGTAGGTGGAAAGGACAGCCTCTCGAGCCCATCTCTTTTCCACCGCATGAATCTTCCACGCAAGGTTCTGTGCATCCGCGATCCCGGTGTTCACCCCCAGTCCTCCCGTTGGTGGAAAGGCGTGCGCGGCATCTCCCACTACAAATGCCCGTGGAAATTGCTTTGATTGATAGAATTCAGCTGTGCGGGGCCACGTCGACCATGCTGTAATTGAGAGGATATCGTATGGTACCTTTTCTCCAATGGCCTGAATAAGTTGTCAAGTTAGCAGACTATGTCAAGCGGGACAGTCAGATCGGTACTCACATTGTCGACCAGTTCTCGGCAGTATTCCTCAGTAAATATCTTTGGTGACGTAGTCTTTGGGTTATAGTACGTGACAAAGACCCAGTTGCACGCTCGATCATAGCAGATAAATGTGCCGTCGACCCGAGGGGACGAGATCCACCACAAAGTCCCAGGGTTGAAGCGAGTCAGATTAGCATTGAAGTGAACCGAGAGATGATGCACCTCGTTTTGAACATACTGAGGCAACGGCGAAAATGGAATCCCCAGCAGATCTCGGGCGCGCGAGTTGGCGCCACCGCAATCGAGAATGTATCCGCTCTCCACAACCTTTAAGCCACCAGTCGCTCTCTCCCTGACCTTCGAAGAAAGGACACTCCGTTCAAGTTGGGCACAGCTTTCCCACTGCACACCCCGGTAGAAGGTGATATTCTCGTGGCCTTCTACGGCGCTGATAAGAAAGTCTTCCAGACTGGGCTGGGGAATATTGAACAAGGGCTCCGGGGTTATCTCGAGTGTCTCAGGGCCTTGTCGTTCGTAAGGAAGTGTGCCATGCTCATTCCCTGCCATTGAAACCACAAAGCGCACTGTATCGCCCTCTTCCGGTGGTACACCTGACTTCCGTAGTCGTGTGGTGTCAAGGCCGATCTGACGAAAGATCTCCAGCGACCGAGGGTTGATCGCATGAGCTTTAGGCTGGCCGGTGCGATGATGGTGACGTTCCACAATAACCACTGTCAGACCATAGCGGGCAAGTAAAAGCGCAGCTGTCAGACCTGTTGGTCCGCCTCCGACGATCAAGACGGATGTCTTCGAAAACGGGGGAAGTATGTCCGTGGCCATGATGATGTGAAGCTTATGGAGATGTGGACCATTGTCCTAGAGCAAGGATCGATCGACACTGCCTGTTTTAAATGAAGTAGTTGTACACCTCAACTAATGGAAGGCAGTCATATGCGGGTAAGTGATGCCCCGGGAATCATAGGCTGTTCCTCGGGTATCTCTGCTGCCTCCACGGAGCACGCCATAGGTCCACGGTGAGCATTCAAATCCTGTTCTCATCCCATTAGATTGCCCAATGTGACCATATACTCACCAGTATATAAAGATCAGTAGATCTGGTTGCCTGTAACCACATAAATCCTCGCTACGATCAAAATGGCGACTGAATTCGAGACTCGATATACCAATGCGAACATTGCTCCCGATGCCGCCCAATACAATAGGGAGCTATTCATTGGCCTACATGAGAAATTGAGTAACGCAGTTTCTTCCGAGAGACTTGCTGCCGGGATCATTGTGAGTATATCATGGGGAGGGTCTGGATTGTGGAGCTAATGTCTCGCCAAGATCGCTATTCTATGTGCGCAAGGCCGCGGCGATGCTGTAGTTCGTTTAGTTCAAGATGTCACGAAAGGTAAGACCGTGGAGGACGTGCGAGCATTCTTTCCAGCTATTAGGGAGGCAATTACCATCGCAGTGCCATTTGTGGGCCTGCCCAATTGCATGCCAGCTTGCTTTGGCTTGGTAAATGAGCTGAAGCAGTGGGGCATAGAAGAAGTTGAGGGCCCTAGAAGGTGAGTTGTGCTAAACTAAGCATGCCAGTGCCTCAGCTAGAACGGATGCACTAATGATCTGGGTGTTTGTTTGTGCAGGGGGGATCTTCGGGATGTCGACTATACGACACGAGGGCTGGAGACTACTGGGGCACTCTACCGGGGTGTAGGGAACTCGGAAGTGCGAACAATGGTTCAGCAATACTTCCCCGAGCTATGTATGTTACGGTCCACGAGGTAGCAGGGTATGCTACACCATCTGTCGCCTATGGACTAACTTGGACTGGGTAGCATACTTCGGGCGAACCACTATCTGGGGTTACTTGGTTGGCTCCAGTCCGATCTTCGAATTACAGGAAACCGAACTGATCGTTGCCGCTTCAATTGCGGCTATTGGTGCCATCAGGCAAACCAGAAGCCATATCAAATGCGCGATATCGATTGGAAGCGGGGTAGCATCGGTCGTTGCTCTAATCGACACGGTCAGGAAGATTGGCGTGTGGAATAGAAAGCCCATCTCAGACGACTTGGATATCCCGCAATTGGCAGAGGAGCTCAGACGGAATCTCGCCAACCTTGCGTAAGAGGTCTTTGACCACGTTCTCTCTCGATGGTTGAATCGATGTCTATCAAAAGAACACACTGCCTAAAAGACCAAGGTGTTGCGGGACCGATGAGAGGCCGGAAGAACCATATTCCGGGTCAGCCTGTAGACTTCACAATGCCAGTCCTTTTGGTATTGCACTGCTGATTTTTCCCTTGGTATGCCACACCTTCCCGTATTGTCTTCATTTCCTCCCAGGCTTGGAAATCCATAGGACCATGGCCTGGGGGTTATTGTAGACGTGTTGTGCTTTGGCACGGAACACCGGAGGTGCATGATGGATATATATATGCATGACATTAGGGCTAATGTTTATTATTCCAGACAACTGAACCAAGTTGGTCATATTGATAGATACTTTACCTTCTTTCAAATCTAAGCCAAGCAGTATACCTAAACTCATTATTTTTACGTGCTACGAATGTAATTCTTGTACCAGCAGATTACTTGGTGAAGCGGGGGTGGCTGCGTCAGCGATCCCGGACTAAGCAGCGAGAGTTTAACCTCGGGTGGATCGACATTGGGACCGGTCTTCAACCTCAAGTCCCTCTCCGGTCGCAAATCCTCTAATTATTCATTCCAAGGGGCTGCCCAACATGGAGCCTGCGCAGCCACCCAGACGCGTGACGCGCGCGTGCGACTACTGTCGCAAGAAACGGGTAAGTGCGAACGTATCAAAACAGGGACTCCAACCTCGCTGACAGAAGCAGCTCAAATGCACCGGGCAGCGTCCCTGTCTGAATTGCCAGCTCTACAGGGCTGAATGTTCAACCTCTGAACCTTCCAAGGGCTCGGAAACCGCAGGTCGGAAGCGAAAGCGACCTCCCACAAGAGCATCAGCGACCCAACATGACGAGGTTGAAGAGAGACCTCACCCTGCGCCAGTCACCACGACCGGTGAAGAGCAACGCGCGACTGCAGCACCGCAGCTGCCGCCAGCGCTCTCTTCAGAGCCCGCTCAAATGCCAGACCCATGGATCCCGACCAGCGAGCCTGACATGGCTCACCCCGTCGAGATGGCGCCTGACTTCGATCAGTATGCCCACGACCTGGGCCTGGTATTCGCGCCTCTTTGGCCATCGAATTCGCACTTGTCCACGTCCCTGGACGAGCTCGATGGTGCCGATGAAGCTGTCTCAGGCATTTCATACAACCACTTGCCGACTCCACGGCTTAGTGGTGAAGGACCTTCCGCGTCGTCATTTCCTTTGGACTTACCACAGTTGGGCAATTTCGGTCCGCAATCTCACTCGGAGCTGGTTGACCATCCTCTGCCCCCTCAATCAGCCCACGAGCTATTTCTGAAGAAAGGACCTTCAGATAGCAAATTTATTGGAATGGGCTCGGTGGGATCAACGATCTTCGAGTGTCTGAGGCATTCCAGCTCCACCCACGGGGGGTCGATGGAATCTACGATCTTGAGTCATCTAGTTCGTGGCATTCAGCACGTTGATGAAATGGCGCTGTCGACGCCTTTTCGGACACCACCTCTACCGGAACGGGATTTTGCTGAGCAAGGGGTAAAGGCGTACTACGATTTCGTGCATTTGCTGTATCCTATTATGGAAAGTCCATTCTTCCAAGAGTGGCGACACATCTACGATAACCCGAGTGCACTATCTGCTGCGGTCTACTCCCGCTTCTGCTTGGTGGTTGCGATCGGAAATCTAGCCTCTCCTTCTCGCTCGGACACTGACAGCTGGGAGACTGCCAAGCTCTTGCAAGAGCAGACATGGTCCCTCATAGACCAAGTCATGGCAAACCCCTTTATGGAATCTACGCAAGTACTGCTTCTTCACACGGTGTTTCTCTTGTACTGCGGGAAAACTGGTATCGCGTGGATGACATGTGGTATGGCCATACGAACTGCGCAGTCATTGGGGCTGCATCAGCAAACGCCTTCCCAGCTAGAACTTAGTGCAGAGCGGATCCATCTGAGATCGAGGCTGTGGTCCGTGGCATATACCCTGGATGCGTTCCTCTCTCTTTCCGAAGGTCGACCTCCTGCCACGACGGTCCCGCCAAACCTCGAGCTCTCACGGTCCATCCCTGAACCGGAGGGCTCATCGCTGGCGATGGACCGACCGGGGATCTATATCCACGACTGGGATATCGGCCTGGCAATGATTGCAAATGAGGTTCACCTCCTGCTAAAAGATAGCGCATCTTTAAATAGCGCACTGGCTCACATCGCCGACATAGACGCACGACTGCTGGCCTGGAGGGACGTCATTCCAATGGATTTCAGACCAGACCAACAGATCCTGGCGGATGATCCCCTCTATTCCATCATTGCCATCTTGCATTTGAAATACCATAGCCTGATGCGTTCCATTCATTGGATCTCGATCACCTTATCGAGCGACAAGCCGAACGGCAGACCCACTCAATTAGGCGCCCGGGTGCGGTCCAGCGAGGCTATCTGTTTGGCTTCTGCCCGGTCGGTGATTGACGTTTTAAATAGTAGTACATCCGAACAGAGAATCGCAGGGCGGCTGGGAGGCTTCGTGGTGCAATACTGTATGGCAGCGATCTCGATCTTCTACCGACAGATCATGAAGGAGCCCAATCGGAAAGGTGCCAGAGGGAACCTAGAGCATATGCGCGACGGAACTCTGCACATCACGAGCTTGTGCAATGGCGTGAAGTCACGGAACCAGTTTCAGGTCCTTTTTGAAGAAATGTTGAAGGTTGCTGAGGGGGTCGTGAAAAATGCCTCCATGAATGGATGAATCGCCAATTAGTCCGTCTTCCGGGGAGGTCATGTTGACTTCCCGGGGACCTGATAGCAGATCGCTCCAACTGCCCAGGCCCATGGATACGTACGATAACGTAGATCTTGTTCCAAATATAACATTCGCGGGGCCTTTGATACGAAATCAACTATTCTGCAACATGGCGGCAAATTTCCGGGACTATGTGCCCCCACCTGGTATGGCCCAGCCTCCACGGTCAAATATAGGGCTATTGTAGTATAGGGTACGGAGTTCAAGTTGACGTGTTCCTAGACCATCCAAAAATCAAAGATCTCCACAAGTTCGATGCTCGGACTTACTCGGAAAACGCCGTGAATGCGCCCGGGCCTCAAAGAATAGTGTCGAAATGGGTCTCGAAATTGGATGAGCCATTCTTCGGTATCACTGTGGACGGGACTCGTAAGGAAGGTCTATTTCACCTTGAGGATGAAGGGGCCCCGGTTGAACAGATGGTTAGTCACCCGATCGTCTGCCAATGGAGCCTGGAATTGATTTTACTTCGAACTAGGTTGATCGTGCCAATCGCATTCTGCAGTTGTTCGATCCACTCGAGCTGCAGAAATTCAGCCATGAAATTGACTCGGATAACTGGTTAGTGAAAAGCATATGGATGCTTAACGGACCGATTTGGGGCGCCAACCTGTGCTTACAGAACACGTATAGGAGAAAATGGTCGAACCCGGAATTCATTATCTACCGCACGGGAGTTCGCCTGGAAGACTTGAACGAGGAGCAACGGCAGGCAATTCTCGATCTGCTCCAAGCAAGTGTGAGCCCAGTTGGCTACTCCCGAGTTGTGGGTGCGATGCAGACAAATGACTTTCTTGGCGAGTTATGCAATGCCAAATCGATTCTCAACAGATACAGCTATCAGTATGGTCCACTGTCCTTATTTGAAGTTGCTTGCTCATTTGTTTTAATCCGGTTCCTAGATTCACCCTCTACGGAAAGCCATCCACTACTGAACCTTGGGGATTCTCTTTATTTGGCCACCACCTGAGCCTGAACATCGTGACAGTTGGTAAACAGATGACAGTGAGCCCGATATTTCTGGGGGCTGAGCCAAACGTATGTGAAGCCATGGTATGAAGCTAGCAAGACTACTTTGATCTTAACACTCGAAAAGATAATCGATTCGGGACCCGATAATGGAGTTCGCATTCTAGACTCGGCAGGAAGTTTGCCTCTCACTTTGATGCAATCTCTTCCCAAAGACTTGCAGGATCGAGCTCAAGTACACAAGACCTTACATGACGAACAAATGCCCGATGACCGCTGGAATCCTGCAGATCAAGTAATTGGCCCAGAAAGCGAACAGGTCTAGGTAGGCTTGCTAACATATGAACAGAGACACCTGGGCGGAGCGTTTCAAGATAACAGAGTGATTCCAAATGAAGGTATCCAAGTAGAACAGATGCCACAGCCACAACAGGAGGACCTGCTGCACCTCATCTCTTTCTATCTCGATATTCTTCCATCTGGACCCTACAACGCTCGCGTAAACCAGGTCAAACGACACTGGAACGAAACTTACTTTTGCTGGATTGGTGGATACGGTGACGAGGATGCGTTCTATCATCGTATCCAGAGTCCTGTGCTGATGATAGAGTTCGACCATCACTCTGGTGTATTTCTGTTAAACAAGGAACCGGCAAAATATCATATCCATACGATCGTGCGGACACCAAATGGCAACGATTATGGGAGGGAGTGGATACGGCTCCATCGGAGAAGATTCTACTAGAGCTTTGCGTTCCAAGTTGTGTTACAAAGGAAACTATTTGCTAGATCCGTTTCCATTCTAAGCACGATTTCTTGCCGGCAGATGCCTATGACTCGAAGGCTGACCTGTATGACATTGTGATCTACAATTCACGTAAGGATTTCCACCGTATTAGACTAGTCCGATCATTGAAATCCCCCGGGGAAATAAATGAACTTAAAACACGAACTTCTTAAACAATACTCCAGGCGTGTGTCTATCTAGACATTTTGTCGTAGGCGACAATTGTTCCGGAGCTCCCGTGGCCTGAGCGGTTTGATTTCATTATTCAATTTGCAGACAGCTAAGAGGCCCAAATACTGGAGGCGGTGTTCAGCTGATGGTGGAGAAGGCCATCTGCACTGCTCGTCCCACGGACCAGGCTCCTTCCATATTGTTCCGGGGAAGACGTAGACATGTCTGTATGTATTTCCCAGCCACACCCGCAGGCTCACTTTAACATCAAATCAATCACATGGGGTAACGCTGACTAGTATAGAATTGGTTTCTTGATAGTAGAGGGGTCACGTTGAGTAGGCCGCGTCTAGGTGTCCCGTGATCCGATAGCATTGCACGATGATAGTCTGTTCTCCCCAATTTCGACAAACATTAATTTAGACTAAAGGGATAAGAACTACACGAGTTTGATAGACAGTGTCAAGTCTCAACGTGCTCCACAAGACCCTTCTCGTGATCATGTGCTCCAACATCCGTTCTAGGAGGACCTGATGTGAAGACCACGATGTCTTGATCGTTTCCAAATAATGTCTCAATCTCTTCCAGGGGAAGACCGCGTGTCTCCGGCAAAAATACGACAACCCAAAGCATACCAACAAAGGTGATGACGACAAAGACCTGGGGAAAGCATTGGATTAGCATATCTGCTCCGCGGCGAAGACGCGAGGAAGCGGATCCTCAGCATGGACGCAGGAGCTACCTTACCAAGAAGAACTTCCAGCCGATCGAAGCTATAGCAATGCTAGTCACGGATAGATAAATTGTTGCTGCCACATTCATGGCAGCGAGAGAAAGTCCTACTCCCTTAACCCGAATATGGTTCGGGAACATTTCCCCAAGATAGACATATGTGCCCACATCGATCCCTGTGCCATAGAAGACAAGGAAAAGGTAAAGAAATGCTACACCGGCATTTTTACCGGCTGTGTTATCTGAGTCGGCGTAAAGTGCGACCATGACACCTTCAAGGAGCACACAAGTGAAGCAACCTGCGAAAGCGAACAGGAGAATGGCTTTCCGTCCGATGCGATCGACGATCCAAGAACCTACAAAATTACCCAAAAAGGCAACTAGCAAGGGATGTAAGCCCATTAGTATAGAGAAGAAGACAGAATAATTCAATAGGGATATAGGAGCTCTCAGACTCACTAAGATCACGGTTTCCCTGTAGAAGCTGGCAGGCGGAGGGAGAGAATCCAAGCTGCTCGTAGAACGTCTGACCGTAATTGTTGATCACAAAGACCCCCGTACTTTGATTAAGAACAGCAAGAGTGCATCCCAATATTACCCGTCGACGATAGGTAAGGGTTGTGAAAAGACCCTTCCAAGATGAATCGAGGATCCGGTCGTAAGCAGCTTGTTGATGCATTTGGTTGAATTCCTCGTCAAGATATGCATCGACGGCGGGAGTGTTGGATCTCGGATTGAGTTTGTCAAATACACGTTGTGCTTCTTCAGGCTTCTCTTGCAAGAGGAGATATCGTGGAGATTCAGGAAGAAAGGGGAGCGTCAACAGCACTGCGATAGGTGCGAAGAGGGGGATGCCCATCGGCGCGCGCCATGAAGCCACCTCGTCGTCACAAAAGTAGAAGCCCATTCCAACGTACGATGCTGTTGCAACACCCAGCCCAATCATTACTCCGTTTAATCCCGCAAATAGTCCCCGATGTGAGGGAGGAGAAAGCTCGGGGATGGCAACGGAAGCTGTATCTGTCAGTCCACGGGTATTTCCTTGGTGCTGGAAGCCAACCTGCTGCACCGCACGCCCATGTTCCAAGTCCAGAGATGAATCGGAACACCAGAAACTCTGCCACATTCATTGACCCTGTCATGCCTCCCAGGCCTGCCAGAGAGACTATACATCCGAATGCAAGGCCAGCTTTGCGGCCCCATTTTGTCATCACGATAGCACTGATGATGGTACCGAATACAGCTCCTGCCTGTGTGATGAAATGGGGAGTTACAATGATTTGTCACCAGAATCAACCTGCTCCAAGAAGACTCACCTGGAATAAACCTACGATGGCCCCTTCCAGAGAGCCATACTTGGCTGTCTTATCGCCATTGCTGTCCCAAAGGCCCATTCGCCGCATGAAGTCGGGCTTCTGGAGAGTTGTCCCGATAATTACGGACTCATAGGCGCCGACAAACTGGCCAAAGGAGATGAGCAAGCAGATAAAGAAGGTGCCCCAATGGATTGGGGGCTTTGTTCTGGAATCGGTCATGGTAACCGTGGGCTTAAGCTGATAGTCCACAGAAGAATGGCTCCAAAGAACAGAATGGATGGAATTAACTGTATGAATTTGCTTGATTTTATAATGGATACTTTGCACAGACCCATTGACTTCGTGTGGGGGAATGGATCCGGCGGACACCCCGCAATCTGGGGTTCTGGGGAATCCCAATAGATGCAAGGAGGACTTTCCGGTTGACGCGCCATGTTGGTCAAGGTGCCCAGATTGGAGTCCTCGATCTAGATTGGTGTAGGCACTGGTCATAAACTATGATCCCGTGGCACCGTATCACGACTCAAATACATGTATTATGCAAGTTACTCTTGGACGACTTGTAACCATCTTCACTTCAAAGCAATGCGGTTCATATGTGCTAGTCTGTACGGGATAGCAAATGTGTTTCTCGGAATGCGTGAAACACACTATTTTAATAATCTACCTCGTGCCGGAAGAATCCAAACCCTTCACCCTTCCACCAACGTGTCTTGCTGATAGTATCTGCAGCCAAAGTGGTCTCCCTAAAGAACTCGCCAGCTTACAGTTAGACTTCCACGGATGGCAGTAAAAGGTGTGGAGGTAGCGTGATGGGGAGGACCTACTCAAACGACAAGATTCTGGCTTCCAGTTCGTCATAGTATGATGCGTCTGCGAGGCGTATGAAAATCGTGATTGGGATTTCTATTTCCTTGTAATCCGGGACGAAGCACCACAATGTCTCAACACCTTCGGTCACCCTCATTTCATTACAAAACATCTTCTCCTGATCCAGGAAGAAGGAGAAGTTATCAGAACCCTTAACAGTATACTGTATAACTACGAATTGGTTCGCCGTACTGACTGATTCGGCTGCCCCTTTTTTGGTCAGAAATCCAGTTCCAGCAGGCTCATACATCGGCACGCCGCCTTTGGGAAAAGTAATTAGTCCAGTTGAGTTGACGACTTCCCGCATCTTGAGATACGGCGAGCTGCTTCGATGCGCTACTACGAGAGCATCAAGACTTTTGTATCTACAGAAAGTCCACAAAGGGACATCTTAGCAAGACCGTAACAGTGGTTCAAGGGCAATACACATACACCTCTAGACCTTGTACAAAGGTATGGCCATCCGTGGGAGTTTCTGACGTTGAGACTGGTCGAGTCCAACAATAGGCAAGACACTCCGGCTCATTCTTATGTGTCTCATGCGCGACATCGTAAACTAGAGACAGGTACTTTCCCCACATTAAGAACAACTTCCAGCCGAGGGAGAGGAAGAAGGGCTAACCTTTTCACGATCTTCCACAGATGCTAGGGGGATATATGGATTAACAACGACAGCCATGTTGGATGTAATAGATCGTAGGTGCTAATCGTGACTCTGAAGGCCTCTTTTAAGCAATAAAGACAGTTGATGGCTAACCGTAACCCCACCGCACTCCGAGTTACCCCTACGAAAGTAAGTAGGCTGAATTCTTACCGAGTCTTTCGGTATCTCGGCCCCACTCCCCAGGTGGTCTTCCGGGGAATGAAATGAAGCCTCTCAGTTCCCCGGAAGCATTCGTGATACCCCCGCAACGAAGGGTGGGGAAAGACCACATGGCTTGGCGCGTGTTTCATTAAATGCACATTGAAGCGTGTTATTCCTACTGCTGACGAGTCCTCATATCATTATGACAGCGAAACTGGACCACAATTTGGTCCAGCGGCTTGCCGCGCATGGCGATAGTAATCCCCGCTTCAAATGGTATATTACGACAATCGTTGCTTTAAGCTCTTTCAACTTCCCGGAAGAAATCGGGCCGTTATACACGCATCTACTAGAACAGTATATTCCACCTGAAGACCATGCCAAGGAAACTCGCAAGATAAAAGAAGCTCTGGTCAAGGCTGCTGGGCTCCATGGTGCAGCAAAGGTGGGTCCCTGCGTCTACGGCCAAATCTGAATCGGTTGAGATGTCACCCTAACTTAGCCTATAGACCGGAAATGCTGTACGAGAACTGTATCTCTCGACTCCACCTCATTTGGTAGACAATACTTGTTATCGGTATGGGAGCACGAGAACTCCTTTGGCGATGTTGGCGGCTTATTCTCATAGTAGTAACGATGATGAACACACGGCGGCGGTGGCTCGCGGAGATGCATTCTTGAAAAGCCTATACCGAGACGTCCCAGACCTCAACACAGAAGATGATTTTGTTCGAAAATGCTGTCCAGATTATTTCTATGTAGTTTCTCGTTCGTCCGCCTTCAGAACTTGCTTGCCTCGAAACATTCCAAAGAGTCGTAGGTCTTTTGGCTGACAGATGGTTCACAGAGCTTCTTTATCCACACGTGTTTTCCTTTGATAAGATCCTTGATAAACTCGAGTCCAGCCAGGCGATAATTACGGCGCTGATCAGCATTAATTGCAAAGGGCAGGCTCACAACCATATGAAGGGAATGATGTGGAACGGTGCAACCAGAGAGGAAGTCGCCAATATAAGAGACTCCATCGTGCTCCTGGCTCATCACCTGGGCGTTCAATTCAGAGACGGACCAGTCCTTGTTCCAGCTGATCCTAATTAGACCCGAACACTTCGGTTCAAAGACTTAGTTATGTTTAACCCATGAATCTTTAGTCCCATCTAGCGAAGCCAATGTGTCAGCACTTGGCATAGATCCACTACTCGAATCTGTCGCTAGCGATCCAGTATTAATGAGACATGCATATACAATCCATATATTCAGCCCAAGACTAATACAGCCCTCCTTTGCCAGGTATGGACCTGAGTACTTGAGCGGCGTTCAATCTCTAGAGGTCTGGCCCAGAGGAAGGTAAGAGAAATGAGCACAACAACAAATGCATCATGGCAGCCCTCCTCAACTAATATAGGCTTAAAGGATGCGCACATAAGTAGGCATTTGGATTCTGTACAGTCAATCCCTTTCCGGGGTTCTCGGTAGGCCAGAGTAGCTTCTTTGTACCGCTGCATTACCTACGAAGCCACTGCGATGTTATTGACCTAAGCCCGAGAGATAGGAAGCACTTGGATGGAACCCCTAAGTATTTGTACTGGTTTCATACTAGTGAGGGATATTGGTCATGTAGGTCTTATGTCTCGGCGAGTCCAACTTTAACATATGGTTCTTCAGCCATAGAGTGACAATGAAGGAAATAACCAGGTGATTCTGAGAATAACGAAATAAAGGCTCCAAGAGACGTATCTTGTTGGCTAGGCTTATTTACAATAGCTTCACAGTTCTCCCACCACGTTAGCCGGCCTCAGATTTCAATGAATGGGTCAGTTACTTCGTGTCACCGCCAAGCAAGACTGATGATAACCAGGTAGTCCATCAGAACACCTTTGTTTGTAACTGATCTATGTAGGTAGCCAATCATTCCTCTCCATCCCGAGAATGGTCTTCACCCGTTCCTTTCGAGGAATAACCCACGCAGCCAGATGCTCGGGAATGTCATCCACTTGCACATCAGACCTGAGTTCTTCCGCAAGAGCATTTGCCCCGGTTATTGACTGGGATGTTCCCGGTGGTTCAACTACAACGGCTGTTAGCGTCTATACAGACTTGAATGATTTGGAATAGCTCACAAGGAAGGAAAGGGTGTGCGGCATCTCCAATGAGCACCAATCGTCGGAACGCCCATTCTTCGACATGGGGCAGGATTGGATAGAACCAAAATTGAATATTTTCATACTTCGCTGCGTTCAGTAGGTCTCTCAAAGGGGAATCTGCACAGCCAAACACCCTGAGTAGCTCTTCTTTCAGGGATTCCTCGGAAAGATCTAGTTTGTTTGAATTAGTATATCCACAGATGTAACAGCCAACTTCAAGACTGAATGAAATAAACTTGAAACCCAGACTTGCCGATTGTGCCCTGTACCGAAAGCGTTGTATCCATGAGAATGGTCCCCGGCTCGACAGAATATAGTTTGAGTTCGGCGTTTGCTCCGCACCATTTCTCATATCGTTCAGGTTGCAGGCGGAATCTCTCTACGATTTGGTTTTGCTCGTGCTCAGAAATATCCACATATAGATGAATAGTTACCTTTGCAGGAGCAGGAACGGTGGTGTCATTGAGGGGAAGAGCCTTGCGTGAGATAGACTTCAAAAGAGTTAGTTCCACGGCGTGAGACCAGCAAGACGAAAATCCGGATTTTAACTCACATGCCATCCATCAGCTCCGATGATGGCATCCCCATGATAAGTCTGGCCTTCCTGGGAAATGACCAGGCCGGCGTCTGGATCTATCACACTGATCTTCATGCCTGAAATTATTTGCACTGGGTGACCGGATCCCGTTGGGGCCGTGGCTGACTGGAGTAGAGCTTCATGCAGTCTAGTACGCTGGTAATAACTCCACCCAGGCTGAATACAGTAACGACCCGGTCAACATTGTGATTCGAATAGACGAGGGGCTTCTTACTGGTTTAGGCCCTTCGTAAGTGTCCCTCAGGGTCCCATCTTGGCCGAACTCGGAGACCTGAATATGTTAGGAGTGTAATCCCTGTTCGATGCATCGCAGCACGTACTTCTTTGATCAAGACCGGCCGTGAAACTGCGGCATCAACACCCCACCTTGTCAAAATATCGTTTACCTTCGGACCAATTTGGGCAATTGTCCCTTCGGTATCTCTGAATCCAAGCTGGGATGCTTCGAAGACCTTGTACTTTCAGTATGAGATCGCAGCATAATACAGTTTCTCGCGTGGTTACCACACTTACTTGAACTGTATGTCCAGCTCTGCGCAAAGATAACGCAGACGCAAGTCCAGCTAGACCGCCTCCGACAATTATAATATGCGGCATCTTCCTCGTGGACTAATACGTGACTGATTGGGTTGTGTATTGAAGATATTTACCCGATAATCCGAAGAGACTGAACCATATCATCAATGCAGAGCATTAGATATAAACCCAAGAGAATCCGTGGCACCCATGTGGACTTCACCATGGCCGGGATGAGCGTCCTCCAGTTCCCCGGAACCTCAGACGACCAGTTTACAAAACATACCCAGTTGACGTTCTTCGATTGGTATCGAACTCACGGTATTCCAAGTGAATATTGTCTTACCAATTGCTCATTAGTCGATCCGACATGGTTAGATATCTTCTCATCTTCCTGGAGCCTCACCAAACAGGGAATGAACTCTTTTCGTTGTGGCGAAAAGAAATCTTTTCTGGATGGGCGGCATTGTCGCCCCTTCATTACCTCGATGCCGATGACCCAATGTCCGAGAGAAATAAATATCGCCATGTCAACATTTACCATGTCAATGGTTTGAACTTTCCTGCATTACCGCAGATAGAGGAGCATCTACAGCTTCGCTTAAGTCAAGGACACCTAGTGAGCTACCACTGGCAGCTGCATAGTGGAATATGTGAGATACGCCAATCCTCGCTTACTACGACCACTGTCATCACAGTTGGAATGACCATACCCGGCGATAAAGCAACCGTCCAGGAGCTCACTGAATGGTATGATCAAGAACACATGCCTATGCTATCGACTGTGCCGGGCTGGTTAGCTGGAATCCGTATGCAGCTTGCTCATACTTCCAATGCGCATGACGCATCTGCAGCGCCATATCTTGCCATTCATGAATGGGGGAGTCCCAACGGCTTGGGCGGGGATATTTGGAAGAAAGCAGTTATGACTCCATGGACGGAAAGAATTTCCGCGCTTCATACCGCACCGGTGTACCGTCGGGTTTGGAAAGTATCTGATTAGATTAAGCTATGTCTTCGTTCCAAGGCTTTAGCCTTGTGAGAAAAGAGCCATATACAATCTAAGCACACTTGGAGTTTTCGAGTTATGGTTGATAGTCCTAGAAATGTAAAACTAGTTCCCCACATCTCCGCGGAGGGCAGTTCCCCGGAGAGTGCAGCCAGCGCGTAGATAGCCCGCATAACTGCGCATCTTGTGCAATTTGCCACTTTAAATCGATCAGTGTACTTCTATCCTGTATTTTTCTTGCAACCTGGTCTTATCCATATCCAACCTGAAAGCATGTCGTCTCCTCTAGCTCGGCCGATCCCCAGCTTCGATGAGCTGCCTCTCCGGGCTGGCGACCCCCATCACTCTGCTTGGGGACTTTGGAAAAATCCCGCTTTGGGAGCACTTAATCACCTTACAGATGGCAGCGTCCAGAAGGCTGCCAAGGAAGAAATTCAGACAGGCGAGAGAGTAACATTGAAGTAAGACTTCGATATGTCGATCGACCGAAACCACTTCTGACCCGCTCAAGTCTTCCTCTAGACGCCGTGAAGCCTGCCCTCCTGGGGCGTATTGATTTTGAGCAGAAGATTATCAACAAAGCCCCCCGTGTGATCAATGACGATATCGTAGGTGCCACTGATTTGATATCCCATCATACACAACTGACTTCCGCAAGATTACGTTCAACACACAAACTAGTGCTCAATGGGATTCGTTCCGTCACTTCGCCTATCAGGCCGAAGGCAAGTTTTACAACGGGTAAGTAAGGCAGCACCATTGCAAGCTATCTGGACCTAAATCTATTATAATAGGGTCACCCAGCACGATATTCATGAAGGTCCAGATCGTAGCATAAACGGCATTGACGGCTGGGCTGAAAAGGCGATCGCGGGACGTGGAATCCTGATAGATTACCCCTTGTGGGCTTCGGAAAAGGGCCTCCCATACGATTCGATGAGCACTCATCCCATCACCGTTGACGACATTGAGGAGATACTCGCCACACAGAATGTCCAGGTTCGCCAGGGCGACATCCTTTTTTTGCGAACTGGTTATGTTTCTACATACACCAGCTTTGACACTGAGACTAAGAAAGGATTGCTGACTGCCAATCATACGTGGCCTGGCCTCAAACAAGGTGAAGACATGACGCGCTGGCTCTGGGAACGACAGTTTGCGGCCATTGCAGCGGATAGTCCTGCCCTGGAATGCATCCGTAAGTGACACTGGTAGTCCTTCATAATCAGGCTAATATCTGACAGCACCCGTGGATGAGGAATGGATGCTTCATCCGATATTGTTGGCGGGATGGGGAACGCCCATTGGGGAATTATTTGATCTTGATGCACTTGCCGACTTGTGCAAGCGACAGAATCGATGGTCTTTTTTCGTGACGAGCGTTCCACTCAGATATCAGGGAGTTGTAGCATCGCCGCCAAATGCGATGGCGATCTTCTAAGAATTGTTGTACATAGTATCGAATACACCTAACGCCTTACATAGAAGGATTGGAGAAGTGCACTAGCTAGACGCCAAGAAAGTCTACCTGACAGGATTCTACGATAGCTAGAGAACACATGAGTGGACTGTGGTCGGGATATAAAGGTTGAGCGGTTACCATCCTTAGTGACGTGTTTCTACTTCGAAGTCGTGTATTTGTAGCCACCGGATGAGCTGGAAAGTAACATGAGTCAGTGCCATTCGAGTTGGAGAGTTACTATCTCCGTGGAACGATGGGCCTGATGCCGGGCCATGGAGCCGAAGGGTAATAAGTAGCCAACGAAACCCCAATTTACATTACCTTAGACAGCAAAGCTTGAAGTCATTCAGTAAATTGCTCCTGAATAGTTAACCCAACTTCCTTTTTCCCAGCACACCATGACTCCTTGGACACACTTGATCCGATTCATTGCAATTGAGGATCATCAAATCCATCTAGGCCAACTTGTTGATCCTTCCAGAGACATTGGCCTAGATTCAGTAAATGGAAAGGATATAGCCGCTTACCTTATCGATGGGGGTGTTTTTGACGGAAGAGTCACTGACCAGATATACTATGTGAAGCAGGTGAGCGAACTACGCCCGGCTTGATCAGCACATATAAAAGACCGCCAAAACATAGACAGCTCACTGATTATCATCAAGCTCCTGTCTCCAGTATCAAGGGAGCAATGCAACTATATCCGTTGTCTAGGACTGAATTACGCAGATCATGCCAGAGTAAGATACCAAGAGGCCTATGGTGTTGGTCGATACTAATTCAGCTTTTAAACCCTGAAGGAGTGTAACCTTGAGTTACCAAAGGCCCCTATAGTATTCACAAAGCCTCGATCAGCCTTATCTTCCCCATATCCCGAACCAATCAGCGTCCCCAAGTGTGCCCAAGATGGAACGAGCGACTATGAGGCCGAGCTCTGTGTCGTTATCGGCAAGACTTGTAGAGACATTCCGGAAGAAAGAGCCCTGGATTATGTACTGGGCTATACTGCATCGAACGACGTGTCGGCGCGTGGCTTCCAAAGGGTCAACGCACAGTGGTCTTTTTCCAAAGGACTGGATGGGAGTTGCCCGATAGGTTAGTTCATCTTGGTGACATAGTAAAGTCTCAGACTAATTATCTTCCAGGGCCTGTCCTTGTCGCCCCCTCTGTAATTACAGATCCACAGAGCTTGGCCATTAAGGCCATTTATAACGACAAAGTCGTTCAAGATGGCACTACAGAAGATATGATATTCGATGTGAAGAAGCAAATCTCATATCTATCGCAGGGTACTACACTGGAAGCTGGCACTCTCATACTGACGGGAACGCCCGCGGGGATTGGTTGTTTGCGGCAGCCGAAGGTCGTGTTGGAACACGGCGATTCGATTTGTATCAAAATCGACAAGATCGGAACCCTGGTCAACAAGGTGCACTACGAAGGAAGATAACCATACCGAATGGTGTATTTCATGGATTGCTTGCGATAGAACAGCAACGAATTGGACCATAGAACTGATCGCTCAGAGCATTAGTGGAGCAAAATACAGAGACAACGTTCAGCTATTCCTCTGTAAGACACGAGAAGTCCATGGGGTTCTAATCATGAATATCCGGGGGGATAAAGAGGCGCCAGTATTCTTCAAAATCCAAAGTCTGCGTCGTTCCGACAGTACCTCCATTCGTTTCTCTTTTAGTAAAACCATTACCAAGGTATGAGAACCGGTTCGTCTTCGAAATCCTTTCGATGTAGAAGTCCTCCCAACGAGGGTTCTTGATTGCCTCCATAAAGTGAAATGTAGTGCCACCATAAACAGCAACAACGGGCCCGTCGATGGTCCCACGCTTATACCAGCTTCGGCAACCCTCGGTCCAGACTGTTCGCTTCAAGTAGGTCTGCACATGCTCGTTGTACTCATCATTGGCGTCGTGGCGCACCTCGAAGCTGCGGATATCCTCGGTCTGAAGCTTATCGAGCCATTTATAAATGTAAACGGCAGTCATTTGGATACCAAGCACGAGTGACCCATTATTCACAGTGCTATTTGGTCCAATGAATGAAAAGTAATTTGGCATATCTGGCACTGTTAGACCGAAGTAAGCCTTAGGGAGTTCGTTCGTCCACTTCGTTGCTAGGTCCACTCCTCCTCGCCCTATCAGAGGGAACGATGGGCAAAATGAAGTATCGAAGCCGGTAGCGCATACAATCACGTTGTATTCCTTTTCCTCGCCCGATCGCGTGAGAATTCCCTTTTCCGTGACTCTGTCGATGTCGTCCCAGCGCAGCTCGATTTTGTCTTGGGTTATAGCCTCCAAGAACCCAGGGCCCGGAGTCAAACGTCGACACCCAACAGGGAAGCTAGGTAGCAGAAGCTTGGCAGCCTGCTGGCCTTTTGGTGTATTGCCCAGTCGTTCAATCATGATATTGCGAAATAGATTTTGAGCCTTAAGCTGGAGGTTACTGCCAGAAATTGCACGCTTGAAGTTGCTGCTTCGACGATCCATGATGGCGGCCCGATAGTCTCGTAGCGCTCTAGGGTCTTTGAAGATCTCAAGCGTCCGCTCAGTAAAGTTTAACTCGGGATCCATGTCAGGATCGTTGCCGGTTGGCTCATTGATCCCAGGTGCAGGAGATATCCAAGTCTGCGTTCGAATATAAACATCCATCGAGTCCACCACTTTTGCCAGTTGGGGAACAATCTGAACCCCAGAGGAGCCGATACCAATGTGGGCTACCCTCTTTCCGGTAAAGTCGTATTCTTGATCCCAATTTGCCGAGTGAACAAGTTTCCCCCTGAAGTCTTTAAGCCCCTCAATGTTCGGCCATTTCCAATTGCTAATACCATTCATTGACTGTCAGCGAAATGGGCATTTGGAGTATTCATTATCGGAATACTGACTTCAGAACTCCACCGGCATTGATGAACACATCAACTCTGTCTTGAATAATTGTTCCGTCCTGTGTTCTCACCCCAATATCCCATTTCGAGACCTCTTCATTCCAAGTCGCCGACGTGATAGTATGCTGATATTTGATATATCTATGGCAATCGTATTGAGTAGCAACCTTGTTCATATATTCGTGGATTTGCTCTGACGTAGCGTAATAGTTCGGCCAATCTGGATTTGGTGCAAAGCTGTAGGCGTAGTTGTGGGCCGGGATATCGCACTTACACCCAGGGTATCTATATATATATTTAGTTAGCAGGTCTTCAACGTTCCATCAGAAGACCCTCAACCGACGGGACCACACTCGCATCTACGCTGTGGGACATACCGATTCTCGAGCCAGGTGCCTCCAAGATCCTTATTACGCTCATAGATCACTAATTCGGCATTCTTGTCTTTCATCTGTTCGCTGAACACGATACCCATCATGAGGCCTGAATACCCAGCACCCATGCACGCCACTCGGATAGGACGTCTTGTCCGGATAGGTTGCTCGATAACTTTGTAGGCCCCATCTCGCTCTCCGCCATTAGTGGCTCTGTGGCCATTGAATGATGTGATGCTGCCGTTGAGTTCGTCGGATGATAACATAATGATGGAAATGATCCAAGTTCAACTTCCGGGACGAATGAACTATTTGGTAAGATAAATATTGGACAGAGTAAGGCATTATATGCTGTTATATCATAGTAACTTTCGTCTCGAATGTCCGTCTATCCCATGGATGAGATCCGAAATCCGGGGGCACAGTCTATGCCGAGGCGGATCTCAGCACAATCCACGGATGCATTTGTGATGTGCATTCTGCAATCAGACACAAATCACCTTGCCTGCGAAGCTTCCCGCTCTGACACAACTCATTTCCAACGCATCAGCCTTCTCCATTGTACTGAAACCTCGTGTTAGGCTATTCTCCAAGGTTAAACAAGACAGTCGTGGAAGTATAAACGCATCCTCCCCAACAGACAATTCCCCTTTCAAAGCAAGATTATTAATTTATTTAATCACGAATTTCGAGTGCTAGTTGATGATTAGGACCTCTATTGTAAATAATATGACATATACTACTGTAACTCTGAAACCCCTAGAAGCTTGACGGCGTTTCTAATCGTGTCGTGAGTTAACTACGTCCCTACCAGCTTTGGCATTATGCTCGTTGTTCAGTTCGGTCCCGTCAGATACTTCTTCAAATCACGGTCCTGGAGTTCACTCTTCTCTAATCAACAAACGTATTCGCAAAATATATTTTTTGCTTATATGCTATAGGTTCTAGTGTTCTTCAAGATAAGCGGAATTCATTGCTATTCAACCATCTTCCTATATACTTTGAAACTCAATATAGATAACTTGCTGTTCTTCCCCATACTCGAAGGCATTCTCAAGCTAGAACTGGAAATATCACAACCGACCCCGAATCGACTGGGGCGTTGTCTCGATAGCAGGCAACTCTCGGCGGATTACCTTTCCACTTCTCGTCCGCGGAATTGAGTCGAGGAAGTACACACCACCCGTAAGCCATTTGTGAGGCGCAAAGTGGGACTTGATCATCTGGGCAAGGTCTTCCTTTGTCACGACGCCTTTCCTACGAACCACGAATGCCCGTGGGTACTCTCCTCCATTCCTAAATAATCCCTGGGTTAGACAGGACTATCTCCCATTTGGTATTCATCTGTCGACTGAATCAATGCATTAAGCGCAGGGAAGTGAACTCACATTTTAGCCCCAATCACTGCGGCGTCAGCAACATCGAAGTGGGTAAGCAGATACTGCTCAAGCTCAGCAGGAGCTACCTGAAGGCCTTTTACCTTTATCAAGTCCTGTTGGATGCCATTTAGTGTATGGCTCATAGCAGTCTACTCTCAGCATAACTGACCTTCAATCGGTCCACAATATAAATGCACCCTCGCTCGTCAATGTACCCAATGTCACCGGTTCTCAGCCATCGGATTCCACCAGCCACCACTATAGCTTCTTCAGTTGCCTTCGGATTCTTGTAATAGCATTTCATAATGTTCGGCCCGGCGATCCATATCTCCCCAACAGTAGCACCTGCAGGGGCTGCGCCACTGAAATCGCGATCCTCAAGACGCTCAATCCTTACCGCACAGTTGGGATTCAGCCACCCAATAGATCTGCCATCGTCTTCATCATCTGGCGCAAATCCAGTAATTGAGCAAGTTGTCTCTGTCATTCCCCAACCCTGCTTAACCGATACACCAGGTCGAAGGTACATCCTTTCAATGATGCGGCCAAGCTCAGGGCTTAATGGCGCTGATCCACTGAGAACTGTCTCAACAGCTTGCAGGTTGTAGATCGAAGGATTCGGTTGCTTGGCAATGGTTGCCATGATGGCCGGGACTGTCGCCATGAACGTTACTCGGTAGATGTCCATATATAACAAATATTTCTGAACAGAAAAGGATTTCATGATAAAGACTTTGGCCTCCAGTATGGCCGCATTGACACAGTAATACGCCTGCCCCTAGATAGCCAGTGAGTAAAGTTTCTGAGTAGCAATGAGAAGGCCAGCAGGTCTCACATATGCATGGTACATCGGAAGGGGTGCCAGCCACCTCTCTCCTGAAAGGTCAAGTCTTGCTTTCCGGTCCTTTCCTTTTTGAGTCTTCGGAGCGAGAAGGCGCTTCTCCAGAAGCTGAGTACAATTTGCGACAACGTTATAGTGCGTTATCTCCACGCCCTTTGGTAGGCCTGTTGTCCTTGTCAAGGTCAGCGGGGCATTCTTTTACTCCTTGAACTACTTCAGCTTACCCACTGGAGTAATTGATAATTGCCGTAGTTTGTTCTGCCTCTCGCAAGGTATTGATCTTCTTCCAGGACCATGACTGAATTTCCTCCACGGGTCGCCAGATGTCTGTCCACCGGGCAATTCGCGAGGTGATGCTTGTTGGAACGTCTTCCTCAGGATCGCAGAAGAGATACACATTCTTGTAATCGATGCCAGCTTGGGTAGCTGCTTCCAAAGCCACGGGAACTTGCTTTTGGTCTACTAACAGGATCTTCGCGTCGGAGTTTCGGAGTTGATAATCCAGCTCTAGTCAGTCAGTTTATAGTGCACCAGGCGGAGATTAGCATAGCATAGAAATCTCTCACCTCTCACAGAAGCACTAGGAGAGGCTGCCGTGAAAACACAGCCTGCGGCCAGAACTCCCCAGAGAAGAACTGGGAAATAAAGACGATTCTCTGAGAAAAGGAGGATTTTATCATCTACCCCGAGCCCGAGGCCTTGTAGGCCCTTTGCGAATTGTTTGACCCAGACCTCAGCTTGCGCCAAGCTGAAACACTGCGAAGGAGAAGCAGCATCAAAATACTGCGGCGACTCTCGCGAAGACGCAGTTCCGGAATTGAACACAAACGATGCAACATCTGTATGAGGGATATGCACGTGGTACGGTGATTCAATCATTGGATTATGTATTGGCAACATTTGTCTATGATTATTACTTAACGGACACAATACTTGCATTGCTTTTTGCTTTTTTCTTTGAAAGGTTTAACCTACATATAACACAATCTGGTGCCTAAGTTAAAGCTTTGATCCTGGTTGGTAGGACTCGTTGCTGCTGGCTGTCCCCGGAATGTAATATACAATGAAGGTTTTGGAGCTGTAATGCTCATATGCGCCTTTCCGAGGATAGGAGACGTCGACTTCACCTCGATGACCAAGAGAAATGACTTTTAGCTCCTAGGCTGGAAATGTGCTTCCGGGGAATAATCACTTCCACGGATGTACTTAAGAGCTGAATTCCTACCACACAAAATTTCAGTGCAAGTAGTTCCGACTCTGTAATATTGAGACATGGGCTTGTAATCCAATGTGTGTGTAAAGGATGCGGAATTGGAAAATCTGTAGTATAACCGTCCACTGACCATAGGCCCTTACAAGTGTATAAATAGTTAGTTACACTCTGATTTTTGTGTGTTTTAAAACAATCTTCTTTGCACTAAGAACGAATAATAGTACTGTTACTATTTACTTAATCACTTAATATTATTCTAATACTTACGGTATTCATAGAAGTAAGGGTTTTAAGGATTTCAAACCATTGTAACGTTAGGGTTAATATTTGCCTAGACCACCAATGTTTTAAATAAAATATTAATATTGGTAGATATCCTAGCTAACTTAGAGACGTATCATTGTAGGTTGACCTTGATACGCCGTTAGTCGAGACTCAGGTATGAATGTGAAATTATCCTCCCCACTGACAAGAAGTGCAGGAACAAGCTTGCTCATTTTTTGTTTGCACAGAGTTCATGAAGTGCGGAAATGGCCCTAAATTATCTTTCATCTTATCGTATATCAAGTTCTAGAAATGTAACGCGTCCACTTGAATACCCAAGAATCACTTCCGACTTAGTGACCGCACAGCATGTGGCTCAAGTTCGGCGGTCGAGGCCCAGACCGTCAATGGGCCCCGGGAAAGAAAGCGTGTGTCTCTCGTGGGGGAATCTGTTTCTTATACATCATGGGAATCTGGTTTCCACACATTCAAAAGATTATTGGCTTGTCTGAGGTCCGTTTCAAATTGAAGCTTTGAAACTTGTGTGGCTACGTGAAATAAGCTAGGGACAGTGTTTGGCCGTGAAAGCCTGCCAAGGAAGAATTGAAGGCAATGGAGGCAACGGCTCTTAATGTTACAAGTCAAGAGAAAGACCCTGGATCCAACTGTACTATTAGTATCAGTAACAAGACTGAGATAAAACATGCGAACTCATCAACCAACCTCCTAGGAGAAGGGTACCCGAAAATTCGAGAAGTCGATCATATTCAGTCAACTCAGCTCAACCATCACGCTGACATTCCTAGTCCAGATGGAGGTTTGAAATAGTCTCGAACTGCACGAAAAGAGGCCGGTGATAGGTCACGGTGAAACTCCAGGTCCGGTTAAAAATCGTGATTGCCGCTTTCCCCGTAACTTGCGAGCACTAAAATAACTAAGACCAAAGCTTAACGAAGAAGCCACTCATTATTTCAAGCCAAAAAGACCACTATATCCGCGATCAGCGGATATGAGCCAGGACCCAGTATCTATAGTATCGCACTGTATTATTGTTATTGGAATACTGCATGACATTCACAGGCTAAACAAAGCCATTTGAGAAAGCATGCTCCAAAAGAGCTCGCTTTTACCGCTATCCGCCTCTACGTCATAAATATGAGTATCTGATCGAGAGGGATCCCGAGGTCTTGAGGATTTCCCCTTCCTGTGGGTTTGTCAGGCCCAGCTTTGTGGTTTGCAGTCTTGTGCAGCTCTGCAGTCCTGTGCGGTTCTGCAGCTCTGAGGTTTGCAGGTGCAGATGCAGTTTGATGGATTTGCCCGTTGGATCGTGCAGTCCTTGCGTGACGATGCCTATAGATAGGCATATTCTTGTGTTTCTGGTTCTTCTTCCTTAGTTAGCTCTCCAGATGGCCAGAGATAGAGAGATTGAGAGCTTTTTCCCTCCAGTTTTTTGCTGCCTTGCGCTGGTGGTTTCCACCACCAGTATCAATTATCAAACAACATTTTCATGTCCGTTCCCACATTGCATGCCCTTGTTGAGGAACATCCAGAGCAGTATTATTGTTCAAATTTGAGCGATGAGTCAATTAAAAGCAGCAGAAGTAGCTCAGTTAGTCTCTGCTCTTCTGTAACAAGTTCTCTGCTCAGCTCACGACCAACAACTCCTGGTTTTGGGTGACATTATTCCAAGAATCCTTAAGCCTTAGAGGTCCACCAAGCCCAGAGACCTCAGCTTTATCACACACCTGAATGCAATCAATAGGGACAATTCCAAATTCATTAAATAGTGTCTAGGGTCTGTCTCATGGCTAGTCTTCGGCGTCATGCGACTTCAGACACTCGCACGTTTTGTCTACATTTTCCTACACCCCGTTATTCAACTATGTCTGATGATAAATTTCTAGGCGCCTTGCCGATTGTTAGCTAGATGAATCCCCGAGACATTTCTAGTGTTTGTATTTTGCTATCCCTGAAATTCATATATTAGCATGAGGAAGGGTAACTGTCATAACTGAATTCTAGCTTTTCTGGCCAGTCTCTCCGATCGCCTAAGTTCGGATTGATAACCGTCGTGTAAAACTTTGCGTTTTAAACATCCCACATGGGAGTTACGTAGTAGGTATCCCCAGAGGTACTAGTTTGCTCCGTTATTTCCTGAGTAATAGTGCTACTAGTGATCGAAGGTGTACGTACACCGTTACCAGGCGTAGGCGAATATAGACTATGATCAGCCGAAGACAGTCCGGAAGAGAAGGCGAGGAAGAATTTTGGGTCTACCGTGTCTAAATGAAAGTTCAAAGCAACATCCCCAAAGAACTCTTCTCGTTCCTCATAATCCGAGGCTAAAAAGGGCCAGCTCTCATAAATTGTAATATAAATTCGCCCTGTGAAGCCGTGCCGCCAATTGGCCTCCTTTTTTCGTTGTGCCCCGGCCGATTTAAGTATCAAAGCCCCATCAGACCGTTTACGAGATGCACGGACATCAATACCGTGATTGCCTTGGGGGTCTTTAGGGGAGAATGTGAGAAATAAATTTGGGTTTTCTCCTTCCAGACGGACGGCCATAGCACCTCGCCCGGAGAAAGTACCGTCTTGCCGGAAATTATGTAGGCTGCAAGGTGTACCTGATGAGAACGCTGTTCGAATGATCACTCGGTTGAGAAGAAAGCTTTTTGGCCATGCAGCCCTCTTCTTCGTTTTCGGAGCATCGAATCGCATGGTCACGCGGCCTTGTTCGCTCCCTCCTTGTGCGTGTTTCGGTCCCTTTGAGTTGAATAAAAATGAAGACCAATCGACGGACCAATCATCAGCTTAATTGCCAATAGGCAACGAACCGGGGAGCGGCACTCCTCCGAAGCTTCCTGTGGGCCTGGGTAAATCCAACATTGGACAAAGGTTGACAGGAAAATGGAGGAGAATTCTTCGTATAATCGAGCGACGGTGACCGAAGCTGCCATCGAGCGGTATTCAAATAACGATGGATTGTCACGCCAACCGAGGAAGCTGGCTAAAATGGTCGTCACCAAGTAGAAGATATGTAGTTCAACGGCTGTTCGATTATGAATCACAAGGAAAGAAGTGGCTGCCTTGGAAGATATCGCGTATTCGTGGGTAAATGCCAGAAGAAACTGAGAAAAATCATGGATGGAACAAGAGACTCGTTCATTTGAACTGGGAAAAAAAAAAAATTCCGTCGGACATTCAAGAAGCAGATGAAAGGAGCGACGGATTAAGCATCTTTGCATGTGGCCCTCATTGATTGATTTCCAAATCTCCTTCATCATCTACCCTAGACTGGCTAAAGGCCTGATGTATTCAACTGAATTTCTGCCTCTCGCCTTTTCACACTTATTTCAACGTTTGGGTTTGGTAAAATATGGAACCCATGCCTCTGTGTCTGCTGTGAAGGGGTCGCGCAGACTTGAAAGTCATATTTGAGCAGAATGTAGCATAGAAGCACCTTCAGTTCGATTGCGGCGAAGAATCGACCAGGGCATGCTTGTTTTCCATGACCAAAGCCGAGATGCTTTGGACTAGTGGTAACAAAGAGAGCTGACGTTGCTTCTTTTGGATTTTGACGCATATTCATGAATCGATAGCCGTCAAAAGTTTCACTTTGAGGCCAGACGGTTGAATCCATCATATTGATAGCTGCGACCGCGACAGAGGTGCCTTTGGGAATCTTGAGCCCGTCGGGTAAAATAACCTTTTCCTTTGCTGTGCGTTGCATTGAAACTGATTTGGTCAATATCAGAACGAATAAAACAGTCGGCATGAAAGTAGAGCGCATCGCTTACCGATGAGAGGCGGTCTCATTCTTTGGCTCTCTTTCATCACACTGTCCATGATTTTCAATTTCTGTATAGATGGCTTGCTGATAGGCTCTGCTCCAATGACTCCCACGATTTCATCCCGTAGAGCCTTCAGTAATTCTTCGTTTGCAGAGAGGTCGCAAAGTAGATTGAAAAGAAAATCAGTGGTTGTATCAATTGTCACAAACGAAAGACCAAGCTGCGCAAGAAGAGGATCATACGGCCGACCCCTCGCAACTTCGTCCAGCCAGTCCATAGCATCAATGCTTTTCCCAGGCTCAGAAACACTGCCTTGTTGGACGAATGCACCTGCTGATTTCCTCTTCGCGATGAACGGCGCCAAAACTAAACGTGCCTCCTCAAGTAGGCCTCGCAGCCTACGACACGAGGGTAGAAATATCGAGATCAGAGGTCTCAAAATCTTTGGCCAACCACGAAGTTCTCTTGCTGTCGTGAACATCTGGTTAGAGTAGGCCACACTGACCTCAAGCCAGGCGGGATTTCGGCAGAGTTCTTCGCCTAGAAACGATCTGGAGGATACCTGAGAAATAATACTAGATAGGCTGTTTCTTAATTTCACGTTGTTCCAGTCTGTTATGTTGTGAGTCTTGAACGCCATATACGTTGATCAGATAGCCAAAGATAGATACACACCAGATTTGTCGGTCCAGTTCCTCTGGATAGCCACAGCAGCCTCTTCGGATAAAGATCCAACAAGACTATCTATATATAAAATAATATCAGCGCGAAAGCTTACTTTGTATCTCCCATGGTACATCCTTTAAGTCAATTGAGCGAGCGCGCTCTAACGTACCCAAGTTTGGAGAGATTTTCGACGTGATTGTCTCCATAACAAATCCGGTATCCGAGCCCATGTCAAGAAGAGGTTCAAATCCTCGAATATGGGCTTGAAATTCCTGTTGAGAATTAATCAATTCCTCAATGTCAAACAGTCGCGGGTATTATCGTTGGTTTACCTCGGCATGACTCAACGCTAGACTTAACCGCTCATCATTGCGAATGACATTGGCATATTTAAGGGACAAGATCATGCGGTATCGCTGATCCGTAAAGAAATAAAATGCATCTCCAAACTGGTCGATATAATATTAATCAGTCTATCGGTGGTTCAAGAGCAAATTATCCAATCAAGGAGGCCTCCACCTTTTCAAAGCCAGACTTCATCAAGCCTTCCGCATCGGCCAAAAACCGCTTTTTTTGCCTGGTCATACCCAATCTCATTCCATTTCCTGCCATTAACCACAGGCAGTTTGAATCGATAATGCCGTAGAAATATGACACGAGTGACAAGAGAAGCTAGAATGAGGAAAGAGATTGTGTAGATAGCATCATTCGACATAAGTTGGTCGATAATGAAACTGGACATCATGATAATAGTGATCCTTGTGGTTGGATGTGATCAAATCGTTGAACAGGGCCAGAACTAAAAAGAAATCGGAGGAAATTATCGAGGGGGAGTAGCACATAGTCCGGGATGCCTTAACCACCTGCGTTTCTGCCTCGCAAACGCCCCCCCCCCCCCCCCCCCCAAATTTTTTTTTGGACCGATGGTTTCTCTTTACGATACGATCGGCTTGTTTCGGGGTGTATCATGCATGCACAATGAAAAAAAAGTGGCATCCAAGCGCCAGGAGTGTATCCACTTCACATCGGTGGGCATGCGCAGCGATATCGATATGGATGATCTTTACTACTACGTAAGTATAATGACAAGTGGGGAACATCAAGGTGACCAACTGAAGCTAAGCAGTTCTTCGATAACATCTTGGCAGGACTTGCTACCGTTGCTTTTTACTCGGAGAAGTGCTTATTTTTATCGAAGTAATGGTGCAATATTACATTAATATATCAGTTCACCCCCTGAAGATTCGACATACTGTTGTCGATTTAAGGGTTTGGGAAATAAGCAATCTTCTTTTTGAACGTATGATATTCTCAGTCAAACTGCCAGAGAAATCCTGTTTTTGTTGGAGTGGATAGTGATTTGAGTCTAGTATGTCCGAGCCCCCCAAGCTTACAGTGATGGGAATTGATGCGAATGCGAAAGTACGTTTATTGTTGAACAGTTCAATCAACTGGCTATTCCGATTCCAAGTTTACCAAAAGGTAATGCAAGCACCATGGAGCCGGTAGTTGGCTTGTCGGTTTTACGTCTGCGTTTCTATTAACCGAGAGAATTTGCATTTTCTGCCACCAATTTGGAATATTCGAAGGTTATAGTATTGATGTTAAATCTAGTAAGAGCTTTCGAGTGATACTAAAACCATTTCCCTCAACGCATTGTGGCGCTACAGCTGTCGCATCCACTTTGTTCGTGGTGATCGATCATGGCTCATTCGCTAGAATACCATCAAGGTCTTGTATGAGGGGATGCAGTGGTTCATCAAATACGTGATCGTATCACAACCGAGGAAGCGATTTCAGGCTTCAAGGTTTGACTCGACGCCCAGTCAATGACTGTCTTCACCAGCGTTGAGATTTGCTCCTTGGTATTATCCGCGTGCATCACTACACGGACTCTCTCGCTATCCTTGCTCACCGCTGGAAACTTTACTGCGATTGCCGAAAGACTTTCCTGGCGTAGCTTATTCCGGAGATCAACACACTTGCCCTCCTTGGTGATCAAAGGAATTATAGGGGTAAGGAATTGTGCATTTTTCCAGTTTCCTGCACAAGGGAGATTGATGTGGCCTTCTTGCTGGATCAGTTGCCACTGAGGTTGCCGCTCAAGGAGTTCATAGAAGTAACGCATGTTTTGTTGAAGTCGCAGCCGACGCTTTCCCCGGGAGTATTAGTATCATCGTCTTAATGTTATATGAGATTTGCTTACCAGCTTTCCGTCTTCACTTGATAAAATGTTATAAGCAGCTTTGACCGTAGCAGCCATCAGAAACGTCGGAGCAGTGGTGAAGATGAACATTCGAGCAAAGCCAACTAACATTGACTTGACCAGTGGATCGCAGAGGACAATTGCTAGTATGAGAGTCAATATCAGAGGATTCAGACTTCGGCACAATGACTAACGAACCACCGACTGCCCCAAGAGCCTTCCCACATGTCTGAAGCCTAATAGCGTATTCCTTCTCCAGGCCAAGCTCTGAGATGTAACCAGCTCCATTTGGACCCAACAGGCCATTTGAATGTGCTTCATCAACGATCAAGATGAAATTACCATGAGGCAGGTCGGCCTTTAGTAGATCCACAATTTCCTTTGCTGGTGCCACATCCCCGTCCATGCTGTAAACAGACTCGATGGCGATGAAGACTGTTCGCCGACCCAAGCGAATATCCACCGAAGAGTCCTTCACATGCCCCAGCATATGGTGAAGGGAAACGAGGTTATTATGATCGAACGGCTTCAGAATGGAGGCTCGTGTGATCTTCATACCATCGTGAATGCTGGCGTGCACTAACGAGTCGTATAGAATTGCATCACCATCGCGAGGAAGGGTGCTGTAGATCGCACTATTGGCATCATAGCCAGAGCTGAAGAATAGCCCATCCGGAGCTCGGTGGACGCGCGCGAGATATCGTTCTAGCTCGGCAATATAGGGTGTTCCTTCGTTGACCCGGCTACCGCAAGAGCCTACTTCAAAGCCAGGGTTTCTTTCAATCTCACGCAGTACTTCCTCGCGCAATGCACCAGAGGAGACCAGTGACAGCGTGTCGTTGGTGCCGAAATCGACAGTCTTGGATTTATCAATTGAAGGTGCCAGAGAAAATAAATAGCCCAGCTGCTGGCGCTTGTCAAGGGCGGTTTGAAGGCCTTCTTCGAATGCCCGGGGAAGACCCATGGTGGAATTTGACTGTAATTCTGCGATCAAATTCAATTTGATATGGATCAAGATTATATTCAATCTGGAGCTTCTTTATAAACAACCTCGGTAATGAAATACAGGTGTGGTCATTTTCCAACGTCAGGAAACAGATGAAGTCTGTGACCCCCCACTGGCCGCCTTCTTAAGATAGACTAGTGTTCTCCTAAACTAGAAGTGATACACCACACTATACTACTCAAGGTAGCTACTAGTCCAGCATAGGAAAGCGGAGGCCGAAGCGGTCAACAAAGGGGGTCACAGACTTTTGCGGCGCCACTGTAAAACAATAGTCTTCTGCAGCGAATTTTCAGCTCCACCATCAGTGGAGTGACCATCCTGCTTTGACACAGAAGACACGCTTTTACCTCCTTCCGGATTCACCGCTGATGCTGATCTTTGAAAAGGCTTGTGAATTGCGCTAACCGTTGCCCGAATGGGTGCGGATCAACAAATGCAATATCGCTAAGATCTGCTAGCGCCCTCTCTGCATCAGCCACCTTTGTTTTGGTTTTGTATGTAATTTTAGAGTTTCTGAGGACTACAGGATTGTAACCCTAGGTCTTGAGAACACTTTAACCTGTCTTGGACGCACAGATCATTTTGATCGCTCTTTCTTCAATCTTTCTTCAATTAATCGATCGATTCCGTGTGGTCGGTTCCTTTGATCTAATTCGTCGCAATGCATACTAGCCAATACGTACTGTCTTAGCTTGCTCTGATGCAATCTCATTACCGACCCCTCCTCGATGTTTGACGCGTCACATTTGGGAGGAGGGGCCGATGGCCTCGCTAAAGCGAGACACTGGCAACTCAATAACTCCAATGTTGGTTGCAGGAGCTTCTGTTCCGATATTTATCGTTATTTTACGGCGGTATTTGGTACGTGTAGAGAATCATAATCTAACCAATGGACCATGAATAAGGTCCCATTAGATTTTAAACCATAACTACGCCCCTTTATGAGATCTTCGTAGTTATCAAATTCAATCTGCGCAAAATACCTAACGCGATTACGGCACAGGTTGAATGGATATAAATACCACGGAGGGACGAAGACTCGAGGGGAAAGTGGTCTCTGTGACCGGAGCTTCGGGGTGAGTGGTGAACCGATTCTACAATTCTATTGTGTCTAGGTTTAATATTGGATTGGTTCAATAAGTACCAATTCGATCGCTGGGAAGAACCAGATCCGACTGACATATATAGATTATAGAGATATCGGACTTGAGGCATGTGTTCATTTAGCCCGAGAAGGAGCAATTCTCCTTATGTCTGGCACCGCCATGCCCAAGCTCGAAGCGGCTGCTGCGCAGGTTCTATCTCGAGTCCCGAACACGAGAATCGAGACCGTGGAGTGTGACATAAGGAATGAAGAAGATGTCGAACGTCTTTTCGCCACGGCAGACAAATGGGGGGGAGTTGATGTTGCTGTCCATTCCGCCGGTCTCTGCTCGCCGGATGACGGGGATGCGGTGGGAACATCTGAGGCTGCATGGGATCTCACCCAACAAGTCAACGTGAAAGGGACATGGCTTTGCTGCAAACACGCTGTTCTCAGCTTTCGCAGAAACCACAAGACTACCGCTAGTGTGATTAACATTGCTAGTATTGTGGGTTTGGTCGGTAGTGCGGAAAGCCAATTAGCCTACACGGCTAGCAAGGGGGCTATTCTTGCCATGACAAGGGAGCTCGCTATTGTTCATGCCAGAGAAGGGTTCAGGTTCAATTCTCTATGCCCTGGTCCGGTCTAGTAAGTATGCATCTAACCAATCATGAAGAATTGCCCTAATGTGGAGGGGATTAAGTTCCAAAGTAGTAGCGGAACATTTTGTTGCTGGCTCGCATGAGTTCCAGCGACGATTGGTTCATTGGCCTACGGGTAGCCTCAGTACCACTGCGGACCAGGCAAAAGCTATTGTTTTCCTGGCAAGTGATGAATCAAGCTTCGTTAACGCGACCGACTTTGTCGTGGACGGAGGGCTTTCTAAGGTATGCCAACTCACTCTGATGCCTCGTCGTGCCGTGTTTTTGTTTGCTTACCAGGCTATTAGGCTTATCTGTGTGCAGAAGGATAGTTCACCACAACTCATTGGCAAACCCCGGCGTTTAGGGTAAATCAGTCAGCTTTGGATTATATCGTATTGGAAAAACAAACAGGAAACCTAGGGTTAAGATGTCGTCAGTTCCCCGGGTCTGAATTACTTTTCGTGTCATTGCCTATAGCTTTGTTGGTGTCCGCCTGCGCGCCTGTGGGAGCAGAGAGGGATTGGTTTCTTTTTAACCCCCGCGGTGTCGACAGATCAGCTTACCATTATACTCGCGCCGGGCAAAAAACTCCAAATTAAATGCCCCGTATGCATTTGTCTCGCTCTACCTCTCAACGTAGATGTGGATTCCTTGTACTTAAGGTGGTCCGAAAATGTGACCCAACAACGAGAAGCTAGAAAGAGGGACTGGAGAAGATTATCCTCGTCCTACGTATGGGTAAGCGACTCTCCTCATGGGCTTACTATCAGCTACTGTGACCTCCATTGAACAAGAGACTTCGACAGATATGAATTTTTTTTTAATACAAATTCTTTCAGTAATTCTTCAACAGCCATTCGCGCTGACTCTCATGCGGCATTGAAGATACATAGTCATTCCACTCTTTAGTTACAGCGACGTAACTGTCGGTGTAGGCCTTTCCTAGCAAATCAACAAGCCTGTGATCATCCCTTAGGTAGTTAAGGCTATCTTCAATACCTCGGGGAATTTTAGCACATATTCCCATTGTTGCGCGCTGCTCATCTGTCATCTGGCTGGGTACCTCTTGACAGTCTCCGGCTGTGAGCAGGGTATCTCTCCGAAGGCCGTCGATTCCAGCGGCCAGAAGTGCCGAAAGTGATGCATAGGGATTAGCAGTCCCGCAGTGCAGTTTGATTTCGAACCGATTTTTAGTGATGCGCCGCATGGGAGTCTCTCTGTTTTGTGACCCCCAGCTCACATATTCACCACCACTCCAGATACCAGCCACTGCCCGTTCATAGCTCACGTCTAATGGGAGACAGAATGCCATGAGGGAGCAGAAGTGATCGATGATGCCGGCGAAGAATGAATCTGTGTTGACAATCTTTGTATTGTCCGCAGATTTAGCCTTGCCAGCTTCCAACTCATTGGAATTGACCGATATGTGGACATGGGCGCCTGTGCCAGCATGGTCACTGAAGGGCCGAGGATGTAGACTAGCATAGTAACCATGCTCCGCTGCAATCAATTTTATAGCTTCTCGGGCCCGAATGAGACTGTCAACAGCTTCAAGTGGTCGCTGTGGCGGTAAAACAATCTCCCACTGGCCTGGGGCCGACTCGGCATGGAACTGTTGAACATAGATCTGTGTTTTTGCAAGACATCTAACTATATCCTCGACCATAGGCAACAGAGCCCTAACGTCTGAAGTGACCGCCGACCAGGTATGGTTCGAAACGGGTGCTGACGTACCGGAGCCTCGAAAGTTCCCATCTTCAGAATGGAAAAACACGATCTCAATTTCGAACCCAACAAGAGCATATAGACCGAATTCATTCTCAAGTGTATGAGTAATCCTGGCCAGGTTGTATCGTGGACACTCTGAAACTGGAATCCCATTTTGTGTCGTGTGCCAGGCGAATATTTCTAATCGATGTTTGTCGGCAGCCAAAGGGGCGATAGATGCGGTAGAAAGGTCCGGAGAGAGATATATTACGCCAGTGGATTTGGCTCCAGCTGCGACATGGTCATTGCGTAGAGCATGTGTGATGACGCTTGCAATGCTGAGCTTTTGACCATGTTCGATCATCCTCGAGAACTCCGCGATCGGTATCATCCGCACTCGAATCGCTCCGTGGATGGGCACGAACTGAATCCAGACAAACTCAACATCCCCATGACAGGCCAAAATTCTTTTCCACATGTTCTTTGTCCCGTCCTCATCTTTCAATGTAACAGGTATATGAGGCTTGGGCACAAGAGACGCAGCGTCGACCATGTTGCAGTAACGAAACAGCCACAATGAATATCAGAAGTCAAACTTGGGAAAGAAAATTGTTTAGATGATTATGGTTCAGATCAAAGAGTCTGTCCGCTTTAGCTAGGACATCTCGACCCACAGTCCCTGGCCAGTGTTAGAGACACTACAGCTGAAATCGAGATACAGTGGCACATACAGCAGTGACTTGCAGAAAAGTCTTGGCGCGGCAGAAAATACGTATGACATGTACTGTATTAGGATCGTAATACCAATACCATTGTATTCAGGATCGGGTAAAATGTTGAATCTTCCATTGACTGCCGCAAATCTCATCTTTCCTCAACATTTCCAATAGCGGGAAGTTTATACTGCAGTGAAACGGATCGAACTCTTCCATTGCATTGCTTCGAGCTCCGCTCGCCTTATTCCATAACCGTATATTGACCACCTATGTATCCTCTGGCAGTTTATCATTACCGGAGTCTGGATATACCAATATTGGAACGGTGCCAGGATTTCGTCACCTAACAATCGTAAGAGTCTGCAAGCCTTGCAGTTGCCGTCGTTTTTGAAGCTTCAATATGGTTTAAAATTTCGCAGTTCGAGCCATCGCTCTACAAACCTCGCAAGATTAGCTGCACGAAACAGCCCCTCTTTCCTTTGTAGGGTGGGTCCGTGTACCTGAAGTACCCTCTATGCTGTAAGTACTCCAATCATTACATCTCCGAGCGCGGGTCGCATTTGGTGGCGTCTGCACTGTTTGCACTCTGCTAATACTCTCTCGGCTGGAGGTGAGATTGCTTTGATTTCTCTTTTATTTGTATCCATTCCATTTTCGAATTTTTAATCTACCTTACTAAGACACTGCAGACAATTCGTCGGAGACTTTCCTTGAATCTGATATTTGAAGTCGCAGTCGAAAAAAAGGCTCAAAATGAGCCAGAAAGCTCCCCCTCCAGTTCAGGGGACGTTTCCTTCTTGTGTCTATGGCCCTACACAGCCACCGCTCCGAACATGGACGATTGGCGATGTTTTACAGCGCCAAGCCAGGGAATACCCTTATCATGAGGCCCTTATATGCGGGAATACATCTACTCGAATAACCTATTCCCAATTGAATGATCGAACAAGGCGTCTTGGTGACGCATTGATTGCCAGTGGGATTGGTCCTGGCGACCGCATTGGCATATTCGCAGGCAATGTTGCAGAATACGTTGAGATCGTACTGGCAACGGCGCGCATTGGAGGCATCGCGGTGCTATTTAACACATTTTTTTCAACGGAGGAGATCGAAAGCGCTCTTCGCTTCACCGGTATTGTTTTACGAGTCACAGGACCTCATTCGCTTTTCTTCTGACTACCGTAACCAGGGTGTGGCTTTCTCTTTATATGCGATAGCCTCGGGAAACGATCTCTTCGGCCGTGCATCATCCATTTGCAGCACATCATGCAGATGCAGAGTGATGACCTTCCTGAGCTCCGGCAGACAATCCTTCTCTCCGACAATGACCTTGGATTCTCAAATTTACAAACATATGAGGCATTCTTGAGCGGGAGTGTCCAGGTTTCGAGAGATAAAAGCAAAACGGTCGAAGATCAGGTCACTAAGAACACCGTCTGTATTTTTCAATTCACAAGTGGCACCACGGGCGTTCCGAAAACTGTGATGTTGACTCACTTGTAAGTCCCTTCAGCATTGAGGGTCACCTTATGACGTGCTCTGATCTCTCGCGATAGCAATGTCATCAACAATGGATTTCTGATCGGCGACCGCATTGGCCTCACCAGTGATGATACGATATGTTGCCCGTGGCCTCTGTTCCACTCATCCGGGCTTGTTGTTGGTCTTATGACATCCCTGCTTTATGGGTCAACGCTTGTGTTGCCATCACCAACATTTGATCCTGGTGAGACGGCACGTGCGCTCGTCTCAGAAAAGTGTACCGGTCTTCAAGGGGTCCCTACTATGTTTGCTGCGGTTCTAGCTTGGTACCATCAACAAGGTGCCCAGCTGCCAGCTTTGCGAACAGGAATTATAGGCGGGTCCCCAGTGTCTCCGTCTCTTCTGAAAACCCTGCATGAATCCTTTGGTCTTCGTGACCTTGGAATTGCATACGGTGAGCCCGATACCCTCTATTACTGGCATCTATCTTAATGGCACCTAACTCGGCTGTACTAGGTATGACAGAAACTTCACCGCTCAGTTATCTTTCAAAGGGGTTACAATCCGACGAGAGGCACACATGGATGGATATCTTGCCTCACACTTCTGCAAAAGTGGTTGATACGCATGGAAAAACTGTTCCGGTCGGCACACCTGGTGAGCTTTGTATTGCGGGGTACCTTCTGCAGCAAGGATATTATCAGAATCTCGAGAAAACACGAGAGGTGATGCGTCTTCATGATAATGATGGTCTGGTTTGGATGCACACAGGCGACGAAGCCATCATGAATGAGAAGGGTCAATGTCGCATCAGTGGCCGAATCAAAGACATCATTATACGCGGCGGAGAAAATATCTATCCTACCGAAATAGAGGATCGCCTGAATGACCACCCCGCTATCTCAATGTCGGCGGTGGTAGGGATCAAGGATAGAAGGTATGGAGAAATAGTCGCTGCATTCTTGCAACTCCACCATGGGAGGAAGGCTCCAACGACGACAGAAATTTCCGAATGGGTTCAACTAGTATTAGGGAAGCAAAAGGCCCCAGCTTTGATATTTTATCTGGGCGTCGACAATGTGCCCGATGAATTTCCCAAGACAGCCAGCGGCAAGATCAAGAAAGCTGATTTGGTGGCCATTGGCAATCGTTTGGTTCACAACAAGAACAAGCTATAGGGACAATCCGGGTTTACCAATCGACTGCCGCACACAGCTCCGCGCCACTGGCTACGGATCCCAAGAGTATCTAGCACCCGTACCGTTGCTATACTAAGTCTTACATGGGCTCGGGTCCTTTTGAGTATCTTGCAGGATCTGCCAGAGTACGCGCTAAGTAGGTCAGTCACTACGTATTACCACGAATTGAGCTCCCCTACTTATAGGTTATCTTTAAAGGGCAACTATGAAGTGCAAAGTACTCACGTAATTCCCGGTCGGCTCGGACACCCGGCCGTCTCGGACACTAATCCCCATGATAGAGTTTCAAATTCGATTATCTCGACCAATGCCTATTGCTACACTCAGGCACGAATATCAAATCGACATGGTAGTACTAACGAAATGACTAAGTCTAGAGAGGAGAAGAAGGAAAGAAGTTCCTCTTGCTGAAGGAACGCCCTTTTTGTGCACGTTCGGAAACTCCCATCTGGAAACTTCAATCAAACATCAAACACTCATTGACAAGTTGTCTTCAGTCGTCTTGATAACCTCCCTGTCCGTCCACCTACTTAATCAACTATATATAGCGGTTTATACATGTATTGATACTGTGGCCAAGGGAATTAAAAAAAAAAAAAAAAATAACAACTTCCACACAGAACTAGAGTAGTATTCGGGTCGGTTTCGGGTTCTAGATCTAGGACCCGCCCCCCCGGCCCGAACCCGGGCCAATCTAGATCAACCAACTCGTCGGTGTCCCGCCAAGACCTAGTCTAAGCTTAATTGGGGCAGACCTTACCTAAATAGGTAAGGTGCCGGGCTCAACCCCCTGTATTGTCATTTATTTTTATCACCTTCTTACCAGAATTACTGCTACTATATAGGCATACTAAATCGGTTTTTTATATACAGATATACTGATTTTTATATATATAGAGACTTCTATATATATTAAATATATATATTACCTATTAGAAATTTCTAAAAATGCCTAGTTCCTGAAAAACCTTAATTTTTAAAGTTTTAAAAAGGCGCCCTCTCTATATATATATACATATATATAACCTAAAAAATATATATATTAAATCCGAACCTAATACATTGAATTTCTCACCCATCTTTATAGATATCTATATATATCTGAATACAATTACAAAATATAAAATTTCGCTTAAATTAAGCGAGCGGATCAGCGGGTTCGGGTCGGGTTTACCGGTTAAACTGTACCACTCTAGGGGTAGCCAAATGACTTTTTGCCCGTCCAATGTCACCCACTCATCTTCAACATAGATTGCCCGAGTTTCTCCCGACCGCCCTTTTGTTTCTTTTGGAGACGCAGTAACAGCGTCGAGAGGTAGAAGACCCCTGCCGGTAGCTAACACACTCCCGAAGAAATATCTCAAAGCGTCACGGTATCAACTATCGAACAGGCCGCAAGTATCTGGCTTCATCTTGTGTTCGCTGGCTTTGTAGTGGGCCTAGTGGCACACGATGCATACCAAAGTACGGCTATCAGGCGAGAAAACAAAGTCTGCAGTTTCCGCGGGAGATTTCTTCTTGCAGATTCCGTTACTTATGTCCCATATCTTTGCCTCGTAGCATGGAATATTGATACCATATTTCGACCACAGAGTGAGAATCTGATATCAGGTATAGGTCTCTTGTGACGTTCGAGACTCATTATCCAACAGTTGTTGGTCGTATTCCACATGTTAATTCGACCATCAGCAGACCCTGTTGCTAAATTCCGACCAACCGGTGATAAAGTGCCCTTTCAATAACCACGACTGGGTCTTTTCATCCCAACTTGATGGAGGTGTAGCGTCCGGATTTGAAGGTTATTTGGAACTCAGCAAAAAGGCGATCGGTTTCGTGAGCCCTAATGTTTATATAAACCATATGCAACCTGCAGCGGTTATCACTGTGAGGAAAAAGTAAGTTGCTAATGGCTCGATGACAATCACCATAGAGGTGAAACTATTTAACAATGTGATCACTATCGCGGTAGCGCAAAATCTGGGTTCTCCGAAAAGCCCACAGGTATCAGTAAGCAGCCATGCGCAGAAACAGAGTACATGCTACAAAGAGGATGTTTCCTAACTTATCCTTCGTTAGTTTCCACTTAGCGGTCTTGTCTGTAGTTGGAGTGAGGCTTGTGAACGCATCGTCAGGGTCAGCTTCTAGGAAGTCAGACGCGTTTAAACCAATATCTTATAAAGTGACTTGTCCTCTCAAGCCACTGAGTGCTAAAGGTTGACTATTGGACGAGATTTCTATCGCAATGGAGTAACTTTCAGAGCTTTGGATGTGACAAATTTGGTCAAGATCACTTGTTTCCAGATTGCAGCGATAGACCCTATTCGCAAAAATTTAAAAATGGTGGTTGTGGCCTTGGAGAGAAAACAACGGAGGTAACAGGTGTTGTCTCGAACCTCTTGTCTGTAACAGGACGTCTCCACGAGGAAGAATGTCGTGACCAAAGTTGCATACCGCCGCGCTCCAAAAGCACGACTAGGATTTGGTCATCTGGTGGAAACTTCGTGTCTCGTATGGGTTGCCAATCATGCATAATTTGCGTCCAAACCCTTGACGACGTGTACCAAAGATGCACCACACGAGTGATTAGAGCAATCGCTAATATTTTTCCACCAGAAGAGAAGCTCGATTTCGTAACCTTATCTGACGATAATATTAAGCTTAATGTGCACTGAATGTATTCATCAACAATTTTAAATCATTTGTCAATGTTTACATCGTTCGCGATGCGTTTGGCTTCATCCAAACTTACAGTCCCCTCTCGGAGTTGAGACGGAAGGTCAATGACTCGTTGGCTTTGACGGCACGCAGGTTGCGTCATTGCTCTCACATCTAGTAGGATACTTGCTTCTGCTAGGTCTCGTCGGCTCTAGAAGATCTGTTCTCCAGCGTCAATAACACAATTTCAGAGTAGGATTGTGTCATTGTTTAGGCCTAAAGCAAGAATTCCGCTCGCACGTGAGTATAAAATAGCAGTAGCCAGGCCATCCTGACTTTCAAGATGTGTTCATGACTTCTGGTGGCGGCATTCCAGGCCAGAACTGATCCATCATCAGCTGCTGATGCCAAAGCGTGAGAATTGTGAAGAAAGCATATGGAATTGACCCTTCCTCTATGCACCTCGAGACTGCGCTTTATCACTCTGGATGCCTTATCCGATAGTTTTATAGTGCAGTCATGCGAAGCTGTTGCTAGGGTCTGGCTGTCCGGTGAGAAGCAGCCATCGCTGACATAGGCTTTGTGGTCTTCGAGTGTTTGCAGCCATCCGGACCAGTTCTGTCTAATGCCAGTGGCTGTTTTGATCAAATGATTGTTTATCGCCCCAGAACTGTCTTTTAATTTCACTTCCCTGGGGACAAAAGATAATGGCCGCATTGTATACCTGCAGAGGAGCTTGACCGATTGTCAACCCGTATGTGGGCTTCAGTGTCATGGCGTTCTGCATCAACATGAAGAGCTGGCGGCTGGGCAATAAGTACGATCTGTTAGAAATCTTGTTTATATATACTAAGCTAACTTACCCGACAACCCTGCAGCAGCATCTTGATAATCGAGATCCCAACTGAGATTTTTCGCATGAGGCCTAAACACTCTAACCAATCAAGGAGGTTTTGAAGGAAGAAGTCCATCAAAGCTCCATCATCAGAAAAGTCGTTACTTTCCTCCCATCCCTACTTACTTCCGTGACACAGGTGGTCTAACCAGTGGACACAGGAATATTGGATTGCAGTCAATACAGTGGTTTCAGGCGCAATTGTCCTATCCTGAGGCCCGGGATCTTTCAGGTCACCTGTCCTGACGCAAAGTGCTTGACGTGGCACTCAGTGATCAAACATATATCTCATGATGGACTTCTTCCTGGCCCATACCAAAAGGAATTGCAGGCTAAACACTAGTCAAATAGTCCTTTACTGATTGGTGGATGAAATACGCATGATTCTCTCGAACAGTCAGGAAAGAGCCGCACCCTGATGATCCGGTCGAGGTCTGACAGGTGCGAGATATCTACTGGTAAACCGGCTATCACCCGCATCTCAAGGAGATGAAGAGGACGATGGACTAATGCAATTGCTGGCAGGAATTGTAGACATCGCTAAGCATTTCGAGGTCGCAGCTTCTGTATTCTGTGCATCATCCGGTCAAACAGAGGAATGAGACCCTCTGGCGTTTCTTCAATCACTTCAAGTGTATCACCTGCAAGGACGTCTTTCAGAAGCTCATCGATCACCAGTGCTGTCCACAGAAATGTCCCATCGGACTTCTGACGCAATTGATCATAGACTTTGTCCTGAATATCCAGACAACATTGTAACGAGACGAGCTGGGAGACTCTTGTATCTATAAATCTATCTATGGCGCTCGAAATATACTCTAAGTTTGGTTCAAGACGGAGCTCATTTTGTGTTTGACAGGACCCGAACTGCTGCTCGATCTCAACTCGATTGCGGCTCGACAACACCCATTCAACGTTGGAGTGTATGGTCGCTGTGTGTGAAATCAGATCCAACAACTGGGGTAGTTCTGACTCACATTCATCGATAGCATCGAGGACCAGGCAGGTATATTCTTGCGAGATTTATGTCTTGAAGTATCCCAAGGAATATACTTAGTAGGCTGTAGAGCGTATCTGTGCCCTCGAACATCCGTCGACAGGCATGTTCATATTTAGGTCGCACGTACCTTGGAAGTCCAGGTTGTTGGACGGCAAGAAGATATAGCAATCCTCTCAGGATAGAAGCAGCATTGTCAAGTCGCGAGTCTGTGCCCTGGCTTATGAAGTAGGACAATACCGGTGAGGATTCTGGTTCCACCAACAGAGCTCCCTGCTTCATCAGCTTATCGATAATGTCGATTATCAGCATCATTTTCACCTTGCCAGCATCATCTCTTATCCAAAGTAATCGGCTTTGATCATCACATCGGCACTGGTGAAAAGCAGGGTGCTCAAGAACCCAGGAAAATGACTCTCTCGACAGGCCACCTTTGGTCCTCTCGATGCGAAGCTTATCATCTCGTGGATCGGTCAGAAGTAGGTCACTCAGGCATCGTTTGTCTATATCAAGTATTCCTATCAAATCCATTAGAGCCGCATTAGCTTAAACTCTATTCACTTACCAGTTCTTAACCTTGTATCCAATGCCCAGGACTGCCTTGGCACCAGAGGACCAGTAGCCGCAGCATAAGCCTATCCCATCTGATTCTCGTGGCTGTCTGCATAGTCACAAACGCCCTTGATGATCACAGACAGGCGAATGTCTTAGACCCCGGCGCCTTCCATCTCGAATCCAATCACTCCTTCTGTTCTACCAACATATCACGGTGTTGACCCGACTTCGTCACGGTATCACCACACGCCACCGGTCCAATATGTTCAACTGGAGCAATAGACTCGGATTTCGCGTGTTGTTCGCCAATGACAGGATTGCCTGCGCACGTAAGGCTCTTAGAATCCTTCAGAAGGGCCTCTTCGGACACGGGATCACTGCTTGACTGACAGTTGACACACATGCACGTAGCGCCATGTTGATAGTGCCTATGGTGATAGGATGCCTCAAACAGCACGTTATATACAGTCCCGGGGTGCTGCCATGTGGGGTTCTGGGCATGGAGAACATGAAGATGATCAGAAAGACGATTCTCGAATTCCCACCGGTCTCGCGCAACTTCAGCCTAGGAAGCACAGCTCTAATCTCGCGATTCGGTCGTCCAGGCACTTCTTGTATGTTTCCCTTGGGCCTCAACCCATCTGGATTACTGCCATCCGAAGTCATACTCGACGATGCAATCACAAATAACATCTCCCAGGGTAATCTCCGATCTGTTTGACGCCGTGCTAGTCGGCACAGCACCGTAGATTCCAACCACTAGAGCGAGCTGTATGCTGGGAAAGCCGATAGACAAGTTAGACGCGACAACAGCCGCACCAGTCTTGCCCATACCGGTCATGTAGCTCAACACTACATCGAAGGTTTCGTCGAAGGACGCGAGAACCGTGTCGCACTTGGCGGGAAGAGCGCAGATGACGGCAATCTCGAACTCATCGCGCGTGTTCAGCCGCACGATGCAATCATTTCCAGAAGTCGACACAGAAGACTGTAGATCTGGTGTTGTTATCTAGCGAGTCATGAGTAAGATTATCAAGCCCTGCGACGTGGTTCAGGTTCGGGGTCGAACATCCACTGCCCTGGACCCAGCTTTAGGTCGGCTTTTCGGCGGGTTTCCGCGACTATGCTTAAATAGGTTTGGCTATTCGGGCTTAGTAGCGGCGTAGACTGCAGTGGGTTGGATCGTTATCTACTTTCACTGTACATTAAGTTATGAACTAGTAGTATACCATCATTTTCCAGATATAGAGTTGTTAATGTATGTATAGAACTCTGTTGACTATCGATGGTATGGCTTTACTCATGTTATGAATGAGCTACTGGATAGGATCCACGTCGGATAGCATCATGATAGGTAAAACGCCGAAGGAATGGTATAAGAAGCAGGTTGCAAGGTATAGATCAGATACAAGAATCCGTATAATTTGTGATATTACTAGTTCCAAGGAGGCCTGCTGTATGGTGAGGTAGGCCCAGCCAGATGTTTATATATCGTGCAGCTTGGGGAAATTAATGCTCTGTAGCTATTTAAACCTTCCGCACGGCGTGAGCTAAAGGAATACAAAAGAGACACGATAATAATACATCAAAATGTGGGTGTTGTGACAGAGAGCAACTTCCCCACGGCGAAGGCTGATTAGATGCTCAGAGCAAAAGATAATCTGCATTGCCCCTGGGTAGCGTGAGGGAAAGTAGAGAGAAGTGAAGAGGTTACACGAGAGAAACAAAGCTATCTGCAATGTGCCGCGGAAAACCATGTAGAGGTATGCTATCTCTATGGGACTGACGTCCGAAGGCTCGGTTATCTTTGAACACAATTGCCGCCTGGCGCTGGACGCCTAATGTCATCGCGTATGAATATCGATGGAGCGGTAAGACTAGTACGCGACCAGAGCCGCAAACCACGACCTGATCAGTTCAACCTTAGCTTTGGAGGCGATAGGGATGCTGCCCCAACCGTCACCAACGTGTTGAACAAGCTGATCGTCTGCCGTGGCAGGCCAATGAACCAGACCATCACCGTTGGGATTACCAGTCTTGATGAAGTTGGACCAGTATCCGTTCATCTTAGCTGCAATTTCATAATCTTTCTCGGTCCAGGGTTTGTCAGTGGCATAAAGATTATTGAGGACGTAGTTGATCTCAGACTCATGGTAGGCTCCTTGGTCCTGGCCCGGTGGGGCGTGGTCCCAAAAATAGGTGTAAACAGGCTGTTCGCTAGAGGCGGCCCACAGTTGAGTCCACAGCCAGGTTCCGACCTTAGATCGATCGGTCCACATAGAATTGTAGGCGCCCGAGGCACTGACTGAGTCATTGGCAGGGTAGAGAGCGAGAAATTTCTCGGACCAGGTACCAGTCGTGAAAGTTTCCTTGAACTCCTGGAGATAATTGGCAACGGTGATATTCAATCCATAAGTCGCACCGCTTTCATCCTTGGTGTTACCGGTGATAATTGGCACGTTGTTAGCAGCCCCCTCAGCCAATGTTTCTACGTAGGTAGCTGGCATAGCGTAATAGTCCAAGGTAGCTCCAAAGCTAAATTCGCCCATGAATTCCTCCTCGAGTTCAGACATAGGGAGCCTGCGTAGCTCAGAAATGGTACTGACATTCTTGCTTGCAGTGTAGTTTAGCCCTTGTGACATTACATAAGCTTGTGTCTTGTAGCCTTCAGCAAGAGAAGTGGCCGATGGATCATGAGGGTCACGGACACCACTTTCAATGATCGCACCCTTGATGAGCCCTCTGGTGAGGGGGCTGTTAAGAATATGGTAGGTTGCGGCAGATCCAGCTGACTGGCCCATCACCGTGATGTGTTCGGGGTTACCACCGAAATCGGCAATATTCTCATGGACCCATTTCACGGCAGCAAACTGGTCCAACATCCCCCAATTACCGGAGCTATTAGATCCGGTAACTTGATAGAATTCCTCATTGAGCTGAGGGTGGCCAAGCCACCCGAATGATCCAGTCCGATAGTTGTAACTGACAAAAACTATGCCTTTGTCAGCCATACCTCCACCGTCGAAGAGAGCATCCGCCGCGGTGGATTGGGCAGGATAACTCCACATGACAACAGGCAATTTGGCATCGGTAGAGTTTGCGGGGCTCCAGATGTTCAGGTTCAAGCAGTCTTCGCCAATCGTGAAGTTCGTCTGACTAGTGGCTGATGGACAAATATGGCCGAAACTCTTCGCATCCAGTGTGGAATTCCACGAGCTGGCCCGCTGCGGGGCTCTCCAGCGATTTTCCCCTCCCGTGCTTGCTGCAAAGGGGATGCCCTTCCATACAGTAATGTCTTTCCAGTTGGTCAGGTTTCCAGAAGGTGTGCTGTTGAAGGCAGGGTAGCCTTGCACCTTGCCATACTGGGTGTCAAGGACAGTATCATAGAGTGCCGCAGACGAGCCAGGTATCAAACTCAGTAATATGCTTGCCCTGGTAAGGATTTTCGAAAGAGGATAAGTGTCCATAATAGCCATTGAGTAGAGAAGGCTGGAAGGCTGGGATGAGCCAGAGAAGTCTAAGAATGAGAGTCTTATACTCATCTGCTTGCGTGTTTGAACACGTCACCCAAGAGTCTCAATACATTTCTGGCTGATCGGAAGTAGAATAGGGGCAGGTCCTAACTTATATAATTATTAGTACACGCGGAGTCATTTTGAATTTCTGATCGTTTTGATTGCACCATCCATGTTCCTGCAGCGGTTTCTTGTCGAGACATCTTCCATAATAGGAAGTTCCATGTAGATCTTCGGCAATAAGTTTTAAGCTGGCGTGGCTTCCGTAATACAACTCGTTCAATGTTTCGGGCCCTATATCCATCCTGGGAAGGACAGACCGAACGCCGACAGGCTAACATGGGAAATCACGGAAATTGCAAGTTGGCTGGGTGAGATTGGAATTCCGAAGTATTTCTGCCCGTGATTTAAAATCCGACCTTGGCAATACTGTAGGCAATATGGACGATGCTTTTCCACACTAATGCCAAGCAGATCTGTATCATAAGGCTGATTAATGTGATGGGTCTGTCGCATTGGCCGAAATGGGAGCCATCGACTTCTGAAATGGGAAAAATCATGTATCGTCGAAGTTTATGTGGTTTGAATAGTGTCGCGCTAGGAGGATACAATAAAATGTCAAATCCATGGATGAGTATATTTCCAATGACCATTCATTCTACGTCCAACCTCTCCCCCAACCTGTGCAATCGGCATGCGCAAAAGGCTGATCGAGGTGAAAATGGGTTATTCAAGCTGTTACTAGCTCTCATCTTGTAGGACACATTGAAGCGCAGTTGAATTTTAGTGAAACTAGTCCCGAAAGGACGATACCTAGTAAACACACACATTTACTTTAAATCAATTCAAAGTGATTGTTATACACCAGGTCCCCTGATATACTTTCTACTAATGTGGATACCCTCCTAGATCGCAAAGGCCGAACTTGGCTCAGGGTAGAAAGCGGCACTTCTTTTTCAAGAACAGCAAAATGAACAGCCGCTAATGACTCAGAGATTCCGTGAACCTCATCAAACCCAGCAGCTAATGCCGCCTCTACGAGTGATATACGTAGAGAATCGTTCTGCTTGACGGGATATGTGACGCAGTATTATTTAGTAACATTTTCAAGCTCCGGCTGCATCAAAAACTTTTTGCTGTTCGGCTCGGCCAGGACTTATTCGTTCAAACTATCCTGTATATACTAAAACATGGTAATAAGAAGCGTAATAGGCGTTTCTTTCGCGCTATATTCCCGGTCAATCTTTCTTAAGGTTTCCTGGAGTTGTTCCCGCTATAGTGGCCTCCCGCTAATACCTATTTTCACGCTTAAAAAGGCCATGGTGTTAGAATAGACTATAGTATCTGGCCCAAAGTACCATTGATACTGAGAACGCGCGAAGGTAGCGGAAAGCTCTAAATTATCTTTTTACGCAGTGAGAGATCCAGGAGAACAAAAATTTAACAGCCGTGGTTTCTCCTCCGGAGAGGTCCATCGCTAATATACCGCGATCGTTGTGGTCCCTAAATCTATCGCGACATCTATATTCAGCACCTGAGTCAATGGTAATAGTTATACCGCTCTTTGGTATAGTAGATCTCAATTTATGGATTTTGTTAAAGGTGAGTTTTCAGGCTTTGGCCCCTTGAGATTTCTGCATCACGGATTATGTAATTTATTAGTCACGTGACAATCTGTACCCCGATACATGCTCTCTACAACCTCAACAGCCTCCAAAAGTCGACACGACCAAATTATTAAAACATGTTATCGTTTTATCACACTTGCGCAGCTTGATCTTTAATGTTTAACCCGAGTTAACAGACTGCCAGCCTGGCTCCCCCAGCGAGCCAGGGTCAAGTTTTATTACGTGCGACATAAGCTACAAGTATGCTTTTATTATTGAAGGTTCCTCTGATCTTAAAGTGATGAGATAAGGTACCTCGAGGTATCGTCCGCCCAGGGCAATGGTTACGCCAAGACTAACACGTGATCTATCGAACGTATGATATCACCTGACGACCAATTTCACTTCCAGTCTCGCCATAGTCCACGGTCCAACTCGCGGTTTTGACCCAACCCGTTTCTTGACGGGTATCCGTGGGTTGATACATAGAACAAACATCCGTAATAATTCTTTCAACTACTGAGCTGCGTCTAGCCGGGCCGCGCGCCCTTTCATTCAAAACTCCTACTTTTATAAAGCTTTTCAACCACCAACACTATCAAACACAATCAGTTAATATATTAAACAGTGGCCTTTTACTAGGCTAATTCTGAATTGTATGTCCTGCTATCCCACAGCCACTGCAGCGTTGTGGAGCTCGTCGACAGGACATAGTAGATTCCTCCCAGATTGCTCATTAAGCTGCGCATCAAGTCGCTGAAGGCAATTTTGGCCTTCTTGTACAGATCAAAGTGGGTCATTACCTAGGTCTGTCACTGAGCAAAAGTGACTTTGTCTTTAACCATCATCAGGTGGCTAATTTACACCTGCTATAATTCCAGATCTGTGGGTCGAGGTGCTTCTTGGGTTTGAATATCCCCATGGATCACATACCGGTGCCAATCTAAGTAAGACAGTGATTCAGATCGTCCAAGGACATAGTATAGCCGATAGAGTGCTATCTATTGCCACAGATAACGCATCAAATAATAATACTATGATGCAAGGTGTTTAAGATATTCTATCTTCCGGGTTCCATGCATTGATTATGTCCTACAACTTAGTCTTAAGGATTTGCTTAGAAACATTAGAGCAAATACGATTAACAAAGAAGCAGAGTCTGAATGGTGTGATGCATATATTGAGTCCCTACAAACAACTTCAAGGAGACCTTCAAAAGATATCATGGCTACCTTAAAAGAGGTAAACCTTGAGTTTTACACTTTCTTGGTAGCGCTAACGACTAGTATATCTAGATTTGTGGGCTAGCTATATTTATCAACGTTAGTCCACAGTTCCGGCAAGTTTGTATGGCTCTGCAGACTGCAGTGCCAAAGCTGCTTCCAGTCCAAGATGTTCGCACGTCGCTGGAATTCTACATTTTTGATGCTTGGCCGTGCTAGAAAGCTCCAACAGGCCTTTGACAAGTACTGCACAATACATCTAAATATTCAACTCAAGCTTGACCAAGAGGGTTGGCGCCAAGTAGGTTACCTGCTCTTGATCAAAAAGCCTTTCTTTGACTGACTAAAGTACTATCAAAGACTCGGGATGTTACAGTTCGCCATGTTTTCAGTATCTACAACAAACTCTTCGGCCACCTTGAGGCTGTTGAGGAAGAAATAACGCATAAAGCTGTTCCCTAGAAAGAGAGAATGCTTCGGGCACTTTGAGCTGCAAAGGAAAAGCTCTCAAAGTATTATCATGCTACAGATAAGGAGTCATATGGTGTACTCTATGCAACTGCAACGATTCTTTGTCCCTCAAAGAAGCTTCGCTACTTTGATAATAAGGACGAGCGAGTGAAAGATGGGGATAGGAAACCTGTTAGCTTTATGAAAACCTCTCGGGATGCCCTACAGGTGTTTAACCGATATCAACAGCGAGTAGCACAAGTAGCGCCAGTGAATATCAAGACATCTTACGGTCCTGTCGAAAATGAGCTTGAGTTTATGATGAAATCCTAGATCTCTTTCCAAGCCGAAGTGGATCAACCAGAGGATGAAATCAAGCGATATCTCGCTAGAGGTTAGCACATCTAACCCATTATACTATTCTAAAAAAAACATGAATACGAGTATCCTGTGCTTGCAAAGGTAGCGCGTCATATCCTCTCAACACCTGCCAGTGGTGCTGGTGTTGAACGGCTTTTTAATTGTGCTCGGGATGTATGTCACGATCGTCGGGCAACTAAAACCAGATACAACTAGAGGGCTGATGCTCCATTTATTCGCATCGAGGTTCGAACTGGAACAAAGCGAACTAGTGATAATAAAGGACCATTTATCTAGTGGAGAGGCTGCTATGCATGATCAGATATGGAAGCCTATGCCATCTCTTAATGGGGTTGAGATGATTAGCGATGATGAAGAAGAGGGCTGCGATGGCGATAATTTAGCTGATGATTTGAATCGTTCAGATGATGATTATTTAGAGGAAGAGTTGACTTTTACATAAAATACAACACAGAATGAGCCAAAAAGGCGCAAACGGGCTTGGAATAAGACCTCCGAGCTTCATGATGATGGAGATAATGGCCTCGCACTTCCTGAAATGGCAACCGAAAAGAGCACACGGGCGCGACCAGGCAGGGCTCGGAATAAGGCAAGCAGCCAGACAGATTTGAGATAAATAAAATGTAAATCGTCTAAAAATCAATTAAATAAAGAATATGCTTCCGACTTTATTTCCTCGGAAATCATAAAATAAATAGTTTCCAGAATGATTCCACGGAGAACAGTTGTTGCACTTTGAATATATCACAAATACCACAAAGAATGCATAGTTTATGCAGTCTCCTTCAGGTCATGGCCTTGACATATTTATTATGTTTGATATACTGTTGGATCCTACCGCAGCCTGTAGACTACAATACATCACCCCGAACGCAGAAGCGCTCCAGGAATTCCTATTGTAAATTAATTATCATGACTGATCACAGACCGGTAGTAGAATATGCAAAGAAGAACTCCACCATGGAATATCAACACAAAAACAAGCAAGCAATATAACCATTTGTGTAATCCATCACTATTACTGTTCTATTTTACTGCACTTCGGTATGACATCTGTTGAAGCTTCACCAACACGCGTGACGGCAGAGGCTTGCATCTTGCCTCGGTGTATGGGATTTGTGTGTGCAACTCTTCGGGGTGCTTTTGCATGTATTGTTGCTCGTAACTCGTTTTTACGTCACGCGATTGAACTGGCAATAGGCTTGCCACAGCGATGGCCGGGGTTTGATTATCCGACGGGTGCGCAGGCGCTCGTGCTTCCCACGAGGCACTTTGTATGATCGATGTAGAAAGCTTCCATGGAAAACCACATATCCTGTAGTAGATAAAATGTGTTCCTCCGGTTCCGCTCTGTGTTCCGTTTGCTTTGGCGGCTTGCCCAACTTAGGTAGTTTAACTGTAGCGCGTGAGCCCGTAGAAGGAGAAATCTTTCTTAATCAACCTTGCATATCCAGTCGACGAGTATAACTTATATTTCTCTCTCAAGGATTTATCAAACTGAAAAAGTTGGCCTACCTTCAGCGCTACTTGGTGGGAATGTTAAGGCCATATTCCCACGGACACTGGTAGATAAAGTAATGTTGTGCCTTGTATTGTCTGGATCTTTGACTGGTTCCGATTGTCTGGACCCTTCAGCTGTATGTGAGCCCTTGATGTATATAGAAAGACCCAATTCTTTCAAACTGGGAAGTTGCTTATTTGAATGGTAAGCACAAGCTAATGTCCGTATGGGTAAGGCTGCAGCAGAATAATTTGATTCCGGTATCGATGTAATTGTGGTGCTGGCCATTTTCAAAAGAGAAAGGAACTGTAATCATGTTCTTTTTTTCCGCCTTGTGGCTGGGTGTATAGCGACATACATAAGTACTTTTCGAGCTAGTTTACGGTGTAATTTGTATTACACTGTAGATTTGAATTTGACAGAATGAATCTTGTTGCTTCTATTTTTCTCATTTTCAGCTTACCCTAGCTACCGCCAGTGCGTCCCTATTAAAACATATCAAGGGTTAACGGACTTAGGAAAGACCCGAAATAAAATAAAACCAGTTTAAAGTTTCTTCATACTCTTTTGTACTCAGGGTTCTTTCTGCAAAGCATAACGGCCCATCCAAAGGAACGCGATAATGCCGGTCTAGTACATGGAACATTCTATATCAAGGAAAAACGAAGCCCCTGTCCCACTGAACGTGATACACGGAGGTGGCTACCGTGAGAATTAACTTTCCGTAATCAAGATGGTTAATCCCAATATTGTTACCTGATCCACTACATTGTTCGGATGCTCATTTCGGGTCATTGATCAGGCACGCCATGATTCAGATGTAATCAAGTGATATCTTTGTCTAAGGGACCTAACGTGCAGCACTACCTCGATATATGGCCCCGATATATGTGCAGAAAGCGAAGGGGTTTGCATTTGATATGGTTTATACTATTCAATCTAGCAGAGTCTCGGAATTTTTATTGCACAAAACGTATTGGATGACGCCAATTAGTGCCAAAAGATAAATCATCTTTGTTTTGAGTTACACGGAGGAAGACTACTGCGTATGCTGGTGACTTATAGACTCTGCATCATATTGTATGGACTAACCATGCGAGCAGCACGACACGAATCACGACACCATTAAAGGTAAGGTTTAAGGAAACCTCAACGACTACTTATAACTTGTCGCCGGTGCCACAGATGCAGTAGAGCATCTGATAGGAGAAAAGAAATACTCTTAACATTGAAAACCCCTTACTTTCCACCACCATAATTTTCAAGACGAGGGATGCTACTGAATATGGTAAGCATATAGTGTAATGACGATATATTGAGTCCGTTCTAGAACAAGGTCTGCGGGTTACAGAAAGGAGAAGAAATTTTTAAGGTTTAGGAACAGGTCAACGTAATGATTAATGGCCTGATGGCGCCATACTTTTTATCCGCACCCAAGGGCTTTACGGTGCGGGCTGGCGGCGATGCTCGGGGTCCCCTCAGATGTCTGTAGACGCACAGTGACTGGTAAAATTATACTTGAGGCTGATCCAAGATTTTTGTACACCTTCGGCAGAGAACGAACAACAGCGGCGGCGATGTGTGGTAGGGGAAATAAAACGAACGATAGTAATGTTGGATACCCCATGTTTCAGTGCAGGTTGTCAGTCTTGTTTATGGAAAGCTTTATTCAAAAGAGAAAAATAAGGAGAACGAGACAAAAAAAAACGAACATAAACTTATGACAGCCGAGTAGTATGATTTAATATACCCTATTTTTTTCATATGTCGTAGCTGTCGGTTGGATTATACATTTTTTAATATAGAACCCAAAATTGCTGGGAAACAAGCATCTTGCAGAAAAATATCTGGCATTGTGATATACCGTAAGTCAAGAGGAGGAAAAAAAGTCATTCGAATTTCGACATCGAGTCAAATACAATGACATAGACTGAAAACATAGGACAGATTGCCACGAAGAAAAGAGTTCTAGCCGCAGACTCGAAATTGATATGTAAGGCAAACATTAGTTTGAATTGTAATAGATCAAATATTGTCTATTTCTTTCAATTTTAACAAATGATACACTATGATGAGAGCAATATGTCGGGAGTCGGCCTTGGATGCAGCAGATAATCCCAACAATATTGGAGTGGATGCAATTAATGATCTAATAATGTGTTTTTGAATTCAATATGATACGCATCTTTATCTATTTTTCCCTACTACACAGTATCTATCAATCATCACGACATGATCTTAAGCTTCATTGACATAGCCCGGAGAATGCCCATATACGCTCTAACCAACAAAGCGCAGAGGCCAGAAAACACAAACCGAACCCTGATTCTCAAGCTCATGTGAGATCGTACGAGTTTAAACAATTTTCCGGGTTTCGGCCGATGCTCCTGTTTCAGAAAACTTGCTTAAAAAACAGACAATCTTTAGTGGGAACCTTGAGATGGTTGAGTTACAAAGCCAACCCTAAACTATACTTTGGACATATGTGGCAATAAGGTCCTGTCAAATTGCAGTGTCAACTAGGAAAATTACTCAAATAGCGGCCTTATTAGTGTTTACATTGTTTCTGGCCTAGCGGTCATGCTGGTTGACATCCAGTCTTAACATATTTAGCAAGATGTGGACAGGCAGAGCCTGTTCGACGAGTCATGTGACTAGACCCTTTTTTGACTTTTCATTGCACTTTAGCGCTGAGCTTAACAGAGTGTATCTCCTTTTGTAATTTATTCTTTTGTTATTACTATATAATTTTGTATTGCCGTTCTAGCCCTGTTAGATTTAGAGTGTGTTTCGGGGAGGGTTTTCAAAGGGCTGACCCGAACCCCCCCCAAACCCGGAAGGATTTACATTGACCCGACCCTTCGGGTTCCCGCAACCTTAATGAAATAGGCTTAGCGCGGCTGGAGCGGGTTTCCAAGTTCAACCCCCTGTATTGTCATTTATCTTTACCGCCTTCTTACCAAAATTACCGTCACAATATAGATATATTAAATCGATTTTTTATATATAGATATATCAATTCTTTTATATATATAGATTTCTGTATATATTAGATATATAAATTACCTATTAAAAATCTCTAAAAATGCCTAGTTCCTGAAAAACCTGAATTTCTAAAAAGGTTTAAAAAGGTGCCCTATATATATCTATATTATATATATAATCTAAATATATATATATATTCAATCTAAATCTAATACATCGAATTTCTCACCCATTTTTATAGATATATATATATATATTTATACTAGATATATCTAAATACAATCGGAAATTTAAGGTTTCGCTTAAATTAAGCGAACGGGTTAGTGGGTTAGACCCGCTGTAAGAGATATCGCCAGGGCCCGATATTCCACAAGGCCAAAAGGTCAAATAATTCTGAATCAACGATTCAGAATGCCCTGGTCAGATCTATATAGCTTCCCGCCGTTACACCCGCCCTGGAAACCCCCCCCCCGACCCCCCTAAACGGGTTCCTGGTTTGGGGCGGGTTCGGGGCGGGTTTTCCGGGGCCCCCGGCACACTCTAGATCTTATTGTGGAACAGACAACTCAGCCAAAGTGCCCTCTACACATGGACGCTAGATTTATAGTTCTAACCTGAATTAGGTACAATTCGGGCACGTTAGATTGTACTTAAATTATAAAAGTAAGAAAAGTAAAAAGATAGAAAGTACACTCTTCCCTACTGCTCTGATACGAGCCATGGGGCAGTAAGCGGTACATTATCTTCCATGGTTGATAATATTAATGATCATGTGTCACGGAGCCGATGCAGAATCGGCCCGTAGGACATACAGAACCCCCGGGCCTCCTAACCCCTGCTCAACCTACATACACCCCAGCTCCCTTTGCAGTTCTAAACCAACCTTAAGGAAATTAACGCTTTGATTTTTTGGCTCTTTTTCTAATAGAGGATTCACCAACTATTCGGTTGGGATTCTAAGGGAAAGAACTTCCTAAAAGAGGAGGATTCTTAATCTATTTAAGCGCTGCTGAAGACATAGAAAAAAGAGACAAGAATCAGTCTTCTTTGTATTTGTTCTACTATCCAGTTAATGATAGAACTTTACCTTTTGCCTCCCGTTTCCTTACCTAGTTGACAGGCTATCTACCCTGTATAGTAGATCCTTCGTTACATCATGTTAATTCATATGGTTTTATATTACTATTTTTCTCTATATGAGATAGAAGTAGTCAAAACTTCACGGTACATTGACGAAAGTTCTTAGGTCCGTATATACATGTCTAGTCAGGCAAGTCCGCTGGAGACCGAAGAGTTGTACAACTCTCAGTAACATAGTGCCTGGATAGTGCACTCTTACCATAATTATGCTAGGAGGAAAAATTGCATCTATATTATTGCGGTACGCTTAATCGTAATGAATCTGTCGGTCCGAACTGAAGAATGAAGGAGGAACTAGGTGACATATCCTCAGCGATATCACAAACTGGCTGTTGCTGAACGGACGGTGTCCGTAAAGTCTCGGTGCAATATATAGTCCATTCTGACTAGTCCGCCTCCGCTGTAAATTGCATTCCCGACAGGTCAGTCCGTATCAAGTGCAGAATATGCTTCGCTCTGCCAGGAATGTTGTTTCAAGACACCCAGTCTTCTCACATGGAAATAAGAGGGGACACCAAGCTATCGAGGAAACAACCAAAAGATCACAGTATGTGGAAACAAGATTTTCTCCAATGTTACATAAGCGTACGTAGTCTTCCAAGGTTAACAACTTGGCAGTCGTTGATTCTACCAGACCAGCAATGTCGCCAAGCGGCTTAGGACCTAGCTCAAGTTCCAACCATAAAGTTTTGAGGTTTCCTTACTGTTATAGTAAGATACATAATAATAGGCTAATGGACCCTGATTGAACAGTATTTTCTCCACATCTCCCAGGTATTAGCCCATGTCGACCTGGGCGGAGGATTATGAATGGCAGATGTACTTGAAAGAGATATCTACATCCACTCTCGCAATGAAAAAGAAAAAGCTTTGTGTTGGTGAAACGTAATTGGAAATGACTCATTAGCTAAGTTAAGCCGAGAACTGAAGATGTCTACCCGTCTTTTGTAATCAGCCCTACTCCACCTACCCTTCCTTCGATAAGTTGGGCTACATGCATGCTGTCCTTGTAGAATCCTGCCTCACCTGGATTGTTAAGATTTTTCTCAAATTAACTCTGTGGATATCAGCCACCACAGTGTACACCTTATGGACATGGGATCAAACAGAGCTGCTGGAGGTTGACCGAAGTTTCGGTGTTGGACTATTCCAACATCAGCAAGCTTTACGACGTCTGATTGATCCAGAGCGCTCCATTAATTCGGACTTCTGTTTAAATTTGACACCTTTTACTAGTGGCGATGGTGTCATCGTGATTGTGTTTCGCTATCAATGTATTTCACCCCAGCCTGCAATTGCAGCGTCTGGGTGCGGCAATTTGGCTCGTCAATGCTACTCATTGTAGGAGGGAAAAGTTCATCTCGACAACTATCTTTCTAGACAAGACACACAAAGGTGTTTGCTGAGCACTGGAAAACACAATGGCTGGCACAACTATCTTTGGCATGACCTCGACGGGCCAAGCCCTGAACAGCGTCTTCAGGACCAGGGTCAGCAATGTAACTACTAGGACATATGTTATCATTAGCCCTATGATGTGTCTGAATACTTTATCGTTCAGAAAGAATTGGTTTATTGCGGCTGAAAAGTGGATGAAGATGAAACCAAAGGCATTCCATTGGAGCCTACTATGGAAGGCAAAAGTCGCTCATAGAAGCTTGAAGAGCATTTCTGGTACCAATCTGATCTCTAGAAGAAGTAGAAATGAATCAGCTAGTCATCGGTAGAGGCCTACCGTGATAAGGGTTCGAATGGTGGCCGGTAGTGATACAACTGCACTGCACTGCCACTCAAAAACAAGCAGTCTGTACATTATTGACAGACAACCAATTGCGGTAGACCTGCAAAGCTTAGTTGTCGGCCTGATTTAGCTTGACATCGTGGCGCTGCCATTGTGTCGTTAATCGGCTGTTCTCTCTAAAAGTAAAACAGGTGAAGAGATTTATCATATCGCCACAAGTGCCTTCAGGTGTGTTAATAAATATCCAGACTCTCATAAGCAAAACTCCAACGAAGTGTACTAATCCTAGCAAAGCTGGCCAGGACGAGAATTCATTATCCCCAGGCTTTATTTATCTGAGATAGGCGGTATGTCCTACGAACTAGAGAGAAAACGAAGACTCCAGGAGCTATTCGCCATTAAATGGATTGAAATCTGCCTCACTCGGAAGGTGAATCGAGTACTGATGATGCGCTGGCTACTCGAAAACGAGCATCACTTTCACGGCCTATCATCTGTCCGCTATATTCTGGCGCCGATCCTGGAAGGAGAACCTCTTGACGACTATTCGGCGCCGCGCTGGACTTGCACTCAAAAGACAAGAGGACGGATTGCATATCTGCGTTATCGATTAGAAAAGGAGCAAGAATTAACTGAAGAGACACGACGGCAACGTCACTTGGCTGGACGTTGGAAACGGGTTGAATTCTGCCATATATGTATAGATCTACTAGGGCCTATATTTCATCTAGGTTGTGGTCATCGGATTTGCTGGCGTTGCTTTATCAGTAATGATTCCTGTGGTCAAGAGCTGGCTCCCGGGTGCAATCTGTGCTGGAGCCCCTATACTCAGCAGGCTGGCTCAAGATCAGAGAGACGGACAAGGGATATCACGATGTGATGCTGATGCAAAATGGCAAGAGCTAAATTTGATACTCTTTTGGCTGCTTCCCAACATGTATCGCTAAAATATAGGTAGCGCTCATTGCCCACTGACCTTGAATACAACCAAGCTATTCTAAGACTGCTCCTGTTGTGGATTGAAGCTCAACCAGATAAGGGAGCTTCATAGATTGAATATAATCCACTTATTAAATATAAATGAAAAAAAAAAATTTTTTTTATCAACTTGAACCAGTAAGAATTATATTCTAGTGGAGCGCGAAGAATAAGATTGTCATAATATTCCTCTGCTCCGAGAGGCCACCGTTGCACCATAGGAGAGTAGCCAAAAGAAAATAACGATACCTTAGCCCTTCACACTCGTCGCACACCCGTTTGCGTATGGTTTACGTGTAAAGCAGGCACTTGTTGCTCAAATCCGTCCTAGGCTCTTTTCTTATCTGTGTAGTAGCTTGTAAACAGTAGATACTGTCTTATGATCCAATTTGATACGCTAGGGTAGCATGTTAATCCAGTGGGCGAACATAAAATCAGTCAGAGCTACAACTTGTGTGAACTTCACATTGGCAACTTACACTTAATTGCACCAGTAAACCTTTTGCTTGAAATGATACCATGTACTCGTCTCTCTTCGGGACCATCCAACTACGGACGTATGCCTCCAAAAGTTTTCTTTCTTTTGGGGGGGTGGTCTTGGCTGGGATAACCACTATTGGCACAGATTATAACTCGCTAATACCTCACGTAAGTTGGTAGAGAATTCGGTCTACATAAAAAATTATTTGAAACACTCGAGTCTCAAATTCTCGAACCGTTGCACCAGTCATAGGCTGCAGATATTATTCGAATTAATAAACCTACTGCTAGATTCGACCGCACAGCACTCGTAGTTAATCAGAACGGTCTTGGTATCATAATCTTTCTTACGTTTTGCTCCTATTTTCCAGTTCTTTTTGTCTTGACTTTTTTTCCCCTTAGAGCTTGGGTTGTATGTTACATATCGTTGACTTGTTTATCTACTATATTTGCAAGTATAGTTCATATCCCAATGTTTAAATATTATAATAGAACCCCAACATCGAGTATAGATATGTCGAGCGGAGATATTATTACTTCTTGGATTAACAAGTGATATTGGAACTATTTCCTCCTAAGTATTGTGCTGTACAGCGGTCGTGATTGCTGAAGGAGAGTGATATAATACACAAGTAGATTATCACACTATAGCAGAGAAAGGACGGCTAACATAATTCTGAGTGAGTTAGCCGCCTACTTTGCCTTTTATGAATTTGTAGTCATTTAAAACAACGCTAAATCACACATAAAGACGTGGGCTGTTTTATCCATTCAAACAGATTTAAATTGACGACACTGTAAACCACAGCCAGACCATTTAGATAGAGCATGCCTAGGGTTTAGTAAGTAAAGCTCTTACTGTAGCGCTTTATTTGCACTTTTTTTTTGTTTTCTATAAGTACCTTAGCCTCCTGCGCTGATACACCTTGTTCAATTCGAAATTGCTTGTGAAGTGTTTCTGCTTTATAAATTACTGTATATGAACGGCCTCATAATGTACAAGCTAACGCTCTACAAGTTCAGCTCCAAAAACGAACTTTCCACCACCTTCTAATATCTGGTTAATATTAAATTTAACCGGTGATTCAGGGCTCTTGAATCGACTATTAAGTAATATGTTCAACAGTATAAGGTGTCCATGGCGTAAAACTGCTCGACTGCTTGGTCAACTGCTCGGTGATGTAGGGGTCTAAAGCGGAATGGTAAGCCCATCAAGAACTCATCGTTACAAAGGAACTACACCTATTGCCTCAAAAGCAGTATATATATCGTTTGCTCCTAGAGCTTTGTTGTGGACTTCAGGGCATGCTGTTCAAGAATCAAATCCATCAATATATTTGAATCCACAGCGCATTTAGCTTCAACCAGTCTCCCGTACGCGCTTTCTAGTGGTACAAAGCAGCGAGCATCAACGGTTTGAGGCTTGTGAGAAGCGTAAGAAGGCCTGCACATTGGTATAATTTAGCGATAGAGCCCAATTCACTAGTAGACCTGGTTTTCAGTTAATATGAAATTATTTGCGCATGGTCCAGATCGGAAGCCGTCACCCTTCATTCAGTCTGCTAGTGTAGTACGAGGCACATTATATGCCCACTGCATCCGCATGCTGCTCATGTCATGATCTTTAATAGCGTAATGGGCTAATGTAATGAGCCCCTCCTGCTTCGCCTGAGAGTAGATGATGAAGTAATTTTGACAGTATGTCAAGGAGCGGTGAGACATATATTGACGTATGTTTATGTACTGAGTTTAGTTCTTCGTGATCAATTGCGAATTGATAGCTACACTCATAGTAGTTGCCAGCTTATCTCGTGCACTAATGCTGAGTATACATACTCAATAGGCGCCCTTTTACCTTGGACTAATATCCACGGGACGTACTTGTGTTATTCCTTCGGACCTAAAGGCCGTCCTAACCGTATTGGCAAATAGCGGGTTCAAGTCAGAAGGGTAAGTTGCATCCAGCAAAGATAGATAACTGGTCGCAAAAGTCTCGGGAAGAAGCCCCAAACGTGATACCCTAATGCATGGAAAACCCACACAAGTGAATGTAATACAACTATTTATTGACCAAAGCAAGATAATGGGTGGAATAAACACCGATACATACATTAGGTCTAAGGTTTGGCTAGATCCTGTATGATGGTATCGCTTCCTTGGTTGTTACTGATATATTAGACAAGGCTTCAAGCGAATCAATTAGTCCGACTTAAGCGAATGAAGCCATATTTGACCTGCTAAGGCTCTTTTGTTGGGCTAGAAAACGTTTTTCCATTCTGAACCAACAAGGTCAACCGGCGACCCTCGGTCATCCACGGTTTCAACCGGCGTTTTACCGAAACATTGGGTCCACTGAACGAATTACAGTGCCAATAGTCAAAAATAAGTTCTGCCAAGCACTGGTAGATATTACTACTGTTGAAATATGGCACGATATGTCATCTTGGTTGTAGGGCGGAGCTAAGTTCCAGAAAACTCTGGACTCTCCCCCCCCCTGCAGTTTTACATAATTCCCAAGCATTTTCCTTGTAAGCCATCAAAGTATAGAAATTCTGACTCGTCGGATCAGGCCTGGATGGTTCAGAGAGACTGTTCCATCCAAGGTTTACGCTAATTTCAGTCAACGCGGAAGGTTTGAGTATCTTTTTGCACCCAGTTCGATCTGTGGCAACATAGTGTCGTGAATACAGTTTGATTCGAGGCCTGAAATGCCTTCACTATAGCAGACCCACAATTAGTAAAGAGGTGATAGTTATACGTTTCAATGATTCGAATATACTGTAGGCTCTGTTGTGTTACAGGAACCAACTTAGGGCTAGGCTTGCCAGAAAGCATGTCCACTACAGAGAAAGGGCACATGTGATGAGAAATAGTTCACGTTCTTTAATTTTGATATTAGCATGACACATAACGCAGGCTGATGGCTACCCGGCTTAGGTCCACGGCGCTAGCCAGATGTATTATAGATAAATTCATCCTTGAGAGCTGGCCGAGGCCTGGAACTGGATTATTTGAAATTTTTGCCCGTGGACTAGTCCGATATGGGTAGCCTTCTCGAGGTGAAGCTCACTTACAGGATGGAATCCGCCTTCCATCAAACAGGCATGTTAGACGATTTTATTCCACTTGATCCTATCAGTCTCAGGTTTAGCCACGAACTGCAGACAATGCTGTACAACATTATAAGAACTTCATCCCACCCCCTAAGGATATCTGGATTATGTAGAGTGTCCTTCCCAGTTCTACCACCCTTCTTCCTGATCGCGCATGCCTTGTGACATTCATCATGAAATACATACTACCCGCTCTTTTCACCGGTCTTGCTTTGGCAACAGCTGCCGTTGCTGACCGACTCCCCTGGATCGACGAATACCAATCCGGCCCCTGTGCAGTCTCCCGTGGAAATGATGAGTCGGCATGCGGTACAGCGTTCTACTGCCAGCTGCAAGGCAACAGTCATCAGATTGGCGGATTAAGATACGAGAGTGAAAAAGCATGTCTGGCCGCCCACGAGCCCAGGCCTTGGGTGGAGCATTATACCCCTACCTGCGCCTTTCTTCACGGAACAAGTGAAAAACACTGCGGTACCGAATTCTTCTGTCGCCTACATAGCTCTGCGACTCCGCCTTCGAAATTGTATGAGAGTGAGGAGGAGTGTCTGTCGTTTCATCAGCCTCGGCCTGAACGACTGTGAGCTTAATCAAGATATTCAACTTTGGCCCGTGTTCTGAAGGGTTCGCTATTGGTGGGAACGACCGGTGGAGATCGCGTTGAGGGAGCGTTTATCAAGTGTTCATTAGAAAGGGGCAGACTGGTGGACTGTTTTAGTGCGAGTGGCATGTTAGTAAGGGTGCGATGCAGGTTATGAGTCACCTTGCTCGTCTCAGAACATTCGGAGTGATTTGCGTCTACACCAGATTCTATTTGTATGGTTAGTTACAGCTTACTGCTCCTGTAATTTTCAGTAGCAAAGCAAGGTCTAAACCAATGTGTTTCGCTTGCCCTCCGAACAAGAGTTTAGACCTATACAGTATTTCTGTTGTTATGTTGTACAAAGTGATCTAGTGGAGAGGAACCAATGGCTTTGTACCATAAGACCTTCAACTGTGTAACATGGTGGTACAGTTTGCTACATCGGGCCAGCACCTGATCAAATGTTGTATGTGTCTGTTTGCCCGTCTTGAGTGGTCCCCGAAATGTTAAGATTGCCACGGTGATTGCAACATTGGAATGGGATTTGATCTTTTCTTGCCTTTGTCCTTTCTATATTATTAACGGAAGGTTGTCTGTTGGGTCGTACTCAACGAAGACCTTCTGTCCTTTTCTAGAGGAAAATCTACTCTGATCAACCCCAAGAACCGACATTGCACTACAATCAAATAAAAACTAGCAGGTGGATTAATTGTGCGTCAATGCAAGAGCAGCGAAAGCATTCTTGCCACTGTGGATAACTGTTTTATCATGACCTTCCAGGAGGGAATGGTTCAACTCGGATCAGCTATACCCTCAACCAGGCAACAGCTGCGCGGGCCCGTGTCAGGAAGGAACATGTTCCATGAAGGTCCGGACCTTTTTTGGGTCAATTAAAACTAAATCCTAGAGATCCATGACGTCACATAAGTGCATAAACAGCAAAAACCCCACAAGCAAACACCAAAAAGTTCGTCGATGCTACCTCCATATTGCTATGCGTCATTCCGATCAGCGGAACCTACCAAAAATTGACGTGTACCGAGGCTCGTAGCGGCCACTCTGCAACAACGGCTTTCTTCAGTAAGTCCAATTACCGCCTAGTAATATAGTGTGTCACTATCCCTTTAAGTATAGGATCATTATATAAAAGGGCTTGAGAGGTAGATATATTACATATATTTCTTTGTATAATTTACAAAATTTAAGTACTGTTTCTAGTTAGCTATAAGTACACGATTATAAAATACTCGGGGTTAAAACAGGAATTCTGCTGGTAAAAATCGATAAGAACCCGTTGTTACCGAATGGCCGCTATGAGCCTGCTTAGACATGTAACAATGATGCTTTGAACTTTAAAAACGGATTGAATTTATCTGTGAAAACCGCGGAAATTTACATTATTGGATTAACGACGTTAGTCTCTCACTCTTATCGCTATTTCTTAGGGCTCACATTTTGAGCAAATGACAAACGTGACAGAATTGCTCAATATCAATACCTCGCATTGAAATGGTCACGACAAACTACAACTAGTATATTATAATCGTTAACAGCGTTCACAGATTACCGCTGGAGAGATACTGTATTACTTACACCCTTTACAGTGTAGATCGTATTGCCACAATCCCCAGTGAACTAGGTTGAACACAATCCTATGTCCTGGGGCTTTGCTCCTAATCACCGTTCTTAGTGAAAGTTTCCAGGTTCAGAAATGCCCGCTTTTCTGTCAACATTGAGTTCCCACTGCCAATTTGTTTAGGACCAGCCTGTGTAGCGGCCCACAGAGACATTGTGTGGTATCTCTTCCACTGCCCCTGAACAGTTCGGCTGTTTGGATACGTTAAGAGTGGCTTAATCCGTATGTATCCAAGTACGTGCAGTATAGACCATTTTGTGTTGTCGCAGTTCATGTTTAGATTGAATTTACGGGAGAAGCCCTTGAAAATTAAGCAAAAGACCTTTTACTTGAAAAGGCTTTCCAGTTTATCTGATCGTGGTGGGGATGAATAATATAGTAAGTCCATGCTAGGCACAAGTCCAACCGTTGCAAAAATCCACTGTTGTCATTTTGTGGTGCAACAGCCTTAAGATGAAACGCTGAACTAGCTTTATACTTGTATTAGCGTCTGTACTGGACCAACCTTGTCTGAAATTAGGAGTCCCTTACAGGTAGGAGGCAGTCCACTAGACGAAATTTATCGGCCTCATAGTTTGGCTATGGCATTCCCCTGAGCTTCAGTTGAGTGAACTTTTGAGCAGGTAATGGAATTGGCCCACAGGTGATTTCACTAGCAGATTTCGGGCGATACCGGTGGCAGGGGCTTCGATATTGGGTGATCTACAGCCTGCTCCCGCGTTTCCTCTGTATTGCTGCCAAGAACCTAGTTATACTTATATCCATAACAAGGCATGTTTTATTCGACTGGTGCGAAGGCGAAGAAAGAAGAAGCAAGTCACTACATTACCAGTTGAATCACCTCAGCACAGTGGATGCTTCTAAAATCACCTGACAGTTGACCCTTTACCACAATTGACATAATATGGCCATGGTTGATATTGGGGACAATGGTGATTCATTCCTGGAACCACCTCTTGTACCAACAGCCGTGCCGCATCCAGAGGTGGTTTACTATTTTCCTGATCACGGAGTTCAGGGCACCCTGGTATCCGTCTGTATCCAAGCCACCTTTTTGGTGCCAGAGATCGCAGCTCAAGGAAGACTAGGCTTTGGAGACGTATGGGTGAAATGTATCTTTTCATATCTGGGCTTCGCTGGCTCCAAACACAAGTACATGTTAAGCGCCTATGCTCCTCAGCCTGATACTGTTACCCATATATCATTATGGTTCATACCTAGCCGGCCTGCAGCAGGTGCACATGAACAACATCCAGTTCACGTGGGAACCTTCACCTACCGAACTGAATTACCTGGAGCGAAAGACCCTAGTGATGGGGTTAACCTACAACCGAGCACCCGATATCAGGCAGAACAACTCCCATCAGACATGGCAGCAATAAGACCAATCGAACCGTGCACTTCTGGCAAGGATTATACATCGCTTATGTCGGCAATATTACGTGAAAATCAAGCATCCGGTGGTCTCGCTTCATGCGTGGCGAGCCGAAAATGCACACATACCAAGGAGTATACCGGTGGCACTGCTAAGAAAAGGTCGCCTAATGAGCTCGGCAAGGGTAACCGGAGCCCAAGGGACACAACTAAGATTGAACCCATCGACGTTCGTGGGGGCCTGTCCCCATGTGCAAAAGGCTCTTTGACATCAATGAGACACTTCAAGTCCTTGAGGCTATGGGATTTCCCACTTACGAAGCAGACGGCTGGCTGGACGAAGGAAGAAACCGCCCGCGGACGACGCGTTGTGAAATTTGGTTATCTGCATCGCGGCTCGAACCGTATCATTATCTCCGCTGAGCCAGTATCTGTCCTTGAACAATCGTGCAGTGTAAAGTGCGTCAGCTGCATCTACAGTCCCCTCAAAGATCAATGTTTTATTACCAGCACAGACATATTACGGCTTCTGGGGTTTCTTTTACAGACGAGCATGCGAAATAGCCAGAAGAATAGGATCCGTCAGAATCTGCAGCAACTCCATCCATGGGTGGTCTCGAAGTACGATCCGGAAACCTGCAAATTCGCTCAATTGATCTTTGAGTTCCGAAATCCAGAAGCACTCAAAATTCGGAGGAGTGTCAGGCTCTTTCAATGGTGCGACCTCCCAGTCGCCCTGTTCAGTATCCTGGGTCAATACGGCCTGGAAGTCCAATTCTTAGACGGCAAGTTAGAAAAGCCACGTCAATCAACCTAGAGGCTGGGGTGTCCTGAGTCATACGGTTGTTCCCTGGACTCTGGCGTTCTTTACTGTATGGTTTACTCGGTCATGACAGTGCATGTACTTCTGATTTTTGTCTCAGTTGAAATTTGGATTTAGTTTTGAGAGTTGTATCCTTAGCTCGTCCTGGGCAATAGCTTTCGAGGGATGCTTAGAATCATAAATGCACTGAGGTATGATTTCAGCTTTATCTAAATTTCAAGGGTAGAGGTACAGGTGACTGGGGGGAATTTTAGCCTTGAGCCAGCTTTTCGGAGCCGACTTGCAACCTAATATTTGTGTATGTTTCGGTCGTATTTTAGGATCTTGAACGATGATGGAGATCATTCAATGTTCAACGTGCGCTAGCAAACCCTAATGAACTTAGCTCTGTTCGTGAAATACTTGCCACTTTAGAAAGACATAATTCGCCGAGGGCCCTGTGATTAATATGGAACCATCAGGCCCAGACCATGAGAATCTAAACGAGGTCGTAACCGTGAAAGCTGTACAGTTGTTTTGGCTGATGACAAGGTGCTGGTGTACGACACAGTAGCACGTTACATAGAGTCCCTCATTGCTGCATCATTTATACAGCCTAGTTGCGCGGCTCATCAAATTTGCATATATCGACGAGGTCGGCTGCTGCGCACTTTGTATTGTCCAATATCTTATTATCGTGTCTGTTGCAAGGTCAATGTCCACTCAGAGTATGCTGCTAATCTCAAGATATGCTTTGTTGGCCGTCTGAAACACAATCCTGGTAGTCTCGACCTTTCATAACCCTCTTACTTGAGAATCAATGTGTGTGTGTGTATGTAATGTAGTGACATGTAATTGAGATATCCTTTCTGATACTAAGGTAAATTTGGCTCAACCCTCATCTACTGTCTGCCTCAAATCCATACTCGTTGAGATTTCTGTCCGGCTTTATCAGAGCAGCAACTACTCTTCATCATATTGGTTACTACTACTACTACTACTACTACTACTACTACTACTACTACTACTACTACTACTACTACCGCCACCACCATACGATGAAAGCCAAACCGTTGACGTGGCTTGGATATGATACAAACATTAGCTTTCCAGCTCATCGGAAAATAGACAAGAGTAAGCTTTTGCGCGAGTTTCATTGAGCACATGCGTATCTACATCTGGCAGCATAGCGATTCGCTCCTCACACTCCTCGCTAGTGAGTCTGAAATGCATCCAGTACATTAGTCCAGCCTTTAGAACGTTGTTCAGGGGGCATTCCGATGTCACGATGAAAATAGCAAGTCCGTGGCCGCTTCAACGGAGAAAGCTGCTGCAGCCTCACCTTTAGCCGCTATGCTGAGACCTTCAATTGCATCAGTGCTTCCAGGTCAAGCCATGTTCCCGCAAGTGCTTCTTTGAGTAGCATTTTGGCCAGATAAGCGGAGCTTGCCTGACGGCGAGACTTGGAATGTTACCGAAGACACATTCAAGTCCCTAAAGATGTCCATACTACCATGCATGCCACTAGGCAATGGAGATGCACTAGTCTGGATACCGTTTGACAGTTCCTGCTCGTAGCCAGTAGGGATAGGATAGAACCCAGGAACAAGACGGGAGGATACTACTGGTGCCTTGAACGGAACCGACAAAGTGGAAGACACCGGATTTAAGGAATGTGAGACATTCCGGAAAGAAGACGTAGATGTTACTATATACGTCAGGCGTTAGAAGACCTTAAGACCGTTGCGGCTTGGCGTTCAGAGCTTACCAGTGGCTGCACAAATACTTTCCACTTCCTTCACCAAGGTGTGGGCTATGTTGTGTGGACACGCGGCATAGGCACAATCACGAACAGCGTGTTTGAAATTTTCGGCCTTGCAAAGACAAGCAGTGTCGCCACTGCTGCATATGAGGTCTTGGGGAGGGCTATTGACAATACTGTCCAGGCAAACACTCTGCAGTCATTAGAAACTACTGACGCATGTAATGTAAAGGAGGGGTACCTTGCAGTCAGTGCAGAATCTTTCCGCCGTACTGACGACATGAGGAACCACATCACGCTGGCAAGTAGCATAGGCGCAATCACGGACAGCATTTTTAAAATTCCCATGACTGCAAAGGCAAGTTTGGTTGCCATTACTGCATCCTAGATCGTATGGCGGACTGTCAATGACAGCTTGGAAACACGTAGCCTGAAGTAGTTAAAAAGTGAACGAGAGAAAGGTTTGGTCAGGACGCACCTGACAATCTTCTTGACTGCGCCCCTGAGCCAGTGCATATGCGATCCATATCAGGGTCAGCACCGCAGTAGCCTTCATTATGCTGTTGTTTGCTCGTGGTCTTCTGAGTACTAAGTGACTAAAAAGAGAACTGTTGGTGTGGTGTTGAATCTGTTAGACCCGAGGGGATATATGTATGTATATATATATATTGAAAATACAACAGTGCGGTGGGACGGAATGCAGCAAAAGCCAACCGTTAGGACCTCCTTGGCATACTCTTAGGCCTAAGCTAGTGGGCGAATTCCGATCGAGAAACATACCGAAAGGGCATATGGCTCTTTTAATTGAATAATAGTACACGCTAGAAGAACGGTCTAGAATAACAGAGGAAGCTTCCTTTTCATGCGATTACTATGTACCGGTGTGATTTCTGATGGGGCTCTCAGCTATTATCGTGCGAGGGCTCCTTGACCCATTGCAGTCAAATAGACGAAGCTTTTCCCGTGCCTTCCTATTTACAACATCGCGTTAATGCCCCTAATTTTAAAGCCTATCCCAGAACCTCGTCTCCACAGTGACCAGGCTGCTTCCCGTAAAGACTACCATATTGAGCCGACAGTATACCAAAGGTTGGAGGCCAGTTTTCTGGCATCTGGTACTCTCTAAATGTAGACACATTAAGACGTAATATTCACAGTGTTGAGGAGCTGAGACTAGGCTTCTCGAGGCTCAAATCATACGAGGTGGGCCAGTTTCAACATTAGGGTCAACATTCAGAATGGGTAGTTGTTTGCGCGGCATAAAAGCCTATTCTGCACATCCATATCTACATACCCCCGAGCGTTGCCAAGAGCTATGGATCCCATGGGTCAGCGAATATATTCGCTAAGCGAAGGTCTCGAAAGATTGTTGGGGGGCGTGGCGGCGTCTCTACGACAGTGATGACCTCATCTTTTGGGTCTTTTGGGCTACAACGACATCCATGGACAGAGAAGGAAGGTCTTGTAAAATTATGACTCCCATTAACAGCGTTCTATACGATGTCAGAGGTCATATTGACACCGGGCCGGCGTCCATAAGGTTTTCACAACTCCGAAACTGCGAGCCCTAATTTGCTCGGTAGAGGTGAGTTAATTTCATCCAATGCGACACTTGAATACTAGCTATAAGTTTCACTAATCGTACAAGTCGGCTAAAGAAGATATGCTTTATACCTCATTAGCTGAGAGTTAACTAAGAGACCAGCGTATAAATTTAGACGACGGTGATACTTCTAGCAGCCTGAGGAGACCCACTGACTAAAACAGGCCTTGTCTAAAACGAAAAGGCCCACCTAGCAAACACGCTTGGCTCGTTGGTAAAAAGCCACACCATAGATTTCATCAGTGACATGAGTGTTAAGGGCCTAGAATTCCATGATCACTTGCCCCCTTCATTGTCTATTCCTCCTTTGTTATCGACTTTTCACCACGCCCTCTCCTATCGCCGCCCTGCGTCTAAGTTAATCCAATTCAGCCATGAAATTCTTTGCTTTTATCGCAGGCATTCTCGGTTCGGCAATTTCTGTCGCCGCAGCAGGCTCGGATTCAAAAGCTAGATGCGTATGCCTTGAAGAGTGTACTCCAATAAAGGGTGGCTGTTTCAATCTGACAATGGGACAATTTGTCGTTGGGACTGATGACAAAGTATCTTGCGGATGTGTGAGTAAAATCCCTTACAAACCATCGTCAATCACTGTCTTCATACTAATATGGATATTTGGTTTTTCTTGTAGATCTAAAATGTTACAATATCAAGGGACTGTGCTTTCGACTCATTTCCTACTATACGACTGGGTGAGTGCTGAGTTCGGTTCTAATATGGGGCTAGAGTGACCGAAGTATGTTTGAAGCGTTATATATATATGCATATATATAGTCCTGAAGACGGATCATCTAGTGAATGTGGAGAGACTGACAGTTCTAATATTAACACCTTCTGTAGGTCTTGAATCACCAGAGAGGCCGACGGTGCATTTTTCTGGGGTGGTATCCAAGCCAGTATGTGCCTATACTGTAAAATCCCATGCATTTTAAATGGCACTGAAGTTGCTGATCGGAGACGAAATGCTGTCGTTTCCGTTTAGTGCTGTCATGATACGCTAGACTCAATTAACTATAGACGTTATTTGTGAAGAAATATTCTTATAGCGTAGGAGATCCGCTTTTATAATAACTAGACGCTACACGCGTGGCAACCACTATGTAATGCACAATACATTGGCTGCGTGCCAAGGGGATTGAAATTTGTGCAAATAGTGATTGCAGCCGGAGTGTTACTCAACCTTTCTTTTGACCCTACTTTATCCTTACTAAAAGCATGTTAAATCCGAAACATGGTCCTCATAGAGCGCTGGTGCCCATCTGATGGTCAAAATAAATCTCAAGAAGCACATCTACTGTGGTAGCTTCGACTTGGAAGCTTGTGATTTGTGTAGCAGCACTCCGGCTTCCTCGAAGCCTCTAGGCTTTGTCACACGGAAGGTCCCAGATTGTGAGAAGAGAATCATAGGAGCTCGAGAACAACAGTGAGAAGATGATGGTAGTGTATGGAAAAGTCACACTTATCAATATACATATCAACATATAGCGGATGAGTTAGTGGAATTTGCTGGCCCAACCCAAGGACCAAGACGGGCTAGTTCACCTCTGCCAAAGCTGGCAAAATAGTGCGAACTTGCGCGTCTCCGTAGGAAATCAGAATTGGAGTCTCAGCGAATATCTTTTGCAGATATGTATCAACGCAAACTCAAGGTCTTCCCAGTGAAATATCTTTATAGACCTAGGAGTCTCAACCGCCTTTGGAGATTCAAAGCTTTCAATAGTCTCGGCAAGTGGTAAAGTTTCTGGTTCGTACCTTGACACTAGAACGGAGCGTATTCCAGCCAAATTCCGGCGTATCCGGTGCCTCTCGGCCGGCGGCACAGGCCTCTGTAGAAGGTACTGGACAAGCCGTACGATATCCGCACTAGTAATGTAATAGCCACCCCGGGAAGGCCAGTGTATACAGCTGACATGTGCGGCCCCTGCTGTTTCCTGTTGCGCTAAGACTGATGAAACACTGACTCGAATGGAAGTCACACCTTGGTAGGAGCACACGAATCGAACAATTCTTCGTAGTTGTAAGACTTCCTCTTTCGCCCAAGCCTGAGTCACCTTCAATAAAGCACAACCGTCCCGTACGATACTGAGATTGAGAGACAGCCAGCTTTCAGGTCGTTCACTGGCAATACGTTCTTTTCGCGCCAACGATGCGTCACTAGAGTTTAAGCCTCGTGCTGTTAACTCAGCACATGATAGGCTGTATCCTCCTTTGTATCTATGCGGGTAGATTCTGCCCTGGGTTACGGACACCTTCAGGGGCTCATGTATTAAGCCCTCACTCTGCCTGAGAAGGCCCAAAGCTCTGATACTTGGAAGTTTGGGCCTCAAACTTCCTTCATCATGTTTTGCACTCGTCCCAATTGCGAGTTCCCTCGTGCCGGTAGTCGGGTAAGTTTTGGACAATTCACCATCACCAGTACCAATGGGGGCAAGCATGACAGTACTTTTGTCGGTTTGATTGACATGTTCGTACGGAAAAGGGGCGTGGCTGGAAGAGACTGATGTACAGGAAACGTTAGGCATATCGAATGAGAGTAAATGAAGAATAGGTGGCAAACAAAGGTAGAGTGGCCATGCTAAACGGTGAAGGGCCACCTTAAATGCAAAATGTTTCGAATGGTACTCCCGGCACCGGAGCTGTCGCACAGGGTATTGTGGCCTAGGAGCCATTGCCGAAGGGATACTGGTCCGGGAACACACTCTTACACAGGTAGGACAGGCCCATACTTGCGAACGACAGTGTTTCAATATCTATTTTCGGTGTAGCACAACAAAATGCATAAAAGCAGACCTGCCTAGATTGACTATATTATCGAGCTCCCAGTAAAGGCTTCACGGTGGAGCCTCGAGGGATGAGATTTGGACTCGTTTGAACACTGTGGAGATTCTATCGATACTATGCCTGAAGAGCGCTCGGCCCATTGAGCGGATGATATCCAGTCAGCGAGGAAATTTACCGTAAAATCTGGTCTAGGCAAATTAAACGTCACATGCCGTGGCCTAGACTACCCTGCAATACACATAGTTATAGAAAAAGGGACACACAATATTTCAAGTAGAATTAGATGTTTTGTTCGCGTTTCGGGTGAATCTGAGAAAGGACACCTATATCCTCTGAAGAGAATCAGAGCTAATAGCTATCTATCCAGCAAAATAAGTAACGCATATCTATATGCAATACTCAATAGTACTACGGAAATAATGGCATCCTAGTCCAGCAATAGCTAGAATATATGAACAATAACCTGGCTGAAAGGGTCCAAGGACTGCACAATAAGAGCAAGGGAAGAGAATGCACAAGTTGAATCGCAGAGAGTTGAGTGGTGTGGGCTGATTAGGAATACGCAAAAATTTCTGCAATCTTGACATAAAGTTATTATGTTGGTTGTTTATTTCCTAAGACTTTAACATTCTTTAGTTCTAGAATGGTCTAATATATTATTTCTCATTGAAACAGTCTACTAGAAAAAAAGATCTAGCTTATTTGTTGATGTATCTTTTATTTTGTACAACATAAAGTTTGGGTAAATCAGAATCTTGATACTCGAATTTTAAGCTTCCGTTTCCCGAGTTTCTATATGGAAGAGAGTTGAGTGGTGTGGGCTGATTAGGAATACGCAAAAGTTTCTGCAATCTTAAGATAAAGTTATTACACCGGTTGTTCATTTCTTAAGACTTTAAGAGTCTTTAGTTCTAGAATAGTCTATTATATTATTTCTCATTGAAACAGTCTACTAGAAAAAAAGATCTAGCTTATTTGTTGATGTACCTTTTATTTTGTACAACATAAAGTTTTGGTAAATCAGAATCTTGATACTCGAATTTTGAGCTTGCGTTTCCCGAGTTTCTATATGGAGATCACCCAACTTCATTTGCGTCGCCCGATGTGGGGGTCAGTCAAAGCCCTTTGGGAGTGATCACTAATATTTACCCATAGGAAAATCCTGATTATCTGGCCACCGTGAAGAAAATCCTGGAATCGAGTTTCCTTGCGGGTACCTGACCATGGCTAGGGTATAGCATCTCTCCATTGTTACCCGCCTTGAAGAAGCAATTAGAAGACTATTCAGGGGCTAACTTTAATGGTCTCTGTCCTGCTCGACCGACTGGCGCTTCCCCCCCAATATTCACTTACGGGGTATAGTAAATAGAAAGGACAAAGTTTAGAATGCCAAAGGCTGTACTAGTTTCATGCAGGGAATATCTGTACGTAAAACTGCTGGATAGGCGAGTGAATAGATATGCAAGGCTGGTAGAAACTGGCCAACAGTGGGGCTCAAGTAATGCCTGCGTACCACATTTGATATCTATTTGTAGGACTGCACTGTACTTCGGAGGTCTAGAGCATCTCAGCATTAGAGAAGGCTAAATTAAACCAATTAGCTATACTCCACGGATCTAATTTTTAGGCTCTCGGGGTTCATACAGCCTTCTGTAACACACAACCAATTGACCATATGAGTCTCAGGGGGAGGGAGCCTAGAGCCCTAAAGAAGCCTTGCCTACAAAGAGTAACTTTATATCTAGTCGTAAAAACTACCAAAAAATGTGTCTATCCCGAGGCACCGCCAAGAGCGTCGAAAAAGTATGCAATTATTGAGCAAGCATGCATCATATCCAAAACGGGGTTAGCTCATCCCCATGGCCTTCCATATGTCCAACATATAAAGGCTCGATCTTTCTACTGCTCAAAACAAGTTTCCATCAACACTGGTCAGTTTACTTTCTCGCAATCTCTATCTATTTATTTTCCAATCAACCGGTCCCTTGGACTTCGACATCCAGTACCATTAAAATGAAGTTCGCTGTCGTCGCCATTTCTTTTGCTGCTCTTTTCTCCGCTGCAGCAGCCGAGAGAAAGGCCCCGAAGTGCTTTGTACAAATGCCCTTTTCCAGAATATGGAGAATTCCGATGCTAACTATCTATAGGACGATTGTTTCGATAAAGCTGAGCTCTGTACTAGGGAGAGCGGCCCCAAGTGCTTTTGCGAAAATGAGGAATTTGGCAATAGGATCCGTCTTTGCATCTGGAAGGAGTGTCCGGAGCTTATTCCCCGTATGTATCCCCATTTCAACTAATATGGAACCCAACTAACTCTGCAACAACAGAGGCTATTTACCAAGATACAATTCTCTGCGATGACTAAGCACTTCGATGGGATGGGACAGGCATAGGTCCGAATTGGTCAATATAAAGTATTTCCAGTAGCTAGTCACCTGTTACACACGCCACCTGAAAGGTCAATCAGCAAAGGTGATGTGCGTATCAAGAAATGACAGTGCTATCTTTAATACTAGCTTGGAATATACGTTATACTTATGGCAGCAAAATGCGATCTCTTAATACTGTACCATCAGCCAGTACAACTTCGTAATCTAAAATGTTGTCGGCTGCCCAGCCATACTGAAGACAGAACACTTGAACTGCCTAACAGCCATCAGGGAGGCTGTAGTCCGTAGTACTAGAGAAGCACTAACCTCCAAGGATCAGTCCGGGTCTGCAGAGTACTGTACGGTGTACATATGAGCTCTCGCCTGTGTAGAGACTTCAACAAAGTCAAATTTGTTGATGTGATTAAATCCTTGCCTCATCCTATCCTCTACCAGCAGCCCCTACGTGCATTTTAGGTCCCCACAACAACATTCTCCGAGAGGCTGAAGCGGTTAAGATGAGTGAGGAGGCGGCCGGGGTGGTATAACAATGTTTTGGACTTCATATATTCTCGAATTGAGTCTTTAAATAATTGCCGTACCTATCGAGTACTATATGACGATATTAACTAGTCATACGTTTGGTAGTAGGTATAAATAGCTGCGGCATCCAACGGAGGTCTATTTCATTCGTAGTCCAGCCATTTACATTCATTTCTACGCCTAATGTAGTGATAAATACACCTCGTACCAGCCGTCAGTCTGGGCCTTTCCTCTGAAGGTAACACAAGGTTGAAGTGCCCAACATCTAGTGTTAATACACTCAATAGAAGTAAGCCATCCATGGTTTGCTGGCTGCAATACAAAGGGCTTTCCATCTAGTTCAGACCTAGTAACTATTGTAGTAGTAAAGATTAGATTGATTGCAGAGCCAGTTTCATCAAAGCTATAGATATCGTCCGGTAGAATGCCATAGTGTATTATGGTGAACCGTACACGCTCAAACCACTCACGTGGAAACCCAGGATCCTTGCATTCAGCGCACTGATAATTAGAGCGATGACAGAAGCCAGCTTTCAGTTCATGTCTGCTGTTAATCAAATTATATGCCCATTGTTTCACTAACCCTACTAGAGGTAGTGTTTCCACGTTTGGCAAGTAGGATATTGGCCACTTCCTGTACGTATTATACACCGGCAGGAAGACTCCACGTTGATTTGGCGATAGAATACACCGTACTTAGCATACTTGCTTTTTATTTATTTCTTCATTTATATTTAATTTTTTTTTTTTTTTATTTTTTTATTTTGTGTCCGTTTATGGCCGCTTGCACATGGTCTAGAACAAAAGGTATGCCATTTAAATCTTTCCTGAAGGGTAGGATCGGATAAATTGAATTGAAGCGACCTTTTCCGAATGCTTATGATTTTTATTTATTTTCTACATCAGAGATTGCTAATGGAATTCTGCCTTCCTGCCCCGCTTGAGCATTCGATGGTTGAGGCATTTTGAGTAGTATAATCGATGATTGAGCAGATTCAAAATATACGACGCGCAGAATTTGGTAGGGGTGCCAAGCTCTGTTTCCCAGATCCGTTATAAACTGGCTGCACTCTTCGCAACTCCCCTCATGCAAATAGGTGCCCAGGACTCATCTAGATACCAGGGATATAGTCGTAAGGGGGCCGGGACAGGTGGAAGAAGCAGAAGAAAGAGGGAAAATAAGGGGAAAGAGGTTATCTGCACATACCCAGGTAACGACCAACTGGCATGGAATGCCGAGTAGGGAACAGCCCAAAGGCCCTAGCGCAGACAGGGGGCTAGGGCGAGGAAAAGGACTAGAATTAATTCAAAATGAAAGGTGGGGCTTATAAGGCCCCTAGGAACAATCAAGTGGCAGTGGTATAAACCATTGCCTACACGCATGTGTCTGCCATAACCAAGTGACTCTATGTGGATATACAACCTGACTAAATACTTACAATAATAAATCCTCATATTCGGCAAGAATCCTTTATTGGCCAACGATTAGCCAAACCTCCTGGCTTCTGAGGAAGAAAATAGCTCTGATTTTCAATCATTTCTTGCCATGTTGCGTTGTTTGTACGACGTACTTAATAATTGGATATGACCAATTCTATATTGTGTCAATATCTTCCTTAATGGATTTGTCGCTCAACTGCTTACTCTGACAAATTGTCTTTCATTTTAAAATCCTTTGCGGAGTTCTGGCTATTCAGATACTCATGATTGGGAAGGCAAAAGATTACGAACTCGACTTCTATATCTTCTACTGCTATTGCCGGCCTAAAATTATTTATCGAATCAGACAAGAGCTTTCACATTTGAATGATATCATATTTAAGGCCTATGATATACAAATTAATCTTTATCTCGCTCTGAACGCTTCAGAACTCTACCTGATGTTCTCCTCTGAGTACTACCTTCACCATGCAAGTTGTCTATGTTGGGTAGAGGGGTTTCATCCTCATCATGCGCGTTATCCAATTCAAGAAATAGACCCATTTTCAGTGTCACTTCAGTCCTTGGTATTTACCAAGCGCACGCTTGCTGGGTGGTTGTACTAGTAGGCAAATAGCCTCTGGAGGGATCTTCCTCATTGCCACTGATTGGGTCAAATCTATTCCTCCATTTATCAGCGCTTTTTCCTTCTCTCATACCTTGAATCCCTGGGCTATGAGATATTCATTACAAAAGGTTCGCTGCTCTGATCCAATGCCAACCCTATATATACACATAACAATTATAAGTTCTGTAATTGTTTTGGGCTTCAGATAGCCTCAAAAGTAGTGACATATATCACGGGCTGATTTAATAGTCATTCAATACCAGAAGCAGTAGCAGGTTGTAAGAGAATCTCGTGCTAGGCTTGTGGGACTGGGAAACTCATGCTGTTGATCCCTCCAAAAAAAGCCCGCGGATTGATCAAAAGGAGTGCCTAGAAATAAGACGGGGAAGAGAGCCATCATATATTAGATAGTGTAGCATACTGCATCCGAGATATCATTTCAGTTCATTATGGGCGTTTGTCTGTGTCTGGAATCATGTAGTTTATGTGATAAGTATCTCAACATCGGATAGCTGATCTGCTGAAGAGTGGCCATTGCATATAGACTGTGTATCGGAATATCGCTGTTGATACGGCACAAGGTAATTCTCGAGGCTTCTGTGGTATCAGACACGCCGACTTGGCTTCTACGACTTGGCAAGGAAATGAAGCTTGTTTTGTGATGCCACGTTCGTACGCTTGCGTATAGATCACGAGGAAAGCATCAGTTATGGTATGACACTCAGATAGCTTCAGCTGGGCCTGCTCCCACGTAAGCTGCGCTATAGATCACCCAGGAGCTTCGATACTTTATTATAGATACTAAATATATTATAACCGCGATATCCTTGATATCCTTGCTCTTGGAGATAGTGGTCGTAAAGACAAATAAGGACTGGGTAATTATAAGAAGGTGATCAATCTGCCACCAGTCCTGTGGACTCAGCTATAGGCCATGGCGACTAGGCTTCGCACAGAATTCATCAAAAACAGACTGTAGCTCTTCAGCATGTCAAGGTATCAGATATGTTGAAGTCCAGCGACTCCTCATATCTTTCATTGGTACGAGCTTTGGTCAGTTATTTGAAGTTTCTGGAAGGCATCTCGGCTTTCGGGGCTTTTGACAATGATAGACTGCGAGCTGTCTAACCTAGTATATTATAAGTATAGGTTGAGATATGCTCAAACAGGATAGAATATCTTGTTAAGAGTTTGTACGATTTCTTGATTCTCTTGCGGATCCTTTCCGTTATTTAGTCTAGTCCATCTCCTCTCTTTCTTTTGTTGAGTTTGCTTCCATCCCGCCGAGAAGCCGTTTCAGACTCAATTGAATAGCATGGGCCAGACATGGTATATGAACGATTGGTGTCTGATTTGGTAGCTCATGTGAGTGAAGAGAGTCCTGTTTACTCACTATGAATGTTCGGTTATTGGACGCGTTTTCAGTGGTAATAATCAAGGCCCAGTCCTCAGTTGCATGCTTTCGATGTAGGCTGTGGAGAACTAAGCTTAGATTGACTGCTGGATGTGTGCCAGAAAGTGGTTCAAAGCCAAGCAAGATCTCACGGTAGTTCCAATCCTTGACAATAAAATAACCTATGATAGCCATGAAGGCCCGGCGAAAGTGTGAGACCCAGAATGTAATGCACTAAAGAGCCTAGCACCTTAGGAAGCTTGCTGAGAAGATTCTGCTGTCGTTCCTCAAGCATCTCTTGAAGATGGCGTCGAGCAGTATATGCGAAAGGGACTTTAGGTAAGGATGGCGTAAGCTGGGCCCTCTGAATAAGGACTCGAAACTGAGGGCGCTCCACGGCTTGAAATGGCAGTCGTGTGTTGATTGTGAACGTGACTAGTCTTTTCATCCAACCTTGAGCAGTAAAAGTAGATATTTGAGAGGCTAGGTAGGGGTAAGATGAGTATAGGTTAGCACAAGTAAACTAAATCGACAGAGATATATCTTATAATATACACACTCGTGTATAAACATTCGCGACCTCCTCGCCAGAAGTGTTTCTTCATAGAAGAAGCTCCATGACGGCCATTAGCTGGATAATTGAGGATTTTGCCATATATTGTGCAGATAATCCTCGGAGACCCGTCTGGAACAGAAGCGACCGTGTGACAATGCTTCCAACAGTCTGCTTGGCTCTTAGTCTCATATGTATTCCGCTTCAGTTAAGTTCCAAACTCAGTCCTTAACCATCACACGGCAAATTCATCATTTACCATCTCTGTTCAGATGAGGTAGGCCTTCTAATTTTTTCTGTGCCAACGCGTTCCAGGGTGCTATGGATAGAAGCCGTTACTGGAGGCCGGGTGGGTTTCGTGTCAAATGTAGAAGCAGGCGTCTGCTGGCTATATATATCGTCAGGTATAAAAGGCTGTGGACCATCAGATGGAAGCAAGGGATAATTATCCATAGTGGCGTCTGCCTGCGTGCGTAATCATTGTTTAATGAATCCCACTAACTCACGTTATGTCAGCCTTGAACCTGACTCAAACCTGAAGGGCTGGTATTAGAACCTGAGGAACCTGACTTGGAACCTGGCAGAATCGCCCCTGAGCCTGTTACTTCAATCTGATTTTTGCCTGGATCCTCGATTGCAATTATATAGTTCTGCCGACCTGAAAATGTAAACTACCGTTGTTCTGATCAGTGCATCATGCATATACCTAATGACACACCCTAGCCTAGCGTACTGTACCGAAGGCGGGCAGAATGTCAGGATGACGATAGCCTATTACAGGACGGCTACCGCCCGAAGGACTATTCTATAGGCAACGTATTTCACTAGCGAGAACCGCACACCACTTCCAGTCCGATTTCTGCCCACGGGCTCAATACTACAGGCTTTTATCAACCGAACAATTGCATTTCTGCAAGAAAACTATTCATTAAGTGGATCACGACATCTAACTATAGTATGTCCTCGAACGTGACAATTAGAACAGCATGAGCATTACATTGTCCAGTCACACATGTGATTCGTTTGCACTTCGTTCGCATGTCCTGTTCGGTTCGGTGCGATGTCGGAAACGCTTCTTGAGACGCAGAAGTTCCTCAGGCGAAAAAAGCCCTATCTATTTTCCGTATCAATTCTATTTCCACCTCCGTACGACCAAGGGGTTTTTCAGTGGGATATCTCGGGCGCCCAACTGCACGTGTTTGTTGTGGCTTCGCATTCGCATCACCTTGTCGTATAACCAGAGGCTGTCGATCGGTATCACCTCTACTCCAGTCGCGCCAAAATATTTGGTCGGCAACATGTGTTGGCAATGGGCTGGAAGGCGGCGATTGACTTTGAGGTTGTCGATTTAACGTACCCGTACAATGCTGTTCAGGGTGTATTGGCGATAAGAAACGCAACCAGGGATGTTTTGCAGGAGCACAGATGTTGGACTCTTTGGCTGAATAGAGATACTTTCTTCTGAAATCATCGATACGTCCGACCTGGAAACGTTGTGGATAGAGATGGCTCAGGGAAATGTCCCTTGTTGGTCGTTTAAGTTTGTTGGTCATCACGTCCGACGTGCTCAAGTAACTCAGGACACAAATTCGCTGATTGGTGGATGTTGCTAACTGGAACTGCTGCTTCAGTAGATTACCTTCCCGCTCCCTATACAAGACGGAATATGGCAGCGGTCTTGTTTTTTGCCAATATTTCCTATCTGTCAAGTTCGATTCCCCGAGTGCATCCTCGTTCCAGACAAAAATAGAGCCCGACCTGATATCGTTTGGCAAAGCGACATGTGTAAGCATTGGTATAAATCCTAAGATGCTAGCTTCACAAAGAACCAGGACGTCTGTTTGGTCGCGCAGGATACCGTGATATGTTTCTTTCGGTTCACACTGATGGTTGGGAGGTTGTGTAGCATCAGGGCTATCAATCGAATCACGGGGGACTTCATCCATGGTTAGGGACTTTCCAAAAATGACCTAATGATGTAGAACATGTCGGCATACGCCGGACTGATATCTACATCAGAAAAGGCCGATTAACTATTGGTAACACACAAATATAACATATGCTGGAGGCTACGTTACATCCATTCTGACTATAGGGCCGAAGCCAGATCTGCTAAATGTTCCACTTATTTCAAACCCCCCCACCACTCATTCATCCTCCCCTAAAAAGAGAGTTGATACTCCCCAGTAATTACCAGCAGAAATCCACCAATTAAAGCAGGTATTCAAAGTACGATGGAGCGTAGGTCTTGTTTAGATGTTACTACGTTGGCATACGCAGAATTTCTTTACTCGTTGAGACGATGAAACGGTATTAGGGGCTGATCCAGAACAATCAAACAGTGGCAATATAACACGCTAGTAGAATTTTTCTTTGATTATGAAAAGTATCATAGCAAGTATGGCCGATGGATTTACCACAATAGGATAAATCTGGACTATGAAGCAAATCCTTGCAAGGGAATCGAATGTGATTTGCTGAAACCTCAACCGTCCCCCCAGTGTGCGTTCTGGACCTCGGCCGGAAAGTCGACTCCAGTAGTTGACCCTCCCTCCGAATTCAATGGTTGCACCACGGTGAGTCGCTTTTGTATTAAAAACTTAGCTGGCATCGTACACATGCCACAAATCCACTTCAAAAACAGAGAAGTTACTCATGGATTGACTTTTTGCCATACATTATGGTATAGTTCATTATCGGTTTGGCAGGCCAGTTTGCTTTTCATTCCTTTATCTACCCGGCTCTTCAATCCTGACTATCTGGTGTGAAATACCTTGACCATTGTAAAATATGACATAGATGTAGAAGGCAAATTTACCATTCCTGGAGTGTATGCAATTCCAAAGAAAACGGATTATTAGTAGCCGACTAAGCTACAAGAGGAAACCACTCTCTTGTTGATTTCTATTACTTCTGGAAGATCAGTATCTAGCTCATTAGAAGTGAGTTTGTTCTAGTCAGATTCGCATACAGACCTGATAACTTGTTGAACTTCAACAGGCTGGTGAAGTCTATCGTTCTGTGTTCGCTCAAGATCTATGTTATCAGATTATGCTTCGTCTTTGGAGATCAATCACTTGTCACTCATAAACCAAACCTAACAGGACCTATTTCTGCACTGTAACGTGTCGAAGGAATATCACCTCAGGTTTTCTTTCCACCAGGTAACCTATGCCCTGCGTCTGGTGGTTCTATCTTCATAGTAATATTTCAGTTCAATTGGGTTTATCATCGCTTCTTGCCCCGTCGGAGGTTCTTGAGGAACACTATTAAAAACAGCAGTATTGCACTACCAAAAAAAAAGGTCAACTGAGAACGAAGCAGTTGTTGAACCTGTAAAAACTCGTGCTCGTATGAGGCATTTAATCTCTATTGTTATCAATCTACCTCTTGCCAAGACATGATTGGTATACATCCTGCACCTTTCATATCTAAGTAAGGCGCTCTATATTGCTACTTCAGCCTCTGTCGAAAGATAGAGCCTTCAGTTAGTGACATCAAGCCTGTCGAAGTGGCTGCCGGGTTCACACAGGGGTCAGGTCTCCGTACAGCCTAGAAAGCAATAAAGCAAGCTTCGGAAACCGAGAAACCATACAAAAGCCTTTTCACAATTCTTGTCTGCATCAAAATATCATCCAATGTGGTGATCGCAGTAATGGATGGCCTGTGCTAGAAACAAGTTGTAACTGCCATGTATGCTCCCTTGAGAATTTTGCCAACCCGATATTATAAAGCTCACCGAGGCTCTGGTTCGCCAGATTAGAACTAGAAAATACGGGCCCCGAGTTCGGTTTGATATGTGAATGATCTTTATTCTCATATTCAGTGATAGAAGATCACAGTACAATTACGCACCTTCTCGTTTTGGCCCTCGAACAATTCTCATATTGTTCGCACTAGGCGATACTCATTGGACTCATGTTCCTGTCCAACACAATGGCTTGCAGCTAATTTCACCCACTCACATACATCTTGAAGCTCAACAAGAAAAGTGAAGATGGCTTCGCTAATCCACAAGCTTCCGCGGGAGAGCCGCCATGAACCTGCCAACTGGTTCCAGACACAAGGAAGCTATATGAGGTGCGATGATGAGGTAAAAGAAAAAGAAAATTTGAGGCATATATAGTTTACGCAGGCACTAAGTGCAGGATCCTTTTGGTTTCTAACATTGTCCATTAGAGTAAATTTCAAGGAATATGATCAAGTTGAGAGGGCACGACTGACCTTAATGGTCCGTTGCGAACGCATTAGATTCGTTTGGCTGAGCAGTGCTCGATTGGGAGCCGGTACAATAAACCCCTGTTACCTTTACCTTTCTACATAATAACAGAATTGTTAAGGCTTTTTTACGGCATAGAGAACTATAGCACACTGTGTCTTGTTTATCTATCCTGCTGATAGTAGTAGTTTCCCCGTTGGGACGAGAATCAAGATTGGGGAAAGCCAATATCATAGGGATAGAAGTTGTGGCGCATAAGCTTCATAGTTATATGCTCCGTATAAATGCCAACAGGCGTGGATCATTCCATGGGTATGGTAGAGAAAGGCTTGTTGCGTACGTGGTATCATGGAGGAATTTTACAGAATATGTATCATATAACGAAAGCTCCCACCCGCATATACTGATTCTGAGAACTTCAGGTATATAGTCACTTGTTTGGCACACCTCCCTGCAATTCTTCTGGTTCCAAGCGAATAGTGCTAAGCCAGGGATGGCGCCTACTAAACGAAATGTGCAGTATGCTGTTTAGAGAGATTGGGTTGAGAATATTGTGCCGATTCTCGCGACTGCAGACGCGCCAATTTTCAGGAAAAATTCAGTTGTCAAATTTCACGGGGGTAAAAGAATCAGGCTGGCTGAGTATTGGTGTTATAGACCCGGATTTTGATGTGTTGTGTGACTCAAGTTGTGGACGGAATCCTGTCATTTCCGGGAAAGGGCAGTCGAGAAGGCTTGGCGGGGGGCATCACTTTGGGAGGACAGATAACTGTGCCCAAAATGCCACCGAAGAGTAATGCGTGAGAGTGTGAAGTGCCTAAACTTAGGGGCCCAGTACCCAGAGATGAGAAATTTTCAAAAGCGGCAAAGTATGACAAATCGAAATATAAAGCCGGTATATATTTTCGGCTCCGGACTAGTCAGTATGCTGAATAAAAAGGCTACAATGATTGGTACATAATACAGTGGGACGTAGATCTAATTGGCGAAATATATAGTGCGTTGGTGTTGGTAAAGTTCGTAATATTTTACTTTTGTACGCAAGCTCGATTTAGTGCGCCGTACCATGGTTCAGTGATCCCTTTCAATGGCGTGTTGCCCTCAAACATTCATCGTCACTCTGGCCATGAGATTAGCAGACGGTTCGATTGCAGCTACGCCTCAATGGTTAGTATTCATGCTGAGGAGATCTAGCCAATTATGGGAGTACTGTCTTATATGACTCGGATCTCGGTACAATTGAAAGAACCAAGAAAGGGACTCGGACGGAGAAGTAATCTTTTTGTGTCTGCGTGCGGAGCCCATCGGTGAGTTCCGAGGCTGCGAGGGCCCATCTAGCTGAAGGTGGGTAGGCCCCTTAACTAGACCACGCAGGAAGCTTAAAACTTGGCGATGCAACAGAGAACGTCCATCCAAGGGTGGCCCCAGGCTACTTATTTGAGTTGCTAATCACACATGGCTTGCCATACATCACCCTGGTCAGAAACTGGGCTCTAGGCTTTGTGCCTACACAATTACCCTGTAACCCTGACTGTTTGTCAAAGTCAGCCAGCATCTTCATGCGGAAGTATTCTGACTCCTTAGTCCTCCGTATATTTTAAGAGAACTTGTTGGTATAGCACCATGATTTGTTAATTTTTACCCTCAGATAAGACTAGGTAATCAGACAAACACGAGTCAGAATGAAATACAGAAGTTCTTTTCAGGATGTAGGAGACGAAAAAACGACTGATCATCAAACTTTGCCAAGCAGATAAATGACCTTTAAACCGGTTCTCAAAAAGGATTCGCTCAGGCACATCCAATCCAAGGTGAGGCGCACCAAACAGACCTAAGAGAGACAAATGCGCAGAGAACTTGACTGTTTATCGACAGAGAGACTCAGCAGCGGAGGAGTCACTTGAAAAATGAGGTGTGGCTAGGCTATCTCGTCGCAGTTAAAACCGCTATGTCACAATCGCCAGGAAATCTTGAACAATGAAAGCTTCTTCAAGTACCCTCCTTTCCCCGTCGCCAATGAAAGAGCATCTTACACCCGATGAAGATGATAATATACGCGATAGGCATATAGCAGGTGGAATCGTACCGCATTATTCTTTCTATTTGTCTACTTCAGCTATCTCAATAATCAGCCCACCGCCGGACTATCTTCATATTTCTCCTGGATGCAGTTTATAGTATCTGGCCGGTGGCTCAAAGTTGTTAGCTCTTTTTTATTTTTGTTTTCCCTTTCCTTTCCTTAGAGCGCCTCAGGAGAAGCCGTATAATCTCAAAGCAAGGATGTGACCAACGCCCCAATTTCAGGTTCTTACGTCCCATGACTATGATCTATGGCAAGTCCCTAGATGATGTAGCCCACGATCCTGCGGAGCCATTCGACGTTGTTCCATCTTTTAGCATTTTCATGCAGTAGCCAGCACTTGCCTCGCGTTCCCTGTTCAATAGAACTGGAATCATACTTCCGGGTAGCTATTAGTCAACCAGTCATCACAATCATGAGATATCTACCCTATGGGTGCCATGCATTGTTCCTTGAATGCTCGGTGTGCCCAAACCAATAAGTTTTCATATTATTTTCACCATCTGAATTACCTGCTATGTTTAATGGAATCCCTATCATCATTCTAATTTGGATACACCTGTGCAATACCATTAACGTTGGAATTTCGCCGCGGTCAGGTTCGGCAAGCTGCTGAACTAGGATTGGTGTACTTTGTGAGCCAGACTTGATATTGTTATACATTAGTCAGCGCCCTAAAAATAACCTGAATCTAGGATGGACAAGTGCAGCACACAATGTAGAGTCTGTTCCCCGATTGCAAAGGTTTACCACTGCAAGATATAAAACCTGGACATCTTCCCCTCATCCCAAATGGCTCCTCTCCACTGCAGCTGCACTCTACGTCCAATAATGATTCTGATATATCAAACTCAGTGATAGGCCGACTAACTGTAGGCCGCTCTACTTCAGTGCGCGGTTGGGGGCGGACATTCTGGTTCTGACTTTGTAATTAGGTTAGAGATTCTACACGCTCACAAGCCACACGGTCTGCATCCCATAGTGACAGTTCCTGTTTTCAAAGGCTCCTCTGTTCCACATCTACCCGGAATATGTCATCCATTTCCTCTTCTTGGTCTTGAGATGTGACTTCTCCGTCATTCGACATTACACTCTCATCCCCCGCTAGCGTCTCGCCGAGCAGTGAACCCCGCTGGGTGTATCTGCCTGGGCTCTCTTGGCTTCATGCCGCAGCCGCTCCAGCTCAGTAGCCTCTGCCTCTTCCGTAGGTCGGGACAACTCATGTATCGCCGCATCCTCATTACCCTGCTGGGTCTCTCTTTCGTGTGCCTCCTTTCTTGCCAGGTCAAAGTCAGCCACATGTGCATTATCTTTCCCTTCCGCCTCTATAGCTTGGCAAGCTAAATGTTCTGCTAGTCGCTGGACATTATGAATACCCTGCGGCTTGTACGTCGGCCCTGTGCCGTTTGCTCTTTAAAACGCACCCGTGCTTGTTGCTGACTATTTACTGATGTGCAGTCCAACATACCATCACCTGCAACGAGGATGCGTAAATTGGGCCAACTAACAGGCACGTCAGGATGAGTTGTTTGTGGATTTGTGGTTCCTGTCCTTGGTTTGTTCGAGGCCCGAAGAATGCCGGGTAAGCGCAGCGTCTCACAGACAGCGATGTTACCAGGTTGGGAGGCTGTAGTGCATGCAGATCATCAAAGAAGAAGGATTGGCGATCCCGATGTAATTATGTGGTAGCCTATGGGTAGTATCGCTTAAGAAACACACAGGACTTTGGATCGGTCTATCAATACTAGTATTGTATCAGATGCGCAACCAGGGAATAAATATATATTATACCATTCAATATATCTAACTGGGTACATTGAAGCACAAATGATAAATATAAGGGTAGGCGGCATATCAGTCATGCGGCATGGAATGAGACACTCCCTGTATGATCTGTTGGGCCCATGAATCAAATCTCTAAGCCACGTTTCCCGACTTCGGAGCATTAGGAGATGGACCTTTATCAGGAGTCCAGATGGTATGTCCTAGATCCCCATTTTTGAAAGGATCCACTTGGATGATTTTTTTTACCTTTGGATTTCTTGTAAGCGCTGGATACTCCCAGCCTCCCCATACTGAGGTAGCTGGGAATGTAGTACCATCCAAACCTGATCGAGTAAAAAAGTATATATCTCCCTGGGCAGTTTCTGCAAAGGCCTGAGAAAGTCGGCGCCCAAACCGATCGACCATTGCTGGTGTTTTCATTTTGTCCATTTGAGCCCGAGACCACATCTTATCAGTTATACGATCAATAGCGAAGCCTTGGCGTCCTGTAGTCTTGAGGATATACTTTTTATAATGTTCAGTCGAGAGTGTAACTCCATTGTGGCCGTCAAGGCTACTATAAAAAAGACTATTGCCTTTTTCCACTTGACCGTATTCTTGTATATTTGCCACAAGATCTTGAACTGATGGAACGTCATCAAACACTTTGTATCGAAGTTTCCGTTGCAGACATTTCAATCCCGGTGCGCGCTTGCAATCTACCTGTGAAGCCTCGCCATTTTCACTCCAAGTATTTTCGAGAGCTTCATCAAGCTCGGCTTCGTTTGCTGCTCGAAGTTCGGCATCTTCCACTATTCTTATGCCTTCATCAGGGACGTAGGGAACTTCGAGGGTTGTGGCAACATTGTGGATATTGGATTCCCCTTCCACAGGCGGTGACCCTTTGGCATGTTGTTCAACATGATACTGTGCATTGTTGGCTGATTCTTCGGCATGACGAGCTGCTTTAGCAGCTTTATCTTCATATTCAGTTCCCCGGGCTGCTTTGGCAAACTCAATAGCCCGTTCTGCCGCCATTTCAGCCCCAAGTGCCTCTTCAATTGTCCCTAGATCTCTGGCCGCCTCAGCAAGTTTAGCTGCTTCTTCGGCGGCTTCAAGAGCGCCGGTCAGCTCTGCCACTCCTGGTATGGCCAATAAAAGGTCCAGAATCGTGGGGTGTTGAGATAAGTTCACAGCTGCTCCCAGGATGAAGAAGAAGGGGTCATCGTTAGGATGGCGGAGACCATCATCGATACATGACTGCAGTTTCTTCCGTGCGAACGAAGGTACAAGATTGTTGAAAATCCAAGCCTCCGCAGATCCAACACTACTGATGGCCGGCCCGATCAAAGGAATGTCAGTGAGAGGTTTGCTCAGAAACTCCCAGGTTTGATGAATTCCTGGGGCATCCAAAAAATCGGCTATTTCTTGCTCAAGCTGTTTAATGGCTGACTTGCCCTCGGCAGTAGTGAAGATGTTCTTGATCACTGAATGAACGCCAGGAATCGCCAACTTCGATACACCAATGCAAGGTCTGCCATTGATCAGGTCCATCACGCCGTCTCCAAAGATTTTGATCGCATCAAGGATAATGTGTCTCGGTGCAGTGAAGGGATCCAAATGCCTAACAGGGGGGCCATTGTCCAAATCATCCATTCCAGCAAGCTGCCGACACTGTTTAAACATGGTTGCATATTTATAACCACGGGGACATCGTCTTCGACGCGGCATGCCTTCGAGAGAACGCCGAACTTCTGGATCTTTCACCTTTGTAATCTATCAGTACCCCTGGTGACACTTTATGCCCCGGCTGCAACATACCTGAAGAGCTTGACGACACCCCCCCGTGGATAATGAGTGCTGATGACCCAGAGGACATTCATATGTCAGAGAAACAAGAGGACCGAAAGATGTTAGACCGTTCTCATCTGCAACAGGTGGGGAGCCCACAGCAGTGCCGAAGATAGCTAGGCCGGCGGTTATCCATTCGAGGAGCAACATGATGTGTAAGACCGTAAATTCGAACTTGGGCTAAGCAAAAAGTCAAGTATACTGTCTTTTGAAGAAGGAAAGATGGTGGAGTGAGTAAGACCTACGCATGAGGATAGAAAAGAGGATTTATAGTTAGGGATGAAGCGAAGGGAGTATCGCAGAATACTGATCCGGTTATCTTAGCGACGACGGCTTGAAATTCTCTAGTGGCCCTTAATCGACCTGTATAATATGACCCTGGGTCTCGATCTGTGCCGTACCTAATCTCTAAAATGTAATAGCGTCTATATTCCAGTTCAATAGAGACGATATAGTCTGGTTCAAGGCCGTCAGCCTCGAAATCCTTTCAAACTCAATCTTCTTCATATAAACGTAATCCAGAGACCCCCCTTCTTGGCGTAGCTCGCCTTTGCTATGAATAATACTGATAGATGCATACCCGGGTTTGTCACATTGTGCAACACTAGCTTCTATATCCAGAAACACGCGGCGCCCCTTCCGTAATATTTCCATCCACATAAATGACATACCAATAGCTTAGGCATATATTATTCTATTTTTTATCAGTTGTGTTGTTCTCGACCACTGGCCTTGAGTAATACCCGAGAAGCCAAACTCCAAAATCCAAAAATACCGACCTACTCAGTTTCATCTGCTCATACTTGAAGAGGCAAATTAAACGAGCAGTAGAGACAACGAAGTAGGAACTGTTTGAACAGGGTTGATCTAGGCTCTATCCAGAATCAAGATCCCCCACTTGGTCTGTTTTAAGCAGATATTCCCGTTACCTGAGGTCCAGAAATTTAAGAACCAGACCATTCTAGAATTCGTGTGTGGGTAGCTCACTGCGAAACCACAAACACGCGTGCTATTGTTCCGAAAAGGAGCCAATGTGGCCGTGCTACGCCTTATCTTGTGCACCGGTAGACAAATCCAAGATATAAAGGTCCAAATGATTTCAAAGGTTACATTCAATCCTTTGTTTTCTCTATATTTCCTCTTCTACTTCTCGCACCCTCGAAATTACATATTTGCCTAAGAGTAACCATGCATTTCTTTCGCCTTCTCCCTGAAATCCTCAGCCTGGCAATCACTGTGAGCGCAGTACGCTATGACATGCCACCGAAAGATGTTACATGCCCGAGAGAGTGTACCCCTCTTCCAAATGGTGGCTGTTTCGATATCAAAACCGGATGCTTCTTGGAAGAGGGAGAGGGTGACAAAATAACCTGCGGATGTGTGAGTGACGGAGTCTTTGATTATGATGATCTTCTCCTTCAAATATAGCGCTGACCTCTTCTTCTAACTTCTTAGATCTGAGGTCAATCTAAGCTGGAGTTCCACACCTCTAAAGAAAAGGTGACTAGTGAATATGTACTCATACGAAGTTGAAACTTTACTAAAAAACATATTCCAGCGAACCGCGCGGGTTTTGTAATATGGCCGTTCGGCCACATTTGTCGTATTTCTAGGTTCAATTATTAGAAACGTTGTATGTTACGGGACCAATAGATTGTTTTAACCTACGCGTGCATATGGAACGAGAAGAAATAGCTAAGTAACAAAAAAATGTCATTAGTGGCAACGTACCAGGAATCACCGAATGTCAATCAAGCGAGCTTATTTCATTCCTAGCTATATTACTCGATAACCCTCAGGGTGCTCAACTTGTCTAAAGGCTCAGGAGCTGGGAATCTCTCGCCACTGCTGTGACAAGTTCAAGTACCGTATAAGCCGGGTATCGGTGGTTACTGTCACGTCGGTCGTTTCTTTTACCACAAAGGACCCTCAAGTCAATCTTGGAATTCCAGCAATTGTAATGGACGATTAATAAGTGTCAACGGAGGAAAAAGAATTGCTGAGAGACTCCGGCCGGATGGGGAAAGTCCTCTCGCAACGGTTGAGTCGTAAATTAGCACCGAAGGTGTCAGAGTAGCAAAGGCGAAGGCTTTGAAACGAAGCCCAATCAACATCTTCCTGGACACTGAAGAAGCCGTGGCCATCATTCGAGAAGATAAGACGGGAAGCCCTGCCGCACACCGTGTTGCAAGGAGAGCAGTGGTTTCCAGTTCAAGGTAGACAGCATTACAGAGGCTGTAGTATTTGAAGACGATGCCTCTGTGCGACACGACTCTCCGGGCCTGTTTTGAATGGAAAATGACGGGGCGTGCGTGAAGAGGATGTCCTGGTTGAGTGGTACCAAAAGGTGCGGGTGAATGGCGGCCTCCCTATCGAATGATAAAGTCGCCCAATCCCTTCCAAACCGGAGAATTGTACATATCTCAGGAGAAGCGTCGTCTACGGAGCCATTTTATCGCCATGAAAAGCCTCTCCAGTGCTGTAACTGCCGAAAGCATGGACACAAGGCCATGCGCTGCGCCCCCTATAGCGAGCCTGCAGGTGTTAGACCAACACCTATAGCGTCTGGTAGGAGAGATTGCACGGCGGTGCCCGGCGGTGCACGATGTCGCACTGCAAGCAGAACCATCGCCGTATAGTAAAAGGTGGCGGACGGGGGAGCTAACGGAACTGCGAAATGCGTACAATCATGCCAGAAAACACAGCTTTCGAGCCCGTTGCTACGGGTACCCTTGGCTAGTGTTGGAGGAAAGTACGAGGATTCTGCGACATCGCTGCCATTTATGTATCCGGAAACAGAAGCGAAAACATGGGAAGGGGCTTTGGGAAACGTCCAAAACATCTGGAGGGCAGCGCGATATCTAGATACCACTAATTCATCAGGTAGCGGAGTTCCGGCATTGAGAGCCAGCCAGAAGTTGGTAGAGCTGGATGCGGAAAATGCGGATCTTCTGCTCCTACATTGTTTCTAAGCATGCCCGGGAGTGCTCACCGCCGAAGTGAAATCTTCTCCGGAGGGCGCAAGATATGGAGATATCTCCTACGCGCAAGGAGGTAGATCGAGCGAAATATTATCAGGTGGCCAGCCGGTCAGTAAAGCTGGATAATGAAAGCCGAAATTGGCCGTAGTACACGCGGTTCTACGATCAGCTGTTGGCACAAGACGTCCCGTGAAGGCAACAGAAAGGCAGAAACGCAAGGGGGATACATATATATATATAGTTTTGGCTTAACTACTGTAAATACTTGCCATGGAGCTACATGCATCCTGCGGCCGCGAAGAGCCTGATGAATACACTACCACCACCACCACCACTGCTGCTGCTCCTAATAATATTAAGGTATCAACATATGCTCAACTTTGTCGTACCAGTTCGAGCGAGGAAAGTGAATATTGTACAAAAGAGATAGTGTTCCACGTCTGAATAGCATGTCCCAAGCTTAGTGCTGTACAGCAGAAGCTACAACAACAAATGGGAGAATCATGCAATCAACGAGTGAACACTCATGTTGAGAGGAGATGGTTGACAAGGTTAGATTGAAGAACCTGTTTCTATATCTCAAGGCAATGTGCTGTACGCTGTGCTAGACTTCGCGGAAGCATCAGGTAGATTTCGAAATCGCGGATCCAGGGGACCAAATGACAGTGAACAAAGGGAAATGAGCCACCACAGGCCTGGGCGAGGCTCTAAGGTCGTTGGAGATAGAACACTGTAAATAGATATACAAGGATGCCCCTAGTTGATGTAACCTGCTTGTCGCCGGGGCGGTTGGATTATGAACCACGCCCCACTAGACAAGGTGCGGAGTCTTATTTTGGTCTAGTGGTAAAACCATCTAAGGGGAGAGGCCAGGATAAATGAAAACCACCAGGACCACCGACTGTACGTCCAGAGCACACTAGAGTTCTGTTAGCACAGGAAAATGGGTGTTTGAGGAGTACAAGCTGCCAAGTAGCCACAGCTACCGCAAACAAGCCACGGAATAATGATGAGTGGCACAAATAGATCAGCTGAGAGATGCAGAACTGGTTCAGCGACATAGAAAGCATATTGTTACAGTCTGTGTCGGAGCGTGTCCTTCTGTGCCTTACGATGAGCAAGAACTACGGTAAGGCTTTCACTAATATTCCTTGTTCTAGACAACCCCTCCCTCGTGTTCCGTTTTTAGAAAGGTAACATAATAAACTTAGGGCCGAGTCCAGTTGGGTTCTAGGCATTTACCAGGGTGTGTGTAATCTTAAGACAGTGGCAGGGGTCGTTCACACTCAAAGATTGGGTTATGATTGAATATTCGTTCATCGGCACGAATCAAGCCCTATAGTTGAATAAACTACAACCTATGACATTTTCAGTGACAAGACCTGATTCAGCACTTTAGAAAATTATTCAATATATGTAGTACTATTTCCAGTAAGGGCTTTCTGAGATCCGCGCAGCAATGAAACTGGCTTGAATCCTGTTGCTCGAGGCTCTACAACCCGAACTTTCTTGGAAGCTCGGTAGCATTGCCAAATTCAGGCATGCTAGATTTTATCCTTTGTGTGCTGCTAACGTCCAAGGCCACGGATTTAGTCTCAGAAAAGTAGGGTATGCCATTGTGCTATCTATGGTGTGTTATATCACCGGAACTACACCCTATAGATAATACAGACAAGTTGGTGATAAAAGTACGCTATCCGAAATTTAGTCAAAAGAGAATATAAACTAGACTCGAGAATGGCGTGGAAACAGTATCGTTTGTAGAGCGAAGCTTATCATGGCCCTAGGAGTGGCTGTTCAGAGACCAATGAAGTAGGTTGGATTGGGGGTACCGTTTTCAAATCTTAAAAGGGCCAAAAAGATGGTCCCACGATAGTCTAAGATTAGGTTGAGAGTCGGTACCGTATCGGGCCCGAGGCCCAAATTTTCCCTCCAGTCACACCTGTTGCTTTTGCCCTTTCCTCTGGTTGCAAGATCGCTTTTAGCAGATAGAAGGTGTTAATAAGGGGTCACCACTGTCGTCACATTCATGCCTGGACATGCTATGTCAATGTGGTGCAAGATCCGCGTCGGGTGATTCTGCAAGTATCGTACACTGTTGATTTCATGGCAAAATGCTGGTATGGATTTATCTCTACGCCTTTCTTATCTCTCACGAGCATGCACTTGTTTTGTGAACATAAGTATGACCCGGTTGATCGGATTAAGCTAGAGGAAATATGGGAGCCGTGAGTTGTCATCTAACGTGTAAATATATCTCTGTATCAATAGTGGGATCCACATAAACTACCAGGTCAAGAGTATTGCAACACCTGATTCCCGCCTCCGAGGCGCTGTTTTAAACCTCAATATCTCAACGGAATCAAAAGCGTTTGAGCTCATATTAAATTATATAGATTCCTAAGCTCAATATTTAGTATACCATCTAGTGCTTCATATACAGCTCGAATCCTGCACGGCAAGGATAGGACTAGGTGATTTATGGCGCCCTGATCAAGGGTATTTCATGCAGTCTGAATGGGCTGCCTAGAACGCTCTATATCTGTTTCTGATACCCCATCTAGAAAGGGCTCAAGACAGAGCTCCTTTGGCTTCTTTCCAAGCATGTACCAAAGGTTTGAATGGTATTTAAATCAGGCAAATAGGGCGGCGAATCTAGAACCCATATACCATGGCTTTCAAACCATGATTGCGCCTGCTAGATATATGGATGCTAGCATTGTCTGGTTGGAATCTTATTAGAGGCTCATAGATTGGTAAAAGGCCTTTTCTTAGGCAGGCGATATAGAAATTAGTCGAATTGCCGCCATTTGTAGATGATTCTTCCCGTTCTAGAACCACTAGTTCTGACCGGCCACCATATTATACAAAAGTTCAGATCAGAATCAAAATATCCTTTTCATGGCGCCCTAGGTCTACTAGATCAAGCCCATAGGCCTCACTTGAGAAACGGAACATCCATTGAGTAGGAGTACTAGGGTCCCGTTGAACCGAGCATTCCGAAAACATGATTTTTTTTTTCAAAATCCTTGAGATGCAGCCACACGCGCGCAAATTAATGGTATGTTTTTAACTGAATCAGCGCTTAAAGCAATCCATGTTTTTGCTTTTCTACCTTTTAATGTTATATCTAAGGAGAATTAGCTGTATAGTCCATTTACAGACGTTATAGGGGGTCCTATTAATCCACGCTGAATAGCTGTTTCTAGGCCTCTGGCTAAACATTTGAAATATATGGCATTTAGCCGCTTGACCGAGCTTTTCAGGCATAACAGACTGGGTCCCTGATTCCATACTATTCTGATTTTGGTAGCGTTTTGGTAATCTGTAAACGGGACAACGTGCACACCAAACTTCCGGGCAAATATAGTGACATTTTGCCCTGAATCTAGACCTTCAATCAAGGCAACGTGTTGTTTGTTAAGAAGTCCAGACTGACTCCGTCGATTTGCACTAAGTTTCGTCCCAAGAGGCCTCATTTTGGTGGTGTGGTGGGTGTTTGAAATAGTTGTTGATTTTTTAACGCGGTACGGATTCTGCTAAGTGTTGTAATACATTTGACCCACTATTTCTTGTTTTGCTAGATTTATTATCATTACTATATTCCAGTAAATTCATCTTCTTGCAGCCCCATTATTCCCGACTCGTCCAATGAAATCGGTGGTGGATCCATCCCATTATCTACTAGTAATTAGTTCACGTTGAAACTGAAAAAAACTACCTTAGCCAGTTTGCGAGGCTGAAGGATTCAGCCTGGTGGATTTCTTATCTATTGGCGGGACCCGATATCGTGCAAGATTGATCCAGTGCCGAAATTAATCTAACCATGTGGTGGAATTTGAGGGTTTCATCGGCAAGGCTGTTCCACCATAGCTTATTTACGATGATATCTTCTATTGGTTTGACTCAGGTTAAGCGTGAATTCAGCTTCGTCGTTGGTTGACACGAAGAAACGGCATGAAGGTAAAATATTGTACATTTGATAGGCATTTTAAGCATTGTCTGAGCATCATTCCCCCACACTCGTCTAATCCATTATAATCTAGTTGTTAGATCTAATATTATGCTATCCTCACAATTGGGACATCATTCTGTTGGGGCTCATTCGGAAGGTCATTATGCTAGACAAGTGGACTGTTATTTTATTGTGAAGGTCTGTATGCCGGAGTAATGGCTTCCAAAAAAAACATAAAAAAAAAAAAAAAAAAAAAACCAGCCGCTGTTGGGTAGAAGTTTTAATGGAAAGCCTCAATAGCCAATTTGATCGAGGTGTCTTTAATCGTATATCTTCTGTGGTCTTTGTATGTTGTTAGAGACTGCTTGAGTCCTAATTACCGACGTACCATGTTAGGGGATTCTCTTCGCATGTGCGATCTGAAAACACCCAAGCCTATCTCCACACCACCAAACAGTAGAAAATAAAAGCCACAAGCGGGTTCAAAGCGGTGCGAATGTCAGTACACCAGGTTCTTCTTGTCCGTACCAGTTCTAAGTTAGTCGTTAAACGCCCATATGATGGCCAAAGCCTCTGATCTCGCTAGACAAGGTCTGAAACTTGTCTGACATCGATCCGGATTCTAGAAGTCTGTTCTAAAATTCATTAGCTTCTAATCGAAACAAAACCCTACGGCCGATAGATAAGGTGTTCTCTGCTGTGCTAGCTGTTATAACCGATGGATGAGGGTCGAGACAGGCCCTATTTATGTTGCTGTTGTTATCAACGTTTTAGGACAGGGGAAACATGTTTCAGGGTGAAATGGATGTGCTAATTTTGAGACAATACCGCATGTCCGTTGCCCAAAATTTTGTGGATATAAATATAGCTGCGAATTCCAAATTTCAACGGAGAATAAGCAGTGGAATTGAGGCTTGAAGCTCCATCAGTATTCTAGCTCTTCAAAATGGTACTTCTATCCCGCGTATTTATATCAGCACTTATTGCAACATGGGGGTCTGTCTCTGCCCATCCTTGGAGAGTTGCGACACAGCCAAATGCCCACACCGGCATAGTCAGTGTGGAGTTGGTCTCACTCGGCAACACTACCGTTATGGCAAAAGTTACCAACACGGCAAATCGGGATTTGCGTGTTGTTAAGACCGGTAGCATTATAGATGATCGACCGACTCGCAAAGTGAATGTATACCGCGATGGTAAGATGTCTCCTCTATAAAGCCTCTTATGATTGTTCGAATGCTGACTGACCACCCCGGACTACAGGTGCCCTGATGGATTTCCTCGGGGTCGATGTGTCCTATGTGACTCTTCATTTGACCCCACTTGGCTTCCTTGCACTACGCGCCGGTGAAACAATTGAGATTGTATTGGACGTAGCTGAGCTATACAATCTGTCGTCTGGCGGCCAGTTCACCGTTGTGGCGGAAAGCGCATTAGAATACACGGGTTCTAACACGACGGATGTATTTTTCTGGGCCTCGTACATGTCCAATACTCTCAGCATTGATATACCTAAGTCAGAGGAGAAGTCCCTTCTTCAGAAGCGTGCCAAGCTAGGTGATTGCAGTGGCGATGAGGCTCAGAAAATGAAGGCCAGCATGGCCCGGGCCGCTAAGATTGCAAGTGCCGGTGCCGAGAGCGCCAAAAACCCGTCAGACCTCTTCAGAACCTTTTTTAAGACAGACGACAAAGCTGCCCTGCACCAGGTCTCCAGTCACTTAGAAGCCATTGCAAATGAAGCCCAGGCTGGGGCTTCAGGAAAGTTTACTCAGTACTGCACAGCATCAGGAAGCTGTGATGATGGAATGGCTGGCTACACTAACTATGATGGAGATGGCAAGGCTCCAACCAATGTGAGAGTCTACACTTGTCCCACCTTTTGGACGCTGTCTATGGTTTCGAACACGTGCTGGAACTCCGATCAAGCCACAATCACTCTACATGAATATGCACATGGAGTGGGGGCTAATCCTGCAAACGGTGAACGAGAGACGTACGGGTATGCTGCAATTACGAAGCTCAGCTCGGAAGTAGCATTACGGAATCCGGATAGTTATGTATTTTTTGCTCAAGGTAGGTACTTTCACGCAAAATTGGGTGAGCATCGGGAACTGAGTATTAATTCCCTGTCGCAGGTGCCTATTTGAAATGCGACGCCAACGGAAAGTCCAACAACCCGAACGCTGGCAAAGAGGACCCCAGCTCAGGCGATCCTCCCGGACGAAGTCCGTCCGCAGTCGGCTCTTCCGGTGAAGGTAGTCCCCCAGCTGTAGGCATTCAACCTGTGGAAAATATTGATGGTGGAAGTTCCTACCCCTCCACTCCACCCAATGAAGGAGCAGTTCAGACTAGCGCAGCCAGTCTAAATGAGACAGATTTGGGCGGCCGTAAAAATCCCAGTCTGCAGCATCCATCTATTCAACGTCCAGCCGACTTATTCAATGGTAGCTCTTTTGCTGACAACGACCACGTTTCCGATTTTGATATGGGATCGCCTACTCAAAGCATGTCCCCCAAACATCCTGTCACAACACCAATACCCAGTGATGAAGTCTATGATGCCGGAAACGCAATTAGTTCTTCCCTTGATCTACCTGCTCTCTATGATCTCTACAGTAATGATGTGGGTGGTCACGAAAAAGGCGACGATAGATCCAAAGGAACCTCATTCTCGCCAGCCGAAGTCTATCAACTCAGCACGGATTGAAGTTATCGGATGGAAGAGATCAATTCAAGCTATGCTTCGCGATTGACGTACCAGACTCTGTCAGACCTGACCACTGTGTTACTTTCTGTACTTTTTGCAGATTGTGGGGCATGGAAGGAGAGGGACTAGCAATGGGTTAAAGTGTACCAGCATATCCTATCTATTTTGGGTCTGTTTGTAGATCATTTGAGCATAGCTAATCACAAGGTAACATGAATGCTATCCTGTGAGATATCTAACAGACCTACAGATTGTTTACTTTCTGGGAATAGATATTGCAAAACCTTACCTTCCTGGTCAATTGAATGTCTTGAATTAGATGACTATTTGTGTTCAAATACGACAGATCCATTAGTTACGGTTAAGGAAGTGTGTTGTATAGTGATGTTTAGGTCCGTCTAGTATGTAGCAACTAAACATTTTCTATCATAGCCAACCTATGGAGAGCAGAACAACAAATAGAAGAACCATTTTAACATGGCTTTCACAGCACCTCTCTCATACTAGCAGGCGGTAATACATGGCTGAAACTTCCCTTTGTCTTGTATTTTGATACGGAACCTAGGGGTAATATATGTATGAGTAATGCTCCTAGAAAACAGCTGGCTCGTCGATACCATCAGCTCAAGTTTAGGGATGGAGCAATATCCACGTACCTCAGTCAGACAAGGGTCAGAGCCTCACCCAGGTGTCCGAACTGCCAGGCCCCACGTAGAACAACAAACCATCTACTACTGGATTGCAGACAACAGGACCACCAAAGGAAGACCATATACAGGTCCCTAAATAAGACAGATATATAAGCACAAGGATAAGGAGGGAAAACCTCGGAAATGCGTCTTTTCAAGGACCGGATGGAAACGAAGACCTTACTAACCTTCCTTGCAACGACAAACACCGGCTGCTTTCCAAAAGCAGTAGCAAGATCAGTGCCTAGAGCCCTAAAGGACAGTTTTAAGGAGCTAGAACTGGTGGACGAAGCAGAAAGTATTGGAGTAGGGTAATAGATAGGACTACCTGGGCACGTATACGAGATGCTCAACGGTCAGCGAATATCAAGGCATATCCAAGGCTCTAGCGCAGAGATAGGCGGCTCGGGCGGGGAAAGGGACCAGAATGAATACACAAAAGAAAAAGGGTCCAATACGAGCCCTAGGGATCACCGAGAGGCAATGGCCTAGGAACATGGGTCTGTCATGCCTAAAGGCTCCATATGGACGTCAACCTTGATTAACAATAATAACAATAAAGACCGGAGCCTTGAATGGTACAGCGTCTGTACTTCGTTTAAAGGACTATTTTACTGCTGGTTTTAGGGAGCCCACTTCGGCTGCTAAGTGGCAATACTTAAGATAAAATAGATGCAACAAGGCCAGGCATTCGCAGTATTATGCTGTACTATTTTGCTGGCGCCTGATATGCACGGACTTTCGTTGAAAGTCAACGTTGTATCATTTACATTCCGGTCGCTTATTCGTATTATTCCTTTCGATGGGATGGGCGCAATTCTATTCAAACATGTGATCACTACATCACTTTTGCCCAGTCATCATTCCTATCAACCAAATCAACATTCCGCACATGCGTGTTACTCCATGTTTTAGGCACCAAGCTAATCATACTCCTATGAATCATCTCAGGAGCCTATCTACCAGGAATCACAAATTGTAGGTGTACGACAGATATTATGAGATATGTCCCACATACTAGCGTGTATAGAAAGGTTTTCCTCAAGGTATGGTGTGTGCCTCAGGGCAAGGTCTGCGCCAGGGCGGACTCAGCGCGGGCGCTATTATACACTTCCCGAATATCGTTCTCCTCATAATTCCCCATGGAGCGCTTCAAAGTCCTCTTCTCCAAACGTAGAGAGCTAGAACCACGTCTGTTGTGAGATAACAACTGAGAATCGTTGCAAGCTTTCCTTCTCTAGTAGGGATGAATATCGATTTCGTACATGTAGAATTTTCTCTACTGTCACTATAATGCTTCCTGTGCAACAATAAAGACTTATATCGAGCAGCCAGTTCCTGCCAAGTAATCTGTTTAGGCCTCGGGCAGTACGTGGCCGAAATTGGTTAGAGCCTTGACGTCTAACAGGGTTAATAAATCCACCTACCAGCTGCTCTTTCGAAGGAGACCAGCACCGGTCTGAATTGAAAACGACAGCCCCGCTGTTATGTATCAATCCAATTATCAAGGAAATATCCACGTCGCACTACCGGTAGTATTCGCATTCCTTTAGGAATAGCTGAATTCTACGGCAGCTTCGTTGCTAACTCCGTCCAGGCACGATTTCTAAAGATAGCAAAGCTCACACTGGGCCTGTGAAGTTAGACGGTAATTTGTGTTCCCATTGGAATGAGGCGGACGAATGATCAAAGCCAGGTTCACTGAGGGCGACCAAGGAGGGCTACCCGAGGATATGAATATGAGAGTTGACAAGAATTATAGAAATGAGAGCGAATGGCTGTTCCAAGTTCCTGAGTGTATTCTTAGTAATATGCTTAGAGGTAACTTCACGACTATCTATATGTCAAGAAGAGATACATGCATGTAGAGTTAAGCGCTGCACAGCACACGATATAAAGAGGGTTATAGTGCGTCTTTATAGAAAATCTGTTTTTGATAACTAGTTGAATATAACGTAGGGTACTGAATAGAAGCATACAGTCAAGTGCGCGTCTGGTTACATTTGTTCTAGGAGCTGAGTTCCCCTCCTTGAAATAATGATAAAATGTATTTGTACGGAAAAAAGATCACGTTAGATGGGTTATGCTTTTAAGCTTGTATTTCTGGTAAGCTGGAGAGTAGTATATTTTTGCCTAGACTGAGTGAAGAATAGATTGACATTCCACCAACAATGTAATTACCCACGATGTAGAATAAACGGGACACGACGAAAAGGCAAGAATCAAGATCTAGTCAGTCTCCACAGATCCAGGCAGTCCTGGTTTTTCTTACCACGTTTTATTAAGTCTAGCCCGGTTCTATGTCAGAGAATTGTGTTGATGTAGATATGAGCCACGGGAAGAGCGCCCTCACGGTTTTAATTTTGGCCAGTATGGATTGACCCACTGGAGAAACCTCGGATCCACCAAGACGGTGGATATTGAAGTTTTTTTTGAATAGAGTGGGTCTGGAAAAAGATGTGATATATAGTGAAAACTCCAATTGTGTACCACACGATACTAACAATAGGTGAGGCTTTTTGAGCAGGGATGTGAACTCATGAGCCCTTGCTGAAAACCTGTTTGCCTGGATTCAGGTGGGACCCAAGGTGTCTGCATTCTCGGGGGTATGTTGTTGCCCTACACCGCTAGATAACCTGGGGGAGGGCTTACGGGTTAATGTTGTAACAGATTGTGCAGGCCCATGACGGGAGCAGCTATCAGTACCGGAAGAATACAAATATCAGTGTGCATTATAGAGATAAACTGAACCAGTAATTGCCTGCTGGATCGACAACCACGCTTCTTGTCTATGTACTTGATCTCCGACGCGCGGTTGTGTAGATAGTTCGAAAGGGAAACAAAGGAAGACTACACTCACTGAAGGTCCCCAAAGCCTCCGAAATGAAGGAAAGGCGTTTTCGCTTTATTGTTCTAGAAACCTGAAACCACAAAGATCCACTTATACATTTTGGATTGTCGGACCTTCGTGGACGTTTCCGGATCGTTTTTTACCAGACAATTCTAGAGCAGCTAAGCCTGAGTGGTAATTGGCCTACATAGTTCAAGAGCTAAACGTATGCTAGTAAACATTGAAGGGCGTCCAGTAGAAGACTATAGTAAATAGAGTCTCTGCTGCGTGAGGGTGTATAATCTTGCAGAATGACATCAACGGTAGCTATAGAGATCTCCGCGGGGACCATGCGAACGTGGGAGACCTAAACGAATCCAGTATCAACGAAATCATTGAATCGGTAGTTCTTGATTTCGTGAGCCTAATTCAAAGGAATCTGTCGAGTCTGCGGTGTAAACTATAAAATAGCATGATCTAATTGAGGCTATTAACCTTTCATTGTAAAATACCTTGCGATAGAGATTGACCAGTGAGAATTAATACAGTCTATCGGGCTGAGTGACTACTAGTTGTGGCACCCTTGATGTAACTGATGAATCCCAATAGATATAAGATGCACTGAAACTTTAGTCTACAAGGAACCGGGTGGTTTCTCGCCGGGTATATTCAGTGGATCCGGAAGGACATGATTTCTGTATGGGATATTACGTAAATGAAGTGTTGCAGCAGCGTGTATAAGGTTTGACTATAGTTTCCGCTCCATCAAGGCCGGCTAGAAATTCCAAGGTGTTGGGAGCACACATATGGTAGTATTCTAGTATACGGAACCTTTGATAAGCTGAAAGGAACAGGATATATTTACTTGTTGTGGAAATGGATAATATCGAAGTTTTATGAGAAGGGATTATTATTGGAATGACTGGCATGATCCTGTATCGGATGCTCAAATTCAGTAGCTTTTACGAACTAGGTCGGGACGGGGAGTCTTCGAAAACATATCATACCACTCAGCACATAACGCTGCCTGCCAGTCAAGTCATCCTTAATAGGATGCTCAGGATTATCCTATCAAATACGCTTGGATCGCTGTTCGAAATGATGCGCCAGGTTGCGCTATCGAAATCTATTGGTAACCGGGAAACGAGGTTCCACAGTGGCGCTTTCACAAGTACACTGGCGTCTCAACAGCATACGCTATATTCCCCGTTCTTGGGACATATTTGGCAGATCGTTCTTGGCTAATAACGGACCATCGATCAAACTTAAATAGCATCCTAGAGAAAGGAATATGAATATTATGCACAATATGTGGCCAACTTTTACCACAGTCCGATCATTTTCTCTTCCAGTTAGAGTCGAAATGGCGTCATGTTTAACACTCTTCCGACTATTGCTGAACTCCAATTATAGTGTGCGCCAAAACCCTATAGAGAGCCAGGTAACTCCTCGATAAAACCTATTTTTTCTGGGTAGGACGAGAAGAAACCTAGTTATTTGTGTACCAGTGCACGTCCACTATAGAGTTTGAGAAACAACAAGAGCGTTCCAGGGCTCGACTCCAATTTCAGCGCCTACCCTGCCTCACTTTACTTGTTCCATAGTTTGCAGTTTTGTTCCGAGGGTAGAATGGAGCCAGGATTCAAAGAAGTTTGATGAGATTAGCCATCGTTGAAGCGCTTTGTTGTTGTACTCATGATCCGCCTGTATTTGTCTCGGGCTCACTTTAAGGTATTAAAGCGCACCTCATATAATTAGACTCGGGGTAACAATACAAACATTGCGCTCTTCCGACTTTGGAAATGGCCACCACCTTTCCACGGGTACTCGAATCTACCGATTCTAATATAATCACTCCCCCAGGTGCAACTACCTACGACTCCCGTCCGAATGACCGACTGCCAGGCATAAAAGAGTTGGGTTTGTCAATTTACCTGAGCTTTCCCGCTTTCAGAAGAGCAAGTTCACAATTTAAGAGAGACGTGTTTCTTAGCAATATAACACATCACTGCGCTACATTGAACAGTATGTTACGGGATGCCACATCACCGCGTCAGGCCTCAAGTTCTCATGAGCTTACGACTGGCAGTAAGTCGACCCTTTTTACAAACCTACTTTCATATATTGTGGGTGACTTATAAATGCTATTCTCGCCTTTTTTCCTTTTTTTTTTATTTTTTATTTATTTATATATATATCCTGAACCGAATAGTTCTTAACCGAGGCTGTCGTGCTAAAGCTAGTCAACATTTGGCAGTAGGGAGCATACATCGAAGCCCACATTATCTGTCACAAATAGAGTACGCCGCTATACATGGAACAGAGCGGAATGGAAGGACTTCTGTCCACTGCATTGAAAGGGATTCCGTGCATGATAGGAATTTTCTGCACCGACCATACAAGCTACCGCGCGGACAACAACTTCGCTGGCGCACGCGTTACACAAAATCACCTCCAACATCACATTGGCGAACTCCTTGCCAGTCCAAGAGACCTCCTATTAAAATTCCCAAGCGTGAACATACATAAGACTGGAAGGGCCACATTCATAGTTTCGATTTATTGAAAGCAGGGTACAGACCCATACAACATGCTTTACCAATTCATATTGATTAGATATAGCCTTTGCGTCTACCATATCACATACCAACCTCAATATATGAACCTTAGGCTGGACTTGGGAAAACTCTCATGCCAAGTACAGGGCCTGTAAGTTGCTGGACTAACTTTAAGCCAGTAGATATTGTTTGAGCATGCCACAGGGCACAGCATTAATTTGAATCACTTATCGACTAACAATATATGTAGCCGGTATAGTCAAAGCTATTGGAATTTTACACCAGGATCGTTGGGACTTCGTGATCAGTTAGCCATTATACTTAGGTGAGAATGACCTTCAACATCTAGAGTACACTAGAAGTTAGCAATGAGGTGTGGTAGAGGCGAGCGCTGACAGGGCCACAAGTACGCTCCATGAGTGTATTGTTCAAGGCAAAAGAGCCAGGTACATTGTGTACCTGTATTCAGTAGTTAGATAGTGTGAACGGAGTTGAGCTGGTATTGGATCCATGCGAAAGGTACCGCTAAGCATCCCATTGGGATTGATCGTGAAGAGCTAGGCACATGGCTATGTCCATATATATCCTTAGTATCTGTTATATCTTGACTAGACAAGGTGAACCATAACGTGTCCGGTAAGCGAGCGGTCCTCTCCGCTCTGATCCCATCTCTAGGTGAGATTATAGAGCCTATATGAGCCAAACAATTGCATTTCTATACAAAGATTAATGACTAAGTGGGTTAGGGTATCTAACTCTAGTACGTCCCCGAATGGAACAATTTGAGCACTCTTGGGGCCTCGGGGGGCTGGCTGCTTGATATACACAGCCTAAGTGCATTCCCGATTAATAAAGTTGTATACCCCTCTCTCCAATAGATTGAGTTGATGTAGTGCCGCGTTGAGCAAGAACAATATTGGTCATTTCTCCTATATACGAAGATTGGAGAGGCGCTCTACATCGATCAGGTGGTATAAGCTTTGTAGAAGTAATTATTCTTCGTTTTGAGTGATTTCATGGCTATTGGCGCTTGTTTCTACTCAAAAAGTATAGCCACTTAGTCGTCTCCGAAGAGTTGTACGTGGAACATGGTTAAACAATATTACGGGCGTCCTGCTTTTTTAAAGCAGATATACCAAGTAGGGTCCTTCCCTCCTATTCAGTTAAACCTCCTGAATATCGACGTGCTTTTGGAGGTTTGGTTAGTGGTTGAATTGAGCGAGGTTTTCGACCGAGGCCCAAGTCGCGTGTGCCCCCTTGCTTAGGTACCGGATACGTTATTCGCTGGTAATGGTGTGGGCGTTATTGAAGTACCAACATATAACTAGAGGACCATAACTTCTGGAATTGCGCATAGCTTAGTTGAAGAAGGCGAAGGGCTGCTATCCATTAGATATTGGTTAAATGGGGCTTCCTTTCTCGCCTGTCAATCTCCTCGTGCAGCGGAAGATTTTCGCATTCAAGAGTGAGTGCCTATTTTGGGCGATTTCAGCACCTTTAAAGGTCTTGGAAAAGCTGCCTGTGTTGATGCAGCTGAAAGGTTTGTCCGCTGTAATTATTTAGCGATTGTAATCTAATACTTCTCGAATTGCTGCAAGTTGATTGGTGTCTTCATGGCCGTAGGGATTCTGCCTTGGCTGTTGGGATGGGTGTCTGGTCCATGAATGGTCAGATGTTCAAGGTCCTCGCTTATAGACAAAGGAAAAAGACTTGTGGCTCTTACCTTGCGGAGCTTGAGACACGAAGTATTGCATACTGTACCGCTGCTGGGGTCGCGATCGGGCGAGCAAATCTGAACAGTGGGTCGGCTCTCGGTCACAGGTACCTACCGAGCTATCCTACAATCTGAACAAAGGTGGCAATGCTGCGTGTCCTAAACGTCTTGAGCCAGACTGAAAAAAACAAACACCTGTGGGAACATAGCTTGCAATACATGGGTGAATGACGTACATTTTTGATTCTTCCTCTTCGTCTTCTTCTTCTTTATTGATACAGGATGAGAAGGGGAAGGTTGATAGAAGGCCAAAAGAAATTAGACGGAGCCACAAAACACGATATCTCTGTTTAATGGCCGGTATTAGGGATCCGGCTGAAATTGGTCCTCGGTGAAGCCGTGAGCGATGATACCTGAGGGACGAGTGAAACCTCATGTAAGCAAGCCACAGTTATCTGCTCACTATTCACACGATGGTAGCCCCAAGTATATGCAACAAATGGACAGCAAGCTGTAGTTCCATGTTTTACATCAAAGTCGATGGCCTTGGCGTTTTGTGTCTTTGTTAGAAGCCAATATTCGTATAATCACGGTTTTCGGCCTCTGGCAATTGTTTCAAACGTGAATGGTAGAGGTAATGACAGTACGGAGGAAAATAACTAATTCAACTTCGAATCAGCAATTTATGGGTACCACCGATCGGGATATAATCCAGAATTGTTCAGAGATCCCAACGATAGCATCAAAAGGAGAGATCGAGGCAGAATTCGAGGAAATCGACCTAAGCAATGCTACGAAAAGGTGATTAGTTGATTACGACCACATTTACACAAGAGGGAAAAGGTACCACGATAGTTGTGTTGGTCAGGGTGTGAAGTGACCATGAATAGCTAAGATATTCAAATGAGAGAGATGCGTGACCGAAAAGGAATTTTCAAATATACAGAGAAAATTACTTCAGGGTAACCGCGAGTGGCTTTTTACCATCCCTGCCGGGGGCTTCAGGGAGCCAGTAAATCAACGGTGTTCACCAATGGTCCCTAAGATGTCAAAGAGAACATTTACGGAGTTTATATTTCAGGTGGCTGTTGAACATGTAAGGTATCGCTTTGATTAGCCGATACAAGGCCCGGTAAAAATTGGGCGGCAAAATTACATTTTATATCTCCTGGTATCTCACCGAAATTATCGCATGTCATGCCCCCCATACAGGGCAATATGGTCAGAGGCTACCATTACTAGTGCTGTGGCTTAGAGCTAGACAGAAGTAACGAAGAAGGGCAGCAATCTACGAGTTTCCAGTCATTAAATAATTTAATAACATCAAATTCGCTATCTAAGGTATTACGTTAGGGAGAAATGTGATCATTGCGAATCAAATCATATGAAGATGAAGTAAAGGATTTCCGAATATAGAGATGTGATCCGACAGGCCAATCGTACAGGAGATAATCGTCATTGCCCCGGTTTTGTGGCAGGTTTGTACAAGACGGGCATCAATGGGACCAGATATGGTGGGAAATCGTTACATAGATTAGGAATAACCATTCAAACACAACATCGCAAACAATACTAGGCATCATTGTCGACCGTAGACCTGTTGGTCTGGAGCGCCACGAAAGGAGCTCCTTCTAACGGCTCTATAGGATTTTGGGCTTGCCGAACCATGGAACGTATATGGATCCATCGTTGCCCAGTCGATCTTAACCAAGCTTCCTCGGCAACCATTCCTAGAATTCCAGACCGGGAAGACCTGCAGCTATGTCCCACAATACGACCAATGTGGTGGTGATAAAGGAAACGACTGACGATCCTTGTCTGACACTAAGATTTGCCACGGAGTTCTGGAACAAAAATAGGACCCCGAATAGGGTCCTACAATAAGCCTTGTCTGCCAATTCATATATATTCACTGGGATAGGCAGACGATAGGATGTCCACCCATGTGGCATAGAGGTATTAAAAGCGAGCCGATCCAAGGTTTCATTCTGTCGGTGTGTTAATCAGGGCGTGGCGAATCCTGTAGACCGCAACGGGGCGCGGGACAGTACTACACATGGCTCTTCTGTGGGCCCGCTACCTCGCCTTATCTGGCTTATGGTGTTTCAAGTAGTTAATTCTAGCCCGAGTTACTGTATTATCCTAGGTTTTTTTTTCTTTCTTTCTTTCTTTTTTCCAAGGTGTCAGAGCACAGTCTTCTTCGCTTGTCATCTTTCTGTTGGCAAGCGCATCTTATGCTCGATTCTATTTCTACCGGTTGTCTACCAGACCGAGAGGTCCTCTAAGTCAGATGCCTGAAACAAAACTAAAAGCGAGGGGCGAGGTTGCACTCGACATATGGGAGAGCAAAAAGAACATGATCGTCAAACTCTACCAAGAAGAAGGCTGGCCCGTAAAGCATGTTATCAAGAGAGTTCGAACCCATACCTTTGACCCAACGTGAGATGTTGATATGTTGAATGGATTCTATGATCACTCCAGCTAATGGGCTGTTGGCCAACAGTGAAACTCAGCTGCGAAGTCGACTGAAAAAGTGGCGCGTCACAAAGCTATCGCAAGAAAGATCCTTCATAAACAGGAGCGCATGCAACAATGATAGCACGCATCGTACTGACGAATCGTTCGATACCCAGATACCTGTTTTCTCTGTTGGCGACTTGGAGCAGCCAGAGACAGCAGCCAGCCGGCTTATGAAGGAAAAGGAAGCGGGCTCAGCCGTCATAGTCAACCACAGCCAGGCATTGTGCACACCACCAGTCACCATGCCTCATATCATCCCCTACTCTCAACCTCCAAATATACCACCATCTCACCCATCGGTTGGACCTCGGAGAGACATATATCAGGGCTATTTCGCCAAGTAAGTCACCCCTTTTGTATGCTGGACCGATAGAATAATGTGGAAATTAAGCTATTACTGACATCTCTCTTCCCTATAAAAAAGTCAGCATTTCAATGTTAATATGTCTACACAGAACATGGAGGAGGGAGACGCAAAATTGGATTCATCTCAGTGTTCAGAAAATCCGTGGCATTGGGTTCCGCTTTTGGACCAAACGCAAGTTTTCTTGTGCCCCCTACAAAATACAGGCCTTCTGAGTGCCTCCATACATCAGCCGACGCAAGTCATGTCGTGCTATTCCTCATCGGCCTAGTCTTCAACTCCGGGACTGTCCCAGTTGAATCAAAGGGATACTTGCCTTGTTAATAAAGTTGTGCCTTGGTCAAAGCCAATGGTGTGTCGGTACTAAAGGCTCTAAATAAAGCATCTGACATTTGACTTGTCTAGACCAAGAACGACACTTATGCGAGGTATAATTCATTTGCTAGTCTATGAGCTTGTATATGCATCTATGTATTTATATCCACTGTGATCTTGGTATCGCAGAACATAATGTTGGGTGACGTTGCTGTGGCTTGGATAATATTTGTACCACCCAGATAATGATCCTAAACGCGGGGGGTTGTGTGATGAAACAACTCTCGGGGGTTGCCTTTCGATTGCTTTCCTACTTCACTCTATGCTCTATGCAGTCTGATATCAAGTGATGGTGGCCCAGTATCTGCTTGCTAGCTCCCAGGGAAGATAATGCAATATGGTAATGGCTAGGTACTCACTGACACTGCTCTACACGGCTGTTATCCTCGGGAGTATGATGATCCTTTCTGAATTACTTGCTGCAGTAGAACGTCATACGTACATGACTGTCCACTACCGCGATCAGTCGCTATCGCGCAGAGGTTGAAGTTTTGTCTTCTTCTTTCCCGGACGGACCAGGGAGAGCTGCCGCTGTCCCAGCTCCCATTAATATACATGAATCTCAGCAAGAACAAAAACGCTCTACCATGCGTCTCACCAATTTATCTAGGCCAATCGAGCAACCTTACTTCACCTTATATCTACCCTACAGCCAGGCAATTTCCTGGGAGAAGCGCATAGTTTATAACAACTCGCGGAAGTTAGAGTATAGTCCACGGCATGATAAGCTCTCTCTTCATCTAAACAGCTTTGCGTGCCTTTCTGGGAGGCAACTCCTTTTGCAATGTTTTCTCGTGAATCCTGAACAGCTTTGTGCGTTATGCCTCTAGGGTATACGATTTTTTCATGTTTCCATGCGGCCTTCCGTCAATGTAAGACGAATGCCGCCCCTCTCCCGGAATTTACTTGGTTTCATCGGGCAGTGTTTATTTACCGCTGTCAATGAACCGTCAGAAATCTGAAATATGGCGTTGAACAAGAAAAGCCCGAAATAGCGATTAGTATTGTTAGTAAATTCTCCCGCAGAGCCGTAGACTAAGGCTTTCTATTGTAGGCAAAGTCATGGATGTTATACAAACATCATGCGACCCATATTGTGATTCCATATTCAACTAAACCAGAATGACACAAACCCACAGGCCTAAGCCTTTGGCAGATTGGCTCGAAATATTTGTTACCACTGGCCTACCAAATAAACGAAATTCGAATATCCGTTGGACTCCACTCGATACTCTCTATTTAGCCACTCTGGGCCCGTCCTTGGCTGAGCACACGCCCTAGAGACCTTTGGTTGTATAGCCAGTGAGAAGGCCTCGGTTTGTTCGGCTCGTCGGTTAGACCCATTGTATCTTCCATCACAAGTTGGAACCAACCAAGATATAATTCAGGATAACTGTTTACCCAATGTCTTATATTGAAAATACTTCATTTGTAATGAAGCAACTATAGAGACGCTATTTTACTCTATATCTTGCCGTCGCGCATCATTTAACAGGTCCTCTTTCTTAGGAGATGGTGCAGACGCTGCTTCAACTCATATAAAATATTAAGCTACCCCATAGTTGCCCGAACCCTTGGTGCCCGGATGTGAATTCGAAATGCCGAGTAAATTCGGTCTAGAAACAAACACCATTTACGAAGAACTTTCCGGCCGCCCAGAGGGCTTTAAAAGACAATAAGGCTGTCTGCTGCAGTATATGTATTCAGATACACTAGAGGAGCAATTGTCTAGTGCTGGCAAACGTGTACTCTATCTTTTCTATTCTAGAGATATTATCATGCGTTCTCTTAACTAATTTAATCCCTTGTTTAAGAGTACATTTTTTCTCCCGGTTTTCCTGTTATTCTATTTCATGGTTCTTTTTATAGTCAGGTGATGAGAGAAATATTATCTACTTTTCTTCTGCAGCTGCATTACCCAGTATAGACGAGTGCCCAAAGATTAGGAAATCACTGTTATCCCCAATTTAATATGAGACAGACGAAGTTCTTCTATATCGATAGAAATAAGACCTTCTCATAATACTTCATCGCTATGGGATCGTGTGGAAAAATCACACCTTTCACACTCTGTTTTGTACAGTATAACCTGAATCTAAAGCTCCGATTCACACCTTTAAAAGACTTGAATATTATTACCAGTGGGCATGAATAGAAACGAATCAGTCTGGATAGGCCTCTTAGGAAATATAGTCGGGGTGCGTGGTTGTAGACTCAAGTTACCCAGGATGTAACCTATGATAATTTTCCTTCCGTCAAACAACCTTTTATGGCCAAGTATAGTGTTAGCCAATAGTTCCTTGCGCCAAATAAAACTTGAACCTCGGTCTAACACAAGAGTTTAGGGCATTTGAGCATTGAAAATTACGGGTCCAAACATGCAATGTATTGAGATACACAGCGAGCACAATTCTTATGAAATGTTTACTTTTCTTAATACTCAGTCTCTCGTTATGGGTAATGGATCTGCTCCTACCTGGTAACTTTTCGGCCGAGGTGGTGTATAATCGGGGTGGGTGTGGCAAGCTTTTATCCTGGACGTCATTAGTAAGTCCAAAAACCAAAACTAAATGGCTCCTCGGTCCAGTAGTGACTCGTGGTGTTTATTTATTCATTCTTTTCTCAGACCGAAAGGGGGAGTCAGGAAGAATAATCAGGGACAGACAGACTTCGAGATGCCAGTCAGTACCTTCCTTTTCCGATAAAAAAAAAAAAAAAAAAAAAAAAAAAAAAAAAAACAAACTATAAACCTCATACATCCTAGATCTAGCTGAAACTGAATGAAGGTTTGACCAAAATTTAGTTGGTCTGGTCTGCGTTATTCCTGTCATGAGTACGTGAGAACCCATAGCGAGCTGCTAGATATAGGACTCTTATATCTGGGACTCTACCCAAGCCAAACAAAATGAGAAGAGCCTCCTAGCTTTAATCAATTCATTGTCCTATGCCAATCTAGGTATTTTTTAACTTTGCCTATGGTTAGTTAGAATGCTGATGGCGTGTATCCTCTGGTCGACCGCAGCATACATCAGCTTTCGGCTATCATGACAGCTTCGCATTGACTATGAGAAGAAAATAACACTTGAAAATTCTCATTCTTTTTAGATCTTTATAAACATGATGTGATATAGTATATTGTGCATCCGAGTGTTACCTGGCTATACCGTTGAACATGTAATAAATTCGAAGACGACATTTGGGAGAGTGGGAAGTGGACGTGGAAATTTATATTTCCATTCATGTGTTACTGGTGAGACGCTTTGATCTTTTTCAAATTCAAATCCCAGGCATTGAAAGGCTTCAGAGCTAGCATCAGGAATTTTTGACCTGGTTAGATTATTTCAGTGTTCTATATCAAAGAGTGATTCTAATTCCCTCCTTGACTTAATGGTTAGCATAGAAACTATGGCATTTGTTGCGCGAACCAATTCATATGGGATTCAGGTCAAATACGAATGTTCATTTCTGAGAGTTATACCCTAATTTACAGGTGCAAGTAGTCCCATGATTGTAAAGAGACCTGCAATATACTATCTGTCTATCTACAATAGGTGTTGCCGACCAAACCTGGATTATAGCCATGCCAGGGGAATTATCAACTAACTCTTCACTCCACAATTTTGAATACTAACCTATGTATGAGATTGATAACAGTGACGATATTGTATTGAGTACGGGTAGTAATTATATATTGGACCTGGCGGCACGTCATACGCTAGAACAGGCTGCAGATACGCTCAGCCACTTCTAGACAGCATCCAGAACGGCCTTGCAGGTGTGTGAATCATATGGATCTGGTTGTCATCTTTTGTCGGTGTCGGCTTAATTTATAAATCACAACAACTTAATGCAAGTACAGGACGACTGATATTCTTAAAAAACCTGGAAAACGAAGAGGTTTTATGTCCAGAATGGGTAGTTACAGAATACCCAGTAAACAACTTGACGGATTGTCCTAATCCGTTCATTATTTAATCAACCTCGTCAATTGTGTTAATGTAACGTGGACCCGGGGGCAGGCCCTGGTATTGTTTTGAGACTTCCCGGTTACCGAAGACCCGATCTAAAGAAAGGACCATATTTAGAGTCAACGCGGTAAATCATTCCGGCGCGCTGTATGGAAAATCGGCCCATAGTATTCCATGGCACACATAGACAGTGATGAGATTTAGATTATCAGCGGAAATTTCGTTAATCAAATCAGCATCCGATTGAATACTTCTTCCATAATTGTCCATTGACATCAGACAAAAGGCCTTTTCGTAGCGATGTGCATCGAGCGGGGGATTGAAGTGCTTGAGTGTGAGAGCACTGTTGGTGGCAATTCGCCTAGTCAAGAAACCCTCGGCTGTAACCTCGATCGTTTATATTGAACACAAGTGCCATTGAGAGGGGTTGAGCAGATCTGGAATTGTCTGGGCCACTGCAATTTCATCGCAGCCAACGCTGTCGCAGCGATATTAGCATCCATAGGACAAGACGCTAAGATCTTGTAGGGTTCCCTGAAACTATCTCAGCTCCTAGTACAACTATAAGGCAAATGAGTTCAAGATGACTTTGTAATTTCGTTAACGGTGGCTACGATGGTTGGGGGGTACGCTGTATCCACCCCAGCCCAACCCCAAAATTCAAGGATTTCTTGACGTCCTTCAGCGGTGTGGCTAATGGTGTTTTGGCTCTAAAAAGTCTGAGTTTATTCTACCGCCCAATCAATCTAATCTGGGTATGTTTGATGATACAAGCTCGTAACACTGAAGCACAAGCTGTAAAATTTATCACGGCCGTTGTCAAATCGACCATGTCCGACAGGTAGCCGTAAGCTATCATTCAAGTGAAACCCCGGCGAGCCGATTAACCTGTAGCGATAGGCTATGTTCGACATCTAATTGAGTGAAGTGTAGCTTGTCGGTCTATCCTTATACTGGGAAGTACGATAGGAAGCAGGGACGATCATTTTGCCATAATGGGGCCGACAGTGGGTTATGGAGCAACACTTTCTGAGGAGCTCAATGTGCCGATATGGTAAAACCCCATACTTCGCCACTGGTCTATGTCCTGGGTCCTCAGTGAAAGATCAGACCCACTAGTCCATGCATCGGGGTCCACTAGTTGCGCCAGGGATGGATGATGGGTTCTCAGGTGAATTCTTGAAGCAGCATTGAGCCTACACACCCAGTTTAATCTACAAGGTCACTATCAGGTGCGACGAGTCCCAGAGCAAGACAGAACTTGACCCATATGCATTTCGCCAGACTCAGGAATAGGAGTCGAAAGTAATGGTATAAAAATACAAAAGACAACCAGTATTTGCGTTGTCACAAGCCCACGATTATCAATGCAGGGTAGTTTGCCTCCGCTGCCAAGATCTTTCCATCATCAAGGGCCAAAAAAAAAGGGTTGCGTATCAATTTGGCGAAGTTACATAATTTATATTATAATGTGATTGTTCCCGCCAACAAAGACGTCCCTTCTGAATATCTAGAACTGTGTTCGTTGTGTTGGTTGGGGGTAGTTGGTGGAAGGGGAACAATTTTTATGTCTCCACATGAAGTCTAGACCCAGGATGTGCTAAATCTGGGCTGAACACGATATTATCCCGGCTCCCATCAATTCTGCAGTCGGGATGCGCCGACAACTACCACCCAAACCGTGACAAAGATCCCTATTAGTCTCAGGTATTACAATTGTTGAAACAACCCTTAGTTGGCTAAATCACATTATGGATTACGTCAGATACTACTCAGCCATTCATATCAAAGACATAGCAAGGTACAATGGCCCACTCAACAACCTTTGCTGGACTCAAATGCGTCACCACTTCCGGCCGAGAGGTTAGCGGACGATCTCGGTCACAGCTACGCCTCGTTGGTATATCCATATGGGCCCATCCATCGCCCTACCCCAGAAGCGCCGTCACATGCGGCTCGAATTCCGCACAAATGAAGTGGCTAAGAAAGGCGTTCTATTCGATAGGCAATCCTCCAAAATCACAATTGTGTACGGACCCACCGACAAGGGACTGCCTGGTGGGGTTTGGGAGATCCTTTTGCTAGGGTACTCGGAAAATTCAGGATTAGAGATGAAACAGAGGATGTTCGTGTAGTGGTGAGTCTTAGATGACTACATCACTCACAGGTGGTGCGTAACACCCTAACCAGGTCCAGAGCCTGGCCTAAGACTTTGTACCTGCCCAGTCGACCGGCAACCCTAGCCACCATTATCTTGGAGCGGTGTTATATAGTTCACATTTTCATTTCGCAAAAGATATTCCCACTCTGCATATCCATACTCACCTTAAGTGAGATCGTTGATATTGTATTATGCTTTGCTGACACTCAGCCGAACACTTGGACGAGTGCAACTCGGGATGAAAAACAAGATCTCTTTCACGGCCTGGGAAAAGAGGAAAGGCCTAATCATCAAACTCTATCAGGAAGAAGACTGGCCTTTAAAACAGGTCCTCAAATCGATCCGGTCGGACACTTTCAATCCAAGGTGAGACGCTCCTAAGGGATCCAAAAGAGACAAATACCAGGCCAATTGACTGATCGTCAACAGTGAGAGTCAGTTGCGGAGTCGATTGAGAAAGTGGGATGTCACTAAGCGATCTCGTCGTTGCAGTCGAAACAGATCTATCGTGGGTCACCAGGTAAACCGGTGCAGTGAAACCTATTTGAATTCGCCTATATACAATGGAGACACCAGACTATATTCAGTAGATATGGACAAGAGGTCAGAGAAAGATAATCGCCATATACCTGAAATTTATAGCACTATAGACGATATACAAACAGCAGGTGGAATCCTATCACAATATTCTTTCCATTCTTCTAATTCGGTTATGTCGACAATCAGTCCACACTGGGAGTGTCATGATGTTTCTCCTGGAAGCTGTCCAGGGTATGTTATCGGTGGTTCAATATTGTCAGCATTACTTCTATTGGAGCGTCCAAAAAGAAGTCGTATATCTTCAAAGCAAGGTCGTCGCTGATGCCCTAATCCCAGGTTCCTACATCATACGCATAAATATGACAGCTCGGCCCTGGAGCAGCCGGGAGCAGAATTACCATTGTCGCAATTGCCCATGGTTATGGGCTATAACATGTTACCAGAAGGTATGACCCGTGATCCTGCTGGGCGATTCTACACTGTCGCATTTTCTGACATTTTCATGCGTCAACCAGCACACGTTTCGCCTTTCCCTGCTCAATTGGACTGGGTCCATACTCCTGGCTGCCAACTAGTCTTTCAACCGCCACAATGATGATATATCTAGACTATCGGTACCTTGTGTTATTCGTTGAAGTCCTCAATCTGCTCCGACAATACATTGTAGTGTTATACTCTTACCCTGAAATGTCTGCCATCTCAAATATATCTCTCGACCGCGATTTCGATTTGAATAGACTAGTGTTATACTAGGAATTCCATAATCTTGCCGGACCGAGATTTGGTAAGCTACTGAATTAGGAGTACTGTATTGTATGCCATAGTGTAGAGTATAATTTGGTGCTTTTTGAACGACCTTAACTTAGAGTATATTGATATACTGTACAATAAAGAGGTCCCTACCCCAGGTATGAAGATCTTGACTGCAGGATATTAAACCTGGTCATACCCCTTCGCTTCTGGTGTCTGCTATTCAGTTCAGCTACATTTTACATCGACAAGCATACTTCGGAGGTTCACTCCCTCCCGGGGGCGTTTTGCTGGCTATTGGCAAGTTATTATTGCGTACCTTGTTTCCACCTACTATACGATGCGCTACCCATGGTCTGCAACAGTTCGTTCAAATACACTAGTTCGATATATGACTAATACTCATCAAGGAAAATAGCCAAGATGAGAAACGATTTGAGGCATTTTTATATAACTTCGACGTTTTCTACATATATTGATTAGTCAAGTGAAACGTAGTCTTTTTAGCCCACAGATCTAGAGTTAGAATAGACTGTAACGTAGTTGGTGAGTGAGCAGCTACCACACGCGTTTTCAACGCGCCTCAATCTCTTAGATGACTGAAACACTATCCATACCAACAAAAATGCCTTAATTCTCAAAACCACTAGTCAAGCAGGAAGGCAGAGTTCTACTGCTTGCCTCAGATTTGGAAATCAATGGAATTAGTACTGTGAAGAGGGCAGCTGAGGCTTTTAATGTATTTCGTTCTACCCTACGTGATCGCTTGAAGGCGGCCTTATTTCGAAGCGATTTGCGTGCCAATGGCCATAAAATGATTCCTATCAAATAGGAGTCACTTGAGAGATGGATTCTATCACTTAGATAAAGATGGCTATAGAAGTTCCCAGGGACCATTTGAAACGCAGAAGACACTGGTATCTCAAATTGTGAGCCTTGAAAAGCTACAGAATGTTTATGAAGATGGGGATTGGCTGTTGCGAGTCGTCAATATGCTTATCAGACAAATCTCCCCGCATAACGGAGTCCGCCAATGGCCATCAGCTGTAGTATGATCTTCGTCACTTGGGTTACATGTTCCAGTGACTGATCCTTTCCGCTCGAGGTCGCTCCAGGTCGCTCGCGCTATGTCTGTTGGTATATATATTTACGGTTTCTGGCCTTTTCTATGGCACCAGAAAGTGACGCTGAATCCCATACTATCAGTCAGTGCACGCTGACGCTAATCAGCGAAGTTCGGCATAGTTCTTACCTATCACACTGGTACTAGTTCCGATTCATAGCCTGGGGAACAATTGTACAGTTCTGTGGATAAATATTAAAATATATTTGAGAACCCTCAAAAGTACTTAAATGCGAAGTCATAGTCCTTTAAGTTTATGCACGAAGCGCTATAGACCTGGAGGAAAATATGAATTATACAGAAAATTAGAGCGATCCTGTGGCAGTTTCCAATGGTTCGACAACTACATAACTTAGAATAATGAAATGAAAAAGCCGACTAGGTGATGGTCTAATCAAACGTGCAATTTAAGCCTCCTGATTCACGTTTAGGAACTAATGGGTTCTAGCATAGTCGTTAAGGATTAAATCCGCGATCCGCAATGCCATGCCGTAAAAGATTGTCATAACATGGGAGGAAACCTGAGTAGGGGGAATCGAGCCGTCGATAACACGAAGGCCCTGGGTGTCATAAACCTTAGCAGTCGCATCAACAACACCACCAAGTTCCCTGGACATCATAGAGCAGCTACCCACAGCATGCCAGTTTGCACGGAAGTTGTCCTTGACGTACTCGGCATATTGGCCTAGTGTGGCCTCGTAGGGCAGTTTAGCACCCGGGATAACCTCGCCAGCAAAATAACTTGCCATAGCTCCACTATTCTGCAGCTTGCGGGCAAGTCGGGATGCGGCAGCCTGACCAAGAAGATCCAGCTCATTGAAAAAGAACTTGGGATCATTAGCATACTGCCAAAGATATGGATCACTGCTGAGAATGTGAGTCGAACCGCGGGTAAACGGTATTAAATCCCACAGGTCGAAGTTGATGTGTCCGGCAGTGTCCAGGAATAGCTCTGCAAAGGCGACATCCTCATCAAGCAGCCAAGTGCGATAATTCTCGTATTGAATCTTGAGCGCAGTGACATTGTGGAAGCCACCGCGGGCAACAGTCCCCTCGGCCCATTCATCAAGTTTGGTGTTGAGAAGTTCTGTGGCGTAATCTGCGTCTTCACCGAAAGTCTCCGTAAAATTGGCAAAGTAGACAGCCTGGCCCTGGCCAAAGCCAGCGGGTGTGCTATGTGCGCGCACAGTCGTGGTAGTTTGATCCTGCATGTTGATACCGACTGGCATCTCCAGACGCTGACGAACGCCAGCTTTGTCAAGCACAGACTTTAAACCAATTCCAGAGTACTCTAGGATTAGAGGGGAGACGGCAGAGCCAGCGGCCAACAGAACTTCATGTTTGGCGTAGACATTGAAGTTAACAGCCTTGTTCTGGCCAAAGTTTACTCCAATAGCTTTGTAATCTGCCGCATCGTCATCAAAGAGAACCTTTCCAACAACCTGTCCAGTCAAGATCTTCAAGTTCTCCCGGCGATAATTGGGAAGAAGCCATTCACGAGCGGCATCGGCGCGTACCTGATTCTCTAATAAGTTATTAGGAATCATAGAAACCCCACGAGGGTGGCCGCAGTGGAAGTCCACCTGAGTTGGCACTCCGAGGGCGGAAGTGGTGTTCATCAGGGCTCGCATGAGGGGAGACCAAGGCTGACCATTGTCACGCGGTCCAGCGTGGACAGTGCCATTAAAGCCGTGGCAAGCAGGATTAAAATTGTGGCCGGCCGCTATCTGGGCAGCAGTTGGGAGGCGGGCACGTTCGGCCTGGTTCATATACTTGACGACATTGTCCCAGTTCCACCCATGATTTCCGAAAACCCTCTCCCACGAATCAATCTGGACCCTGTCTGGACGGGTCCACGAATCACCATTGATCAAAGTAGATCCCCCAAGGCCCTTCCCGGACTTGATATTGTCGGTACGGTTATTGATGAGAGGAACAGTCAGGTAATTCTGGTCCACCGTGGTACCAAAAGTCTGGCCATAAGTATTTGGATCTTCGATGATAGGCCCGTTGTTAGATTCATAAAAGCCCTTTTCAATCACCAAGACCTCAATGTTCGGATTCTCCGTCAACTTGACAGCGACCGTTAGACCGGTCAAACCTCCACCCGCTATAATATAATCGAAGGTGTTGTCGGCAACATCTCTCGGGTTAGTGAGCAGACTGGCTTGAACATCAACCTGTTCGGACACCAGGTAAGCGCTGACCATAGCCAGAGGCAAAATGAAGTAGCCGATGTATCCCATTGTGACAGAAATGATAAAACAGCGGGAAAAGGTCGGTTAGATATTGAGTGAATGATATGTCTGTAAGGAACGATGGAAGCATGGGCTGCTCTGATCCAAGGTTATTCATCAGAGATGAGACAGGGAGAATTTATACGATACCCTCACCCTACTAGACGCTCGATGTGCCAGGAAGATTATTCCGCTTCTAGGTCTGGATGATGAACGTGGTTGTGAACGTCTCTGACCTACAGACTTATCTTCACGCATTCAGCTATTAAGTGGGAAACGCCCCTAAAGGTGTTGTTCTATTAACAGCTGGCGACGCAATCACTTGCCATTATAGCTAGGACAACAAACGGCAAGCTTTGGTGCTAGTATACGACATGCCTCATCTATCGCTGGCTAATTTGGTTAAAGTCGGTGCGATCATTATTTAGCATAATCAAATTTTTGTTTTCCAGTTGCTGGCAGCATTTTTTGGAATATCAAAGTTAAGGGTTCAGAAAACTTTATCTGTTGGGATGGAAACCCGACCCGTGATTCGGCGCACTTAACTCGGATCAATTTAAGGCCTATTGCACTGCAGGTCTAGACCTCCCAGAGATTTATTTTATAGACTGGGTGGGACAGGAAATATATCAATTCTAATTTATGAACCTAGAGGTTGTTCATATCGTTGTAGTGCTAGATGACCGACAGGCCTGGCCTTTTCCAGGGGCTTGATTTGTCCCTAGCATATTCTTGTCAGCGTGTTGCAATCTAGACCTTCTGTTGAACCTGGAGCAAGTTGAGCTTCTGCACAAATATAAACCAGATGCGGTGGTAGGTCCGCTGTTTCGTCCTGGAATTAGTGCCATTCTCTGTTCAGCTTCTAGAGATTGCGCTAAATTCTTCCACGTTTTGGTTCGGCCTAGACTCCAGAACTTTTAAGACCAGAAGGCCCAAAAACAATACTGAAATGTCTCAACCCACAAGAATGGTGAGACATAATAAAAGTCTAGATTACATTAAGTTACTATTTATTCGATCGCTGTTGGAACCGAGGGCAAGCCTGTACGTATATTTTCAATCTTTTCTCCTAGTTTTTGCTCTAGACTTCAAAGTATCCTGCAACCTAGAATGGCATCGGCCCTCCTTCTATCCCTTGCCACGTTGGTATTACCAACAGCGGCAAACATATGTTCCACCCTCGCAGACAAAGGCATTCCCATTGAAGTGCAATCGTCTCCACGGTACAGCAAGTCCTTGACATATTGGTCTTTAGCCTGCCATGAGCTCAAGCCGGCTTGCATTGCTGCGCCTGAAAATGCCGAGCAAGTGGCTAGCATCATTGAAAGTCTTCAGAAGGTCAACGATTCATTTGCTATCAAGTCCGGAGGCCATTCGCCAGTTTTGGGGTTTTCCAGCATCCAGGATGGCCTTCTTATTTCCATGGAGATGTTTAAGGATGTCACCTATCATGACGATGATCAAACGGCTGTGATAGGAGCTGGGCTTTCTTGGCAAGACGCACATCTTCATTTAAACCAGCCCAGTCAAATGATTGTTGGTGGACGAGTTGGAGGGGTTGGAGTTTCCGGACTGATCCTTGGAGGTTAGTGTTCCTCTACTACTACAAAATACCGCTTCCCTAATGCTTCTTAGGCGGTTTAAGTTTTCTTAGTCCTCAGTATGGTTGGGCAGCTAACAGCGTTGTAAATTATGAAATTGTACTGGCTGATGGTACCATTGTCAATGCAAATGCTACCAGCTATGAAGGTCGGTATTTTCCTTTGCTGTCATGTGTTCCATTTTATTCATACCAAGGATGAACAGACCTGTATTATTCTCTTAAGGGTGCAGGAAACAATTATGGGATTGTTACCGCATTTACTGTTCAAACATATCCGGCTAAGGATGGAAAGGTCTGTAGATTCCTAGCATCACTAGCAGGCAATTTGACTTGGGCGTGGGACATTAACGATCTATACAGGTTTGGGGAGGGGGGATCTTCATCAAGCCTAACCAAACACGCCAGATACTGGAAGCCGTGCGAAGCTTCGTTGAGTACTATCCCGACAACAAGGCTTCGATCCTACCAACATTCACGAATGACGAATGGTTGCTACTAGTCTTTTATGATGGCTCCACCCCTCCTGACAATATATTCCAGAATTTTACTAGCATTCCCACGGCGAACGCCAGTACCACACAGACGTGGGACTCATACTATGACCTGGTTCGTATCTTGTTTTCTCTTCTGATGATGCAAGTCACTAAGCATAATACCACCATAGATCCACAGCAATAATCAATATAATATTATGTCAGTGGGCTATTTCTTTGTGCTCTGAACAAAGTCCGGAAAGCTAACAATATTGTCTAGGGGGGCTTCTCGCTATGCCAGTGGTGCCGAGGTGTTGCCACTCCCAAACCAAACAATAGGCAGACAAGTTTTAGAAGAGATTTTGGATTTCTGGAACCAAACCACCGAGAAAGCCCGGGGCAGCTGTCCAGGTACATATGGCTCAATTGCTTTGCACCCAATACCTCGAACGATGACCCAGGCCGCTCGGGACAAGGGTGGAGTAAGCTATACCATTTATCCCTTCTCTTTCACATAAGATCTAACATATCATATGATACTAGGATCTCATCAACTTCCCTACAGACCATGATTATCTCATTGTTGGGGTTCTTCTCAGTTATGTGGACGCATCCTGCACCGAAACAATGGATAGAGCCATAGAAGACACATATAAGGGAATCAACGATATAATTATTGGCTACATCAAACAAGGTAAACTGCCTGATGTGCCTCGGCCGCTTTATCTCAATGATATAAATTCTCGCCAGGATTACTGGGGAAGGGTCGATACAAAACCAAAAGCAATCGAGGCAAAGGAGAAGTACGACCCCTACGGTTTCTTTACTAGTCGAACAAGCGGGGGGTTTGGGTTAGTCTAGTATAAAGAAGCAATAGCTGTCATTATGTTATACCGCAAAGTCTGGGACCGGCAATTGACAGGTATCAAAAATTCAAGGAACTTGATCTCCACGCAACACCTATTAGCCAGCTAAATTTGAAATGACTTCTATTTTTTATACACAATATTCAGAACAGAAGTATACCAAAGAACTCAACAGACTATGCTATTTTGGGGAAAATTTGGAGATACAGATTGCAACAAAGTTCCCTGCTTCTAAATACTTCAAGCGCGCGAGGAGAACATACATCATTAACCTTCTAAGAAATGGGTTTATGAGAATCCCTGATTAAGAACATCAAATATATGCTTAGATACCTAATATTAAACGACTTATAGACTTTCCTTGTCCATCCTTGGATCCGACTTTACACTTTGGCTTTTGCAGAAGACTGCAACCTGCCCATTCTCGACATTAGCTGCCTTCCACGTGGTAACAAGAAATTACCTCTAATCCTCTACCACGACAGGGTTGGTATAATATAGAACTGGGTATCTTTTTGATCAGGGCGACTGTGTATTTCGAAATCAATATGTTCACCGGGTACCACGCTTGTGCTCCGAATTCCGCTGGGTAGTACTCTTCTATAACTGGTGCCGGAAGAAAGAGAAGGGCCAGTTTAGGAGCTTCTACTATATTTTAATATTTCTGCATTGATAGCAGAACAGTATCACTGGCTACTGAAGGAACTCCACCTCGCAAATCTATTTAAATACTCAGGAAGCCATTCCCGCAATTCCGCCGCAAGCTGCTGATGTTATAGATCTAAGAACAGCTATATTGCGATCTATATTCCTCAGCCGATTAAGATAGAGAAAGAGGTCTAGATAGAAGTTGAAGTACGAGTCTTCGCGTTCTCTTATACCCAGGAACAGAGTAACATCCGCGGGCGGATCCATTCTACCTACGCTGGATATATATTTTCAAGCATGGAATGAAGGCCGATTTCTTATTGGATCTGAATTTATTGATTATTCTGACTAGCTAAAGCTAAAACTCTGACTAGGTGTTGTGGGACCCGCCTAGCGGCCGGAAGAACCCATCTTCCGGGCCACTTAGGGCCGCCAGACGGAACCCCACACCTCTTTCCATCTATTCAACCTCCAACAAGCAAATGCATTCATTTGGACAGAACAGCCGGGAAATAATGATTCCTCTTATCGACATGTTCCAGATGCTCACTAAGGTGGAGTTAGCTCTACGTACGTAGTCCAGTCCACCAATCAATTGATTGGTTCAAACATTTCTGCTATACCAGAATAATCCGCCGTGGTTTGCTGATCAATCCTGTTCTAGAACACAGAGTATCAAGCAAGTTTAGTGATAAATGGAATGAATGGCATTGTCTAGTACTTGTATATGAATTGATATGAACTGCACATGGTAGGCTAACCCTACTCCAAAGACCGCGCATATGTACTTCAAATTTAACAAGGGGTGAATTAGTAAATATGGACACAGCGTGAAATTTTATATAATTGTATGAAACCTCAATTTTCGACCCTTACACATTGTGCTTCTTGAGAAAGTCCTGAATGAAGTTAAAAGCACCCGGCGCCGCATAATGAAAGTTCAAGGCATGGCCTACAGCAGGAGCCACATAGGTAGCAGTATTCTCCTCTGATACTTCTGGATACAGCGCAGGCACAAGACCAGCCAAAATATTGGTCGGAGAACTGCAGTTTCCGTTACAGAAAGGCAAATCTTCATTTCCAGCAACGACCGCAACGGGACCTTGGAATTCGCTTGTTGCATTGATAACGTGCGTTAACGTGAAAAGTTCACCCAGCGTGAAGCTTCCCTTGGTGGCATCTGCCAGCGATAGGATTTCGGGGTCAAAACCCAGGTCGTAGAAAAACGCAATCTGATTCGACACGGGCGTCCCAGCGACAAGGTATCCAGCAGATAGCCCACTGAAACGGTACGGCTGGGTTTCCGAGGCAATGGCTGCATTAAGACCCAGGCCAAAACCAGGCAGACCGTTCGAATTGAGTGTAAATCCCGTCAGCACTGCGGCGTCGAGGGTCTTTGGGTAAGCCGCGGTGACACCCTGGGTCAAGATGCTCCCAAACGAGTGGCCTACACCCACGACAGTCGAAAAGACGCGGTCACCAAGGGTACCTTGGCGAAGTTTGCTTGCCAGTGCGTCGAGAATCTCCAGCTCAAGTGGCGATTGCACGGCATTCAATGGGTCTTCCTTTGACGTTGCGCCAACACCGAGACGGTTGTACAGGAATGTGGCATACCCTGCGGCCGCGGCGGTGTCGACGTAGCTGTATCCCGAGGCTAAGTCCCAGTAGTAGCGGTCCACGCCAATGCCGTGCGTGAGGAGCTGGACCTTGGTTGTCTTTGAGTTTTCGCCTGCAGGCAGACAATATGTCGCCTCGATATCGTAGCTGCCAGTGACCCGTTGGGTGCCGCTCGTGAGGGATTTCACGTAGCCATCTCCGCCTGACGACCACAGGCTGACGAGCGTCTGAGTTACTTGCGATTGATTAGAGGGCAAGTTGTATGTGAACTTGAGGTTTTTGTCGGTTGTTGCGTTGACTACAACGGTGCCGGAGACGCAATGGGCTGATCCGCCGTTGGAAACGTGAACGGTATGATTCATCAACCCGGTCACATTGGGGAATTCCAGTCCAGCAGGACCAGGAAGAGGAGAGGAATTGACGTTCTGTGCCAATGCAGCAGCACCGATCAAGGCAGAAGTGAAGGTCTTCATGGTTGTTGATGGGCTAATCGATAAAGGCAAGGAGCGAGGATATGAACCAACTTGGGTTCCTTCAAAATTGTCTTTTAGAGAATGCGTTTTTCAATCTTCTTATATACTACTCGACCCACATTATTGTGAGCGAATAATTACGAAATGACAAAAACTTCCCATTCTGGGCTATCTCTGGACGGAGACCAATCGCATATTTGTCATGAGCCTAGAACACCTGTTTGAATTGACTATTAAAACCGATTGAGCTCTATGCGGAATTTATTAGCGAATCCTCAGATAAAATCACTAGAAATAGCACTATAAGAATCAGCATTTTATAACGCTTTGAACAGTCTACGATTGAATAAAATTATCCAATATTTGGCAGGCTTATTGCACGATAAAAATCAACAGGATTTGACGCTTTTGATGGGGCAAAATCGACAAAGGTTTGGAAGCACGTCATTAGATATAGCGAGATATTGAGACAATTCTTATGCGCTGTTCCTGTATAGGGCTAATCTAACCCAATTAGGTATGTGGTTAATTGTATGTTGTAAGTTGAACATGTTCCAGAAGCTCCATATTACCAATTGATCGCGTATCAGTATTATCAGCGCTGGCGTATGCGCGAAATGACAAATCTTGGTTACCAGGAAGGAAAAGTGTGCTTTGCTGGCGGGGCCCGGAGGGGCCCGGAGTTGATGGAGAAGCGGAACTGTGTGCAGTATGCGATTGCGACGACATCTGGCTATTTTATGTCCGTACTATTGGCAGTTGTAGCGGCGGACTAGTTAGAGCTAGTGTTGAAAGCCTTTCGAGAAGACTACTTCGCCACCGACATAGACCAGTCTGTGGCTTAAGAGTGCCATGGCCTCGCTTTCCTTCGCCAGATAGACCGCCAGTGACTTGTATGCTTTTCCACCGCTCAGCCACTGGATTATTCTAATCTAAGAACCTCTGTTCTTTGCAGCGAAACTTTCCTAGAAGTCGCTCTTCTCCTTTCCCAGATTTTCAAAGACGTCGGTTTTTCGGACTGCATCCAATTTGATAGGATACCATTGTTCTCGCTGAAGCTTCACTCTTGGGAGAGCCTGCAGCGATTCCGATCGTTCCCGGAGTAGCTTCACATCTTAGTCTCGTTCCACAAAAGCCTTGACGATGTTTCGCGGCGCTGTTTTAACTCCCTTCAATTCGGATGTGCTCTGTCTCGCTCTGGAATCCCAAGGCAGTTACTGACGATTTGCTGGAGCTGGAGTAGTTCTTGCAGAAGTTGATGGCATCTGGGGAGGCTTGGTTGGTGTCCAATCTTATCACTGGTAGACCCAGCTCCGCCCGGGTTTCCCTCGTTGAAGAAGATACCACCGATGATAATGTTGCAAGTGATATAACCAATCGTAATTGATAACCTTGCTTTCATCAACCGTTACCGCGACATATAGCCTCCGGCTATCCAGTGTTTAACCAGTGACATCTTAGAGTTCCATGAAGCGGGTCTCCTATATATTTCCCTTAGCGAACGCAGAGGCTGCCTTACAATCCTTTGTACCGATCCCCGGAAGAGGAACATCAAGGTCCTGGTAGCGGATAAAGAAGAGGCGACTCTATAGACAATAGGGAAACTTAGTGATTACTACAAAAGTTCTCAATCAGGTCAAAATCAATCATAGAACGCATGGTAAGAACAGACAGGGGAGCATCAAAATATCTTCCACTGTGAATATATGAAAAGCATAAGATCGAGAGGATTGACTGCTTAGGATCAGCTTAAGTAGTTAAAGGCGCCATCCCCACGATATAACAAATATATACTGTACTAATCAAGTTTATTCATCCAGTGGGCCCAAAATCACTTCCAAAAAGTGGCCTTAAAGATTGCCTGATTTCTATTAATTAAGACAGGACAAAGCAGCGTACGTTCTGCCTTCATTTCAAGATATAAAACTCCTTTTCTGCTAGATAGCAGTCTAGGCTGGGTTACATTTAGAAGTATCAAATAGCCTCGGGAACGGTGTGTGGCTACACAAAAATTGCAAGATACAGAATTCCTGAAGAGCGAACTCATGAACAGTGTTTGATGGTATTTCCCAACGGCTTTCAAACAGAAGGGCAATCTTCGCAGCAGGCAGATTCTTCTCTTCTTTATTCCCTAGATTTAGTTTCTTCGTGAATTACACCGAATCAATCATTCTATCTTACCTAGTACATAACACTGTTCCGCTACGAAGACTTACAAACGTAGAAGCAATGAGCACGAGGTCGAGGATCTGTTTGAAAACATGAATTGCTACTTTCGTCTTCCTTCCTATTCCGTACTTCATCTTGGGCTTAAAAATATAACATATCAGACCAACTGGAAGACCAAGTCAATGGTAAATGCCTAGCACAAGGATGTTTTCGCACCAAAGCTGTTGCATGAAACTAGGGATGTATTTAAGTGAAGGGAGAAGGGGGGTTTTGGATAGCAGTTTTATTACAATTTACATGGTCATGGCTCACTTATCCGCATACAGAGGCCACTCTATGTCTGACTGTTCTTTAGTAACCACTGAATCTCTTTTATTGTATCATCAATTCTTTTTTTAATATGCTTTCTCAATTGAGAAAAGAATTTCTAAAAGTAATAAGACAGTTCAAGATATAGATTAATTCTAGTATCAATGTTATTCTTTTATTAAAGTATTTGTTGATAGATAAAAGTCTTATCGCGCAAGATATCAAGACCACAGATCTATAAATATATAGATGGAATTTTTGTATGTTCTAAGAGATATACAGTGTATATAAAAAGTGATGAGATAGAATTAGACTTATAAGTATCTATAAAGAAGTAAATCAGCTTTAGAATAGACTGAGAAGGGCTGATGAAAAAGTTTATCTATAAATAATTAATTTATTTCTGGTGATGGAACAGCTATATCACAGTTCTGTTTATAACTGACATAGTTGTCTTTATATTGCTCTGAGATTACAGAAATTGAAAGAAGAGATGCTATACTTAGCAGCTGATCTATTACTTTGATAAAAGAACTAAGATTGTGGTTTAAGTATATAACAGTATTAGCAATACTTCCATCAGTAGATGTTTTAGTAATAATTAGATATACTTGTAAGAATATAGATAGATATACTTGACTTAGATTATTAGTAATCTATAGAAAGGGACGCTATTAGCACTGCTATCTGCTTTTGAAAAGCTGCCAGTATTGATGTAGAATTCTGTGAAGATAAAAATTAACTGTTATATTATTTTATCTAATGTAATGCGTTAATTTCATTATAAATAGTTTAAGAGAAAGGATACTCAAGGGCAAGACTGTATTTAAAGCTAACAATAATAATTTCAGTCTTGGTGGCAATGATTCTATTGGACTCTAAGTTATTATGACGTGAGTCAATATATAAATTGTCTCTATAAAAGAAGATTAGAATAGACAGTGCATCTGTAATTATATTTTGTGAGAAGATATAGATATATGCTAGGATACTGCGGCTGTTATAAATAGATATCTTAATATTTTACTTGGTTAAATTAAGAGAAGAGTCTCTGAGTGTTTTACGCGCTTCGGCTTTGAGAATATTTGTTATAATTTGAAGACTTTCTACAGAGACTTTACTAGAAAGTGGTGGAGAATTTTAAGAGTTTGCTATCTTTAAGCTTAAAGTGTATATTAGTTTCACTATTAGAACAGTTCACAATAAATATTAAGTCTAGTAGATTGGGACAGTATGTCTGTTCAAACTTAAGATTAGGCTGAGAGCTCTTAAGAATTTTAGTATTGGAAGTTATAACTGCTAATCATGGCAAAGAGATATTGCTTCAGAACTGGGGTATAATACAGTACAGTTGCCAGTTAAGAGCTATCTAATATTCTTAGTAAGATTGAAGAGAGCCAGTTTAGCCTTTACAATTCAGTTGATCGGAGAAACGCGGGCGATTATGTGTCGGGCCCCAAAGTCCCGAGTTTCACTTATTGGAAGGGGCAACCTACTTCCAGTATGGCCGATCTGGTCACCGCATAAGGCCATGTAAGGCTATGTAAGACCGTGTTTAGTATTCTTAGTATATTCCTAAGCCATTCTCGGTGGCCTAGACCCGGTGAAGATCAACAGTTCATAAAATTAAAAGTAATAAAACCAGTCATTGTTCAATTGTTCACTTAGACTTGGCTGGGCTATGTACAGCGGAACTGTTTCGCCCAATGGTAATTCTATGTCTCAAATTATTATGTGGAGGCACACCCTCACACTTTTAAAGAATACAAGTACCGATTTCTAGATTGATACTATGGGATACTTGTTTAATGCCATTTAAACTTTATCTCTTTTGGTAGCAGTCATATCCTTATATTGGTGTTTGCGAAAAATTATATATATCTAAGCATAATATACTTACTTTGCGCTCTTCCAGTACATAAGCTATAAAGCAGTGTGTTTCCATAGTATTGTTCCTCTATCTAGTCTATATAACTTTATAATCTGTGATTGTATTCTTTACACTAGAAGAACCAATAACTTATGTAATATTTGAAACAGTTATCTATCTTATTATTAGTCTGTCTCTTCGCTGTTGTGATTAGTCTTTAAGTTAACTATGTCTCACTTAGATTATCAATATCATTTATCTGGTATAGCTTAGCTCTGTTATCAGAGCAGACTTTCTGGCACAGTCAATAGTCCAGATTGTTGGAGATATAGAGAAGACTGTCTGATATATATCTTATATTATTATTATAACAGTTGTCCTAAATCCATCTATTAGCCAGGCTACTGACTATTGGGATTGAAAATCTCTACTTATTATATTGTCTCTTATCAGTGTAATTGGATGTATTATTATATCTCAGATCTAGAGCTTTTATATTATTATTGCCGGTTTTGCCATTCTGGGTCTTAATTTTAAATGTCAGTCGGTGATCCTAGCTGTTTTGTTAGAAATCTTGTCTCAAGACTATTGACTTATAAAGTAAGCGTCTGCCAGTGTAGCTAGTAGTCTGGGAGACTTTATTGGGCTGTTAATAGATGGAGGGCTGCTCAAAGATAGTAATCTTCTCAACTATTGTATATTCTAGTATATTGAGGCTGCTCTCTATGCAATCGCGGCCCTGGAGTATCTTATTAACTATAACTCTCTCCTGGAGAACTCCAAGCATTGCTTAGCATGTCTGAAAAACTCAGCTGTCTTGACTGGATGGGATACTTGATTATGGTACTAGGGTTGGCTGTTTTCTTCATGACTCTGTTGTGGTCCAATAATCTGTATACTTGGAAGAGTCTGAACATTCTTGGTCTATTTATTGTTGGTGTAGTCGCTATAATTCTATTTATTATATATAAGTGATGCTTTAAGAAGAACAGTATACTTCACTATAATCTCTAATATAATAGGAACTTTGCTGTCTCTCTACTTATTATTTTTGTCAAAGATCTTTTTTTCTTTTTAATTAATTTCTACTTCGCCTATAAGATTATAATTATATATAATATGAATATTCTTATTACTAGTGCTAACTTTGCGATTATATTCTTTGTAAGTCTAATTTTCTTGTCAATATTTGATTTATAATTATTGAAGTGTAAAATAATATGATTATAGCTGATTCTAAGCAGTGCTTTTCTTCTGCTATTCTTTATTTTTCTAGTCACGGTCAAGATAAACACTCTTTGATATACTTTCTAAATATTTCCGATTCTCTTGAGCATTGCTCTTGTCTCTATTATACCACTCATAATAGTATCAGCTTAGTTAATAATATTTCTGGAGTTGATTACTCTGGCATTAGTATTAATAATAACAGTGAGAAGTTTGGAAGGCGCTATTGACCTGACTATTAATAATACAGTTCTTAATAATATCTTAAATAAGAAACTGTCTAAAGAAGTTGATATGGCTGTACTCTCTCTAGAACTATCTTTTTTATTATTGTCTACACTAATTAGCACTCTTGCTACACAAAACAAGAATACTATTACTTTAATATTCAGAATAATCTCTAAGATTACTGACACTGTAATTGCAGCAATAAAAAGAGTATACTTGATCTTCTTTCAAAACATCTAAATTATTTTAATTGCTTTTTATTTTATATTGATAATAGATGAGTTTATCTTTAAATATTTATACTGAAATATGTTTTTACTAGTCTCAGTGTTATATTTTATTAAAAAATAAAAGACAGATTTTAACACTCACATTGATTCTTCTATAGATACGGGATTGGACAATGCGCAGAGTCTTTTGAGTGATATAGAGAAGTCAGTTAAATATAGTAGTTTTAAAGAAATAAGTGTCCAGCACAAGAAAAATGTTTTATTGTAGCTGATAGCTCAAACTTCTAGTGAAGAGAAAAGATATTTGGATAGATCAATATTCAGATATATAATATAACAACTTATTTTAATATTCAAGGTTTTATTCTATGGCGTTTTTTTCAGTTTCTCTTCTCTTCTAAGAGAAGTCGCTGACTATGTCTATCATTTTCTTATAGTTGTACTAACAACTTGGTTAAATCTACAGAGATTAACTTAGCGATAGAACTCAATCAGAATCTTCAATTTTAAATTAGATTATTATAAAATTGATAGCAAGATACTTCTGAGAATAATTGATTATGCAGCTGTCTATTTAAATATATATTAAAATCTAGCTTAACTAAGTATTGACTGACAAACTCTTAACTTCTTTAAAAGAAGATTCTATAAGCAAAAGTAGAGATAACTTATAATATTGATACTGAATAGACTGAAAAAGACTGATATATATTATAGTATATTATGTATATTATATTTTATTATTATATCAGCCATCGCTAAATAGAATTTAACTGCTAATAATTAGCTAGTTGTTTTAATTAAATAATATAATTGAATAAATCCTGTGACATCTGCTTATTGTGGTTATTAAAGTGTAAAATACTGAACAACTGTTCACTAGATATATTAGAGAGCTTAAATATTCTTGATTCTATCTGCTTTAGTTTCAAGAGAGCGGCAAGAAATATTGTTATTCTGAGATAAGAGAGAATGTGTTGTTTTTATTACTTTTATTATTCTTTTTTATTCTGTTGTTGTTGCTTTCTGGTGTTAAGCTAGACTGATTAACTTTAGAATTATTAAGACAACTAGAGTCTATATAAGAAGAGAAGTATAGAGTAAAATATCTTTTGAATAAAATCTTTACAGAAGAGTGATTGTCATGGATCAGTATTTCTCTTAGATCTGTGAGTATTAATTTCTAGTTGATTCTGTCTCTAATCTCTGAGAAGGGCACTTATCTAATAAAATAGAATTAAGTTTTTAGACTGAAGTATACTGTAACAATATCAGCTGTACTATATTAATACTCTGAGATGAAGTATCTGAGATTTGTACTGTTTTTTTAGAGAGATATACTAGATCTAATAGTAAGTAGTATATAAGAAATAGTTGGCTCAGACTAATATACTTCAGTTGTTATTGATAAAAGATTTGAGATATATATTGAGAAAAGCTCGGTATCCCGGGGCTATATATTCCAAAACTGGTCTAGATCATAGCACTGCTATACACAATTATCAGATATATATTAATTATCCAGTTGTGTCTTTCAGCTTGATTAAAGAGATCAGAGAATTTAAGACTCTCCAGACTAAATCTCTACAAAATAACAAGAGAGTAGTATATAAAAGTATCAACAAGCTCATCTTCATTGCGCGTGTAAATGTGTTGATTGATAGTAAATTTACTTGTGATTGTTATAAGAAAGTTGATAATAAAATACTATGCTCACTTATTTGATTTGGCGAGTGGATAAGTATCTTCTATACTGCAGATAGCCTGGGATCAAGAACTGGAGACTTGACAGAATTGTTGATAAACCAGGCTGCGTTATCAACAGGCAGCTGTACGGCCATTATTAAGCGATTGATAGAGCTTGGGTGTCTCAGGATGACGGAGCCAAACGTATCAACTTCCCATACTAGCCAAAAGGCTCGTCGCTGTTCCTCTAAAAACGACCACTCTCCGGGATCCGGGCAGTCATCTTGCTGTTCGTCCATATTGCACAGGTTCAAATCGTAGGCCAGACGAACGCAGTCACCAGCAAGGATCCAGGCACGATGGGAAGGCCCGGAAGCGTACTGGCAGCATGTGAGCAAGATGCAGCCTTGGAGGTACCTAAGCGTTGGGCCTTGCTCAGCCGTACGAGCCATCTCGTAATACTTTTTTGCATCTTCTGCGAATCGCTGTCCCCGGTCTTGTGCAGAAAATTCCTGGAAATAAGGGTTCAACGAGTGTCGAACAGCTAGCGCAAACATGCCACAAAGTAGGAGTGAGTCGGCAATTGAAAACGAAGACGGGCTCCGTTTGTCGAAACGGCCGTTCTTCATATAGCAATCGAAAAATCGTGGTCGGTGGAGAAGTGGAAGCCAGCCTTGGATCTTGTCAAAAAATAGATACACAAGCTCAGTAAGTACTTGTTCCGGGACGGTCAACCACTACCCACCGCCTGCGTCTTTGCTCCCGTCGTCATATCTCGACAAATGAAAGGATGAGGCCAGAGAATTCCAGTCATTAGCAATGCGAGTACTGAAAGCAGCACCTGGGGTTGTCGTTGAGGACACAGCTTCATCCGTGTTGTCGTCCCCCGCCTGTCCATCTCGCTCGCTATAATTGAGGGGCGTTAATGATGAATGCAATCCACTGTCACCGGAAGAAACGGTTGAATTGTCCATCCCAGATAGCTGCTGCGCCAGCATGTCAATATCTCCTCCATCGCCGAGTCGTAACTCAAGCAAGCCAACGAGGCGCTCTAGCGCAAGCATTAGCGTGGAAGATCATTAATTGTGTGACAGGGGCGCTAAGACATTACCAAGCTTCTGTGGATCGAGTCTCGATTTAGTCGGGTGGGCGGCTGGTAGCCGACGTAGGCTGGGGGTCTTTCGTTTCGTGGGAAAGGTACAAGATCCGCCAGTTCTTTCGCAAAGCCCGCAAGTTGGCTGTCTCATGTCGCCTAGTCAGATAAAGCTAGTCAGTGCGCCTGTGCATAGGTGTGGCGGCGTGCAGTTGAGGGCTACTCACATTTTGTCTTCTCCCTGTACCGAGAAAAAAATATACGCTAGTCAGTAATGGAGTCCATACGCAGGACCACGCGAACAAGAAGGACCAGGCTGAGGGGTGCAGTGACAACATTAAAAAAAGAGAAAGAGAAAAAAAAAAAAATGCAGATTCATGATTCACATGCCGTCTACATTCAAGACAGGCGCGACGGCCCTTCCATGTCTCGCACAAAGTGGTACAGGCGGCGGGTTTATGTTGGGCCGGGTGAGGTTTTTGACTGCCAGCGTTGTCCAGGGCGACTTCAACACACTCCATCAGGGATTGAATCACGATTGAACGTTTAATGGAGGTAACTTGACTGGGAAAGGAAGAAGAACGGGGCAGACGGAGTGAAGACGAGGGTAGTGTCCGAAACCGACTCCCCCCCGGCCCTTCGGCCAAAGCTGGAGTCATGCGGAACTAACCGTCTTTGTGGGGTTAGCCTCAAACCATCTCACCACTCTTTCTGGGGTACGCAGGAATCCGAAAGCAAGCATAAACGCCTCGTCACTCCCAAATCGCGCTAATTGGAGAGACTAGCTATTGGCCGGGGCGCATATGCCCTGATTCGACTGGACCGGGACGCCATGACACCATGGAAGGCGCATGATGAGTCAGCTCTGTCCTGCCCAGCTTCCCAGGAGCCTTGTGGGCTGGAAGGGTCGAGTAAGTCAAACGACAGTAGAGCGGACGAGTCCTCTCAAATGAGCACCCAATCAGCGAGAATCAAGCTGCACCACTCGTGGACCGAGGGTTGATTGATCGATAGCGCACAAAGACCATCGGCAGGTTGAAATACTCGTTCACTCAAGAGACGAGAGTCTGGAAGAGCCCTCGGGGCTGCATCGAGGGACGTCATTGTCTTCGAGAAGCATGTTGATTGCTCCCTGAAGGGGGGAGGTGACACGTCCCACGGGTCCCCCGAATCTTTCAACCGGCATGTCTTTATTCGCGCATGGATCGCATACGCGGGGTGCTGCGATCTTGACTGCCATGATGACCGGCATTTCGGTGTCAATGTGTCGATGCCGGACACCGTGCTGGCACCCGGAGGTCAACCATCCTCCGTAGGACCCGCTTGGTCGCTGTGGATGTATCCACCACCTCAGCAAAATGCTCAACTATATCTAATCCATGCTCCCTCCGGCCATCTGTGGTCTATCGTGGCTATCTACGTCCCCGGTTTCAGATCCCTAGGCGAATCGTGTTGTTTTACGTGTTTGAGCTTTAAAAGAAAATGGTATGACTTCCTTGTCTACGCCCAACGCCTCACAAACTTTGGAACTAAATCTCGAGCGAGAGCAGGATGCCAAGGCAGACCCTGTGGTCGTTATCGGTGCAGGCCCTGTTGGCTTATTTACAGCACTCCTGCTTGCGCAGAAAGGCATAAAGGTCATTTTGTACGAGTCAGAATCCGGTATTAATCAATCTCCGAGGGCCGTCGCGTAAGTATCCTATCAGCACCTTGCCGGGCCCTTCGTTCAGCTAACTGCCTCCGAAGATATGTTCCGGCCGTCCTGGAGGAATTCTCGAAAGCTGGAATTCTTGAGGCGGTCATCGCCGCCGGAGAGAAGAACCAGGATGGGTGCGCTTGGAGAGATAAGGATAGGAAGATCATCACGGGAATAGATCCACCTCCCGAAAACCCTCACTATGCTGTTATGTTATCTCAACCGGAATTTTGCGAGGTCGTGATGGATGCCCTCCTCAAGACCTGCAACGCTGATGTCCATTTCAATCACAAACTCCAGGATCTCGAACAGCGCGACGGATTCGTCGAATACTGCGTTGAGAACAAGGCCAGCAATCACAGAGTGCAAGGCAAATGTCAATATCTGGTCGGAGCAGATGGTGGTCGAAGCATGGTCAGGCGCAGCCTGGGCCTTGAGCTCGAGGGCTACACCTGGGAATCGACGCTCTTCATAGCTGTAAACTTCGAGTACGGCCTGAGCGAGCTTGGTTGGAAGGCCGCGAATTTATTCGTTGACCCGGAAGACTGGGGCATCATTGTCAAGCGAGGCAAGGGTAAGAGCTGGCGAATGGCGACCGGAATTCGGGTTGCGGATGCAACCTTGCACAGAACGAATACACTGGATGAAGCCACAATCGACGTGGTCAGAAAACGGCTGTGCCACTTGCTTCCTGGGGATACAAGCCGCATCGAATATGGAGCGATAGCGCCCTATGTCGTCCACCAGCGTTGTGCCTCGAGTTTTTTTCAAGGCAATGTCTTATTAGCTGGAGATGCTGCTCACGCGAGTACCTTCTTTATTAGTTGTTTTTGAGATGCGTCCTTTTCAGATTGTTGATGTATGCTAATGTCTGAGGGCAAGCTAGATAATCCTGTCGGCGGGCTTGGATTGACCACCGGTCTTCTCGACGCTGCGCACCTTGCTGGGAGCTTAGGCCAGGTCCTGGCCGAAGGAGCTAGTGCAGAGTGGCTTGAATCATACGCTAAGACAAGACGAAGAATCTTCTGTGAGAGCACCGATCCGATCACGACCGCAAATCTGCTTAGGTTACAGTCCCAGAGGGCGGGAGATGTCCAGAAAAGAAGCGAGTTCTTCGAGAGCATAAGCAACCAGAGGGACTTGGCCATCATACTACAAGTTGGTCTGCCAGACTTCGCACTCACCTCCACGTCCAATACCAAATTTGATACCTATCATGAGGTGACATGGTTCATCTCGGTTACTAAGCCTTCAGGATGGGCGACAGAAAAGTTCACACACGAGTATAAGACGATCCATGCTGGCATGACTCGGCGTGGAAAAGAACATGGCTCCCCACTCCAGGGATACATCCAGCTCTCCAACACCAACCAGACAATGCGGGGTGGAGTGCGACCGGACTGGGACTACGTCACATGCCTCACATTCCCTAACATGTTCCTCATCCATGCTGGATTTCAGGATCCTGGGTATCGAGCCACTGCAGGGGCGCACATCTTTTGTCGTCTTGATCAACAGGGATGTTTGGCCAAGCAAGTGGCAAGGCTGTCGAGGAGCGAAGGCAAGAAAAATGACACTGGCACCATCACTTGTGCCTGGTTATTCCATGGGCGAAACAATGCAATTGACGACGACTCCCAAGACCGGTTTCACTCGCGAGCTGATCGCATGATCAGCACAATCGACGATGATGAGAACCTCGTAGAATATGTCCTTTGACAAGACATGACGCCCAAAAATTTGGACCATTTTTTCAATGATACCCAGTTCTCTGGCGGATCGTGGCACAATTACAAGGCTGTGGAGGCATTTGACTTTGCCGATGAAGCTGCAGCGACTTCTTTCCTAGATCGTCACAGTGACTGGATAACGGAGAACGATACTCGACGGATCACCGTCGTCATTGGGGAGCGAGATGACATACTCAGGGGCTGAATCAAATGTGAGGTTAATTCACTAGAAATTCTAAAAATTCTAAATGTATTCAAGTAGAGTGTGTTTCGGGGCGGGTCCAAAATCTAGGACCCGCCCCAACCCGGCTCCGGGTCGGGTTTCAAAGGGCTGACCCAAACCCAAATCCGAAAGGATTTATATTAACCCGACCCTGCGGGTCCCTCTAATCTTACCTAAATGGACTTAGTATAGCTGAGTAAGTATCCGTCTTATTTAAATAGATAAGATAGTGGGGGTAGGATGGGATTTTAGATTCAACCCTCTGTATTATTATTTATTTTTACCGCCTTTATACCAAAATTACCGCCACTATATAGATATATTAAATCGACTTTTTTATATATAGATATATCGATTTTTATATATATATAGATTTCTATATATATTAAATATATAAATTACATATTAAAAATTTCTAAAAAATATATAGTTTCCGAAAAATCTTAATTTTTTTTAAAAAAAAAAAATTTAAACAGGAGCCATCTATATATATATATATATATATTTAATCTAAATCTAATACATTAAATTTCTTACCCATTTTTATAAATATCTATATGATTTTTTTTGCTAAAATATATATCTAAATATAATTAGAAATTTAAGGTTTCGCTTAAACTAAGCGAGCAGGTCAGTGGGTTTGACCCGCCCCGGAAACACCCCTCGACCCCCTAAATGGGTTCACGGTTTGGGGCGGGTTCAGGGAGGGTTTTTCGGGGCCCCCGGCACACTCTAACAGGGACAGATCCTATCTTGTATCATCCTTATGACACGGAGCCGTTTAGAATGTAGGATGATTTGAAATTCCACCATCAATGTTACGGAAATCGTACACCTAGTCCTAGCTTCATTGCCCATCTGCTGTCATTCCTGCAGCAGCGCCCTATCTGCACATATTCATAACAGGAAGTTCCATGTCTATTTGCGGCAATGAACTAAGCTAGCGTGACTTCTATACGGACAGTCGCGAAATTGCATCCTGTTCAAAAGTTGCGGGGTATTGTAAATACATATTCGGGCCCTAGATCCATTCTTGGAAGGAGAGCCGGAACGCCGACAGTGAAAAGCTCGGAAATTGCAAATTGGCCGGAAGAAGAGAGAATTCTGAGTTATCCTCTGGCACTATTGAGATATTGATGATGGTGCTTCTTCCCCACTACAGAGTACCACCAAGCAGATCTTGTAAGGAACATTGGAGCATTCAAACTTACATCGAACCAATGCTGATACTGAAGAGACGATATCAAATAGATACACCTATTTCGTCGGAATGGAGTTCAAGTCATGGTTATACATATACTATGGATTGTTGTGGATACCCTCCAAGATCGTGAAGGCCCCATATATTGAACGAAAGGAGCTTTTAATGAGATGTTGAAATGAGTACATGAAAGCAGTCAGCCAAAACACCGTCGGTGTGACGGTTCATCAAAGAATAGACTTCGGAAGGAAAAGAGGCATCGAGTCTTCCCATAAGGAGTCAGTCAACGCGGTCTTGTTCGAGCCATCTTTGTTCATGATCATGATCTGTCCATAAGGCTGAGAAGTATTATCGTATAGTGCGCACTCGGATCGAAAGCCGTTCATACCAGTCGACCACATAATGCGACCGTCCTGGGTCCAGACAGCATGGGCATCGCTGGCTCCACTGGTGGTGAGAACTTGGAGGTCAGTCCCATCGGGACGAATTGTGCAAACGTCATAATTGTAGGCCCTGGTTTTTCGGGTGAAGAGGATCAATTCGCCATCGGGGGAGTACTCGGGCAGATTATCCCATTCCGTTGTTAAAACAGTCGTCTTTCTTGTCTCCAGGTCAAGAATGCGTAGGCCGATCTCCGACTTATTACCATATGTTGCAGTGTCGGCACCCCAGATACGATAGACAACTTTTTTCCCATCGTGCGAAAAGCTAGGATAGCCATTGTTGAGTACCGTGCTGTTGGCAATGGAGTAGGCACTATCGAAGGACCTCGGAGTAGGAGCCATTGGCAGTTGATCTTACGATCCATCCACCCGACGCTTCGCGAGTTGCAAACCAGAACCCAACGCCAAAAACGAGCCATTCTCCATCGGGAGACCAATTTGGATTATAAGCAGCGACACCAGTAGATTGTGACGAGCTGAGGAAATCCGCTTCGCTTGGATCATAGACCAATTTCAGGTCACCACCGGTTGTGTTCAGAGTGACGATCGAGGAGTTTCCAAGCTGCTTTTGTGTGATTACAAGTCGATCATCCACAGAAGAGTACTGCGGGAAGACGTCGGTGAATCGATAGTCCCACTCAGGGTCCCAGCTGTAAAGCTTCTTATAGCCATCACGAATCACCCATGTTGTCTTTTCATGCACCATCTGCTGACCATCCGGCGACCAGCAGGGTGAACGCATGGTACCAGTGGTATTAACAAAGAGGCCAGCAGTAGTATAAAGTCCTTCGGTACTGGTGCCACTCTTGAGCAGGTAGGTGATCGTTCCGTTATAGTCCAGGTACTGAGGGAAGATCTTAATACCAGGCCCACCGACTTCTACTCGTCGATCTTGTCCTGTTGCAACATCCACCGAGACAATTGACGAGTTCGCCGACGCAAGTGTAAACTCGCTATGCGCATTATAAGTATCTTCGCGCGTCATCTCGTAGTATACGAGGCGTTTACCGTCCAGGGACCACTTTGGAGACCCGAGACCGTAATAGGGCTTAGTAGCAATTTGGCGAAATCCAGATCCGTCAGGGCGAATCATGTAGATAGAGAGCTCCTGTGTCGTCTTCCATCCTGTTAGACCAAGGTATGTCGGTTCACCGTGACCACGGAATTGTGTATTGCGATCTGACGAAAATGCAATCCATTCTCCATCTGGGGACCAAGCTGGCCGGAAGTACCCGTTCATCAAAGAAGCATTGGAGGCCGTAATTGGTGTATCTGTGATATTCCGTTTCTTGCCTGTCACCATATCCATGACCCAGATATTTGCTCTCATGTTGTTCGCGGTGGAAACATAGGCAGCTAGACTTCCGTTTGGAGACAGCACCACGGAATCTTCCACCGACGGAGTGGCGACCATTTGCTCCAGGTCCGAACCGTTTGTGCGAACTCGATAGATATCAGAGTTTCCGTCGCCATTCCGTTCGGTGGTGAAGGTGACCCACTCTCCATCGGGAGAAAAAGAGGCATGGTACTCATAGACTGGGTCGGACAAAAGCTCTCGCTCATCAGTACCGTCCGCGTTTGAGATATAGAGCTTGGATGTGCCGGGGGCAATCCGATTCATCAAGAACACGCCCTTGCTACCAGCAGTTTCCCCCCTGGAAGCGGACGCAGACGGGGGGGAAGTATTTGAGGAAGTGAGGCTTCGAGCAATGTTGGCGTGAGCTGTAATTCTGTCATAATCTTCAGGGCCGTTTCGCTTGTCAAAGCCAAATGGGCATCCGGCTAAGGAAGGGCTGGCAGCCAAGAGAGCCACTAGGGCAGAAAAGATTCGAATTTTGAATGTAATAAAACAAGCTGCTATGATAAAACTCGATCTTTCCGGAGACTGACAATGTAACATCATGGCATTTATATTGCCCTGGCTTTCTCTTCTTCTCCCACCCTTGGAATAACATAAGTGGTATGCCATTACTGTCCCATTGGCTACGATGCTACATTCAATGGGAAACATATCCATTAGCAATTTAATCCGTATCCACATTCTCTGCACCATCATCATAATGGTTTAACATATTCTTTCGTTACTGCCATGGTCTTATCATCGGCGCCCCCGCGGTCCGTTACGGGCAGCGGCAGGCGAACCACCTGTATTCCAATATGGTGGAGAAAGCTTTGGACTACTATCCGTCCTCATGTGAGCTTGACAAGATTGTCAACGAGACCATCACTGCCTGTGATCCCCTGGACGGACGCACGGATGGTGTGGCGTCCCGTTCCGACCTGTGCCAGCTGCACTTCAACGACTTTGATTATTGGTAAATCCTACTACTGTGCCGCCTCTACTAGTACTAGTCTTGGTCTTGGCTTCGGTAAACGTGATACGGAACCTGCTCAAAATGGCACGGTCAGCGCTGAGGCAGTCGCCGTCGCCCAGAAGATTGTGGACGGACTTCACGACTCGGAAGGCCGCCAGGTGTACATTTCCTACCAGATGGGCGCCGGCTTCAACAATGCTCAGAAAACCTACAACTCGACTACTAGAACATGGGAATTGGTAAGTTCTGGATCTGCTGAACCCGGCATCGTGAGGTGCTGACATCAAATCCTCCTCGATAGGATATCGCTGGTGCTGCTGGTGGATGGGTCGCCCGCTTCCTGGAGTTGCGCGATGAGGACAATTTCTCTACTTTAGACGGAGTCACATACGACACGCTCAAAGGCTGGATGATTCAAAGTATGGAACGATACATGGACTCATTGCAAACCATCCTACCAGACTTGACTCCATTCTACGAGAATGGAGGAAAAATCATTCACTTCCACGGGGAGCAGGACAGCTCGATCCCTCCTGGGTCGTCCGTCCACTACTATAACTCTGTGCGGAAAATGATGCATCCGGGCAAGCCATATAATGAAAGCACTAGCGCGCTGAAGGAATGGCACCGCCTCTACTTGGTACCGGGAGCCGCCCACTGCGCCACCAACGAGCTCCAGCCCAATGGGCCTTTCCCGCAAACCAACTTCGCGGTCATGGCTGAGTGGGTGGAACAGGGCATCGTTCCGGAAACTTTGAATGCCACTATCTTGCAGGGCGAGTACAAGGGTACAAACGAGCAGATCTGTGTCTGGCCACTCCGTCCTTTGTGGGCAGACAATAACACCTTTATGTGCGAGTATAATCAGGCTTCCATCAACACGTTTGAGTACAGCTTCGACGCCTACAAACTCCCACTCTATTAGTCACATTTGCGGCTAAAAGTCTTCTTCGGGGGCCAACGCAGGTATGTGAAGGCCTGTTCCTGAACAAACAAGGCCCCCCAAACGCTGAGTAGCTGCGGCCGAATAAATAACCGACAGGCTGGGTGTGAGACTTGAAATAGCCGGCAGTGCCAAAGGGACCCTTGTTTCCTACTGTAAAATATCTTCTTTAGAGACCATACATTTAGCCGAGCCTTTACTGATATGCTGAAATTTCCTTTATGGCTTGCGAAACCATTGGTCATGATCGCTATGTAAATAACATCTTTCTATAAATCCCCGTAACACACGCGCATACAGCAGACTAAATCATGCAACAAGGTTTCGATAGCTTCAGAAGTGATGTCAAACTCCCGCTAGCGAGATAGGCTTATCTTTGTGTCAATTACAAAGTTCCTAGTTGAACGAGCTTCATCAGTACACTTATGAATGAAATAAAATTCCAGCCCGCTCTCTCCTGTGCCGCTCTGCTTTTTAGTAGCTTGTCGATAGTTCAGATAAGATTGTCTGCCTGAACCATGCATTCAATCCTGCAACCCTCGAAGTTATTGGCGATACATGCAGTCCTATGAATTTGACGATGCCTTTTGTCAAATGCTATATTTTCGCTATGCGTATCTCTGAGTGGGAATCATTTGAGGATCTGGAAAAGTTCTAGTCGATTAACGGCATAGGCATAGTTGTATTATGATAATCACCTGAAACCGTCCGCTCATTGAGAGATGCAGAACTTGTTCCAAAATTGTATGGCTCGGATTCAGACGACAGAGATAGAGCATAGGTTTCGTACCTAATACCAAGCTCTAAGCGAGTGCGTTTTATTGGGTATAAGACTGATCCAAACTCCTAATCATGGCTTCTATTCGTGCTTTTCAATGGCCTGTTCACAATTCAAGTCCTCGCTTTCATACCCCACCATGATTCTTCTTTCTCCGAACCATCGAAGTCATCGTATTCGAAGCCATCATTCGTCGACCCATGGTCTTTGAGGTTGGACCCTGGCTGTAAAAGAATTGTGAGTACGGCTCCCACCTCAGAGATTATGACTTCTCTATGTTAGTTGAAGGGAAGGACAGCGTACCGCTCTTGCCGCAGCAGCAGCCAAACCAATGAAATTGATCTTCCACCGCAGCGAGCGCGACTTAGGCGCTAATCCCGGCGCGATATCCTTCGGACGGAACTTCAGCACACGATTCGCCATTACAGTCTTGGGCCAAGGGAGCCCCACAATTTGCCAGGCTGTGCCTGTTGTTAACTGTGGATCCCGCACTATAATAATAGAACCCAAGCCTCCCCAGCCCCGCTAGCATAACCCCCAGCAAAGAACAAAACCAAGCCCTTTCCCCACTCCCAGCATATACGATCGACAACCTCGGACCGACCGCTATCAGCCATCGCAAATCAACCTGTCTAATTTCCAAAATGAACATCTACGCCGCCGATAACCAGGACATTCTCACAAGCGCGGCTCGCAACGCGACGCAGTTCTCCGCCCTTCCTCCCCTACACCTATCCCGTGCTTTGTATATCCCCCCTCATGATAGCAGCACATGCCACCTGTCAGTGTATGACACCAGTTCCCAGTACTCCGCGAGTGCTGGTGGCTTGCCCATCGGATCGAGTCAGTATGTTGTGGCCCTTGGCCTGATGCAGAAACCACAAGCGGAGGGGACTTTCTTAGACTCCCTTGCGTATACTGTGAATTTCGGAGGCTCTCAGGGCGATGCTGGAGTAGTTATATCGGTTCAGTACTATTCCTTTTCTTCCATATCATTATCAAGGTCGGTGGAAGTAGAGGTGTATGTGTTACAGCCTGACAAGGGAAGGAATAAGAAAAGACTGACTTACAACTAGTGTCATTGGTACAGCAACCACCGACGAGAATGCCACTGTTCTTATCCCGAGAACTGGTGCTCATAGTATTCCTGAGGGATTTCCAATGGCTACATCGTATCCTATTCCATCGTCAGAAACCCGTGACGGGATATTTAAACAGCCATATTTTACGTTTCAAGTTCCAAGTGAGGACGGGGAAAAGAAGACAACATTCGAATGGCAGATCCATCCTCTTCACACGGGGCGGATGAGGTATACCCTTGTTCGAGTTCCATCACGGCACCAAGGGATTGCAGACCCCGATCCGTTGGATATCGTCGCGATCTACCACCATATTGGAGTCGGAGCTTCGTTGTCGCTGCCATACAGCGAGGGGATCCTTCTGGTCCCTCATGGAATGAACCATAAAACGGAAACCATGGTTGTGGCGAGCGCTCTGGGGATACTCTGGCGGCTGCGCGAGCTCCGAGGTGAAGCTCAAGTGAGTTGGAGGGGGTCCCGGTACTCAAAAATACCGCACTTTGGTTCTATCAAAACCTTTCTGGGCTGGAAGAAGTAGCTAGTAGCTTTTCTGTATTTCTTGCTAAGAGCTTGAAGGACTGAAGAATGCGACTTACCACGAACGCTATACCCTAGTACCTGGGGGATATATATATATCCCGCATCCGCACCTGTGGATTGATTAAATTTTTATATTCTCCTATATTTCCGCTGCTAAAAGTATATAGTAATATTATATTACTAATATATCCGCCGCTGTTCTTATTTATTATCTCTTATTGTCTAGCGGTATATACCAGCCAGCTAGACTTTATTAGAGATTAATTCTATAAATTAATTAATTAATTAGAATATCTAGAGTGGTTATTGGATATGCAATCCCCATCAATAAAAGCGCATTAGATAGACTGAAGCAATATTAGATTTATGCGCCTTTTTAGAACCTCACCAATAGCCGTGCCCTTGTCCAGCAGTGAAGTAGATGATGTATCTGACAAGGACTGAAGAGTTATAGTAGAAGTATTATTTTTAAAAAGAATCCTTGGCAAATGCACGGTCGCTGTAGAACCCTAATAGCGAATATTCTCCATACATTACAACTTGCCTGCTAGATAAAAGTCCGCTGACCTTGAATGTACCCTACTTGGTCGCATCCGCGCTTGATGTGTACGGCGGAAGCCCATCTAGTAGTTATGTTAGTAAGCATATACCTGCAGGATGCCGATGGACCATGAAAAAGTCTCACGAACAATAGTTCATAATGCTCAATCACAAGGTTGGTGTTAGCCTTGGTACAATGGGTCTCCTAAATTCTGGACTGTACATAAGTCGCGAGATTGACGGATGCGGTGTTCCCTAAGTTTTAGGGTTCAGCCAAGATTGGTTGACCCATATGAATGTTTCCAGCTGAGATTTATGTGGTTTGCGTGATGAAATAGATTAGTTCTCCCCCTTTCGCTCCTCGTATTTGCCATTCCCTTATTCATGACATAAATTTATATTCCGGCCTAATATCACGTCAGATGACGGCTAGATGGTTATGTGGTCGAACTATTACTTGGAACGAGCGACCCAGAATAGAACTATTGATGGGTTGCCTCAGATGACGAACGCCATCATCCATGGAACACCACCTTTCAGTACGGAAGGAGTAGCTGTCGTACTGAACCCAGTTGAGGACAATTTATTATATCACCTTGTTTCCCCTCAGTACGACTTGTGCTTATCGGACAGCACAGGATAACCATCACCGCATCTTAGGGTCGTTCTCAGTCATGACAGATAAAGGAGAAACAGACAACGGTGGTTCTGATGGCCACCATAGCTTGCTGAAGCTTCTCAGCGAAGCTCGCCAAGACATTGTCAGTCAAGTTGGGCGTATCCTCCCGGATCTGCAAGTCCTCCGGGGCTTGGGATCCACGATTCTCTCGGGTGGAATTATTGACGATCGGCAATATCTCGTAAGAGAGATAACTCGGAGCCCGTCCTTACATCTATGAATAACACCCGCTAACTGCGGTTAGATCGAGGAGATCGTTCAAGTTGCTGCATCGTTGCCGAATGGTTCAAGGCTCCGTGATGGCATCACGGCAGAATGCGTGAAGACATTGTGGAATAGCCTTGACCATCCTCCTGTAGCACGACTGGGAGATGAGTACAAGTACCGTGCTGCAGACGGCAGCAATAATGTAACATGTCTCCACAATCTCCCTTGCAACGATAATTCTAACTCTTGTAGAATCCGTTGTATCCCCAGCTGGGAGCAGCGGGGAGCCATTATGTTCGGAGTGTGACCGCTCAACACCCACGGCCATATGTGCTTCCAGATCCCTCCCTAATCTTTGACAGTGTGTTTCCTTGTATCCTGGCGCTAAGAATAGGGTCCGCTAATTGTACCAAGCCATTCTCGCACGCAAAGGACCTGCCAAAGAACACCCTTCTAAAATATCGAGCACTCTGTTTCATTTTGCGACGATCATCATTCACGGTCGGTCAAATCAAACAGTATTCGATATTTACTTCATGTGGATCTAACCTTTCTGCAAGATCTCTTCCGCACAGATGATGCTGATATAACAAAACTGAAGAATTCGTCCTACCTCGACTTGGGACCTCTCTACGGCCACAATGAGGATCAGCAAAACCAAGTGCGATCATTTCAGGATGGACTTCTAAAACCTGACACATTCGCGGAACAAAGGCTCCTCGGCCAGCCTCCCGGAGTATGCGCCTTGATCATTGCATTCAATCGATTCCACAACTACATCGTCAAGGAGCTAGCCCTGATCAATGAAGGAGACCGATTTAGCCTACCGGCCGGAGTGACACCAGATAGTCCCAAATATGGCCAAGCGCAAGCAAAGCGGGATAATGATCTATTCCAAACCGGACGACTGTAAGCGAGGCCTTTTCGCTGCAGGGTAGGAAATGTGCTCATAGCTGACTACTCGTAGGGTCACCTGTGGTCTATATGTGAATATTATACTGGGCGATTATCTGAGGACTATATTGAACCTGAACACCAACCCGGTAGACTCGGACTGGAAACTCGACCCACGGACGGAAATCAGTGCTTTGAACTCACCGACCGTCCCTAGGGGCACAGGAAACCAAGTTAGTGCGGAGTTCAACATGATTTACAGATGGCACGCTGCCATCAGCAACCAGGATGAAGCCTGGGCACATGAGTTCATGAAAAGCGTTTTTGGTGCAGAAGTGAATCCAGGTATGCAGCTGCCCATAGCACAATCTAATGATATCTCTCTGAATATGCGGTGGTGAAATGGCTTTAGGTACTTTGTCCGTTGATGAATTCGTTGGTGGTCTGCGCAGGTGGTTTGAGGGTATTGACACAGATCCCGCTCGGTGGACGTTTAATGGCCTGCAACGACAACAGGACGGTAGCTTCAGGGACGCAGATCTCGTGAATATTTTGCAGACTGGAACCGAGTGTGTCGCGGGTGCGTTATTTCCCCTTTCACACGTGCAAGCCTCGAACGCTAACTGTTCGGCAGGTGCATTCGGTGCCAACAATATCCCAGAGGCGATGAAGGCTATAGAGATGCTTGGCATCCAGCAAGGCCGGGAGTGGGGATTGGCCACCCTGAACGAATTTCGACATTTCTTCAAGTTGAAAACGTATTCAACGTTCGGTAAGACACATTAAATCCTTTTGGTAATCTTCTTGCTAATGAAACTTATAGAGGAGGTCAATCCCGATCCTGCCGTCTGGGAGGCGTGTAAGTAGTGTAGCTGAATATTGTATTTAACCAGCACTAAGTAGGCTATAGTAGAGGCACTCTACGGACATCCGGATGATATCGAGCTTTACGTCGGTATACAGGCTGAGGCAGCCAAGAAGCCATGCTTTCCCGGCTCTGGACTATGCCCGAACTTCACTATTTCAGCGACAATATTAGCAGATGCTAATACGCTGGTCCGGGGTGACCGCTTCTACACTGTTGATTACAGTCCTGTAAATCTCACGAACTTTGGGTACGTTTCCACCCGTGATCTCAGTTGTTATCAACATGGAAGGGAAAGGATGTATCAACTAGGTAAAGAGCAACTCTCACTTAATTTAACAGGTTTGCGAACACAGTCCCAGACTTCGCTGTGGCACGAGGCGGCTTGATGTACAAGCTCCTGTTGCGAGCCTTCCCAGGGTGGTACACTCCGAACAGTGTATATACCTTGTACCCTTTCACAACTCCTGAGCAAAACCGGAAAATCTTCGAAAAGTGCAAAACTGCCGATGACCTGGAGTTTGTTAGGCCAAAATATGAAAACCAGCCGACTACCGTGACTTCATGGCAGGGGGTAACACAGGTTTTAAATAACCAGAAAGCGTTTCGCGTCCCTTGTTAGTTCCCCTCTCATAGCTACTAGCCTTTTAACTTTGATGCTCATGTGTGGGTAGGGGGTCCACATACATACCAGCTTACGCAACACGATTATATGTTAAGCGGCGACTCTTCAGCAAATATGCAGCAGAGGGTGTTCGTGAAGGATTGTTTATATAAGCCAACCGATGGCCTTGAGGAGGTCAAGAAGTTTTACGAAAAAGTGACAATGGACCTCCTGCGACAGCACAGCCGTAAGCTTGGTTCAACATACCAGGTTGATATAGTGCGGGAGTAAGTAACCCTAGAAGATTAGTCCAAAAGGCATTGACCAACTCGGGTTAGCATCGGGAATCTCGCGCATACCAAATTTACGGCGGAGTTCTTTGGCATTCCTCTACGAACCTCCGACAAGGATGACATGACAGATGCTTATACAGAACGAGAGCTGTATAACGTGCTTTCAGACTTGTTTGGATATGTCTTCCTTGACGTAGACCCAGCCCAGTCGTTCAAGCATCGCGTTAGTGCGTCTCGATCGTCCGAGCGGCTTGGGGAAGTTATGCAGAGGCATGTAGCCAGCTTGAACAAACAACCTTTCGCCATTGCACGCGATATTCTAGGCAGCCACAGTGCCAGCTCAAAGGAGTGCGTGTTAGTTGACTATGGACCACAGCTCATTAATAGAGTTTCTAACGGTGGAGGCTCGACCGATGCGGTGGTCTGGACCATTATCCCAACTGCTGCAGCCGCATGTGCTACTCAAGCCCAAGGTGTATGCTTAGTCCTTGAAGATACGGGATTCACTTCTAATAATTCTTAGTGGGCTCAACTGATTGACCTCTATCTATCGGATCCGTATCACAAATATTGGCCTGACATTCAAAAGGCTGCTCGTTCTGACGACAAAGACTCCTTTGAAAAGCTGAAAAAATATGCGCTCGAGGGGTACGCTCGACTCACCACTTGCGATGAAACAAATACTTTCCAACACTGCTAACATGAGCAGATTCCGTTTATCAACCCCCGCCTTTGGTGTCCTTCGGTATGCAGCCAACGACACAACCATTAACGACGGGGTGCGAGATGTCCCTATCAAGGAAGGGGATACCATATTGGCCGATTTTGTCTCGGCTGGTCGAGATCCAACCAAGTTCCCCGACCCTCAAGCCATCAAACTTGACCGTCCTGACGACCTGTACATCCACCACGGATGGGGACCACATTCATGCCTCGGGCGTGAGATTGTAACTGTTGCGGCAGCTGCTATGCTTTCTGTCCTCGCACGGGCGGAGGGCCTTCGGCGTGCCCCTGGTCCGGCTGGTATGATGAAGAGCAAATTGGTCAATGGGGTGTTCAAGGTCTATTTGCCTGAGGATGGAACGGAATGGACTCCATACCCTTGCAGTCAGTACTTCACCAGGTAGATGAACATTTGAGTCTTGGCTAATGATTAACTAGACAAAAAGGTCCTCTTTGACAGTTTCTAGGGTATGGCTGCTCGAAAGCGCGGAAGAGACAGAACCCATCAGGATACAGGACTCAATTCCGTAAGTTGGAGGATTCTCGTGAGGAGTACGATAAATTGTTTCTATCCTAGTTTAAGTGATGGGGTGATGATTGATTCGGTATGTATCGCATGTCCTTTTATTTCGAAAATACGTCGTCCATGTATTTAGGTGATGAATTTCGCTATGTCGCTTTGCCTTGCTGAGAATGAACACGGAGTAAACAAGCTTTCCGAAGGATCGGTTCAATCGTAGATCCCGTCACGATTTATAGCACTGGCCATTTAAGCAGGCCATGTATATCCACATTCAATAGATAGACATGATGTTTGATCAGTTGGAATTCAATGCATGGTACTGCCGACCAATGGAAATAGACTATCACTAGGGCCCTGCTCCCTGGATGGGTCGCTGAATTAGGTTATAACCTTTGCGAGATCCATGTTATATGGGATCCTTCTTCTACCTTAACGGCATCACCGCACCATGTAACCTGTGGAAGCCCCACACATCGCATGCATTGTTTTGAGTTCAGGTTTCCCTTGATTCTCATAGGGCTACGAATCAAAATTGCTCATTGCTCAAGGTTCAGAAGTTACATGGTACTCAATCGGCGTTGCCGCGCCAGTACTGTGGGCCACTCATGATGTCAATCCTGCTGACCCATTTCGGAAACAGACCTAAAGCTCCATACCCTGAACCCATGCTGGATGAAGGTTATCACCTATTTCTGGTAGTTCATTATATCAATTAAGTAATAAGGCCCGCCTAGAATTAGTGTTAGGCCACCTATCATCCGCCCCATCTTTAAACATACTCGGAGCGAGCGACAGACAGGTCAACGCAAGGGGGGTATAAGTAGTGGTATGAGACAAGCTCGCGTAGAGGCCCAACAATAGCTGAGCATCTTGTTATCCTCTTAGCACTCATTCAAAAGTAGTGCTTGCATTTCAGGAACTATCTGCATTCATTTTATCGTAGGCTTGTCAATTAACTTCATCCCTAATGGGCCTGGTGCGAGATGAGACGGTACGTTCGCTTGCTCTGTCCTATGGTACCACATAATAACCTCTGTCCGAGCACAGTGGGTTCCGGAGCTATGGTCCCTTTTTGGCGTCGGGACCGTCATTCTATTGTCTCGTGTTGGGTTACGGTGCTGGTTACACGGTCTCCATCAGCCGGCAGCCGAGGACTGTGTCTCTCTTTTGATTCCCGCCTTCTATACTGTATGTGCGGTCGGTTGCTATCTCGTGTATATCAATGGGAACAAAGTGGACTTCACTCAGGCCGAGATCAATGCTTTAACCGACGAAGAGGCTCGCCGTCTCATTCTTGGAACGAAATGGGAGCTCGTCTTGGCATACTCCTATCCGACCGTGCTCTGGCTCCTGAAGGCCAGTTTACTCCTGCTGTACTGGCGCCTGAGTAGTGGACTTGGGCGACATCGCCTCTTAGTCTTGCTTATTGGAGTTATTTGTCTCCTAACCTACATTGGGGTCATACTTAGTATGTCCCTTGCGTGCATTCCGTTCAGGAGATTCTGGGAAATCAAGCCGTTGCCTCCCATCAATTGTATCCAACCACCGAATATCTTCATTGCGTTAGCAGTTTCAAGCGTCTTGTAAGACCTTTTTTTCCTCTCATTGTTGTGCATACCAAGCTAACCTAGGTATGACCGAAGCACAGACTCTGGGGTACGTAGAGGCTGGCTGCGAGGAAGGTCAGTATTGACGTCGATTAGATTATCGCTCTACCAATTATTTTATTGGCGAGGCTCCAAGTCTCCAAAGCAAAGTGAGTTCCTCATACTTCCAGGACGACTAATATGCGGGCAACCGGGATCAAACCCTCCTAACGAGCCAAGAAAATTGAAGATTCTCTGCTTCCTCAGCGCGGGAACAGTCGTCCTTATCACTGCGTAAGCATATATAATGCACAGATTATTCTAACATGAAAAACACGTCTGACTACTAAAGCTGTATAGAATCGTACGAATCTCAATTACCCTGCGGGAACCAAGCCAGCTCAACTGGAATCGGTGGGTGATTGTGCTCCCCCTTCCCATACCAACTTTACCAGGGTTATATGAGTCTGATATGAGGTTTGCATCTTAGCTGGGGCATGCGAGAAATGTTCGTCGACATTATCGCAGTCTATATCCCAGCCTTTCGCGCCATTCTTCGAAGCCGTTCGCAAAATCGACATAGCTCGGTGTCCAGCGAGTCGAGGGTCGCGATTGTGTGGCCATCCAGTCCATATCATCGACATATACCACCAGACTTGGAAATGGCCATGGGGGAGGGCATAGAATAGGTCTTTCTTGGTTTAGTTTTGCTAAGTGTTCAATGTCGATATGATTGATTAGGGTGGTTTTCTCGCGCCATTGCTTGAATTGATGCTTGGGCTGCATGGTGTGATTACCTAGGGCAGAAAAGGGCAAAACCCAGGTGACCTTGAAAATCCGTGGGAAGGAATAGTTTCCACACCAGAGGGGCAAAAGAACAATTACGCTCTGCAGCGGGTGTTTATGTTGACGAAGATAATCCGCAGCAGCATTGGCGCTTTCGACCTCGAAACACTGTGGGCCATCAAACTCCCTTGAGCATCCAATGTCATGCAGAATGCAGGCAACACAGAGCAGACTCTGCCTGTCAGCACTAGCCATTCTGACCGTTCGCGTTGAGCTAACCAACCTGCAAGAAAGCGGCAGACACTGTGATTCAGGACAGAAGGGGGTAGGTGAGATTGGGCCAGCTTGTAGGCGTCTTTGGAGAGGTCATCATCCAAATGCATTTAGGCATGTCTCAACTATTCGAGTTGTCTTTCTCGATAGCTGCAAGTGGTGGACACCTTATACAGATTCAGATGTTTGGTTACTAGGGTTGATATGAAATAAAATGTTGTGTCTTTGAATAAGATGACATTACCAATACGGTGGGCTTTTTATCTTGACCGCTTGATCTTATGATTCAACTATGCCCTATACCCTAGTGCGTGGTCCACTGAGCCCTCGCTGGATTTACTCGCCCGCCCATTGGCCCGCCCTGCTATAATCTGCGCCCCCACCCATGCGTGTGTACTCCTGCCCGTCGGCGGTGCGTGTCTCTAACCTAGAAGGGGTGTGAACTGATAGATGCATATTCTAATAGTGGGGCGTCCCGTCTATAGTAAATTAATTAAAATTTTCAGTCTAGCAATATCCAGATTCTTATACTTCAATCAAAGACTATAATTATCTCTATCAAGCAAAATCGCGTGAAATTTATTTAGATAAGAATATAAAATATAAACTAGTCTTAACTTGCTCTAAAGCTAGAAAATTAATAATTTATAATTATTAGAATTAATTAAAGTTGATCAGTTTACAATGTGATAGATTTAATTAAAATAATTATAAATTAATAGAATTTTCTAATTATTTAGAGTCTAGATTACTATATTAACTATATATTTATATAATATCAGTCTATTATATAGTATTATACTTAGAGATAAATAGATTATTACAGTAGACTTAATCTATTTATTTTAGTATATTTTATTATAGTTTACTCTATTTTATTACTATCTAGTTAACTCTTTTAATTATAGAGTATTCTATCTTCTAAAAGCTTAATAAATTACTTATAATTATTTATAAAATCTATCAGTATAAGATATAACTTTATAAGATTATCTATTATTTAAAAGATAGTATATATAAAAAGCCCCACTATAAAATAATTTAAATTTAAAAAACTATTTAGCAGTAAAAAAATATTATAATAGATTTTAAAAGAATTATAATCTTTTATTAGATTAATTAGATATAGTCTAGATTATTTATATATCTTAATAAACTACTATATTAATAAAATTTTCTCTAATATTAATATATTAAATATAGTATATATAGTATACACAATTACTGATAGACAGTTTATAACTAAACATAGCAGAGATTATATAAATAAATTATCTTAGCAGAGCAGACACAGTAGAAGACAGAGATATAATAATTATATATTATAATACACTGCCAGCAGATCTTTCTATTCTATACTAAGTCTCACTATATCTATATTTATAAGAGTAAGATAAAGCTATATATTTTTATTTCTACTAAGTAGATTAATAAGACTATTATAGCAGTGCAGCAGATAATAGATAAGATACAGATCTAACCCAGAAGGGGTAAAGCAAGATAGTGCATTGGAATTGGGGCGCGGCCCAGTTTGCGGGCGGGCTGGATTAGAGTCAATATACATTGGAATTGCATTTTTTCTGTAGACTGTCAATAGATCTTCCAGTTTAATGAGACTTATTTTTAGCTAGATTATTTGTCAATCTTAACTATATTCACTGTCCAGTTTATAGAGAATTAATTATATAGAATAATATATTATTATAATCAGAAGTTAAAATAGAAAATTCAGTTAAGATTAACTGTAGTCAGCAGAATTTCTTGATTATTGATCTTTACTATTCTGATTTTAATCTTAACTATTTTATAATACTTAGAGATTATTGCTGATATATAATTAAATAAATTAAATTTTATTATTTAGTAATTTTAGTAATTATAGACTATCTTATTTTTAAAAAGTTTAATAAACTATTTATTATAGTTTATAAAGTATATTAACACAGAGTATAGCTCTATAAGATTATCTGTTATTTAGTCAACTGTTTTCATTGTAAGCCCTATAGTAAGACAATTTAGATTTAGAAGATAATTTAGAATTGATTGAGAATTGTTTTATTAGTAGAGAAGATAGAGATTAAGATTTTTTATAAAATTAATTAGACACTGACTAAATTATCTATTTATTCTAATAGACAAATATATCACTGAAACTACTTATAATATTAATATATCAGTTAAATATTTAAAAGTATATAGAAGTATTGATACTAGATTTATAGCTAATTTTAGTATTCTTATTATAGGTAGATAAGTCGCAAATAATAAGTATAGAGTAAGATTAAGCTGCAGCAGTTATATATTATAATTTACTATTAGCAGATCTTTCTAATCTATAAAGAGTTTTATTATATTTATATCTACAGTAGAGAGACAGTATTATATATTCTTATTCAGATTAAGTAGATTGACAAAACTATTATAGTAATATAGTAGATAATAAATAAGACGCAGATCTATACTCTATTCAGTACTAATAAGAATATTCAGAACATCAACTTATAGCTGTGAATAATCTGATAGATACAGTATCTACAGAACTTTACTATATCAGACAATTTTATTATGCTGTAGATATTAATTGAGATCTTACTGTTTAAGAGCTCTAATTCTGTGGAGCAGTGAATATAATAGATCTGGAAGATAATAGAGGATATAATACAGAAGAGCCAGTAGACTATTTAATATATAGACTAGACTATTCGTGTAAAGACTGTTTAGTTTAAGAAGAAATAGATGCTGTACCGGCCGCTGTAGATGTATCTGGATATAGATAGTATAACTAAATATGTGCAGCTGTGACAGCAGATTGTGGCATTTATCACGCGCACACAGATGTCACAGATAGAGAAGTATTCTATGTATAGAATAATCCCGCGGCAGTGAAAGAAATGGCGGCGGCTGTGATAGATTACACTGGATCTAATAGCCTGCTGTCTATCCATAGACAAGGGGATCTATATAAACAAGAATCCCAATGAGAGTTCTAACAAGAAAGCCAAAGAGAATATAGTGGATTCTAGTCCAGAAGGGGTGAAAAAAGATAGTGTATTCGATTTGGGGTGCGGTCTATTTGATGGACAGACTGGGTTAGAGTTAACATATATTTGTTTTAAATTCTCTATATAAACTTATAATTTTCTCTTAAGTTTAATTAGATTTAGAATTGATTTAATTACTTAGATATCTTCTAAGTATTAACTATCTAGTTTATAATATATTAATTATTTAAAAAAATATATTATTGTCAGTATAAGTTTTATTAGAATATTATATTAGAATTAGCTACTACTGGCAGAATTTTTAATTACTTATTTTCATGATGTGACGGTGAGAAGGTGGCCGAAAAGGGCTACTTCTGCGGCCGTTTTAAGCGTCGCTCTATCCACGGCCCGTCTTAGCATTCTCTGTGCGTATTACCACGGCCAAGCATTACCACCACGCGAAGCCACAAAAGTCCATAGTTTCAAATGCGCTTTTTGTTGCTCTTTGATCAAAGAGATCAATCATCCAGCGAAATGCTTTTAATATGGCCGCCTGGAGGAGAGTCAAAGGTGGCTCCCCTCAACCTTCATTTTCTCTCATGCTCTTTCTTCGTATTCTTTACAGTTCTGAATATCATCGTGTCCGCTGCACGCTGTCTTGCCCGTATCTTTTCTCCCCTAATATCTCGTGCAACATCTCCCTTAGGAGTTTCTGCTCAAGCACAAAACCGCTCCTATCCTCACTTAACTCTTATTCTTTGTGACTTTTCCTTTTCATTTCCTTCCTGGCTTCCCTTGCGCACTGTTGATTATGGCGCCTCGATCCCGTCTGCAAGGGTCTGACAATACAGAGTATCAGAGTGATGCCAGTTCCGACCTGAGCGTAATATTTTCGGGCAATGAATCTGAGAGCGACTCCAGCAGCGGCCCAGAGTCCGATAGCGAGGACGACTCCGATGATGAAAAAGATGAGGATACCTTCGACGACGAGGGCCAGCTGCCTCCGGAACACTACTTGGCCCAGGCTGAGAGCCTGGATGTCACTCAGCTTAGACAGAATCGGTACAGCCAGAACACTCAAGAAAGGCTTGATGAAACTCGCATGTACTGGAATAGGTAGATAATCTCCGTGACTCTCATGCTGTGTTAAAGCTCATCGACATCTTCCCGGCAGGTACTGTCAATATATTGGAGTTGATCCAGCGCAACACTGGAAATGGATCTCAAACTCTGATGAGACGGTTCAATTTCTGTACGCATTCTTCGGTTGGCGGTGTGATATTCGTCGTGGCAAGGGTGGTCGCCACTGCCCAGGGATTGCCTATCAGAGCTCGCTGAATTCATTCTGGAAGTGGTGGCATCTTCTTCTGAAGCAGGAGACAGCATCTGGACTCAGCAAAGACATAACTGTCAAGGTGAACGATGTAAGTACCCAATTCAATTTCTGTCCGTGTTAAACAAGGCACAGATACTGATCAAGAACAGGTCATCGCCCTGGTCGCAAAAGAGAAAGACCTCGAACTCAATTGGAAGCCGAAGAAGAACATGTATATTGAGGATGTAGCCGAATTTGCACGCGTCCTCTTGACCACCACTGAGATGACATTCGACTGCGGTTGGCAGCGTATCCAACTCCTTCTCTTCTGCCAGCTTGCAGCCATTACTGCAAGCCGTCCGTCGGCACTCCTTCACCTTCGCTATACGGACATATCATTAACTCTGATCCGAGATCCGGAAGGCGGACGTCCTCGACTGTTCATCTTCTTGAAGCCTGACTTTACAAAGAAATTCCTTGGAAAGAAGGCTGCGTAGGTGTTCTTGATTATTGCAGCTCCCTAAGGCGCCTTGTCCTAACAGAGGAGGATAGAAATGAATTTAAGGTTCCCGAAATTATCTTCGATCCAACGTTGGTCCTCAGTCCGCATGTTTGCCTGCTGAGTATGCTCTTTCATATCCAGGGCTTCAAGAAGTTTTCTACGGCCGGACCCGTGCTGGATTGCCCAGAAAAGCTTTACAGCCTTGGGGTACTGGACGGCAAGGGACAGCAGGAGTTGAAACTCAAGGATGAAATACTGGACAAATTTGTATTCTGCCAGGTAGAGCGGCAACCCACGGGATATCGAATTGCCTTGGAGAGGCCACTCACAGGAGCTACGGTGCGGTCCCGCATGCGTCGGGGCGGCGAGATTACGGGGTTTGACCAGATTACCCGGCCATACCTTCTCCGATACGCTGGGGCCAAAGCATTTAACACCAGCGGTGAGTATGTTTCCAACCCACAGAGAGTTGGGTACTAACCATTGAGTAGAAGAAGTAACGGATGCTCTGCAAAATGTAATCCTACAGCACTCCGATATCCGCACATTCATCCGACATTACGAGGTGGATGTTGATGTCGATGTCCAGGGGATCATCCGTAAAACAGGTTCACAGTCATCGCTAGTGCGGTTTGCTTGCTCTTTGAGTGCATCAATTGACCCAAATCGACCTTATAAACTCTCTCCTGAGGAGTCTAGGTCCCTCAATGAGCTCCCTGTGGTCCGTGAACGGCAGGACACAGTCACCAAACGCAAGCAGAAGTGGGATGACCGCAAAGTAAAGTTGGATCGTGCCACTGCGGCATATCAATCATCCCATGGCCATGATGTTGAAGGGGCCATTCCCCAGAATCACCATCATCTAAAAGCCAAGCTGGATCATCTCCATGATCGAGCGATGGAAGCAAAGCGGAAGTATAACAAAGCTGTGCGGGAACTGCGGAATGAGAAACAGCGACAGCGGAACCGACGCATCCGAGAGAATCTGGAGCGATACAGGAACGAGCAACCTGTGATTGACCTTGAACGGCAACTTGCAGGGAAGCTCGTCGACACCAAGGTGATGGACACTCTAGAGCACACGGGCTTCATGCCTCCACAGCATCTGAAGGTGATCGATGCTGTACTGACCATACCCGGTGCTACACTTGAAGCAGAATATCAGCGCCGGATCAACGCAATTAATGCGATGACTGCCTTCTGCCCGGTGGGAGAGGGGCGGCCTATACCTCGAACTCAACCTTGCCGCCGACCCCTACCCGATGCTAACGATTATTGTGCTCCTACCAAACGGCAACAGCACGTGATAGAAGACGAGACCGAGATAGCTCTACGACAAGCAATGGAATCTGTTCGAATCAGAACCCCAGGACAGCGACCGCGAATTTGCTTTCTCTGTGTGGGGAATCCCAATCTCGCGCTCATAGACCGGATCAAGGAATACGCAACAGCTGGTTCACTGACAAAACATTTTCTACGAAAACATGTCAACACTCCCTGGCCAGCCAACGGGGTTGAGTGTAATATTTGTGGGATGGAGCTGCTGGAGCAGAAAGCTACACTTTTAAATCACGCAGAGATATGCCACGGAACGGTTGTGCGAGGGTCCACCCAAGGGAAGCTTGCACGAGAATGTCAACAAGCTATATACATGCCGTAGGAACAGATTGTCATCCAAGCAACCCTCAACGATGTTTGACGATTCCCTGATTTTATTGTATAATACAAGCTGTTTTTGTCCGTCACGATGTATTTAAATAGAAACATTTAACCTTAAGTCATAGCAAGAGAAAAGAAGCCTAATGTTGATCAACAGAATACAGTTCTACTGTACTAGAATCTCTTGAAAACTCCTCTAGCACGGTCTTTTCCGTCCAAGTATTGCACGCCGATTACGGAAGGACTTCAGTTGATAGGCAACTGCGAGGCTCTTCGGGGAAAGTGTCCTTCAGCAATTCTTCTCGTAATTCTCCACAATTATCGCATTTCGAAGAACTGCTACCATTAGCCTTTGCTAATGGCTAATTTCTACTGTGCTGGATTCATCTTCCACTTCGCATATCTCCCTTTGGCGTCGTGGAAGCGTGTCTGTTGCCGACTGGTTATAGTTAGCTGGGCGACGTCACCCTCTATTCATAGATTCCCCACGCTCTAGTGCAATCAGAGGCATGTCAGAGGAATTTTCTGTTTGTCTTATAGAAGTCGTAGTATGATCTGACACGTGGAATAGCCTCCCTATCGACAACACTACGGACACGGCATCATTGATGCCCTTCATCATTCAATATAGTGACAAATACTTGTTTTAGGAATACCTTTGTCTATCTGCGATGGCAGCATGCTTTCGAACAGTTGTACATAAAGATAATCACGCCAAGGATGAAATTTACTCCTGCGCAACGACAGGTGCAACGACATTCTGCCATAATCTTCGTTTATTTGCATCCAAGCTCTCTCTCCACTCTTTCTCGACCTCAGCGAATGCATCCCACCACACCTTATGTGTTGAATCGACCAGGTCATCGGCGTAAGTCCTGCTCTGCCAAGGCTTGTTGAGGATGTAATGCAGAATCTTGACGTCTTCATCTCTCCACAGGTCGCTATGACATAGCCTCAAAGTCTTCAGTGCATTGTAGGTGTACGGTAGGGGCATCCACTTGTTTCGGTATACAATGGCTAGGAGGTCCTGGTCAAAGAAAAGCATATTTGGAACATCCGGATGTGTGTTCATAGCATTTATGAGCGCATCATACTCCTTGAGGGACGGGCGCAGAATTACCGTTCCGCTATTCAACAAGTGGTGATTCTGCGGGCTTCTCTCGGTAATTGGATTGGGCCTGCCAGTCGCTTTGTCCGCGGCGGTGAAACCGCAGTTCTCTGGTATCCTAGAACAGCGCGTAGTGTTAAGGAGGGAAGTTCTTATATGTTTTGATCATGGCAAAGCTCACCAGTCTTTACTGTAATGTGCCAACTTGCGAGGGTTGCATGTACAAGCATGACTAGCTGCAATGAAGCCTTCGGGGAGGTCCATATCCATCATATCGTCGATATTTTTCAGGATGACCTGGTCGCTATCAAGGAGGATAACTCTCTGTGCATCTGAATAAGATATTTTGATTTGCAAGGTCACGCAGCTACTGTGGCCTCGAAATTGGTTAACGCACCTCATAATCCGTGAATCGCCACGGAGCAAGTTTCTCCCAGGTACCCTTGTTGACTATGCCATCCCTTGGCGCCGGTTCGATGTTTTCAACAACAATCGTGGGAATTCCGGCTGCCTCAAATGCCTGCATATATTCCGTGTCTTCTTTGACGGCAGGGGTAATCATTACCTTGAGCTGATACCTAGATCGTGTTTTGCGCAGGGTATGATTAAGCACGAGCAACCCACCAAAGTATGCTCGATTCGTAAGGAGCGTCGTCCAGATCTTTGTGCCATCATATTGTTCTGAAGTCGGCATATTATTTGAGGTCCGTCGCGTGAATACGAAGTATCAAAACGTGCGGTACAAAACTGCTAGAAGAGGTAAATAGAATTAAGTCTTTTCTTATTTTTTTCCCTTCCTAAATGAAATGCTGATCGGTGAAGCGATAGCAATGGAATAGTTTCTGAGCAATGAGTTTTCTAAATAAGCTTCTCATTTCTAACATGGGTTAATAAGAAAGTGACCTGAAGCGCAGAAAAATTTCCAGACACCTTTCCAATTCAGGTTCGGGCAAAAATGGCGCCATCCCGTGATAGATAGAGCAATGGTTTCCGCTGAGGGATTGCTGACTCATACAGTAGGTACCTTGCAGCATCAAAAGTTGATGGGAGCTCGGCGTTTTGAGTTGCCCGAGCCGTGTTTGCAACTCGCTGGTTTCTAAAAAAGCGATCAGCTCAGGCAACTTGAAATGTGCCGTACAAACAGAATTGTGAAGCTTGATCGTTTACTCGACCGGCCCACGATCCATAACAATTCTAGGCAAATAATTACGAGTTTCACATCATGATGAAATTGAAACACCTGCCGGATCTGGAGCTGTGTCTAGGGAAAGCCTCTGCAACATCATCACAATATTTGTATGACCTTCCAAGACTGCAATTTCTAGAGGTGTCTGTCCTCGTACATTTAAGGAACCAATATCAATGTCCCGACGGGCAAGCAATAATTGCACAATAGTCTCTCGGCCATTTCTTGCAGCCTTTGCCAACGGTCCTTCTTTTCCATAGTCGCCGACATTAATATCCACTTCCGGAAGCGCGACTAGCAAGGTGACTATTGCTTCATGTCCTTGTTCGGCTGCAATTGATAAAGGGGTGCGTCCCCATAGATCTCTGAAGTTCAACTGCGAACTCAGATGGTGGGTGTTTTGTTCCGGTGCTGTGAGGTTTTGTTGCATTCGGAGTAGCAGTAAATTTACAGCCGTTGGATTCCCGCTCTCTGCTGCCAATGAAAGGGGGTCTTGATGCTCAATCCCGCGCCAATAAATATCAATATCATTCCTACACAACAAAACTTCAATCGTTGAGGCATGTCCATTTCCAGCCGCGTAACAAAGAGGTGTCCAGCGGCGAGCGTCGAGGATATTGACATCTACATCGGGTTGATTCAATAGGATCTTCACAATGTTTTTATGGCCATTAAGCGATGCGACATGCAGAGCAACTCGCCCCCAAACATCCCTTGCATATAAATCGGCTTTCTTTGCCATCATCATCGCTACCCGCTCTTGACCATATTCTGCTGCAAGTGAAAAGGCAGTTTGACCTTGTTTATCTTTTTTGTCGATGTCTACCCCAGACCAGTGCATGAGCAGATCCACTACTGCTTCTCGGCCGTTCAGAGATGCCATATGCAGCAAGGTCCTACTCATAGAATCCGTAACACTTGCGTCGACATCATTTCGATTCAGTAGTGCCTGGACGACTGGAAGATGCCCATTGGTGACTGCAAGTGACAATGGGGTTTGGCCATCCTTATTTCTCGAGTCAGGCAGAGCACTTTTGCATTTCAAGACTTGCAGTAAGAGCTCGTGTTCTCCGTCGGCTGCTAGTATGTGGACTATACAGTTCCGAGATTCGTCGTTAATCGAAAAATGCACAGATGCAAGTGCCTTTGCAGCATGTGGAAGAGCTCTAAGAAACGAGCGTAGAGTATGTAGATCCAAGCTCTCGGCAATAAGCAGGATTATTTCGAGCGGCAGAATATTGCATCTAGCCATCCCTGGGTTAGCTGAAAGAATGCTCATCTTGAATAGGGGGAAGAACCAAATTTGCGATGGATTGACGAAACCAGAAAGGATGCACTAGGTCTTGTGTCACATGAATGTGCTTAGCCTTGATGTGACAGTCTAAATCTCTTGGCAACTAGAGTATATGTAATAAGCGTCTCCGAGTCCCTGCCCGCGAAAATCTAGCACATGATAGGTCGCGCCTTAACCCACCTTGATCAGTCGAGTTGACATGTCCCACGAAAGTCCGAATGATTAATGAGTACTGTGGAGGACTCGATTTCGTTGTTTAACTGTATTTTATATTGATTTCACTTATCACATCATTCGGTTTTTCCCTTCCCGCTCAGTTACCTTGGACTAATGAGGACCGGATCCACACCCTTCAAACCGTGCTGCTAGCGGCTATGTTGTCCAATCATCCATTGCCACGTTGAATGCTAGGGCTTTATCCCCGTGACTAATTATTTCCAATTCATTAAATAATTGGTGTGATAGGTTTTCCTTTTTAGTCCGCATGCAGCGCTACATTGGGCATGGTAAATAAAGAACAAATCAACATGTGTGCTGAAATGGTGGCATGATCTTGATGATGATACACAGGAGCTAAAGCGCTAATATACCGGAAATGAGATCTCTTAGAAACCAACAAATATAGACAGCGCAACCTTAGCGTCAACTACACTGCGAGCTCTTCCGCCGGGCCTTCCGAGGATAGAATACAATGAGCAAGAGCTTGTACAGCTCGCTATCAACTTGCAACTGTAGTTGATCATTATCTGTAGTCGCTCAAGGCCCCGGACAACACGAGACTCCTTATGTTGGCGCCATGCCTATTTCAGCGTTGATACACATTCGACGGGTGTCTTACGTATTACATGTGAATGGTTCGGACATTGCGAAACTCTTCCCTAGGGCCTCCGTCTAAACGCTTAGTATCTGTGCCATGGATAGATCAGCGTGTGAAATTTTCATACCGACGCCAATCAGAAAACGAAAAATTTCTAACTAATGGAAGGCTGTCAGCAGGAACGCTTCCTCCCCCGAAAAAAATGACACCCATTGGGAGCCTGGTCTCTTACCCGCGTCTGTGTGCGTTAGTATAGTGGGTAATGTTGTTCATCGATTAATCGCACAAGTAATGGAGGGCAACTTGCGCCGGCTTAGGTGTTAGCGCGCGCGAACAGAGGGGTCAGTTCGCTGTCTTCTGCTTTGTATGCGTGATATTTATTGAACTTGCAGCCGGACTTACAGGTGAAACGATATTTTTCCCTTTCTGCTCGACCCCAGAGACGCATATGGAACCAGAAGTTGAGATATGAACCAATACCACAAATTTCAAAAGACCTAAATATCTCTCAAAGTTATCACATATCTGATTTGAGATCTTCCAGCCCTGGATCGGTGATTTACCAGGCTTCAAACAAATCAAAAATCATCAAATCATCGGACTCCGATCTAGATCATAACCACCTCGCCGATAACGACTATTTTATCTTTTGAGAATTAGCTAGCCAACATTGTCTCTAAATGGATGTTTCATCAACCGTTGCTACGTGGCTGTCATTGGCTGCAACAGTGGTGGGATTAGGTTCTATCGTTACGCAATTTGGCACCATCATCGACCAAGCGGACCCCTTCCATTCATTACGAGACATCCGACATCTAGGCAAATGGAGCCAGCGGCAGATATATGTACCGTGGTATCGTGTCATTAAGCCACCACCTGTTGGGCCTTTCATCACTGCAAACCTCTGTCAGGGTTTCTGTGGCCGAATGACAGTAGCTGTCAGTCGCTTACCTCTTGCTCAGCCCACCGGGCAGGCTGCATGGTCAGTACTGCTTGCAGTTCTTCATCCAACTGCTTCAAGCAGTGTACACGACGCGCGGAAGAAGCCAAAAATACTTGCAGAGAGCTCTAATGTCAAGCCAGAGTATATTGTGACCGTTAACCCTGAATCACACGTGGTTGATCTAAATGATGGATGGGCCGATCTTCCCCTCCATCCACTTGTCAAGCATAAATTGACCACTTGTACGATTATTTCCCGCACCACCCTGATAACATTATTTTGCATCACGAATGCTCGACCAATATTTCGACACAGCGGAGCTTCCGGTCATCGGGCCGCGTATGCAGCTTACTGTGGACAATGGCGGGTCGAATGGCCTATTGGGGACTTAGCACGTGTGTATTTTACTGCACATGACTCACACAGCATAGCAAATGATGTTTATCCAGCAATGTTTTACAGAAGAATCGACAAATGCCTGCAAATGCTCGCCGGGGTGATTGATGCGCAAACATCTACTACGTTTAAATGTGCCTTCCCCGGGCGCAAGTCATCGGGCCAATGGGTCTTAAAATATGCTGTCAAAGGCTTTGGCGGTGCACATAGCGGTAGGCACTTATACAATATGGTAGGTGGCGACGTCAATGACGTCGACTTCTTGCTCATGAAAGCGATAAACCCGGAAGCAGAGGTATTGGAAGACATGCCCATCCTACGCTTGCCTAGCAAAGATGGTGCTGATCTCGACGTGTCTTTATATGTTCCTGAAAAAGAAGCAGCTATTCTCAATAGAGCCTTGGATTGTCTACCATGGTCATCTCTCTCTTGGTCAATCCATCGAGGGCTCCGTGATATACTTGTTGCGTTTGCAAAAGACAGGCTGGATCAGTGGCGGGATCACCTAGCAGAGACACTTCGCTATGCTGTGGCAAAATGGCCGGAGAGGTTGGATGCTAAAGGTTGGAACCCTCAATTCGTCAGGGACAATATGGCAGATATGGCTGCAAGTGCTGTTCTAGCTGGAGGCGGGAATTCGGGTGACGTAGTCAGAATTGTGACTGACATAGCACTCACTATATGGGATGGTGAAGTCTCGGCGCTGGATGAAACAACTTTTTGGAGATCGTCGCTTCCCCAGCCAAGCCCTTCCTATCTCAGTCCGTCGATTGTCATTGCTCTCGTCAAGTGCTTCGTTTTGGAGTGGAGCAACGACTTTGATTACCAGATATATCACGATTTTCCGTTAGAGATGTATTTAGGTTGACGCGATTCCGCGAGGCATCTTATTTCTCTATAGGATACGCAGAAGGCTAGCCATTTTTAAGGCAGCTATATGAGAGCTCAATAGTGGATTCTTCTATAACAGGTCGCTTTATGTCTAGTGTAAAGCTCGAATCTCCTCCCAGCCGCTTAGATTTTACTGTGCATAATATTCTATGGGTATGAGTCTGCCAAGATGCGTCTCCCAATTGCTGCCTGTCGAAGATGTCCGCGGTATCGCGTTCAGATAGTCCCAAATATTGTTCGTTGTAAATGAAGTATGATTATTGATGTTTAAGCAGTGATAAAGGTTTCCAGATATGTCAGATTAATTGATTTGGAATCTAAGCACTCTTTACCCGGGTGAGTGCCAATTTACAACGATGAAGATGAAATAGCCATGTAAAATGCGCTCTCAGCATAGGGACGGCCGACAGGCGCTTGAACGCCTTGACAATCTTTGGATCGATGGTCGGGTCTCCTTCCATTGCAAGATTCTTGCATCGACTTTCAATAGACTTACTGAGGTGTGAGGGGGGAGAGGTCTTACTACATCGATTTTTCAACGTTCGATCATAGAACTGAGATTGTGTGGATCTGAAAGGCACACTGGTGTAACTCTAAGATACTGATCGAACAGATTCAATTTGTTTGTGTCGCCTGGGCCGCCACTCTCAAAGGGAGAGAGAGTGACTGCTAGATGACGGTATTCATATCGATCTATGTTATTTGACATTTTGCACCTGAATGTTGCCGAACCTGCTCCTCAGTAAAGCGTAAAAGTCTGGATCTAGATCCTCTTGTCTATTGCGTCCGTCCCTTTCATCAATTAGTTGTCCCCGTCGGACTTTCCATTCGAGAACGAGACGCTCGATTCCACCTGAGACAAGGTAATTGGCATCAAAGACGCTACTGGCTGCCAATCCTCGAAACATCCAGCTATTTCTAGTTAGAGGCCAGACTCGGTCGATAAACTCTTGTGAAAAATCTGCGATTGACTCGAAACAGCGGATATGGTACAAATCTAAGCAATGGATCATTCAGCTTGATAGTTATCGTGGAATATCTAATGGACTTACCCACGGCGGACCATTTGTTCTGTCCCATCACCGCGAAACGGAAATGGCCAGGCTGAATCCTTGAACCACAAATCGATAATTTGCATTTCGCCCCATTATGAGAATACGGAGCAATCTCAACAAAGAAGAGCCGCAGATCTTCAGGTGGCTCAGGGCAAGGATCGCCAGGTTCTGGCCCTAACCCAATATGTTTCCGAAGATTTTTCCTCGCTCTTGTCAGAATTTTGTCAGAGTCAGAAGTGGGTATATTTGAAGAAGATCGACCGGTGAGCTGGAGTGCGGACGACGTCATTACGAATTTTAGATAGCCCGTTGGAAAGGAAGGAACTTTTTGAAGCAAAGATGTTCATCAGAACAAGAGCAGGTCATGTTTGGGGAGAGGTTTACCTGTATTTATAAATTCAAGTGTATGATACTAGTCATGGTCATTGCCCGTCATTGCCCTAAGCGCCCACGAGCGCGGGCTCCTATCCTTATCGGCGGTCTTCAGAATAATTCACCTCTCCAGTCTCTGCTCAGAGACTTTTGGTACGTGAGAGCATGAGACTACCCTGCTATAGATTAGCGCAGGGAATGGAAGCGCCAACGACTCAGCAAGACGAAAAGCGCATTTTGACTTGGAAGAATGCTCTTTTTGGCCGTTTATGGACGCCCTGATTGCCCCTGCCTGACCACCTCAGTGTTCGGCGTACTGTTTGTTGGTCTAAAGAAGCTATTTCCAAATCATCGATTTTTTAACGACACTACCCAACTGAATAGTCATCGTAGAGTATTTATTTCCGAGTATAATATGGCCACGGCATAATCCATATCACATGCGCCACTTCTTGCATTCAAAGCAATAAGAACTTGTCTAGGTACTTCTCTGAGCGGCACTCTCACTTGCGTTCCTGATTTGATTAATTGCCCTCGGTGGTATTCATCGGACGTGCAACATTGCCCGCTCTAAATCCGTCCATTTCCTTGGCCATGGTACCTCAACCTGCAACACGCCTGGAATTCGTTAATCGATTATTCCACCATCTAAGCTGCACTCCAATGGATCTTGTGTTTGGTGTTGTCTGATTGGAAGTCTATCTGTCACGTTGATCCCATAAAAAATAATTAATAGGCTTATGAATTGGTGGCACCCCACTTATGAGGCTTGCAGGACAGACTATTGGACTGCAGCGGTCTTGGGGGTCCTATTCACTGGCTGTGAACAAATTTCATTGGGTCTGAGGCTGACTTCGCTGCCACTAAACCGGTTTCATGAATTAACTATCTAACCTAACATCACTTCGCGCTGTCCTCATTCACATCTACCAAATCAAGATTCCGCACATCATGCGTGTTACTCCATGTTTTAGACACCAGGCTAATCATAGTCCTATGAAACATCTCAGGAACTCATCTCCCAAAAATTACGAATTGTAGGTGTACGCCAGATAGTGTGAGATGTGTTCCACATACTGGCATGTATGGAAAGGGCTACCTCAGAGCAAGTTCTGCCTCAGAGCAAGGTCTGCCTCAGGGCGATCTCAGTGCGGGCGCTGTTATACACTTCCTGAATATTGTTTTTCTCCTCATAGTCCTCTATGAAGACCGCTTCGAAGTGCTCTTCTCCGGATGTAAAGAACCAGAACCAAATCTGTTGTAAGAAAACAATTCAGAATCGTTGAAAGTTTTCCTTTTTTAGTAGGGATGAACATCAATTTAGTACATGTCGAATTTGCTCTGTTGTCACTATAATGCCTCCTATACCTCAAGAGTTGGTAACTATAAATCACTCATAAATACCCCTGTGCAACTATTTAGGGATTATATCGAGCAGCCAGTTCCTGCCAAGTAATCTGTGTGGGCCTCGGATAGTACGTCGCCTAAGTTAGTTAGTTTCTGATACCAGGCGTGCAGAGTAGTACATCCACCTACCAGCTGCTCTTTCGAAGGAGACCAGCTCCCGTCCGAATTGAAAAAGACAGTCTCGCCGTTATGCCTCAATCGAATTGTCAAGGAAATATCCGCGTCGCACTCCAGGCAATATTCATATGCTTTTAGGAACATGTGAATCTTCCGTCGGTTCCTTTGTTGGCTCCTTGAACTAGCACTATCCAATCGTCGGTGTCAGCCACATATCGTAATTTAGCAAGCATGGCCAAAATTATTTCTATCCTCTGTCTCTTATTTTTTTTTTTTTTGGCACAAATGCGTTATGCGTTTTAGTATGTAAATATTATTATTCCGCATCTGTACCTGTATCTCACTAATTTGGGGGACATAAAGAAAATGTCTATAAAAACAAACAAAGATTATGCAAGGTACTAATTCTGTGTATACTGAACTCTAAGTGATTATGAACACAGCAATCCACATGCTAAGATATTTGGACGAATCATGCATCACCAACCTTCTGTAAGGAGCTAGGATTGCGTCAGAGTAGACTGCCGTCGAAGTAGGACTGCCGGCCATATGCGATGAAATACCCAAGAGTTAGCCCCCCAGTTAGACAACCCGGCTCTCGTCAGCAATTTTGTATGAAAACAAAATATTTCTTAGCATCTAGAATTCGAATTTAGGAATGGCTGGCCTTTCACTTTACCCGCAGATAGCTTAGTCACCTACTAACGTGTCCCGGTAGGGAGAATCTTTAACTTTTCGAAGGTAACCAAGGAGGAATTTCAGACGATCATGCATCTGTACTGATAACACTATATATTGTTAAAAATAATACAACACAAGGTGATTATCCCGCAAACATAATATCGCGAACCAACACATACTCATATATGTGGATTTGGTAGGTATATCATACTCCTAGAAAGTGCTCGAGAATTTGCGGCCAGTTTTGATTAATACTGTACTCCAATTTGTGTTTGCACTGGCAGGTGTGTGTGCACTGACGGGTGTGTGTACACTGACGGGTGTGTGTGCACTGGCAGGTGTGTGTGCACTGACGCGTGTGTGTGCACTGGCAGGTGTGTGTACACTGACGGGTGTGTGTGCACTGGCAGGTGTGTGTGCACTGACGCGTGTGTGTGCACTGGCAGGTGTGTGTACACTGACGGGTGTGTGTGCACTGACGCGTGTGTGTGCACTGACGCGTGTGTGTGCACTGGCAGGTGTGTGTGCACTGACGCGTGTGTGTGCACTGGCAGGTGTGTGTACACTGACGGGTGTGTTTGCACTGGCAGGTGTGTGTGCACTGACGGGTGTGTGTACACTGACGGGTGTGTGTGCACTGGCAGGTGTGTGTGCACTGACGCGTGTGTGTGCACTGGCAGGTGTGTGTGCACTGACGGGTGTGTGTGCACTGACGGGTGTGTGTGCACTGACGGGTGTGTGTGCACTGACGGGTGTGTGTGCAATGAAGTGATTATTCCCTACCAAATATAAGCAACAGAGAATTGTTGGTGTAAATGCCTGTATCCAGCTCTACATGCATCTTAGCCACTTTATTTGCACAATTATGGTAGTCACTACCTCAGGCTTTTGATTATGTAGCTTTCCAAGCTCAACGAAGAACAATATCCGCACCGCCTTATGCCTTGCGTACCGACCAAACCTTACGGTACGATAAGTCATGTGGAATGCCATAATATACAATGGAAACTGATGCCGTTCGTGTAGCTGTTGCCAGATAAGATACGAGGGCAATCTAATTAAAGCATAGGATATTTCGAGCCTTGTGGTACACCACAATAAAAACAAATTCATTGCGCGCTCTGTGAGGAGCTATAATTTTTCCAAATATAGCGTTCCTTGCGGTTATTTTAGGAAAACGGTGTTCAAGACCATGTGGCGGGCCATGCTTTCCCGTGGTGAGCCACACTTTTACGATTTCTGCACACCCCGTGGCAGTTTCGGCCTTGTGGGAAATTTCTCCCCGTGAAGCGCCATGTTGTGCAACATAATAAGCGCCCCACGAGGATTCTTGGCATGCGGATGGCTAGTCCTCACGGAGAACCACACTTCTTCGTAGCCATGAACATCTTGGGGGCGGTGGGAACGTATGGAGTCTCTAGCCCTGTGGAACACCACAATTCCGAGGAACTGTCAAACCCCTATGGTTAATTTAGGCGCATGGAGATATAGGCCGTATGGTAAGCCACATTTTTATATATTCGCGAACACCCTATGGGCATTTCAAGCCTATGGGCCGCTCAACCCTATGTAGAGCCACTCTTTTATAGACTTAAAAGTACCGTGTGAAGATAGTATCCGCAGGAAAGTTTTGCCCTTGTGGAACGCCACGTTTCTATCAAAATTATCACAACCTGCGGTCGCTTTAGCCCCAGGGAAATATTGACCCCATGAAGGTCTACACTTATCATAGACTCCAAGATACCCTACCGAGATTTACAGAAGCTATAATGCCCTGCGGGCTTTCTTGGCATATGGGGGTGTCGATCCTACGGTATGCCATGGTTAACAGATCTGGTTAATTTATTTGCAGCCCTGAGGGTCTCTCGCCCTCACGGAAGGCCACGGTTGATCATCCATGGCAAAATTGCCGGGCGATTGTCTCATACATTGGGGCGGTCGGGAGACGAGAAGGGCCGCAAACGTGTGGGCAGACGACTGTCTGGGCCTGGCACCCGCCATGGACGCCAGTTGGTGGTCCTCCCTCGATGGTGGTCGTACGACCGGTGTCCTGCGATGAAGTCGGTCCGCAGCGCGGGATCTGGCGCTTCTGGGACTATATCACTAGACCTTCGCACTCGATCGTACTGCACAGGTCATCGGTATCTGAGCCTACCACATTGGGCCTCTGCTCCACCCCCTCCGACCTTCTAGGCGATCAGACCACGAGCCTATGGCTGATTTCGCCTTATAGCCCCGGTCCGATCTTTCACTGGGGCTTCAGCTCAGATCGGCCGTATGGCTAGCGGCGTACGTCCCTCTTGGTCAACATTAGTGTGACCAGATCCCAAGGCAATAATACTTAAGCACTCTCAATCGCACGACTGCTGGGCCTGAGAAAGAATACTATACGGCACCACGTTTGCGAAACACGAAATGTCTACGAACGTTAAGAAATCTTCCTGGAGCAAAAAGCGTTACTCAGAGAGCAGTCGAGCAAAATCACAACAACGTCAGCGACGTAAGCGTGACCTCTTCAAGAAAGCCGCAAAATTCAGCCTGGAGTGCGAATTCGACGAGGTTGTCGCAATTAGGATCCGGAAAACCGGTCAGGCGTATATTTTCGATTCGTCATCGCAGGAGTGGTTAAAGACACTCCCGAGCTTGGTACGCATCGTAATAGTGCATTTCTACACTATCTAACTCACTCCATAGGCATTTTCCTATCCCCTTCCAATCCATCAGACAATGGAGGATATCATACCCCAGCTCGAGGAGCGTTCGCCATCATCTCCGGTTGCCTGACCCAGGACGACTTAGGAAGCAATTGTGAGGGCTAGACCATAGCAAAGGAACTAGTTTCTATTTGGTTAGACCATTCTATTTTTGTCTGCAGCGCTTCAGCGGTTTCGCGGAAATGATTCGTCAGATGACCAAGAATTCAGTGCTAGGCCTTTGAAGTTAGGCGGTAACTCGTGTTCCTCTCCGAATCAGGCGGACGGATGATCAAAGCCAGGTCCACTGAGGACGACTAAGGAGGGCTAGCCCAGGGTATGAATATGAAGAGTCGAAAAGAATTATAGAAACGAGAGCAAATGGCCATTCCAATTTCCAAGTTCCCGGATGCATTCTTAACAATATGCTTAGAGGTAACTTCACGACTACCTATATCTCAAGTAGAAATACATTATTGTAGAGTTAGACACGGTACAGCACACGGTATAAAGAGGTTCATAGTTCCCCTCCATAAAGAACCAGTTTTTGATATATAGTTGAATACAACCCAGGGTACTGAATAAAAGCATACACTCAAGTGCGCGTCTGGTTATATTTATTCTAGGAGTTCCCCTCCTTGTCCAGGTGATTATCCATCTATGGTATATGCGGTATGAATGAACCGATTGCGGGTGCATTTCTAGGATTGTTATTAGTGCCACAAACCGAACACCCAGATAAAACAAAGTACCTCTGCTAGAAATCTTGAGTTCAAGATATAAAACTTATGTGCTTGGGCATTTGAGGTGAGGGCGGACCCTTTTTTGATGGTGATGTATTATGAAGGACAATTGGAGTGATAGTGATTTGAAGTGGCTGGATTGAACGAGGACGAGGCCAGTCTCATATATATAAGTATTTTATTTGCTGGTCTGTATCTCGAACTACGTATACCCGTCTTATTGGTTGTAATATACAGGGATGAATGATTTGTCATACTTGGAGCTAAGGAACATGACTTCTAAACAATGCCGCTATCGAATAACAATTGTGGTTGATCACGAAGTACCCTAAGCCTAATCAGGGTTGTATCATATGAACCCTCCTCAACGAATCGTGATTAGAGTGGGGGCATAGTGGTTGTGGGATCCACCGACCCCTTCGTGGTCTCCGTTACACGTTACCGTGTTTGCTGCCCTGGAGGGGGCCTCACCCCGTGGATCATGACGGATGGGGAATAGTGACAAGTCGGTGAGGAGCGCTGGGGATCGCCCGGAGGCTTGCCCCATGGTTTCTTCACTGCGGGTTTCGTATCCACTCAGGCCCTCAGTCTCCATTTCAAGTTAGCGTGTCCAATGCCTCTTCTTGACCAAAGGAGCCGCAGCCCTAAGACACTCCTTCTGAGTCGTATTGCCACGGAGGTAGACATCCATGCCCCTCAAACAGTGATTTCTATATCATTTCGCGTAGCTCCAGTGTTTCAAATATCGCCCAGCAGCGTGTGGAAGACCAGGGAAGTAGAAGGAACGGTCACATGGGAGGCGGGACGGAAATAAAAATACCCGACGCCGAAAACTTTAATGCGTACTCTCGAGTTTCTTACAGATCCACTCGTCCTCTTGCAGCTCCTTAGCAGAGCTACGCTTCTCTGGCTCCCACTGTAACATCTTTTGTATTAGGCGTAAGAATTGGGCCTTGTCCTGTCCTTCAAGATTCGTTTCCCTCTGTTCAAGCAGAATCCGATCTTCTAGCAGAAATTTGGCGCCAAAGTCATCTATAGGAATTATACATAATGAGCGGATATAGGAATTCACTCCAGAGTATGGATATTGGCTTACTGTCATCAGAAAAGAATTTATGTCGGAGCTTGCCTCGGGCTAGAAGACTGGGTGGGGGAGGTCCAAGAAGCCTTATAATCTCAGCAAGGTGAGCCCGACTCCGATATGCCTGAAATTCTGGGTCACAGCCGGTGAACAAAGATCCGCCCTCAAAGATGTTCCAAATCTGTGAGGAAACGCAAGACGTCAGAAAATTGCGACCAGTGCTATTTGGCTTAGTATCCTTACCATACATCCCACATTCCATATATCAACACTATACGTCCATGGGACCTCCAGTATCACCTCCGGCGCGCGATAGATATTAGGCTGAATATCTTCTAAGTGCTCTATACCACCGGGTATGGCCGAGCCGAAGTCACATAGAACCGGCGCGCCCCATTCTCGGGGCATCCTAAGCTCCCGGGACACATAGATGGTCCTTCCATCCAGCTCTTTCCTGGGGCAAGGGTTCTGGAGCTCATCTTCCGTAAAGTCTCGGAAGACTGAGTCATCGGCAATGCCAAACATGATATTGTCGGCTTTGATGTCTAGTAGTTTACAAGTAAGCATATAATAGAAGAAGGGGAAACAAAGCTGGGGTATATACCAGTGTGGATAATGTGGCACTCCGTATGAAGGTAGTCCAGTGCCAAAAATAAGCGCTTCAACACAAACGCCAGAACTGGTGAAGGTAGCCTCTGTACCGGGTTGCGGTGCAGAAATGTGAGCACGCTTTCCCATAATGGAGGATGAACGAGACACCGATGTTTGTCCTCGGGCCCATCAACATCAAAGGAGTCTAGTAACGACCGAACAGCGCTGCGACCAGGATGATTTTTCGAGCCTCTCTCGATGCGCTTATACATCCGGAGCTCATCATCCAATTGCTGCCCCATAGAGGCAGATTTAATAAAGATTTTGATGGTAACATACCCACAGTGGCTATGATTTGAGTCTGTGAGCAGGCCGATTCGCGATGACTTCGTCCGCGGGTGGAATGGGTTACTTACTTCATGTCCCGCGCAAGCCATACTGTGGAGCTAGCTCCGAATCCTAGTTTTCCTACAATCTGATACCGGCCCTGGAAGATTTCTCCTATTCGAGCAGGATAATACCGGGAAGCGGTATAATCTGGCAAGGTCTCTTCTTCAATTTTCTGGCCCACTGGGACCCGGGTGAAGTTTGGGTTGGAGAAGTTGAGGGGCTTCCACGTCCGTCCAAACCGCGGTAAGGAGCGTAGAAGCGACGGCAGCATTGTCAAAAGTCAAGGACACAAACCTCCGACACAAATAGTAGCATAAATGCGAACAACATACAGTGTTGATTCAAGTGTTGATGGCCACGAGGTGGGCGATGAAAAACAGGAAAGGCGCGACCGTGTGATATTCACGTAGTCACGTGGCTCAGCTCTGCCAAGGCCCAAAACAAGTCGCCTCAACCGCTCGCTGTCTGAGGATGGAAGGGGGAACATGACGACTACAACAGGGTGCCTCTGCGGGGCGAGCATTATCACCCCACATAGTTCCATGTCCCAACTCTTATTTGTGCATCAGTTATCATTTTAGTGTGAAGCTCTATTGGATATCCAAGGCCATCGCAGATAGATGATTTGCATGTAACACTGCAGAACCAACAGGGGCTGAGGTTTAGCCGCCAGCACTAATGGGCGGGCTTTCTATTTTTTTCTGGTTGGCAAAACCAGGGTTATGTCGGCGGTAACGTTTTTCAGAGAGCGCTCAGGCGGCGTACAGAACACGCATTATTGGCTTTCGGTTGCCGTCGATTTTTGGTCTTACGCGCTGGCTGATTTTGGGTACCTATACTTAACCCATCAGCCAATTATAGCACCGTCGTTCTATCAGTGGCTTTGCATAGTTGCCCCCCTTTGGCACCGTACCTTACGCCAGATGAACCGGGGGCATAGCATATATTGATATAAAAAAGCCTGCCACTCCTCTGCGAGCAACTTTGGTTAAAGACTCACAAATCTCCTCTTTTATCCTATTGCAATTAACTTCAGCCAATCCTCGCATATCAACCCATTACCACCATGTCTAGAGCTTTCTCTACTGCTCGGCAGAGCCTTGCAAGATGGTTAGGGTACAACAAGGAATTACTGCCCTCAGTTTTCAAGGAGGCTGCTGAGCGTTATGCAGAGAACGGTGCTGTAGCGGTATGTCTTCGCAAATGCTACCGAGCTCTTTACTAATCCTGGCTTAGAAAGTCGGCAAAATTGACTCTATCGAGATTTTGTAGGTGCACCAGGATTCTTGTTAAGGTTCCGACTCATGAATGATTTGATAGACATCGTAACGATGGCAGCAGCCCGGTTCACCAGTCTCACTTCAACCGCAACGATAAAGCGCTGATTATCAGCGCCCGAATCGCCCCCGCTGACGGTACTCGGCCTCGAACCCACCACATATATGCCGATGGTACCGGTACCATCAAGAAAGGCGACAAGCGCGAATATTCGACATCCTCCGGGCATGAGGCTTAAGCATGCCCTTACACCAGCTGCTATCAGGCGGGGTGATTTAGGTGGAGTTGAACAATCGACTGGGTACCATTCATCGATCTTGCGCAGGATGAGGGCTTCAGAGCAACGGAGCTAGTCTATATTTGGTTAGATAATTCTATTTTTGTATACAGCGCTTCAGCGGTTTCGCAGAAATGATTCGCTAGATGACCAAGACTTCGGCGCTAGTTATATTTTTGTCGTAACTATAAACCAATCAGAATTACTTTAAGCTTCAGCATAACAGTGCTCGTGTTTCAGATATCGTAACTTCAGCGACCTGTGGATGACGGCTCTGACAAATTTTGCTGGCACAAGAGATTTATTCTGACCGATCTATCTCAGCGCTCCCAAACCGAGTCTGAGTTAGGTAGATGTGGTTTAACACAACTCGAATATGGCAGGATGAGCGATTTTGAATGCTTTTCGCGATAGTGTAGCCGTAACTAGGTGCGGTTGGACCCGGTTTACTAAGTGGCCCTGATTCAAGACCACTTACCTAATCTACATTGATCTGGTGGGAGACTTCATGAGGGTCGCTGTCTTGAAGGGAGACGGGGATCTGGGCCCAGTCCAAAGGAAGCCTCAACGAATCATGACCGGGGTGGGGAGTGGTGGTTGTGTGATTCACCGACAACTTCGTGGTCTCCGTTTCATGTTAGCATGTTTACTGCCCTAAGGGGACCCTCCCTCCGTGAATCATGACAGGTGGGGAATAGTGACGGTCGCTGAGGAACGCTGTGGAGCGCTGCAGAGGATCGCCTGAAGGCTTGCCCCATGGTTCCCTTCGCTGCGGATTTTGTATCCACTCAGACCCTCCATTTCAAGTTAGCGTGTCCAATGGCATTGCCGTGTTGGGTTTACTGGCCCTTCTTTGATCAAAGAAGCCGCAGCCCGAGGAAGAAGACATCAATGCCCTTCAACAGTGATTCTATGTTATGTCGCGTAGCACTAGTGCTTCCAATATCGTTTAGCAGCGTGTCAAAGACCGGGCAGTGGATGGAACGGCTACATGGGAGAAAGGGTTGGAAATATATATAAAGTCCGACGTTCCCGCCGGCCTATCTGGAACCCATCGTCTTTTCTCTCCTCATAAATGCTTATCCTAGCTTGACTCTTGGTAGTCTACCTGAACCTCAAAAGGCTTTTCAATTTGCATATTATTTTCCCATTATTGTGTTGCGTTCTTCTACAAGGGTGATGTTATCATCGTGTGATCGTTTATTCCTCACCTTGTTGTTCCGCTGTTGGTTCCTATGATAGTTTTGTTCTTTTTGTACCGACTGCCAACATGTTAGGTTCTTCGTGTACATACCGTATAGTGTATTGATTGTGTTTTCATCTAACCATGTCATGCTTTATTCCATGTGCTGCCTTCCTGTGCCTGGCCTAGGCGTGCTGTCAGCTTGAAACAACCTCTTTTCCTGATCGACCGGCTAGCAAGTCCAAGGTGTCGGCCATCCTGCAAAACATCAAGTCGGTTGCCACCATCTCTGCAGCCAGTTACCATGCTACTGTACCGCGTCCTGTTGCGTGGCCCCCGGAATTCTTTCACTGGATGTCATTTCGCACGCGTCTGACCCTTAGGTGATACATATGAGAACACGACATGACTGCTGACAGTTCACTAGGGGTTCTGTAGGCCTCATGGGCGTCGTGTCCTGGAATGTCGCCGCATTATCAGCCGGCTGTCTGCAAATGGACGGCCCCTAGTTGTGGTTTACACTAAGCGGACCTGGCAAGCTCATCTTTCCCTTAGACCCGTTCTTTATTTCACTTTACAGACAGGCTGACCCAGTCTGACTTCAATACGAGCGGGGTGGATGGTGCATTGTACATGGCTCGACGGCCTATCGAATTTGGAGATCGTTTATTTTGGCCAGGCTTGCTGTCTCCTTTTCTGTTCTTTGAGTTACCATTCTGACATGGATCGAACATAACCTAGAATCCCGGTTCGCGCTGATATGCCCCATCCAGATCTACCCATTCACCATCAGCACTCCCCGTATGGTATCATCCCACAAGTTTACTTTTAGGGATTGCTAACCTGTGTTGGTCTATACCATTGTGAAGTGGATTGACATACCATCTGACTAGTTACCCTCGCGAATCCCAACCTGCTGCGGTCATGCGGCATGGCTATGATTGCTCTTAACCCTGGGGGGCGCGGAGGCGGAGCCCTTCTCAGCGGATATGTCTGGTCATCCGTAATCCCCCTTGCTAGTCCGCGGTAGTGGTGCCCATTTCCACAAATGAAATTGTTCAAAGCTGATGATACCATGCCCGCAGCACTTCCCCGTGACACAAAGGAGCACTATCTGGCCAATTGCTGCTTGTTGGATGTCCCTGCTAATGCGCAGTGCGAGTAACAGTGACTGCAACCATGCCATGTCACGCTGGGTGGAAAGGGGACCAGAAGGGTATAAAAGGGGCCCAGTCCCCCAGTCTGAGATTAACTGGCCTGCAACTTCCACATTCCACATCCAAGAGCTGCTCCCACATCATCTTGTACGTACACAATGACAAGCCCTACCCGTGATTGGCGAAAAGGTTTCGGACATAAATGTCGAACCTCCATTGAAAGGCCGCAGGACTATTCTGTGCTCGGTTCCGCAAGTCGGCCCATCCTCATTGATTGCGAAGATGACAGGGCCAGTGGACGGGATGACGCGGATGGTGATACCATCCCGGAAACGCCCAGCCATCGCTCACTGAGCTCCGCCTGCTATGACAGCCAGACACATTTGACTTTAGGACATTCCGAGTCAGCCGCACCAACCGCTTTGGCGGGAGGGCCTCCATCCTATGGCGAGATGGCGGTGCAGCGATCAACTCGTGGTGAATGCGCCTCAACAGTTTCCTCGTTGGTGGAGGACACGGAGAGCGCCGTACAGAACACAAGCTTAGGTATTTTGAACCGTGCTCTATGATGGATGAAAAACTTACAAGGTCTAGGGCGTACACCCGAGAATAGAGGACAAGCGGCGTCTGACGGGGAGCATCCACATGGCCTCTCTGACTGTAATGATGGCATGTTATTCCCATTAGCCAAACAAAACAATAACTGGGCTCTAGAGACTGGTATGATATATCTTCCCTATTAGGATTGTTCCGCTGGCTGAACGAGTACACCAGACACCCTTTTCGATTACCCCAGCTCAATGCCCGTGCAGCCACCAGGCAGTCAAGCCGGTTCTGTGACAAGCGTCCTTGCACACCGATCAACTCAAAAGGGTGGCTTGGAATTTCTTTGTCTCAAAGTGGAGTGGCATTCCTACTCCGAGTTGAGACTGCGTGCTCCGCAGTTGCTCACTCACTATGTCCATCATGCCAGCTTCCGACATAGTCCCGGAGGACATAAACGACGGGCCGTTTCGGAAGTGCCCTTAATGTCAAAGCATCCAAAGAGAGCTAGGGGGCAATAGGTCAGGTTACGTTGTGTCTCTTCGAATTTCTGTATGACCAGCTCGATCTATCCAACTTGATGTCTTATAAATTTGAATCTAAGCTTTGTGAATGGCAAGTTTCTTGACATAAGCAGCTATTGGCCAATACGAAGTCGCTTCCGCCCGTGTGCCTCGGCCCCACACGAGTGCTGCTCTCGTAACCTCACTCGCTTTTTCATCGGTCGGCTATCCAATTGGGAACGATGAAAGTCAATGATCAACACCCGCTCTAGCTCGGCGTTCCACAGCATGTTATCCGGCCGAAGGTCCTGGTGTAATACCCCGAGTGAGCGAATCTCCTTCTGTGATCGCGAAACTTCATGCCTAATCGTCTCAACATCTTCCAACTTGTGGATGGGTTCACCGCCCCAACCCATCAGGAGCATATGGCGGATCTGGCCAGCCCCGTGCAGGAAGTAGATCATGGCCAGGTCGATTGCGCCGAGAAAGACCGGGACGGCTCGCCCTTGGGCTCGCCAGAGGATACGATAAACATCTGCCTCTCGCTTGACCTCATTCCACAGGTAAGACGTGGTTCCTTTCCCGACGACCGTATACCCATATGCGGTGCACGTGATTTTGAAGGGCGCTCCCGATGCTCCACAGCTCCCATGGGGGAAGGAAAAAAAAGACGCAAATTCATTTATCTTGCCCCAGTTTCTTCACATGCTTCCGAAGTTTCGCCAACCACATCAAGTTTAAGGCCCTTGAGGATAGCGTGCGCCAAGGGTGTAACGTAAAAGGCACGAACTGGGCCTTTTCTTAGCGGGTGATCGATCCTCAGCCAATCCTCGATCGTGCGTTGTTCATGCCAAGCAGGTCCTTGTTCAGGCTAATCCCGTTTGTAGTTTGGACACGGTTCAGTACGAGGACCTGATCTGCACCATTGGCGATTGAGACAGTCGTGGACCCCACCGGCTTGATAGAATGGTTGCATCGGATATAACGTGTCTCACATGTTATCATTGGGCGACGCTTTTGAACCATCAGGAAAAAACATTTGCCAGGATGCCGAATCAGAACTCTGCACTATGGGTAACTAGGAAGATATCATATCATTCGCGGCCCGGATGTGGGTTATTCGGATATCCCCGAAATCCAAAAGTAGCCTGTAGTCTGCAGTATCGCCATTCTTATCAAGTATCACAATATCGTACCTGCATCTATCTATATTAACTGATTAGTTGGATGGAGGAAATTATGTGTCAATCTTTGCGAGTCTCGCCATCCTTTTCTGTTTTCGGAACATTCCACAGGATGGAAGACGAGGATAATAAATCCATCCTGCGCTAATGACTAGTGCGTTGGCACGCGGTTTTAATATATCACGGAATCAAGCACCGTTTTGACTTCACGCCGCAGGGATCCTTTCTCGGCCTGACCGTTCGGCGTGGAGCACTCGCTCGGATGTAGGCCCATATTAGCCCTAGAATCACATTCGGATAGGAGAACCGCGCGTTGGTATCTCCGCTGGTGTTGTTGGATGCCCCAAGGCGAGCTGAAGACTCATCACAAACCCAGAAAATCAGCAGCCGTAAGGCATACTCGACCGAATTCTTTTTGCATTGAAGACGAGTCAACCTAGATAGGACTGGTCGCAAATTGATGAGGTTGTGTGGGGAAGGGGGAGCAAGGATAATGAAATGGTGAAGCGTGGTGCTGCGCGTCCATGGAAGACAATCATGGCGCACATGATCCCGCACATGTTTCGCTGCATTTCTTCCTCAGGCATGAGCCTCCATCCCTCTCTAATCCTATCCTACAAGCTTCTGTCACAGCTAAACTGATGGATACCTGTTTCCACTTTGACTCCTAGTGATTACAGGATGCCAAGCGCTCTTGGGGTAACGTTCCATTCCATGACACAGAAAAATTGAGTATAGCAAGCTAACCCCAGGTTTAGAATGCTAGGGCGTTTCAGCCCTGTTGCTACATGTGCTCATCATTATGCATCGTGTAGAATGTCCGTTTTCACCAAGACTTGACTAATGGTTTACATTTTGAGCAACTACATGCCATGGCGAATATATCTTCAAGACACTAGTCGGGATATCGTCGCATCAGAGATTGTACGCACCGTGTATCAATTGCGGAGAAACGACCATGGTTTCCCCTCAATTGACATCATTGTACAGCATCTCCTAGATAGGAGGTCATACACGCTTAGGACCAGTACTTCTGAGCCGTTGATCCGCCAGCCTGCTTTGAGATCAAATCTCAAAGCTGATTGAATGAGGATGCCGTAGGACGCCCTAGGTCGTCCCAGTTGATGATCCTCTCAGTGAAATAGGTAGTTCAAATCTATTAGGTCATCCCGGATGCCCTCCAACATGAGTCACATGTATAAAAGTGGCAAGGCAAAGGAGTCTTGGTAGTTGCTTTTGGCGCTCTTTTTACATAACAGTTTTGCCACGCTCCTGTGTGCAAGGGTCCTTATGCCGTTGGAACAAACGAGGCTTGCATCTGAAGCTCCCTTAGGCAGTACTGCTTAGACTTGCAGAAGATACCCAACTGTTGCGAACATCTAGCGAGTTACGTCGATTCCTCTACAGTTTCTTTTGGAAATCAATGTATTGCTAGCCTTACTCCTCCGGACATTGATCGATCTCATGTACTATGAGAAAGAGTAACAATGCACGCAGTAAGAAAATCCATCTTTGATATTTGACATTCTGGTTGAAAGCTTCTAGGGATGGATCAGCGCTCAAGAGATTCCTGGAAAAGGAGCTTTCAAGAAGCTATGTTTTATAGCTGAGATTAAGTCAGGAATAAACTTGACTTCCTTCCGTGATTCCAATCAGACAGTATACATCAACTGAGTATGTGGCACACAATTCAGTCACTATACCGGCCTTGATATTGTGGTGCACGCATCGGTAGAAGCACTGCGAGGATATATCAACATTAAGTCGAGTCGTCAACCATTGTTCTCATCCATAGCTCCACACTTTACACACCTGAGCTCTTACACGGGCACCCTGACATCAAGAACGAGGCCTGAATACACAAAGATTTCGGTTGTTTGTTCTATTCCTCGCGAGTATTTTGCTTAGTGTTTGATACTTACCCCATGAGCTCGCTAATCGTGGCTGCATAGCAATAAAGGGAAGGAATACACTTTTAATCAACACCACAATGGTCTCGCGCGACAATATCCACAGTAGTGCTCGGGCTTGTTGTTATTTCTGAATCTTGCACTTATCATTAACGGTTACTGATGCAATCAATTAACGTTGAACAGGATACAAGGTTTGACTCCTGCTCGTCCTCGTACCCCGGTCCTACACTATTCGTCAATTGAACAAGCATTATCTTGAGAAAGCAACATAAACTTCTACCTACTTCGCACGAGGCCTTCTGACACATATTTCCCTATGACATCTTCGACGCTTAGAATACCTCATTGACCAGGGATCCCTACTTATAATGTCAGCAACCCAAGAATGTCACTACAAACGAACTCAATGGGCCCTGCCATGAACTATCCCATAGAATACAGGTGTTTAATTCATTTTCCCGATAGTTCAATAGCCATACCAAGTGGTCTAATATGCTGAGCCCTGGCTCAGACTCGGTTGCCAACTGAGATTCATACTCTACGCGGAGGCGTGTACCTATGTGTCTTAGGTTTCACATGTATGGTGTATGGCAGCTAAATGAAGTTCACTTAGACACCTAATATCATAGACATCACACGCCAATCCTGCAACTCCCTGAGTGGTTTCAAATACAGCCCTACTCAGGTGGCTGCGAGTGACCTGCTTGATAAGATGAAAGCCAATGTAATAAGTCTATACATAGGGGTTCTCAGGCTTACTTGCCGGGAAGGAAGTAGAGGCTCTGTGAATGTATGGAAAACACTTGAGCGTGAATATCAATGACTTTCTGTGGATCTCAAGTATATAAATAATCGTGGTAGCTTATGGAAAGTTATACCATTAGTTTTCGCGGGGACATGAGGTTTTCTTCCTCTCTCCCAGCTTTTCTTGCATGCAGAAATCCGAAATGAAAGGAGGACGATACGCCGGTGCTTTAAAGAGTAGAGATTACATGGCGATGTGAGTAGATACTTCTAAAGCATCAAGTGAGTCCTGGATGTTACTATAGCTAGGTTTTAAAAAACCATCGGAATCTGTGCATTTATGTCGCTATGTGACACAATTTTACTTAAATGTTTAGTTGGTACCAGCAATATAAAATGCCAACTTATGAACAGTATGCTAAACAGCATAACGCAGACCAATGAATAGTGAGTAGTGTTTCGCATAATTCTGTCATGTTGAGCTGTGGCTTATTTTTATGAAACACACATCGAAATATATTTATATATTTAGGAATGCGAAATTCACATTGCTCGCTTCTCAGGCATCATCTCGCCACAGTAGACATAAGATCTAGTAAATCATAGCATTCTATCTTATCAATAAGCCCTCATAACAGGATCAAACAAGTTCGGCTCTGGAGAGACTCAACCAAATAATTCTATGTCCACATTGACAAATTCAACTAACCTACTAGGAGAGGACACGGTTACCCGGTGCTGAAACTACATGTCGAGTAGGCCCCATAAGCAACCTCGACAGGTCAAGTTTCGGCACTCAGTATTGTGCTCTTAGCCCAATCAGTAGATCCCTTGAGCTCCTTGTCAAGCTTATTGTTCTTTGCCAAGTGTCCTGGTACAGCATGACGACGGGTTACAGGCGTTCGAAGCTCTTCTATTATTTGCCCAAGACACAGATTACAGGCAATTACCGGTCTGCTTCCTTACGCACGTAGAACAAGAAATACATATTTGGAATACTTTTTCGCCTTTCACTGTATCTCATGATAATACTGTGCATGAGTGATTTTCGACTATCAGATTGAGGAGCCAAGCGGCGTAGTATGTCTCTCCCCTTAGAGATAGCGATACGCGGTGAGCATTCTTTCTTTTCTTCTGATAGCTAATGTCTTATGATAACCGAAATAGAAGCAAGGGAGCATCCTTTGATGGGAGATAGGAGAAATTAAAAGGTCCGTAATCGTAATTGGAACAGAGGTAGGGGATAACGGACATTGAGACACGACACGGTAAAATATCAGACTAGGGCGACCCATTCATGAAACTACAACTGATAGAGAAATAGCTATTTCCTGCAAGTATGGCGACTTTAATGACACAGGTAGATAGGTCAATGGTAAAGTATTCCTAGCATAATACCTCAATTCGCCCCCAAAGAAACCCGGGGCAGGGAAGATAACCTTTTCAGGCCACCAACAAGGTGCTTCCACACTACGAAAAATCGTGATTGTAGAAAGCTAGAACCCACAATAGTGTTTTGTTCGATAACGGGGTGTCTCTACGTGTTCGACGATATATTGCTGGAGCTTAGATTGTATGCATCCTGTATGACAAGTCACTAATGCCGCTGCGCATGTTTCGCCGTTGGATATGGCCTGGAATGGCGAGGAGGACCATCTCACAGTCGGTCATGAGACAATATGATTCTAGCCCCAGGTGGATATCGGATGCATACGCGATGTGCAACCGACTGAAAGGATTCCGCGTCCGAATAATAATGCGCGACTTTCAATAGTATGGGTCGTGGTGAGATCCCACTTCAACAGCAACGCGATCCACATAGAAATGAAGTCGCCACCTCCTGCTCTGTATGCAGTAAGGCTATCGGCTCCAGGGTTAAGATAGGCAGCAACTCTCGAAGCGAGCTTCGCTGCATCTTTCATGTGAGCGCTCATTGTCGTACATACAGTAAAACCTGTACATAGCAACTCCGATATAGGAATATACCCGATATAAGCGATCTACCAGGCTGCCTCCTATCGTTTCCCATACAAAATTGAGAAAACCTCGATACAGGGAACTTTCAGTAAACTACTCAGCCTCCCATACAAAATTCCGTATAACGAGGTATAGTGGGTCTAACTAATCAATCAGAAAATGTACTGGGATAACGTAGAGTCACGTGTAAATTTCTACTAACTTAGTCCTAGAACTCTACCCCTACTACCTGATTGATAATAACAAAAATATATATAATTGCAAGATTTCTTTTACTCTACCTTCCTCTTAGTCTTTATACTAAGGCAATCTACTCAGAATACTATGTAATACTATATTATTATACTCCATCTATATTTTAGATAGATTTATATAGTGATTTTGATATAAGCAATATCTCGATATAAGCAATTTAGGCAGTCAGCTCAAAGCCTTGCTTATATACAGGTTTTACTGTATGACCAAAAGGACACACGATCCGATCCCCTTACTGATAGAATTAGTAACGCTTATGGGGACTACCGATGTCTGGAACCGAACTTCGCGTGGATCTCATGGCTTTGTCGCGTAACATGTCGGCTACCCCAGAGTGCTCTGGGTGATGTACTATTTCGATCAGGGATTTGTAAAGAAGACACGTGGCTACCAAGATTATCAGATGGGGTTTGTTCGTAAGAGGAGTTTCATGATAGAACAAGAACCAAACGCAGTAGTTGGGGTAAGGGAGGAAGCAAAACCTGGACGATGTTGAACGAGAAAAATTTGAGTGTTTTCTGCCCCTGACCCAAAGTATGACATCGGAAGAGCGGAGGTTGTCAAATTTTTATTTTATTTTGCATTCTTGATCCCTGTCTTTTTAGTGTACTCCATTGTCACACAGTTGAAAAGTCTGATCTTTACACAGCCCTATAATGATTGGTCATCGCAACGATTGCTTACACAGGCACAAAGAGGATTTTCTTTGTTCGACCACATGGCAGATCATCCTTGAACCTTATTACAATCAACCGGGCAGTTTCGCCATTCGGATCACTAGAGTCTCAATAGTGCTAAAAGAAAGGTTAGGGTATGCCGAACATACAATAGAACAAAGCATATCTTAAGAACATGGGGCGATGACCATTCCTGGATTAGGAAGGAAGCCGGACAATGGATGGGGTGACGCTTGTGCAAGGTAATCACCGGTCGATCATCCGCGTATGTATACGGAGTACGATGAACTCCTGTTCGTAAACGCTACCCAGATACTCGCAATGTCGCACCAAAGGCTACTACTACCCCACTGTTCTAGAAAGCATTGAGAAGCGAGGGCGGCATCCATGGGTAGTCACACCAATCATATTCAGCCACTACTTTTTCTCATCCGCATGAGCCGGTGAGTTTAGGTACCTACTTATGGTTTCCAGGTTTTCAGTCACACCTCCTTGGAGGGGCACGCTTGCTGTACTGTACAGATTTTGCACCTGATCTCATGAATATTAGCAACCCAGGAATAATATACTCCAATTACGGAAAGATGGAAGTTATTGCATAAAATCTCCGCCCCTTCTGAGCAAGGTACTACTCCTAAGTATTGAAAGGGGGATGCACTATACATAGAAATCAGAAAAGACACAAAGCCCATCCCGAATGAGAATCCTTCGACAAAGTAGCAAGAAAAAGAAAAAGAAAACAAAAATAAGAAAAAAAAAAAGAAAAAGAAAAAAGAAAAAAGAGTCCCTGGTTTTAGGTTGAAAAAGATCTGACGTACAGTGACGGCAGCCAGATACCGACGTGGATCCAAGTTGGAACACCCTCGATTGCAGCCCATCGCGAAAAGGAAGAAGAAGTGGGGGTTTCACGAATAACACCTCGGCGATCAGATCCCTGGTCTGGCAAGTTGGTACATGTCTTGTCAACAAGCCAAGACTGAATGAGAATCTTGGGTTTAGCTCTCTCTGTCAACCAACTCACACAGGCTTGCCCCCCTGTCGGTTTAAACTCTGTTTACCTGTCAGTGACACTGGTACCCAGTGTGATATCCCAACGAGTATCCCGATCGAACATGCCCGTTATGAACTGCTTTGCAGCGGGAATCATGCGCCAGCGGCAGCCATTGCCGTCGGTGTTCACCTTGCCCTACATAATTGCTACACAATGCGCCTAACGCACTCTCTCTAGTAAAAGCTGCATGTTTTTGTGATCTCCATTACTCGCCCTCCGCGTCCTTGACACAACTAGCGATGCCCAGCAGTGGATCCAATCCAGCGAGGGACAGCCGATCTCCTTTTTTTCTTCTACGCCTGCTGCGCCTTTTATTTTTTTATGTTTCTTTTTATATTTTTTCTTTCATATTTTGTTTGCCTCCCTGCTTTCACTCCGTATGTCTACTTTGGAGTAATACATTTTAATGGAGACCTTGTATAGTAAATTTTCTTTCTTATACATTTCCTTTCTCCATGATTTTTACTTTTGTTTTTGGAAGAAACAAATCCTCTGCACCCGCCCCACCAGCTTTCCTCCAGATTCTTCCTAGCCCTTGGGTTTATTTTAGACTTTGCAGCCATTCCTGCTCCGGACCGCTGCTCTGTGACAAAAGTTATTTGCTTCCTTACGCCTGCCGGCTGCACTGGGCTGATAATAGTAAGTAGTACCTAAGGGGCCGTCCTGGAATTACGAATGTATTTTCGTAGGTTTTACCATCAAGCCCTTCATGCTTGGTATGAGAGCCTAATATTCGCCTGGGTTTAGCGAACCCGCATACTGATGATGGAACATTTTCCCGTCAATTCCTATGTTTTTACCTGACTCAAGTGGCATGTTCACATATTTCTGCGTTCGTACAAAATCTTTTTTATTTTTATTCTTCTCCACCCTGATCATACAGTTGGACGGTCATTTCAATACTGGGGTGGGTATAGCCTCAAAGCACTCACAGTTTTGCGCCACTGGTGTGACCAATACTGCATACAGTACTGCTAAGTTACACATACCCTGGCACAATGTCATTCAAAGAGACACTTAACCAAAGTTGGTATAGCAGCTTCAGAGTGGACGCGATGTTTCGAAAAACGAGAACTAAGCCATTAGCTCGTTTCTGGAAGTCCGCTAGTCATGAACTCCTTGGGACGGTGGGATTGGAGTTTCAGCCATGCTGTGTGGCTTAGCGCGGCCCTACTTCTAGCGATGCTGTCATCTCGTGTTTTACTTACTACGAAAAGTTCATAGGGCTTCCTAACCATGACGGTAACAAAACACCGAACGAACTTGGTCAATACATAGGCCCTGGAGACATATCGTGACGCTACTGTTACAAGTTCAAGGTAGCAGCAATGCAGTAGCGATGAATTTCAAATTAGCAGTAGTTGAGGCATTCGACGTTAACCCATCCCAGGAAATAAAGAGGGAATAGGTGAAATCTCATACAGACATGTAGACATACATACGAAGATACATACATACATACATACATACAAGCGGAGTACATCTATACGGGATCCCCATGAAGCGACTCCGTACTAGACAGGCAGATGAACAGTTTACTGTTTTAGTTCCAAAGGAGACAGTTGACAACCTACTAGGTAGGTACAGTGTTTATTGCTCTGCACGGTTCTACTGCAACGCCACTTAGGTACACAGTGCACGATTGGATATGCTGGCGTATCTTTTCTGTCCTGGATTTCTTTTACTTTCCTTTCCCTTTTTTTCTCGGACCCAATAAGACCCCCTTGTTTACGGGGCAGATTGGCTCTGTTTTTCTGTTTCTATTTGGTATCTGCAGGTTGGTAAGTCGCTTCCAGATCCCTCAGACCCATCTGTCAAGACAACCTTAAGAATGGGCTGACCTGATAGGGCCCGATGCAAATTGAATTAAATTAACTAATAGATGAATTATTCAGTCTGGATAAATCGTAAAACTTTCTTTCGTCAATTAATTTTTCCTTTGGGACGGGCCCCTCTTTCTCGTTTCCCCTTCTCTCAGCCTGCGCATGCCTTTGGATACCGACGGAGGGAGTGACGGTCGACGGTAGTTTGTGGCTCGTCCCCACTCCCACCCACGATCGTCACTTTGCTTGGATCCCTGCTGTTGCCTCTTTCCATGGATAGCATAGTCGATATGGAACTGCTTACGGGGGAGCGTGATTGACTGGCGTACCACAGATTTCATTCTTTTTTTTTTTTTCTATCATTTTATTTATTATTTTCTGCCATTTTCAAATTTAATTCTTAGTTATTTATCCTCTTTGTGTACAGCAAGTAGTCTTACCGGACACTCAGAGAAAGCATTGTGCCTCATTAAAAGCATGACTAAAAGAAGAAAAGAATTAAAAGCTTTTTGTTTCCTTTCTACTTCCTGTTATTTTTGTTTATTTGATTTGATTTTCTGACTTTTGCAACGAAATTTTTGTATCGGGTACATGATTCAGTCAGCAATACTCCGTATGGAGGAAAAGGGCGAGCCCAAGATTAAAAATACTAATGGGGGAGAAAAGTAAAAGTAAAGAACAAAAATGGGGAAGAAAAGGAAAAATGAAAATGAAAATCCGAGCATCAATTTTTTTATTTTCCTTTTTTATTATTTTTTAATTGATTTTTTTTAGTATTTATTTTTTTCGAAAGGAAAGATCTGATCCACTAAACCCAGATCCAATTGTTGAGCTTGCCTCCCTCCCTACCTTGCATAACCTTGGTTCAGCTGTCTCCATCGTCATCGTGTGCGGCAATGTCAAGCTACTCTTATTTCAGCTCCTGGTAAGTATAATAGTTATTATATTACTTACTCGCCCATGCCTCCTCTATTCCCCTTCAAATTCTTTCGAGGATTCCTATCATCATAAGGTTATTTTTTCCGCTCGTCGTCTACATCCATCCTTCGTTCGTCTCTTTAATACCTTAAATCCCCTCCTTTACATTCTTCTATCACTCTGCCCGCAGGTTTCCTTCATTCCTCGGAAACTATATCGCCCATTCCGTAACCACCCACACTATCGCATCTCTGATCTTGACGGCGTTATTCGCTGAATCGTTCCCCATAATCTAATAGCCCAATAGTTCGGGTTATATATATATCATCATCAGAGCCGCAGGCCGGCTATACTGTTTTGCGATCATTCATATCTCCGAGCCTGGCCCTCTTTGTGATTACGCAGTAAAGTGAGGTTTTTGCCTGTCAGTTCGCATACCGCGCCCTTACGACAGTTCCTTTCTATGTCCCAGCCCCGTGAGTTGGGCAAGGGTTCTGAGAAAATGGCCATCTCGTATGCGAGTGGGCTACCGGCCGATCATACTCAGGTCCTTCCCTCCTTCAGAGAGGTGAGTTCAACAACAACCATACCAGGATCAGATCCAACGCATGTCAAAATGTGGTGACTAACGTGCCACCATTAGCTACTTCCCCCTCACCTTCACGATGAAATTGACTCGACCTCCTATTATGCTGCTCGCCAAAATTCGCGCGAGCGTCCCGCATCAGCACACCGTGATATGACTTCCAACCCTAGACCATTATCTGGAGATTTCGGCCACTTTCAGCCCCAGCTGGCACGGAACACACCGCAATACCCTTCCCGTGGTCCCAGTCCTATCCTACCGCCTATCAGAGATCTTCAACAGGGCTTGAATGCGTCAACTGCCCCATTCCCGGATGCCAGAGGGCTTTCGAGACTGGACCCCTTCGGGCCTGCCACACAAGACTTTCGTGGGACACCTGCCGGCGCACCTGGCTTCTCTTCAGCCAATCGTCCTCGGCCAATGGGTGAGAGAGGTGGCGCAGATGCTTACAGTGGATCGGCTGTCATGCATACCCAGATGTCTTATCATTTCCCAATGGCCTACCATAGCGATTCCGAGCAGACATCCCCCCAGGGATTATCACATACCCAACCTTCAAACTTTGGCATTTTGGGCGACCCGATCGACTCCAAGAACAAACGTAGGCGGGGGAACCTTCCTAAACCGGTTACCGATATCTTGCGGGCCTGGTTTCACGAGCATCTGGACCACCCTTATCCTAGCGAGGAGGATAAGCAAATGTTTATGACCCGCACCGGCCTCACTATTAGCCAGGTAATTATATCTGGTACATACAGCTTGGACAATTGCCCGTACTAACAATATCGGTATAGATCAGCAATTGGTTTATCAATGCGAGACGGCGGCAGCTGCCTGCTCTCCGGAACCAGATGCGAACTGGTGGAAGTGATCTCGATTCCCAACGCCAATCTCCCTTTAGCGATGTGGACCATGCCTCTTCAGAATCTATGCCATCCCCCAGCCAGCTAGCCTCGGCGAGGTGAGCGATCAGGACTGCTACAATTGTTTTGCCTCTATCGACGTTGCCCTCAACGAGCCTTATTATATTTGGAAACCCTTGGCAGTAACAAAGAGGGCCGACTGTTTTATCACTTATTGGAGCGCGGTCGCAAGGCATATGCAGTACATCATAATTTATGGGACAGAGGTTGTCAAAGCCGAATAGACGTACGAGATCAGGTTGACGAATCTCCTTTTTCCGACTTAATATTTTTTATCGCTATCTCTATGACCCGAGTGACATCAACGAGATCATCTTGATACCCTCTACCGTTTCACTAATCAATTCCTACATTTTTGCATGAAAGCAGTCCGCAGTGGCATGAGCGTGCGCCATGACGCTTGGAAATGATTCAAACCACTCGAGTCACTGGACCTCTCTTTCCTAATTTTTGAGTTTCCATCATTTCTTACGTATGATTTGATTGCATTCAAGGTGTTTGGATCTTTTATCTTTGAGTTATTCTACTCTCTACATGGTATCTAGCTGGTTTCTTTTCCTTTTTTGTCTTTTTTCTGTGACGAGATTCTGCCCATGAGGGCGGAACATCAATGACATTCCATGTACAGTATCGCGTATGGTTATGGCGACATATTAGGGGCTAGACTGTTTTTCTTTTACTCTCTTTTGTTTATAATGGCTTTTGGATTTTGGCATATTGTTGATAGACAAAACAGGACATTGATTACCCAATATTTAATTGATAGATTGGAAATGACTGTTTCTTGAGTTAATTTGCCTGAGGGATCCTTTGCAAACATTGCCCCTTTTTCTTTTCCTCTCCTTTTTGGGGAGGGGGACTTGGCCCTCTCATAAGCATTACCACGGTTTGCTTGTCCTAAACCTTGTTATCTTTACATTTGGCCGATGCCTGGTTCCCAGGGAACGTCCGACGTCGATTACTGTTCTGGTAACAACTCCGGTTTTAGCAGCGTCGATCCTGTCAGGTTCAGCCAAAAAACTGGATGACCAGAGCAACAAAGTTATTTTCAATCAAGTCTCGATGGCGCGAGGAATGACCCATGGGAAAACCATTGCAACAGACCCGTGGACCTGGACACGAGGCTCGGGACCGAGCGGTGACAGAAACCGCGCTGTCACCACGTCATGAAAGACCCTAAATTTTGGTTCCGGCTGGACGGGAGAACTCGATTGGGAGCGCTTAATTGCCGGCCTCGTGGCCCGTCCAAGATCCTTTCCCTCACACTGGGGCTGCATCTGAGAGTCGGTCAAGTAGGACTAATACTATGTGGCTCCAACCGATCTCAGTGTGTGGCTTAGCCTGGCCATAGAGGGGGTGGCGCTGTCCATTCTTCATTCGATACGAGGCATGTCGATCGGTCACGATGTCAACTTTGCCACCCCAACCTCTGGCTAATCTAAAACGCATGGCACGTCTACCTCCATTGGGCTTTACCGGTTCTGGCTCTCTTTATTCTTCTCGTGTTGCAATGTCAGTGCGGGATGCAGGCGAGACAGATGAGGAAGGACACCAATACTACAGTTTCGACCTATCAGGACTCCTGACAGTGACACAGAGGATCGATCGCTCATGCATGAAGCATGGGGTTGAAGTGGACGGGAAAGCCAGTCGGGATCTATCCGATCTATCACATGGCGGTGAATCGCGCTGTGGCTAAGCAGCTGTGGCGCCCAGATCCCGGACTTTCTTCGGAAGAAGATTCCCATTCATTCATTATGTTGGTTTGATGTCAAGAGATCGAAAGAATGCAACTCAGCGATGATAATGATTCAAATGGGTATAATCTGGGGCTGGGAGATGTCCACTTTGTGAAGAAGACCGAAAGTGTCTAAACGAAACAAGAATAATACTAATGGGGAAGGAAATTACACCACGAAAGGTCCAACGGTCATGCAGATGGAGAAAGGAATTACCAGGTAATCGCAGTTGCCCGCTTGATTGTTATTTACGCAAAAAAGAGTGGTATACTAACAAGGTAAGTCGAGTAGCGCAGTCCTCAATTCACCGACAGAAGCAATATTGACATTGACAGAAACCGGTATACCTACATATACAGGGCAGAAGGGAAACAAAGCAGAAAATAAGAAATAGGGCGTACTATTTGACAGAGAAATCCCCCTTCGGGCTTCACCAAAAACCAGGACACCATCCATCCGCACCCCACCACCGAGACGCCCGCAGCAGATCTCCCTGTCTTGACTTGAAAGAAGGATCGCCAAGCCGCGAGAATCAAGCAATTAGCGTTTCCCGACAAGTTCTTGGGGGGAAGCCGACCCTGTGACGGTGGGAAGGGGTGGCTCAGAAAGAAATCGCCGAGCAATTCCGTCCTATCCCTGCCTTCACACCTATAATGAATGAGGTGGTAGCACTACCGGAAACAGCAGTGTCAGCTTGCAGCGCAGGGAACCGTCGGTGTACATTAGTTGGTACATGAATGGTTGGAAAGGAACTTTTTTCTGCAAGGCAGGTTTTGGGGCGTCGGTAAGGATCATGCAGGCCATGAGATCCACTCCTCACTAACCACCAGTTCGTGACTCGATTGGTACTTTGGTATAACTAGGGTGAGTTCTTAATAAAGAGAGAGCACCAGCCACTCGAGGTGGTTAGTGGGATCCACTCCTTGGGTTTTATTTGTTTATCTTTCTTTATCATCTTGTCAATTCCAAATTCATTTCTGGTATTTTCATTTCATCTTTCGTTTCTTTTTGGCATAGGTTCACCATGCATGCAGCTAATTATTCCTTCACCCTTGAGTCCAATATATCCTCATGTCGATCGACCCCAGAAACCGACCCGTCAACATACTATCTATAGGATCATCGTACCCCGTCAAAGCTTCTAGCACTAGTGTCTGTGTATAAAAATAATAGTTTCATGCTTACCGCTTAGAGAGATCTGCACATACCTCACATCGTCAACGGCGCTCAGACAATTATCTGAAATCAAATTCCTAGCCAATCGCATCGCATGGAAGTTAGACCCAGCATTGCAATCCTCAAAAGGCCACCTTTCGATACCCAACGCCCTGGAAATAATCCGCTCACGTTAAGTCCCAGATGGTAGATACCCAGGTAACTACCCAAGGAGGATCATACCTATTTCTTAAGCGATGGACTATTTCCGCCCTTGGATAGGATATTCGATAGTCAGAGTCCCTGCTGTCGCAGACTTTGAATGATATAAGCGAACAAGAATTCCAAATGACATTTTCTTTTCTTTTCTTTTCTTTTCCTTTTTATTTTTTTTTTTTTAGAAAAAAAAGAAAAGAAAAGAAAACCTACCCATCAAAAACAAAAGCCAAAAAAATAAATAAAAATAAGCCAATGTGTCACCCCCACAAAACAAGTAAACAACAACCACCCTCCCACCACCGAACTTCCCACCTATGATCTCCGTTTCAAATATGATCCAACACACAAACTATTCCCCAAACAAGCCACCGACATTAGTGACCACCTGCAAACTGCACAATAACGCCGTTCAGGTTTCTACCCGATGCCTCCCGCATCCCGGTTTCCGGGATTTGGGCCAGGATTTATCATATGCAGGACGTGTACTTGTACGTGCAGGCGTCTCTAAGCGGCCGTGCGTTCGCAGCGAATAGTCCTGTTTCTTTTCCCTTTTCCTTTTCGGGTACTTGTACATACATACGTACATACATAACATAATTAAAAATACTAGTTACATACGATGTATTTAGCTTTGGTTTAGGTACGGTATTGTATGTACATATGTACGTATGTATCATGTAGTATACTTATTTTGTATAGTCAATTTTTGAGTTGTTTTTGGCATGGTGGGTGGATGTGCTGAGGTGTGGGTGTCTGTGCGATGGTATCTGTGGCTAGTAGCTACTTTAGCTTCGAGCCTTCCGAGTTGGATAAGCGAGCTGTGGATATGGTTTAGGGATTGAGTCATGAGTCATGACTCGTGCAGGTTTGTTGTGGCGTTCTTTTGGTTGCCTTTCTTTTTGGTATCCTTCTTATGCTGAGTTGGTAAAGTGCTGGTGGACTGGGTTGGATATAGGGGGTCTGTGCGGGGGAGGTTTCTCTCTTTCTTCCTCTCTCGTCTACTCTCTTCGTTTCTTCATTATTGCTCTGCTTGGAGGCTGGGGAAGGGAGGGAGGGAGTATGTACCCAGATATATACGAATGGGACGTGGACATGTGGCTTAGATTCTATCCAGGTGTTGTCTGCGGGTTCGGGTATACGTTGGTTCGTTGGGCACTAAGGAAGCTATTGTATCCAGTGTGGGTTAATATGATATTGTGGGGTATTTTATGGTGTGCTGTACTAGTACATAGATGGAGAGGGGGTTTATGTGTAGTGTACTCCGTGGAGTGGAGTGGTTGCTTTGATTTTGTTGTTTTGGAGTTATTCCTCGGATATGGTGATTTGTAACCTATGTAAATGAGCTTTGGTATGTATTGGTTTTGTAGTGTTTGTCTGGTTGATGCGGGCTTATCTAGCGAGGGAGGATATAGTTTCACTTCTGTGTGGTTGGGAGTGGGATTTGGTTGGTGGGTGTATATTTAGCTCGTCTAACAAGGTAGATTTATTGGTTTGAGCTTGGCTTGGTGTTGGGGTTAAATGAATGTCTGTGGAGTGTATTATTCCTGTGAAGGTGGACCAAACAGTGACTATATCATTCTATCTGATTGCCTGTACCAACTGTACATGCTACTGGAGTTCAACCAAGGATGGATAGTGGTTTGATTGAAGGAATGGCACCGGTTTTAGTAGCCATTCTAGTAGTCATATGTGAGATTAAGAATTACGTACATGCATTATGATCGAGCCAGTCTAAGATGATAGAAGCGATATACTCACTTGTATGGACACACACTTCCAGCTACTATCTTCCAGTTGCTCTTGATTCTGTCGAAGTGATTAGCCTCATCGTTCGAATATGAATGCAAACTCATAGCTTCCTCATTACCAATGGATGAATAGCCTCATCACTCATATCCAGATATGCCAAACAAGATCCTCCCAAATCCCAACCACACAATCAACGAAACCCAAGAGCAGGCTTCGAGTACACTCGCCCACGTAGCTTAAGATCAATCTCACGAAGATCATGACAGACCTTCTGCCGCAGCTGATATCGCACGTCGTCGAAAGTCGGCTCCCCGTTCTCATCATCCCAATGAAAGGTAGTACCGTACTTGGCAAGGTTTTTGAGCGCCCAAGCCCGAAATCCAGGGTCCCGGTGTCCATGTCCATGCGCATCCTGACGTAGACGCTCTTAATTGCTTTCCACTTGTCCACCTGCTTCCATAGAAATCCTGATCACGATCTCCGGTGTATGTCCATCACCTTGACCTGCCATATCGCTCTCTCTCACCTCTTCCTCCTCCTCATCATCACCCTCATCACTGACATGTCCCTCCTCATCAATAACCGTTTCCACCTCACTTGCATTCTCATCATCAGTATGACTCCCCTCACTATCCCGCTCCTGCTCACTCCCCTCCTCAGAATCATCCTCACTATATTCATCCCCAGCACAACCCCGAAACCCACCCCCACAATTACTCCCCTCCCCAGTCTCATACCCCTCATCCACAACAGGATTGACCTTCTTAATCTTAAACCGGTCCTCGCCACCAAGCTGGATAACCATGAGACACTCCTCCAAGAACTTGGCCATTTCGGCCCACCACCCCCGGTCCGGGATCCCGACGGGCATCAGCGCCCAGACGGTATATAGTGAGGCGTAGTAGACGTAATGCATTTTGGGCCAGGAAGTTCTTGGAAGTTGGAATTGGACTAGACTCGATGATTGTGCTGAATGGGTCGGGTTATATGCGATAGATTGTATGAATGGCTTTGTGGTGGGTGGTTTCTTTGTTGGTTGTTCGGTTGGTGGGTTGATAAAGGGTTTGTTTTGGCTTTTTCTTTGTTCATGGGGTTGTGGTTTGAGTTGTATTCCTTGTAGATGAGTCATGTAGTTTGATATAGAGAAATAGAATGAATCATGGGTATGGAAAAATGATATCAAGATAGTAATATAGTTCTTATCCCCTTCGATTCCGGGGCACGCATCTCTCAGAGATGTAACTCAACTCCGGGTATTGATATGTAATTGTCCAAGGCCGTGATTGAGTACCATGATAAATTGAATTGTGGTGATTGTTCTGACTTTTCTTTGTGAGTCTCGGCGTGGGTGTGGTGAAGGACGGTTTTGTTGTCGCGGTGATGGGGGCCTTTGGGGTTTATTAGTAGAATGGCGTTTTTGGCTTTGGGGGGTGGTTTGTGAAGGAGACTCACGGTAGATTATTATTATTCTTCTTTTTTATATATTGTGTTTTTGGGAATGGGGATGGGGAATTGGAGTTTATTGGGCTATATATTCTGATTTGATATTCTCGGTTTAAGGTCTGAGGTAAGAGGGATATACTTGGATTAGAAGCGCTAGTAGTATATCCATTAAACCACTCAAAATACAGTATGAATATAGATATAGTCGAATTATGATTGAAACACCACAATACAAACCCAACCCGAGTATAAAACCAACCCTATGATGGCCCAACAAAAGCAACCACAGCAACTACCGGTATATGATAGACTGTTCAAATAACTATCTACGGCTCTAATCCACTAAAAGAAATTCGGCATACAATGACCTTCCAGTCTAGTCTTATGTTGTCCAATTCCAAAAATAAAACAAGCCTGGCCCTTCTCTTCCATCAGTTACGGCTTGTAAGCAAATAAGTAGAGATGGTGTCCGGGTCAGCATTACTATCACTTTCACTCGAGCAACTAACTATCTAGAGAACCTGATAAAAAAGAATAACATTGTCACGACAGAACTCGAACCTGCATACTCCCGGTGCGAAACCAGGCCGCGCTACCAATTCCGCCACGCAGCGATTGTTACTTAGTTATAATCAGAGTATTAACAGTCAAGTGCTTTTTACCTTCTAATTGCCCAGCGTCTTGTTGGCTGCTTCTTTCTATCCCCAGAATTTTGACTGATATGACTTCCTTTTATAAGTGTTCTTTGTTATATGAGGATGGGCTCAAGACAGAAGTAGGATAAGGGAAGGTGAATTGTTTGATTGTGGGTATAGATATATGTCGTTGGACATGGGGGCCATATAGAAGTATTGTCCTTCGGACTTTAGAGATCTGTTCTGGTTGGCTTGATGTTTTAGTAAGACCATCTGTTTTGGATATTGTCTTCAATGAGGTATGTGTTGTGCTAGTGGGGGTGGAAGAGCTCTGGTTGGTAATTAGGGTTGGCATAGGTCCTATCTATCTATATTTATGGCCAAGGAATCCATGTAGAAAGACAGGTTAGTGCCGTTGGCTCTACAATAGTGCACTACTGAACGCTTCTTGATGATTGCACAAAGAAAGCCAGGGTCTACAGTAGTAGAGGTCCTTGTCCAATGAGTCCATGCGTAGGTATTTCTCTTATCGTGAATATTTAGATCTTTCCTAAGGTCTTCATGTAGAATGCCTCGAGTTGTAGACTAAGTGATTATTAAGGACCTGTTTAACCCAACAATATATCATTAGGTATTGCTACCAAATAATCTATGAAGTAACAACCACAGTTTTGACTGTAAGGAAAAAAAAAACCCGGCTCAACCGGGTAAAAACCAGAAAACCACCCGCTAATGACATGCAAACAAAGAAGCAGACAAATATACGAAACCCGATAAATCCAACAATAAATCCCAGGTGCATGCAAATGAACCTAATATACCAGACCCAAACAACGTATAAAACAGCCGAGTTCAACTCAGCTCAAGTGTACTCTAAAAAGATATATGTGCCATCACCAAGTTTCCTAGGTTCGTCGTTAGCCACAATTCGTTATTATAGAGTCGGAATCACTTACAGCAATGTACTGGCCAGCTTCCTTCTTGTTGTCCCAGAACAACTTGGCCTCCTCTTCGTTCAGGTTACCCTTGGCCATAGCCACGTCAACCAGAGCAGCCTCAACACCCTCGCCCATGCCCTTGCCGCTACCGCAGACAAAGACGCGTCCGTCCAGTGCGTTGATCACATACCAGACCAGGTCGGCCTGATGACGGACCTCTTCTTGGACGTATCTGCTCTCACCACGACGGCTCTGAACCACAGTTCGTACCTTTTCCTCATCGACGCCCCACTCGCCGCGGTAGAGTTCGTCCAGGAGGGAATCACGCACACCCTGCAGAACCCACACCTTGTTGGCACAGTTGGCTGACTGCAAACGGCGCTGGACAAAACCACGGAAGGGAGCAATACCCACACCAGCACCAATTAGGAGCATGGGGCCGTCCGAATGGAACCGCTTAGCCAATGGGTTAGCCATCAAGCCCCGGAACATGGGGACATGAAGGTTGAGAGTTGAAGGGTCGATGCCCTGACGCTCCGCCTCCATAACTTGCCGTGCCAGCCGCTCAAGGTACCCAGATCCTACACCGGTTCGCAACCCGCCCTTCCAGTCTTTGGATTCTGCCACACTAACGGCAACTTCAACGAGACGGCGGGATTGGCCACCCTTTTGGGCGGACGAGAGGAGGGGTGCAGTCGACGTCGAGATTTTGGTCCAGTTGCTGCTTAATCCGCCGAACCAGACCGCTGGCGTCAATCAAATGTTGGTTGCTGGTGCCACCCTGTCGATGGAGCTCGACATTCGGGCAGCAGCCATCCAGCGTGCCTCCGAGCTGCAGGCCCAACAGACATCGTTGGGTGCAAAATTGAGCGTTGTGTTGGTACCGGCCGCGTTCATTCGGCCGGGTCCCCGTCTGACGGGCCGATCGCTGCACCGACGGAGATGATGGAGACGATGTAACCTGGCCGATAACATGCCCTCTCTCACGTGATAAAGAATGGTCATGTGGAGCTGTGCATGTATACGTCGCTCATTACTATACAGGTCGACAATGCCAAGGCTTTATCCACCACCACTATTTCCCGACGATTCCCACAGCTCATCATCAGTCCACATACAGCTAACAGAGGGAGAAAGAACACCCAGATTAAGTTTTGAAATGTGATAGCAAAAAAAAAAAAATCTTTTAATCGGTCTTTCTCATGCCCAGACTATGATGGATTAGGTGGAATGGACTGACTCCGTCTGAAGTTGTCCAATGAGATAACGTGCTCTCCTCCGGCCAATACCAGCCAAATGCCTTGGGATTTTTATCCAACTATGGTCAACCGTGATCGTTTTACGCCTTAAACGTTTCGTTCTATATCCATTACCATCTGAGGAAAGAATTAGGCATGCGCCAAATCTACTTTGGTGGAGTGGGGGGGCCAACAAAACCAATCCCAACATTCTTAGTGACCAAGTATCTATTGTTAGGTGAGCATTTATTTCAAATGAAGTCGGCGATAACTTAAATTTAAACAGAGAAGGGCCCAAAAACGTAGACAGTAAGGCACGGCATCCGTGGAAAAGGAAACCACTCTCAGTGCCGACGAAAGTGTACAGATTCCAGCTACGTATATAAAGTATCCATCAGGCCTTTGCTGCTGAACTCCTCGTCAAACTTATCGTTCGCCTTTGCTGCGTTTTCTAAGTACTGATACGTCACTCGTGACTTATCGACCGCAGCCAAGGCTTGCGCGATAGAAACAAGATTTTTAACCTAGGGTAGAACCGAGTCAATAAGAGCTGGGACATAATCATTACGTTGAGACTCACATCGCGGCCGTTCAGCCTCGTGGATGCCAGGCGATCGAGCTCGCTGGGTTCGACGACAGGAGGGCCTTGCGCAGTACGAGCGTCAGCAAGGAAGCTTGTCAAAATTCCTCGTCGCGCTTCCTTGGTCAAGTCAGCGTATTTGATCTTTAGATGGATACGGCTCAGAACAGCTTCATCAAACTCCATCACGCGGTTGGTGGTGAGAAAGAGGAGGCCTTCGTAGTATTCGAGCTTCCGCAGGAAGATGGTCACCAAGCGGTTGTGATTACTATGGTAGGATGCACGGTTCTCCATGAACACATCCGCTTCGTCTATTAGAATAATTGCATTGAAGTGCTTCGCGATGTGAAAGATTCGATCAAGCACCATGTCCAATTGAAGGGGATCACCATGATCAGCGATCAACTCGCCGGCAGAAACCTACATAGTGAGCACAGCACCGAGAATTAAATTGAAATGGCTGCACATACCGAATAGAGAGGGACTTGGAAATGTTCGGCCGTTGCCTCGACAGTGAATGTCTTTCCGACCCCCGGCACTCCGCTGTGGCACAGGTTTGGTCAGAAATAATTCCTAAACCAAAGGGAACTAGACGTACTAAAGTAGGACATTCAGACCACGTCCTTTGCCTTCGATGAAGTCATCAAAAACCACTTCGCTGTTGCTGTACAGGCGAGAGGTTATTACTGACAAAAGGATGTGGCGTTTGTCTTCTGGCAGTTGCAAGCGATCGAACGCGACTCTGGACCACTCCACCCTGCGCAAATCCCCGACCGCGCACTCCACTGATTTGGTTAGCCAGCCAAAATATCCTTTATTAGTCACGTGACTCACAGAACAATTTGTCTTTAAAGCTGAAACAACGAACGGTGGGGCAACAGATCGCGAAATCTCCATCCATCATTGACCCCATCTCTTTGCCGTTGCTCTTCACGCTCTCGAATGCTGCTTGGCGTTCCTCTGCGTCGATTGAGAAAAATCGAAGAAGTGCATGGTCTTGCCAGGTGTCAGAAACCCGGGGTCGATGATAGTTCGGCTCCATTTCGTGAAAGAACGCAGCATCGACCGCCACTCGACTGTCAATTTTCATCGCAATCGCCTTATCATTTTTCATAATGAAAGCCCTGCCTTGGCAGTACCTAATGGGAGCCGCAGCACCTCCTGGGCTGCTCCTGATAAGTTCGCGAAAGTCACGCCCACATCTCACTAGATCCTGCCAGACCTGGTCGCGGTCTGGATGGTAAGCCAACGGAAAGGCTTCGAGGAAATGTATCGGCTTGGATCCTCGATACTTGACGATAGCCAGCTCAATTCCAACCTCGCCGAATACTTGTCCATCGTAGTCCAGATAGTGGCATTCCAGCTTGAAGTACGTGACGCCCCGCGTCGTCAATTCCTCACCAGCATCAAAAATCACACACCGTGGTTTCCCAGTACCCAAGCATGTGGTATAGACGTAACATCCTGGTTTGAACAACATATCCAGGAGATCATAAGTGATGTTTCCCCCTCGAAGGAGTGGTTCAAGGCGCTGAACGGTTGCAGTGTAGGTTTCGCTGATGTGGTCAACGAGCAGACCCAGCTGGTCAGAGTGCTCAAGATGACTCTTGCCAAGGGAACACCGTGGTTCTTCCATACCCGTCCAAACTGCATACGCTTCTGGATCATTTGGAGAAGGGGCAACTGGGATTGTAGAATCGAGAACACCCTCAGCGGATGCCAAATTCTTGAGCGTTGCATTGAGCTCTGGCAGGAAATGGAACAAAATAATTTGCTCAATCTGGTACAGTGTTAGTGTCTCCCTTTGTATTAATAACTCCACATCGCTTACTATTGGCTTGTTTTCCATTAGGCTTACCGCCTTTACACCACCTAATACCTCGCGCAGGATATCGCGGAGGATTGCGGACTTCACATCAATGTACACTGTCGATTTTTTAGATCTTTCATCTAGAGCCATGTCAGCTTCGTTCCTCTACTTAAGGACGAAGAAGTCTTACCTATGTGCTCCCGAGCGACAAACGCATATTGGTCCATGTCGTCCACTTCAGGCTCGATTGAGTCTACTATCTTGTACCTGGCTGTTCCTTTGTCCCAACTATTTTGTAGTTAGCCTCAAATGTCCCCAGAGATATCCGAGGGCACATACATCTCCATGACTCGTCTGAATCTGGCTCCAGATCCCTCAGCTGTGGCTTGAGCAGCTGCATCCTCGGCATCCTCCGGAGAAAGCACTGATGGTGCAGGTGGTTGGAGCTTCATTTCAAGCAAGGCCATAAACAGCTCTTTCAACTGGTCCATTGTCACTGGCTCAGAAGGGGCACTGACTGGAATGAGCTTGGTTTGGGCGCTGTCTGGGAGATGATGGTTTGCGACTGCGCTGGTCCAGCCTGCATACGCACTTGGGTCGATGGGGGAAGGGCCCATCAGCCCAATGGGCTCTTTTGCTTCGCCCGTTGCCATACTCCCCAGGGAGGCAGTCCGTGGGGTATTAGGCAGCACGACGGTGGAAGAGCGATGAGTAGAGCCCGGAATAGCCTCCAGAAGTCGTGCTAGTCGATTTATTTTTAAGGGTAGAGGAGCAGACGTTTCGTCAGTCAGTATCTGATTAATTGCATCCACAAGCACTTGCTTCCGATCGTCTCCGTCTGCGTTCCACAGGGGCGACAACCGAGGAGGGCTGTCAGGAGGCGTCGCGACTTGCAGAAAGGGTGAAGGGGGCGCGGTGATGGCTTTTGGAGCAGGCGACATGTCTGATGACTGATAAATAAAAAGAAAGTTAGAATATGGTTCAGCTCGGAGTCAAAGATCTGGAGTCCCTACTGAGGTTTGAATTTGACAGACTTTGAAGGAACACGTCTCCTTTATATCTGTCATCATACCTCCTGCAATTGACTCTGTCAGTAAAGCCTCCGCCTTATTCCGACGATTCTGTCTCTTCAGGCATAAACCTGTCCTCGAGCTCTTTGCAGTTCTGGCCTTCTTGGAGAAACAATTCCTATTCCTCCATGTTGCGCTGTATATTCCTGGTTCTAGCCCCCAGAACATACGTATCCACCTGCAGCCATGATGCACTGTGATTCCCCGTGTCCATAATTGGAATATCATTCGTTGTTGGTGGTGTTGAGAGTTGGACCACCACAAACTTTCAATTAGTGGGTTTACAGAAATCTACCATCCCATCCTGTCCCGTCCCGTCCCGTCCCGTCCCGTCCTGTCAGGCTGCATGAGTAATACTTGTACCATTGAGGAGTGTTCCTCTCTGTCCCGTCCTGTCCCGTCCCGTCCTTTTACTATCAGCGAGCCCAACTCGCGCACATGTCCATACGTTGACAGCCGGTATACCAAATCTGGATTAAGGAACAAGGCATTCCGTTTGAAGTATTTTGCCTAAACTACAGATGTCTCTGAGTAATGTTTTCTGACGTTGTTGCATGCAGCAAATCTTAATTATATAGTGTAACAAGGGTGTGACTCGCGAAATAATTTGTGTTACCGACTATGACAGCCTTTTTGCCTCCAGCTTAAAAGCGGTCGGTCACAAGGTGGGCTACGTTACAATACAGCTAGGTTTGAACAAGGAGCGACAACCGCAATCCCGATTGACTCTATCTCAGTTGAAACCATCTTCAAACCCTGGATTGACGTTTCCCCAGTTGTTCCACACCGTGCTTTCGTCAAGTATCGCTCCTTGCGGTAGATAATCGGAAGGCAGAGCCGAGGAAGATGGACCTGTATAAAAGGGTGAATCTGTTTGATGGGACCACACTTGAAAAAGGAATACATGCGTTAGAGCGTGACATCAATTCTGTTTGGACATCAACCGTATTGGGAAAAATCACTAACTGGCTGTTTGGCTATGAGTGACTGTATTCGGAGTTATATGTTCATGCGTCTCGGCATCCTCCTCATAATGCTCAACAATATATGCAAGTTCAAAGCATTTTGAATCCTTTGGCAGCTGCCCTGCAGGGATGGAGGCCTTGAGGGCCTTTTGATAACACAATAGAAATGTTTGATGGTCCGTGTTTCTCATACTGAGGCCCTTATGGATGTCGTCGTGCTGCTCTCGAAAATGGCGGTATAATAGATAGGGGCGCGGGAATCCTCGAAGACATTCTGGACAAATAAACCTTATTGATGTGTGCTCAAGAATTTTATTGAGAGTGTTATGCTGCCTTTGCAAGCTAGCCATGGTGGATTGAAAGAAAACCAGGGGCCGGTCGACATGACCATGCTTTAATATTTGGGCTTCAACAGAACTAAATACTTTTTTATATCAGGTTTATGCTGCACACGGCGGGCTTTTGACAATCACACCTGCCAACACCTAGTACTTATGTGCCGCCTGTTATATCGAGTGGACAGGCACCGTATTCATTACCTACTTGCGAATACTACGTACAATGATCGGCTGCATCTATACATGCATGGCTACTATTGCTAGTGGCTTAGAGCAATTGGCCATCCAATCCTCCGACCTAGTCTATTTCGAAAACGCTAACAGGATCCGAAGGTTTGCGAATGGAAATTCGCTTGCGCTCGTCCCTGGCCTCATTTCGAAGTTTATCCAGTTCCTTCTCGTCGAACCGCCTTGCGCGTATTGACTCCGCTATCTGTTCTAAAGCCACAAATTTCCACCCAGCTTTGACAACTGCAGTTGCAGCTGGTGGCCCAAGCGACTTGAACTCATTCCATGGAAGGCGGTCCTGGAAATGGTTGCGATGACATGTTATCACCAGGTCGTCCGGTCCTCTCTCGGCGCCCACGAAGATTAAGACCTGAAATGTTGTTAGACCTTTCGTCCTGCAATGTAGGTGCGATATTCTGACCTCGTCTCTTTGAACACTTCGCCCCGTCGGCCATAGCCAAGGTTTAATACCACCCCAGATGCTGGCAAGGCAATCCATCATCTGGCACAGACAGATAAGAGGGTACAGACACGAGAAGACTTGAGCGATATAGCAGTAGTAATGAAAATCGGACCAGGGAAACCTTGTATGACTAAACTACAGAAACGTAAGGCCCTCTTTATACTGCATGAGGACCGCCTTGCTAAGGTCAACCACGCTGTCGATACATATGGTGGTCGACAAGTACTTAGATGTAACGTCATATTCCAAATCTAGATGAAGCTCCTCAACGGGACGCATCTCACCAGAGAAGGTGGTCAGATCATCAGACTCAAATCATTCCCAAGCATCGAAGGATGTTACTAACCAAATCATGATCAAACAAAATGTAATGCAGACCTATATGCTTTTCCATCCGGGTAGTGACCGTATCGTTCCGTCCCGTTCCGTTCCATTCTGTTCAGGTTTGCACCATGCGTGTTGTTCTCGCTACCATCTTATTCCTATACTATCAATTGATCCACTTTAATGGAAATGCCTTTATGCCCCAAGTTTACCATGTCCACATGGAAATACTAAACGTGTTGGTTGGTTTACTAAAAACCACAGTCTTGTGAGTTGCTTAAGAAAACCTGTCACGTGGTGAGGGGCTACCCCACATGGCAATTGCGAACGGATTGATGATTAAACAGAGTTTGGGCACTCAACTTCTTCTACCTTATATGACGTGGCTTGATACGGATACTAGCAGGTCAAAGTCTAGTGAGTTCATTGATATTATCCTTTTATAAATTTCATTCCAAAAAGAAAAGACAAAACACTCGCTCTTACAAAATTTAAGGAAGATTTATTCAGGTAGTGCTTTTCTTTCTATTGAAGAAGCCTCAATGACTGGGGACAAATTCTACTCGAAAATTACTGCGAACGTGGAATGTGATGAGGATATCTTGGAGAAAGCCAAAGAGGTCCGCAATTTGTTCGTCCAGTTTGGAAACGATATGACACTCATACATATGCTATCTAGCTAGACACCCAGTTTCAAGGACCCGGAGTTGACATCGACAATCAGTGGGCATCTTATATTATTAAAGTGATCCAAGGCCACCCGAGTGATCGTCTCGTCGTATTTCGACCTCAGCATTCGAGAGAACTCTTGGGATGCATCAGAGTGTACAAAGCTGGAACCAGTACAAAACTCTGGGACGTGTTCGATACGGATGGCATATTTATAGGCAAAGTTCCGAAAGACTGCCATTTCGAGGCAATGTTGGTCGATGTGAAAATGGTCACGTTGAAGAATTACGAGAGTTGAATATCACTGGCAAATTGTACTTATCACCCTCCAACGCTGCCTCGGTACGTGGGATCGACAAGACAAGAGACGCGACATGATCTTGCGTTGGAACCGTGAGGATTGCTGAGTGTTGCTGGGATTCGGTCGAGTCCTTGTGGAGCTGGTAGAAGACATCTAAAAGGTTTGGAGGTACCGAAAAAGCTACATCAAGTGGCTTTCTTGTTTCGGTATGGGTTTCGTTTCTGTTGTACATATATGTTGAGCTCTGAACGTCATCTTCCGGGGATTCCCGTGGCCGAGTCACATTCTGGTATCTAGATTTGGATGTTGCCTGAACGAAATTGTCGGCAAATCTTTCAACTGTTGGAGTAATAAGTCGGTCTTAGTTAGTTAGTCATATACTTGGAATATCTTCGCCGGGTTACCATACCAGCTGCCGATATAACATCTGCGCCGGAAATGTTTTGTTCTGACGAGACAGTCCTTGGAACAGAGTGTTGTTCCTGCCCCTCTCCCCACAGAGAATCAGACCCATTCCAAAATTTTGAAATTCTCTCTGTTACTGGCTCTGGGAATTGCACGCTCTGGGTCCATTCCTCTAGTGCTCGATAGAAGCCACCATATGCAATCTTCGGCAGGCCTGATATAGAATACTCTGCCATGCAGAGATAAAGAGTGTGTTGACCGGCAACTTTCTTAACTTTCAAAGCAAATTGTCGTGCGTTTCTTTGTACGTGCTTTTGGGTTCTTGATTTCGCAACAGTCGAGCCATTTAGCAATGCTTTCCATGCGCTTAATCGTTGATTCTGTAAATAATTTAAGGGGTCGGGGTCTCTTGTGTCGAGAACAAGGAGAAGCTTTCCAAGCTTCCTTAGAAAATCGGCAGCATCTTTGGTAGAGTTCATAGTAGCGGCTATGGTTCCCTGATGGCTGCGGTAAGAAGAAGGAACAGTGAAGCACGGAACAGAACAGAACAGGCACACGGCGTCAATTATTTAACTATACTCTCACATGTCTAAGCAGCGTCGCATTGGCCCCCTCTCTTTTGCTTTTGGGGAGGGGCAAAGTATAAATTATTTGGCTCAATTATGGCCAATCATTACATATAATGCCGTGCCTGTTCCATAGTGTTCCGTTCTAGGCCCTTGAAAAAGCTCAAAGAACATATGATTGGACGCACAGGTAATTTCCGGGGACTCTTGATGGGTCTTACCCGTGACATATTCGGATGACTTTAATATCATTGAGTTGGGGACTTCTATTTCATCCCTGCTCCGTTCTGCTCCCGTTGGTCATGCTTTGGTTCCTGTGGCGACTCCACCAGCCGACAGATGCATTGAAGCAATCACGTGCACCACTTGTCCGGACTGTCCCTTCCCAGCCCGTCCCGCACCCCTTTCTCTCGAACATAACTCATGCATCTTATGGACATAAAAAGGCTATATTCATAAACAGAGAATTTCACCAAGAAGAAATCTATGGAAAATGGAACGATCTGTGAACTACTTTTCAAATCATGACGTATCCAGTAATATTTTCTTATTCGATAGTACTTCTATAATGGGAACCCGTAATTTGAGTTATTAAGCTAATGTTGCTAGTGCATATATATATATCTAAGATTGCCTTGATCCTTGACTTTTTCTGGGCGCGGAACGGGACGGTACCGAAAGGGGTCTCACGTTAGCTAAACATTTGCGAGTATAGACAATGTCCGAGGTGCTAATGAAAAAGTGCAATATTGTCTTTGATCCTGTATCTCGTCAATGCATGCATACCCACTCTTCATCATAGCCCCAAATATCTGGACCAGTAAGATGTGTTCAAAATGCGGACGTCTGGGATGTTGGCAGCGGACCCACAGCCACGTCAACAATGGCTTGCATGTGAAGTGGGATGCAAATGGATCGGGGCGGGACGGAACAGAATGGAAGGGACCATCTTCTCGATCTGCAGGCGTTGGCTGCGGAGTAAAACAATAGGATGGATGGATGGATGGATTATTTCATTTACCCTGACCCCTCGCAAATTCTAAAGCGATATGCAGGCTACCACAACTATATATATCCTTGTATGTACATGTAGACTGTGCCACTTCCTGAAAACGAACTTAGAGCCTCGTTGCGGCCTATCGTGGCCTAGCTGCCGTTCTCGCTGTTAGGCTGCCCTCTAGGCGCGCGACTTCGGAACCGTTGTGATGCCTCTGCAAAGTCCAACACTGCTTCGATTGTACTGGCTCGTGAGGCAGTATCTACTTGCCTTTCCTTACCTTCACTGCCCCTAGCAGTACCGACACGTTATTAAACGCGTCGCTGACTTTCTTCCGGAGCTCTTGCCGGGGTAGTCTACCAAGACATGGACTACTGTTTCTTGTGCGCCACATGCGCACTGGTCGTCCTCCCGAAACCCGAAGGTCTTCCCATACGTAGCTAGCTAGGAGTGGCCCGCCTGTATTTGTATCAGTAGGTAAGCCCGATTCCGTCGTAGTGAACCGTACAGCCGTCTTGTATACGCCCCAGGTAGTGTACTGTCGATCTTGCGAAGATGACTCCCTTTCTTGGATGTCTTCCACTCCTGCTCCCACTGGCAACGGATATGGTTGCGAATAGTGGTCTTCTCTCTTGATAAGAGGGGTCGAAACGGGTGTGTCTTGCCTGGAATTGCCGCTTCCTTGGCCAATTGATCTGCTGCGTCGTTTCCCGGGTCGTCACAGTGCCCTGGTATCCACTGAAGGCGGAGTGTGATCCCTCTTGCTCTGGCTTCTGTGGCTGCCTGAAGGACAGCGTAGGTGATCCGTTGTCCTGGCTTGTTTCCTGGGTTATGAACCGCTTGCAGAGCAGATTTGCTGTCGCAAAGGATCGTTGCCGATAGCGCATATCTACTTGTTGTTCTCCGGGTTCGATGGGTGGAGCAAAACAATACAGTACAAGACTGGTGCCAGAAGTGAAGATCTCCAGTGTGCCCAGGATTGAAATTCTATTGAGTGGTTGTAAGTGTTAACATGCGATTATACTTTCATGAACTAAAACGCTTCGTTGGCCATTATCCATTCGAGGGTAACAAAATAATACTGGCCAGCACTGTGCGCTACTTACGCATCTATACGAAGCACTGCAACGCCCAGTTGGACTACACCCAAAGCCACTACTCAGTAAGAACCAGTTTCTAAGATTAAAGAAGCGTATTTGCGTAACAAGCGGTAAACCTTGTCAAAAGCTATCCCGATTCTTGGACAAGGAAAGCTAGATTCTTTTGAAGTTCACTGGAAGTTGACGATCATATCTCATCGTGTCATGCTTTTAGCTGACATCCTACGAATGAGAGGACCGTCAACACCTCATCGGCATCTAGGACGAGTGCCAAACAATTGTTGGTGGAAGTGTCACCTTGTTCTAGTGATCTATTTCATATCTCTTCTTCGATATGTGTACTGCGTACATCACCAACGTGAAGTACAAATGCAGATGCGTGAAACCTGACACCAGAGTTGACCCATGCTCTGATGACGATTGCGCTGTGATAAAGAAAACTGTTTACAATCCTAGCAGTACTAACCGGATTTTTGAATTTCCGGACTGTAGGGGTAAGAATAATCCTATCTTTTTTTTTTCTTTGGGGTCGACTCCCAGGAACTCAACAGGCATTCTGCGGAACTGGATAGGGTTTCTTCTATTGAGGCTGCTGTGCTCTAAGAGATCTATCTACACCACATCAGTATCCATGATTTAGGCGCAGACTGATCTTGGAATGTATATTCCTTACATTAATATCAACGTGAGATTGAATCAGCCCGGAGACCCCGTTCTAGAATGACAGATCCTGGGTACGTGCCTGTCCCAGGTCAAGTATTCCTAGGAATCTAAAATTCTATGGATAGGATCGATCCTAGGACTATTGTTCCTGCTATAGGATTAATTCTGGTATTACAGTCCTAGCTGATTCGATTCAATTGGATGGTAGCCTCTTTCCTGACCCTCCTCCGTGTATCCATAACTACTCGTCGTCGTCCTAAGTATTTGTTTAAGGTGCGCGAATTTTCCTAAACTTGGCCCTAAAGCGTAGTCTTGAGATGCTATTTCTTGCTAAGGGCCGTGCTCCAGTATACCTGGATCGCTCCTGGACTTCTCCCCGGATATTCCTCCGAGAATAGCCTCGTGACCTCTGCCCAAGGCCGCTTCTCGTCTTTTCTCAGCTTCAGCAGAAGATCCGTCTCTTCCGCAGACCATTTCATGCCCTTTCTTGAGCTTCCGTGGACATCAGTACCACCTCGCCGTCCTTGTTCAGTCACATCTGAGACAGTCGAGCGACTGGCCGCTAGTGCTTCTCCCTGTTTAGATGCCGTGGGTGGATATTCTGATATGCAGCGTTGTAGTGCACCTTCGAATAGCCAAGAGAGAAATTGCAGACGTTCATCGATTGATAGGGACAGAAAATGAGTACAAAATGCTGGAAACGACGTATATTCCTTTGGGCCGGACATGGGACGCCGAACTCGCTTAGGCGGCTGTCCATCCAATTTTTGCAGCCTTCGCTTGCGCGGTTTCGACTGTTGACCGCAGGTGGAGGCATCCAGGAGGGTATCATACGAAGACCGGTCGGCTTCGGCGTTGTTATAGGAGGCGGACTTTTGCGTATGGCCCTGGCCGTGTGGGCTAACCGGCCGAGGATTGCTCTCCTGCCTTTCAGGCTGTGCGTTGGAGTCTGGGTGATAAACAGATGTGTCACACAGAACGACCGGGGGTTCAGGATACGGACAACTTGTCTCCAAAGTAACGAAACTATCATCTGGGTGCATCTGCAATTCTTCAATCATCCAAAGTCCGTCGTCGGCGAGGATCATCGGATCAACTGGAATGTCTTTGTGTACGTCAGACAACCCCGCGCTCTGCTCCGAACTGGGTGTGCTGGGAGATGAGGCGGCCACTTGAAGGGTGGGCGCGTCACTTGGGCTATTGATGGCATCTTGACTATCCCGCAATGTGACTAAATCTGACGCGTGACCTGCGTGGTCTTCCAGAGATCGCCCGGCCTTCTCCGGGTATCGTGCATCGGGTGGCGTGTGGGATGACAACATAGATGACTGCGGCGGTTGAATTTGGGAGCCCGAGGATATGCATGAGGGGACTTTTACACTCATACTTACGCAAGCATCGACTGGCGGCCGGGCCGGCAGCTGATGTCTGGGCAATGGCAAAGTTCGGAGTCGGGGTTCATCACAAAGCTTAGGGGCAGAAGACTTATTGCGTGAATAGTGTGTGCGGTGAGATTTGGGAGCTGGATATGGTTTGGAAAGAGAGGACACCCATGGCTTGAAGTTATCAATGTGAAATGCAGGCAACATATTTCAGGAAATGGGAGGTTCGGGATCTTTTGGCAGGGTAGACTCATGTGAATATTCAGACTTGGGAGTGAAGGGTGGGATTGAGATCAGTGTGAAGAAGGGATCTGCAGGGATTGGGGCACAGGATGTGGTGTGGGAAGAAGGCCAAGTGATAGGGGAGTTGTGCAGCTGATGAGAAAATCGAATGGTAACACTGCGACCTTCGCGGATCCTTATATGTCCTCTCAAAGAGACGACCTTGCGCGCTGGAAGGAACGCCGAGCTGAGATTCTCTCATCCTAAAAACCCCTCCTCTGCGGCTGACGCATCCACACTTGTTCAGGATTTTCGACCGAGCGCGGGAATTGAGGGCTCCCAGCCAATCCCGACTAGCATGTTACCCCCAAGACTCGTATGTCAAGCCTCTCAGCTCTACACACAGAATACGAATGAGGTGAGGCAATTTTGCCATTGGCAGATGGTGAAGGTCAGACCACACGTTAGAATGGGCATTGATTCCGGTGGGTCGAAGGCATAACGTTGATGGGATGACGTGCAACCCAGGCCAGGTGAATTAGCAGGCCTCCTGTTTTGTAGGCTTGACGAGAGGGAGCTATTCCGGCAGACCACAGGGCTTTTCTCCTACCTGGAGACTCGAAACTTCATAGATGAAGGAGCCATGAGAACAATACTAACTCAAGATTCAGCAAGAGATCGGACAAGACATGACATCCAGACTTGCCAGTCAACTCATGCATGACCGCGCCGCAAACGGCCGCGAATTCACGAACTCAGGATGCGACAGACAGCCAGAAACAAGAGAACGCCCGACCGGTCGAACAAAAATAGCTCAGAAACTAATGAAATGACTGCTGGCCAACAACCCTTGAGAATCCCCGGGCGATTCGGAGTCGCCGAAGAAGTGGGGGAAAGAGGGGAAACGCACGGCGCCATACCGTAAGAGGAATATGCTCAGGTAACACGGCATCTTTGGAAGGGGGCAGTGCTCCGGCTGAGGCAGACGGCCAGGGGAAAATGGGAAGGGAAAGTGCGTCGCCTTTCGAGGGAGAGGGTGCCGGGTTTATATAGATGGCGTTGGAGGCATGAGGCGGCAGGCGAAGGGCGCAAAAGCGGCGAGAAGCGGGCGCGATGCCCAAAACGGTCCGCGCTAGGCCGTAACGGGCAGTGGCATTTCCGCATGTGACAGGCGGTGGTAGCAGGCAGAACGGCGGTGCAATGGGAGCCGTCTCTGGCGCCCCGCTAACCGTCACATCTATAACTTAGCTTTATTACTCTAACTATATTACAGTGCTTAGAGATACTTACTATATACTGCTAAACTTATAGAATTCTATAATTTTATAGTATAGATTATTCTATTTTTTAAAAGCTTAATAAACTGTCTATTATTATTTATAAAGTATATTAATATAGAGTATAGTTTAGTAAGATTGTCTGCTATTTAACTGATTAGATCTATTAAAAGCTTTATATTAAAATAATTTAGATTTAAAAAGTTATTCAGTAATAAAAGAGTATTGTTTTGTAGATTAATAAGACTGTGATTCTTTATAAAATAGAGTAGATATTAACTGGATTATTTATCTATCTTGATAGACTGATATATTACTGTGACTATTTTTAATATTAATATATTAATTAAACAATAGAGAGTATACAGCAGTATTAATATTAGATCTATAGCTAATCTTAAAATCTTTGTCACAGGCAGATAAGCCGTGAGCAGTGGATATAGAATAAGATTAAGCTGCAGTAGTTATATATCTTAATCCACTGCCAGTAGATCTTTCCAATATATAAAGAGTCTTATTATATCTATATCTATAAAAGCAAGACAGAGCTGTATATTTCTATATCAATTAAGCAGATAAACAAGATAATTACAGTGATACAGTAGATAGTTAATAAGATATAGACACAGACCCAGATTCTATTCAGCAGTAAAAAGAATATCTATAATATCAATCTATAGCTATAGATAATCCACTGAACATAGTATCTACAGAACTTCACTATACTAGATAATTTCAAGATATTGTGTGTATTGATAGAGACCCTATTATCTAATAGTACTAATCCTATAAAGCAGCAGATTTGATAGATCTAAGAGATAATAAAAAAAGTTATCTAGAAGAGTTAGTAGACTGTCTAATATATAAGTTAAGCAATCCACGTGAAGATCATTT